>JAVSCE010007770.1:0-604110 GCA_032199065.1 Smutsia gigantea
TGGTGTGTTGAAGTCTCCTAAGATGAATGCATTGCTGTCTATTTCCTCCTTTAATTCTGTTAGTATTTGTCTCACATATGCTGGCGCTCCTGTGTTGGGTGCATATATATTTATAATGGTTATATCTTCTTGTTGGACTGACCCCCTTTATCATTATGTAATGTCCTTCTTTATCTTTTGCTACTTTCTTCGTTTTGAAGTCTATTTTGTCTGATACAAGTACTGCAACACCTGCTTTTTTCTTTTTGTTGTTTGCATGAAATATCTTTTTCCATCCCTTCACTTTTAGTCTGTGTATATCTTTGGATTTGAGGTGAGTTTCTTGTAGGCAGCATATAGATGGGTCTTGCTTTTTTATCCATTCTGTTACTCTGTGTCTTTTGATTGGTGCATTCAGTCCATTTACATTTAGGGTGATTATTGATAGATATATACTTATTGCCATTGCTGGCTTTAGATTCGTGGTTACCAAGGGTTCAAGGGTTGCTTCTTTACTATCTAACAATCTAACTTAACTTTCTTGTTAAGTTATTGTAAACACAGTCTGATGTTTCTTTATTTCTCCCCTTCTTATTCTTCCTCCTCCATTCTTTATATACTAGGTGTTTTATTCTTTGCCTTTAGTTAGTATTTGGATGGTCTGCTTTCTTTGCTATGATTTTATTTTCTCTGGTGACATCTTTTAGCCTTAGGTGTGCTTCCATCTAGAGCAGTCCATTTAAGATATCCTGTAGTGGTGGTTTATGAGAGGCAAACTCTCTCAACTTTCGTTTGTCTGGAAATTGTTTAATCCTCCATCATATTTAAATGATAATCGTGCTGGATACAATATTCTTGGTTCGAGGCCCTTCTGTTTCATAACGTTAAATATATCATGCCATTCTCTTCTGGCCTGTAAGGTTTCTGTTGAGAAGTCTGATGATAATCTGATGGGTTTTCCTTTGTAGGTGATCTTTTTTCTCTCTCTAGCTGCCTTTAATACCCTGTCTTTATCTTTGATCTTTGCCATCTTAATTATTATGTGTCTTGGTGTTGTCTTCCTTGGGTCCCTTGTGTTGGGATATCTGTGGGCTTCGGTGGACTGCGAGACTACTTCCTTCCCCAGCGAGGGAAAGTTTTCAGCAACTATTTCTTCAAAGACACTATCTATCCCTTTTTCTCTCTTGTTCTTCTTCTGGTACTCCTATAATGCGAATATTGTTCCGTTTGGAGTGGTCACACAGTTCTCTTAATATTCTTTCATTCCTAGAAATCCTTTTATCTCTCTCTGCCTCAGCTTCTCTGTATTCCTGTTCTCTGATTTCTATTCCATTAACAGTCTCTTGCATCTCATCCAGTCTGCTGTTAAGCCCGTCGATCGCTTGTCTGATTTCTGCATTGTCTTTCCTCACTTCCCTCACTTCCTCCCTCAGCTCTTGCACATTTCTCTGTAGGTCCATCAGCATGGTTATGACTTTTATTCTGAATTCTTTTTCAGGAAGACTGTGCATTTCCATCCCTTCAGACTCCCTCTCTGGGGTTGTCTGGTTGATTTTGGTCTGAACCATATTCCTCTGTCTTTTCATGGCTATAGAATTGGTCACTGGTAGTTGCCACGTATGTCAGCTGGGCTCTTTAAGACTTTAAAAAGAGAAAAAAAAGAAAAAAAGAAGAAAGAAAGAAAGAAAAAAAAGAAAAAACAAAAAGCAAAACAAAAAACAAAAAACGCCCACCGGAGTAGATTCTGTGGGAATGCTGTAGGTGGCGCTATTGCCCCCACTATTCCACAGCCGTGGCTGCGCCGCTCTGCAGGGCCCTTTATCACTCTGGCAGGGGTGGGAACGAATAGGAGGCTGTTGATCTCAGTGAGAAGTGTAAGTATGGCTACGCTTCCTCAGTCGCCAGCTAAGGCGTCTGAAACTCCCCAGGACTCCCAGCCTGCTGGGCTGAGTGTGCTGGGGCGATCTGGCTCCTCCGCTGGGCTCCTGTCTCTTTAAGACCGCTGAAGAAAGCGCACGCTTTTTTTTTCCTTCCCGGGAGCCGGCTGCAAGCAGCCTGGCGCGTTCCCCACTCAGATCCTGCCCCTCTGTCTCTCCAATCTCCGCTGCACTGCACAATGTGGGTCAGCACTCCCCGCGCAGATCACCAGGGCTGGCTACTTCGCAGGGTGTCCTTCCACTCCCTCCCGGGTCTGAATCCTCTCCTCCCGCTGGTGCGCTGGGGTGGGGGAGTGCTCGGGTCCCGCCGGGTCGTGGCTCCGTATCTTACCCGCCTCTTGGGGTGCCGAGTCCTCTCGGGTGTCGCTGCACGCTGTGCGCTTTCTTGTGTATTCTGGTCTCTCTTTTAGGAATACATGTATTTGCTGTGTTTTCGTAGATAAATATAGTGTTGGGAGGAGATTTCTGCCGCCCTGCTCACGCCGCCATCTTCCTGGAAGTCCATCCACCTTCCCATTCTTGAAAACAGTGTGGAGAAGATCTGGACCATAGTCCTCTAGGTCTCCTTTTCCTTCTTCAAGTGTAACAAAATTCTCTGCTGGTGTTCTATGTAAAGATAATCGGTCTTTTTTGGACCTTTTGTTGGGATCAGCAACTAGGTCCTTAAAGACATTAATCCCAAGGCCACTGGTTACAACATAACTACACTTGACGGAACAATTTAAGAGATCTCTTGTGAGCTTCTGTAGCAAACCACCACCAGAACCGAAGGCAGTATTTTCAAGACTCCATGTTTGGCTTCATGCCTTCTACAATCTCTTGTAAGGTACTAATATCTACTCCCTCTCTCCTTGAATAATTCTAAGATAAGGAGACAGCAACTTGTAGCCCTTTGAGTTCTCAGTAACAGGGAACTTCTTACCTAAAATATCCAAAACCTTTAATACAGTGCCAAGAGGATTTCCAGAATCAGGTGTCATTACCAGTGGTGCCGCTGTACTTCTTGATAATATTAAATGTCTTAGATGTTCACCCCATATTACAGGCACTGGTGAAAACTGTGTTGTGTTACTATATGCTCAAAAGCATCTTTTTCACTGTCTTTCCCCCAAACTGTTATGGTACTGTGATCTGCCGCTGCAACAGAATAACCTGCAATAGGATCTTTCATTCCATAGTATTTTTTAATTAAGGCAATTCCTGCTACTGTGTCTGTGCCTTTGAAGTCAATCAAGTGAGCAGACCCTCCTATGCCAGCAGTCTCTTGAGAAGAGATTCCTCTGTACCCAAAGTTATGTAACTTGTATTCCAGACCATCTAAGTTACCAGAGGTTTCTAATGAATATTTGGCCAATATTTTCTTTTGCTCTCTAGAATTTGTAGCCACTCTGACTGAATACCAGGACTGAACAAGAACAGTCTCAGTCCAATTTGTAAGCCAGTAGCACTCCAGATCTGTGTGTTCCACTGTGAAGAGAACATTTCCTTGGGGAATGACAGAGCCTTCTCATATCCAACTATTTTTACTGGCAATCACTGAATATCATATAAATCCTAAATCAGGCAATTTTAAGTCTTCTCCTCCTTTTCAAATACAAAGAATACAAATCCCAAAACACATGGAAGTAAATGGCCGCTAAGTAAGTGAATGCCAGAAGACTGACTAACTGTTATTTATTATTTGATATAAATAAGAGAAAAAAACCAACAGGAGACTTAGGAAAGACACAGCAGAGCAAAGAAAAAGTGAGAGTACCTAAAACACTCAGAGAAAAGCATGCCTTTGAAAATAATCTAATGCAACATCGAGAAGAAAAATATAGAAAATGTTTTGGTGTCCATCATGAAGAATGAGAGGGCAGAGTTTCTGAGCAACTAAAGTAACAGCATAAAAATCACAGGAAAAGAACAAGGCAAGATGGAACAGCAACAGAAGAGGAAGAATTCCAAAGGTTTGCCCTCACTATGCATCCTCTGGAAAAGACCAACCTGACATTGTAACTCACCTCCTGGGGTTCTTATAAGTATTAAATTAAAAAATGTATGGGTGAAGACCTATACCCTGAAAACTACAAGACACTCTTAAGAGAAATTAAAGAGGACACTAATAAATGGAAATTCATCCCTGCTCTTGGCTAGGAAGATTTAATATTGTCAAAATGGCCATCCTTCCTAAAGCAATCTACAGATTCAATGCAATCCCTTTCAAAATACCAACAGCATTCTTCAATGAACTAGAGCAAATAGCTCTAAAATTCATATGGAACGACAAAAGACCCTGAATAGCCAAAGCTATCCTGAGAAGGAAGAATAAAGCAGGGGGAATTACGCTCCCTGACTTCAAGCTCTACTACAAAGCCACAGTAATCAAGACAATTTGGTACTGGCACAAGAATAGACCCATAGACCACTGGAACAGAATAGAGAGCCCAGATATAAACCCAAGCATATATGGTCAATTAATATAGGATAAAGGAGCCATGGATATACAATGGGGAAATGACAGCCACTTCAACAGCTGGTGTTGGCAAAACTGAACAGCTACATGACAGAGAATGAAACTGGATTATTGTCTAACCCCATACACAAAAGTAAACTCAAATGTATCAAAGACCTGAATGGAAGTCATGAAACCATAAAACTCTTAGAAAAAAACATAGGCAAAAATCTCTTGGACATAAACATGAGCAACTTCTTCATGAACATATCTCCCCGGGCAAGGGAAACAAAAGTAAAAATGAACAAGTGGGACTATATCAAACTAAAAAGCTTCTGTACAGCAAAGGACACCATCAGTAGAACAAAATGACATCCTACAGTATGGGAGAATATATTCATAAATAACATATCCGATAAGGGGTCGACATCCAAATTATATAAAGAGCTCACACACCTCAACAAACAAAAAGCAAATAATCCAATTAAGAAATGGGCAGTGGACATGAATAGACACTTCTCTAAAGAAGAAATTCAGATGGCCAACAGGCACATGAAAAGATGCTCCACAGCACTAATCATCAGAGAAATGAAAATTAAAACCACAATGAGATATCACCTCACACCAGTCAGGATGGCCAACATCCAAAACACAAACAACAACAAATGTTGGTGAGGATGTGGAGAAAGGGAAACCCTCCTACACTGCTGGGGGAATTTAAACTAGTTCAACCATTGTGGAAAGCACTATGGAGGTTCCTCAAAAAACTCAAAATAGAAATACCATTTGACCCAGGAATTCCACTCCTAGGAATTTACCCTAAGAATGCAGCAGCCCAGTTTGAAAAAGACATATGCATCCCTATGTTTATCGCAGCACTACTTAGAATAGCCAAGAAATGGAAGCAACCTAAGTGTCCATCAGTAGATGAATGGATAAAGAAGATGTGGTACATATACACAACGGAATATTATTCAGCCATAAGAAGAAAACAAATCCTGCCATTTGCAACAACATAGGTGGAGCTAGAGGGTATTGTGCTCAGTGAAATAAGCCAGGCAGAGAAAGACAAGTATCAAATGATTTCACTCATATGTGGAGCATAAGAGCAAAGAAAAAAACTGAAGGAACAAAACAGCAGCAGACTCACAGAACCCAAGAATGGACTAACAGTTACCAAAGGGAAAGGGACTGGGGAGGATGGGTGGGAAGGGAGGGACAAGGGGGGAAAAGGGGCATTACGATTAGCAGACGTAATACAGCGGCAGGGGACACAGGAAAGACGGTATTTATAGAGAAGACAAGTAGTGATTCTACAGCATCTTACTACACTGATGGACAGTGACTGTAGTGGGGTATGTGGGGGGACTTGGGAGTCTAGTAACCATAATGTTGTTCAAATGATTGTACATTAA
The DNA here is from genome assembly GCA_032199065.1 of Smutsia gigantea. NCBI lineage: Eukaryota > Metazoa > Chordata > Mammalia > Pholidota > Manidae > Smutsia > Smutsia gigantea. The sequence goes on from JAVSCE010007770.1 coordinate 5,769, forward strand.
CAATACCAAAAATGTACGGGTGAGCATGTCACCTAAGGGGCTCTCTGTAACCAATGGCTTCCCTAAATCCTGATTATTGTGCTCATTTCCACCTCTAATCAGGGTTCATTCTTGCTGAGTATGTTCTAACCCATTCAATCCTACTGATCCTTCAGAGTCCATCAAAAGGCACACCTCCTCCAAGAAGCCCTAGGAGGTTTCTCCTCTTTCTGATCTCTCACTGCAATTAGTACTCTCAGTAAAACATTATAACTTGACAATAAGTCTGCCTTCTATGAATCTCTGAAATGTCCATATATAAAAGCCCAAAGAGAACTTTTCTGAATTCAAAGTGTGTAATTATACATATTTTTATATATTCCATAATGCTGGAAAATCTTGAGCTCAAGATAACATGTTAAACTGGACTCTCTGGCTATAAAGAACAAACAGCAAGGGTCTGGCCAACTTTTCAGTGATTGTCTGCTGATAGATCCCGGCCTCCACATTTATACACTGTAGAACCCCCCTTGCATTGAACCTCCTTCAAGGGGGATGGGAAGCCCAGAAGCCAGCAGGAAGGATAGAAGAAATACTAAAGGTCAGAGATGACAGAAGGGACTGGTTAACCTTTAATGGGAAAGAGAGGGTGTTTGTGGTTCTTACTGTTTTGTAATCTCAGGGTAACTGTGGCAATGGTAGGCTACTTATCAGCATACACATTTGCTGAACCTTTGGGAGATACATTCTAAACACAGCCCATTCTTACCTATATTCTTACCTATATTGGGCTTGAAAGTGGCTTTGCACAAAACTCTGACCTAGAGAAAGCTGAACCGATGGCGACAAGAGGTTTTCAGAGGTTTTACTGGTTTCAGGCTGAATCTGCAAAGAAATGAGGAAAGGAAGCACAATTAGATACACTTCCCATCACTCCAGCACGTCCAGGCCAGTGAGCCTCTGGCCTACTCCAGGACCCACATTGCCCCTCACTGGGCCTGGATTCTGCAGAAACAGGACCTTCAAGGTTGCCTTTACCATAATTCACTGCTCCTCCACTCACTTGACCTCCTCAACTGCCTTAAAGAGAGAATGTGTTGAAAGAGCTGAAGCATGAACCTTGGGGAATGCGCACACACACTCACCCAGCCTCAACTACCGCCGCTCGATTCATTTACCCCATCCTTCACCTCCATCCTGCTGGGCCTTGTGTGTCTGGACACCTCCTGTACATGTCACATGGGCGTGCTACCATCACTTTAAAGACGTTGCACCAAATCTTCCCATCTTCCCCGTCCACATCTTCCTGTGAGCCAGTCTTCACATGAGCGCTGTTTTTCGCAGACAAACCAGGCTTTGCCCCTTAGCGCATTGCACACACCTCCTTCACTTCACTTATAGGTCCCTCTGATCCTTCTTCATGTTCTCTTCTGCATCGGTTCCCTTTGCTGCATGGCAAACTACCACAGACTGGTGGCTTAAAACAACAGAAATCTATTCTCTTTCAGATCTCGAGACCAGACACCCCAAATCAGCGCCCCAGGCCAAAATCAAGGTGTCCGTAAGCCCATGCTCCTTCCGGATGCTCTTGAGAATATACTCCATGCCTCTTCCAGTTTCTGGTGGCTGCGGGAGTTCCGGAGCTTGTGGCCATACCGCTGCAGTCCTCAAGGCCAGCATTTTCAAAGAGCCAGGGAAAAGGAATGCGTGTGAAGTGTTTGGGGCGAAGTATACCAGTATTTGAAATGTAATTGAAAGTGCATCATTTAAAAAAAAAGATGATGAAAAAAATAAATGGAGTGATAAGTAGATAGAGGGATGGAGAGATGGATAAATGTGGTAAAGCGTTTTATTAAAATGTAAATCACAGAATATAGGTTCACTGTATTATTAATTCAACTTTTCCATATGCTTTCGATTTTCCGTAATAAAACAGTGGGATAAATAAGAGGGACAAACACTCAGAAAGGTCTCTCTTACTTGTCCTTCTATTTTCCGAAGCACAACTTGACCAGAGTACGGGATTTGCAGAGGGAAGTAGAAAGCAGGGCTGGAGAGCAAGTCCGGTGCCATGCTGGGTGCAGCCCTTAGTGTCCTAAGGACAACCGCCTGGGTCAGGACACAGCCTAGTACCAGGGCTAAGAACTACACCCTGCAATCAGATGGCCGGGGTTCAAATCCCTGCACTGCCACTTGGCTGAGGGAGTTATTCGGCCTCTGATTCAGCTAAATACGTTGCTTTATCTCTTTGCTTAATGTTTCCCAACTGTAATAAAGAGGGTCATGAGCGAAAGTATTTCTCTCTTAGGGATCTTTTGACATTTCAGCAGTGAATATACACGAAACACTCGGAAGAGTGGCCGGCATACAGTGAGCGCTACATAAATGCTTGTGTGGTTACCCAGTGGGGAGTATCTGATGTTTGGGACCTAGGTGGTAGCCCCATGCAGAGAGATGCTTTAGCTTGATAGCCAGGCACAGGATATGAAGGAGGTAAGTCTGGAATGAGCACACAGGGTAGGAGGCTTGAAGGTCAGGTCAAAACAAGGTAGACTAGACTAGGAGCCGTGAAAATGAAAAGGAGGGATGGGCCCAAGACATAACCATGCATGCACCTGCTGGGGAGCAGGGGGGAGAATGAGGGAGGAGAGAAACAACGCCAAGCTTCCAATCTGGTGCCTGGAGAACGTTCCATTAGCAGAAGAGGAAATTATCAAAAGGAGAAGTGGGTCAGGAAAGGGCCTGCCGAGCTGGAGGGCAATCAACACCCAGGCAGAGACATCTCACAGCAAACAGACAAGGGCTCAGCGGAGAGAGAGCTCATCCCCCTGGAGGCAGGGGGGATGCTGGCATTTGTGGCTGCCCAGCATTCACTCCTCCTCTTTGGCAGCAGCACCCCTTTGGAACATTGAATTCAGCCCATGGGGAGGCGGGAAAGGCTCTTTAACCAGGGGTCCTGCCCTCCCTTACCAAGGGTCAGGCCCAAGACCCCCACTGGACCAGTGAGACATGCCCGCCCTGCACTCGAATCCTGAACAGAGCAACCACAAGGCCGAGACATGGATCCTAGCAGCAGTGTCCAGGTCAGGGAGTAGAGCAGTTCCTGCCACTGCCAACTGCACCCCCGAGCTGATTCTCGATCGTTCCAGGCCCGGTGCTTCAGCCTTTCCTCGGACCCTGTGTGCTGCCCTTGGCCTTCTGATAAACTCCCTTCTTCTCCGAGTCAGCGGAAGTTGACTGCTGTTACTTGCAACCCAAGACTTCACACTGACTGCAGGCTGCTAGGACATCATGGTGATAATGCAGCATGCTGGGAGTGGCAGGGGAAGGGGTCGCCAGGGACGGGGTATGGAAAGAAAATCTAGAACAAGGCTGCAGTGAGAGGCAGCAGAGGGTCATTCCCAAGGCATGAACTATGAGGTCAGACCAGGCTGGCTCTGCTCTGCTAGCCAAGTGACCCTGAATCTCTCTGAGCTAAATTCCACATTGAAAAGGAAAAGCAGGGCATCTACCTCATGGAGCCATCATTAAAATAAAAAATGGTGATGTGTGTGTCCTGCCTGGCACACAGTAGGTGCTTAATAAATGTTAGCCACTTGGTCCTCTTCCCAACTTCATCCCTTTCTTAATTCTGCCAGAGTAGCGCTCTCTGTAAGATAAACTGCCAACAAGATCATTTGTGTGATGGTGTCTATAGGGTAGTAAAAATACACCCTTTTTGCCAGATGAAAACATCACAATGACTGAGAAGAAAGTGGTCTTCCTGTTTCAAATAAATCTAGCTATATGGCTTTCATACATTTGAAACAGAAATAAATTCAAAGAGAAAAATCACTCAGAGTTACACAGAGGATAGTCCCTTCCCTTCTTGGAAAGGGAAAATGAAATTTTCTACCAAATAATCCCAATGGTTCTGCTCTTTACCTTCAAGCATTCACAGCCCAGCCTCCACAGGAAGCCCAGTTGCCTGAGAGCAAATGTCAGGAGGGGCTTTGACCCCAGACAGAGCAAAAGATCTTTTGTGGTTTCAATCAGGACAAAAATTAAGAGCCAGGCAAACTCCTCACTCTGGCCCACCGCCACCCCCGTTCTTGCCTGGTTCGTGGCCACTGCGGCTCCCTGGCTGCTCCCAGACCCACGAAAGGAACAGGAAGCAGCTGGTGTGGCCAGGGACAATGACTAAGGGGCAGAGGGGGGACTGAAATCAGGCTGAGGGGTTGGCAGGCCCAGTCAGGTTGGACCCAGTCAGCTATGTAGCAGTCCAGATTTTGTTCTACGTACAACAGGAAGCCACTGGAGAAATTTCAGCAGGAGAGTGACATGATCTTACTCCCTTTCTAAAGAGGTCACTCTGGCTACAGTGTGAACATATATATAGTAAAGGGACACAGTGGAAATTGGAAGACCAATTATGGGTGCTTTTATATGGGTCTTGAAGTTGTGAGAGAATTATTGGCAGGCCCTCTTGGCTTAAATAGATGCAATGTTATCTTAAAGAAAGCTTGGGTGGAGGGGGGATGTACCATAGTTGGGAGCAAAGGCTACAGAGCAGTGGCTCTCAACCAAGGGTGCTTCTGTCCCCCCCTTGGGGCACTTGGCAATGTCTGGAGACACTCTGCCTATCAATCACAGCTGCAGGGGCCACTGGCATTCAGTGGATGGGGGGATGCTACAAATGTTAAAATGCGCAAGACAAAGAACTCTCCATCCCCAAATATCAAAAGTGCTGAGGCTGACACCCTGTTCTAGAGCCGTATTTCCCAGCTTTGGATCCTGGCTCTCCCACTGCTTTGCTGTGTGACTCGGGGCAAGTTTCTTACACTCTCTGTGGCCCTCCCCACCCTTATGGCCGATGCCTTTCCTGCCACCAAGGGACAGAAGAGGAAGACTGAAAAGCAGTTTAGAAGGTTGCCTATCCCTCTTACTCTCCAGATGGGAAGAGCTGCCTGGCAGGAAGACAGTCACGACAGGAAAGGGACCCATACACTGCTGTGGAAACAGACAGACTCAGGTTCAATTCTACTTCCCCCAAGTAGAAGTTGAGTGACATAGGAAAACTCACTTTACCTAAATTTTCATGAACTATAAAATATTATCTGTCCTTGCAAATAGGAAAGTGTGATAACTCCTTTATTTATTAGCCCCCATTCGAGAGTTTATGTGTTAGTAGTGAAATTAAGTTACGAAAAGCATCCAGTTATGACACACAACATTCAATGAAGAGTATCTTTACAAAAAAATACATTATTATGACTTCAAAATGTGTCCACTTGAAGATTACGGAATATTCAGTGTGGTGGACATGCTTATCTGCTCAGCATTCCTTTCTTTGAAGAAGCAATCAGGCCCAAATCTATAAAAGCCCTCTTTGACCATATGATTTGGGTGGAGTTCTCCTCCCGACACACATGCAACCCAGCTGTGCCCAATCAGAATATTCCATTCTGCTGGCCACCTGCCTGGCAAGGGACATGGGAACCACACTGGGACACTCACTGTGGACTCTGTCTGGAATCCCAAGCTCTGAAGACTATTTGAGCACTGCAGGGGCCCCTCCTGCCACCATGTGGGCAGAGGCAGCCTGAGAATGAAGCCAGAGACCACCGCTAGACAGCCAAAGACGTGGTGACATCATCTAGGTCCTTGGTACAGCCGTAACTGAAGCTGGTCAACCCTTGGACTTACAAGTTATAAAAGCCAAGAAACATCCTTTCCTTTGTTGGATCAAGTTATATTTCTGTCACTTTGACACTAAAAGGGTCTGAATAAGATAACCAGAAAATCACTGTACATACCAGAAAAATCCCCCATTATCCCACTACCCAGAGAAACCACTGCAACCTTTGAAGGTATGGTCCTCCCGGGTTCTGTTGTGGTGTTGTTTTTCTTTGTTTCGTTTATGTGTTTTGGGGGTGCCTGGGTGGTTTTTTTAAAAATAAGAAAATCGGCTTTAAAGCCAGACCCTCTTGGACTTGAATCCTGACTCTGTCCCTTTAGCTCTGTTGTTTTGGGAAGGTCACCCAACCTCTCTGATTCTTGGATTACCCATACATAACATGGGAATTATTTACCCTAGCGGCACTCTGTAAATGACAATAGATACTCATACTGTATGTAACAGCCCACAAGGTGATCCAAGGAGTACAGAGTCCTGTACAATCATTACTTCCCTTGTCCCCTGCACCTGACCTCCTGCTGTGCTGGGTTCGTGAGGACTGCTTGTGCGGCTGTCATACTCTGAGCTTTTAATCACATTATATTGTTTAAAATAGGTCTGTGCTCATCTGACACACATATAGTTATGCTCTCCTTTTCTTAAAATTTCAACTTGTCATCCTAAGAGACAAAGAAATAAAGATAATAGCAGGCTATGTGGTCAAGTTTAAAAAAAAAAAGCTTCCTGAGCCATCCATTCATTTTTTTTAAATAAAAATTGCATATATTTAAGATATGCAACATGGTAACTTGATATACATACACAGAGTGGGATGACTCCTACAATCAAATGAGTATGTCATCTCTTGTAGTTACCTTTCTATGTGCATGGCGAGAGCGTCTCAAATCTACAATCTTAGCAGATTCTCGGTACTGCACTATTAACCGTAGTGATCATGCCGCACGTTACATCCCACCCACACACAGCTGCCATTCATTCTTCATTACTCTATAGAGTCATGGGCTCTAAGCTAATAATGAATAGACAGGAAAGTGACAGCTGAAGGACTTACACACTTCCAAAGCATTTTTTAATTGATTCATGACAGGGGTGGGAAAAAAGTGTCCAGATTTAAAACAAACAAAAGAAAAGCCTGGTAAAGCTGTTCTTGGAGCTGCACCTGGATTCATTTTGAGACATATCAAAAGTAGTATGTGACATTAATTATCAAAGTTATGAAACACACTTAAATTACAGCAGGGTATTCATGGATATTGTTTGAAGAACTTTGCTCACTTGTGGTATAATTTCACTCACTCTTACTTTCTTAAGTGAGAGATTAAAGGATAGCAGTAGAGAAGAACCCATCACTGATCTTTATTCGGCAAAGCCCATAAAGAACATATATCACTGATAAATCAATAAACTGGCTACTCCAAATGATGGTAGTGTTTTCTTACTCACAACAGTTTGAGGTTTCACCAAAATCTGGGAATGCTAAAGGCATACATGTAAAGGTCACCTATCACCTATGTCCTGAGAAAAAATATTGGGGATTGCTGCTCTGTAGGATTTGTCCCCGAGAATACAATGGTAGCATTAAAATGGTACCATCAGAAAGTGATGGAACGGTACTCAACGGCCTCAGAGGGCCATTCTAATGTACAGGATGTAGACAATTAGACGATTTTCGAACATGAAGCCAAAAGGAAACCCTATTCACTCTATTACTGGGAATAGAGAGGGTGCAAAATACCACAATGCTGTGTGTACAACAGAGCTAAGAAAAAGGAGTGTGGAACAGCGCTGGGCAGGCAAGCAGCCGGGACACACGGGAATCTGAGAATCTGAGTATCAAGCTTCAGCTTTGAGGAACTGAGTATACATTCAAGTGAAAAAAAGAAAATCAAATACAATGTGCTGTCTCCAGAGGGACTGACCTTCTCGGGCCCTGGCCCTCGGGAGGAGCCCTCCAAGTCCTCATGCACGCGATCCAGCAACCAGAGCAGGAACTCCAGGGCGTCGTGCTGGGAATTGCCTTGGAACTGAGAGCCATACCTGGAAACAGCATTCTGAAAGGGAGGAAATAATGCCAGAGGGTCAGTGTGACTCTTCCAACAACGAAATAAGGGCCTATAAGCTCCAAGTCTACCAGTGGTCACCATTCAACCCCGCCCCAACCTGGAATGACTGCCTGCAACAGTGTGCAGTGAGAAATTTCCTGCTGAAGCCTGCTCTTTTGGGGTAGCATCCCCAGCTGTTATAAGGGCTTTCTGTACAGGACAGAGCACCTTTCCCCACCAAGAAAGACTGTTAATATATGTCCTGCCTTTGAAAACGCACATGGTTGTCTCTGTTGAATGTTGGGATGCTATTGACCTCTGCCCTCCCAACAGCTCTTGTCCCTTGATCTGTCACTGGGGCATGAGCTCTCCTGGCTTGCCTCCACCAGTCTCTGTCTGTGCTGTTTCTCTCTGTCTGCCCCACAGGGGTGCAGCCCCTTGCCCGAGTCTCTCCCTCAGTGGTTTCATCCACCCTCTCATAGTGAAGTGGATGTTCTTTAAAAACTAAGCATGTACCTCCCTTTCTGCCTCTTCCCAATGTGCATGAAATTAAAGAAGTACAAACTTCCCTTTCTGTGATTAGATCACAAGATGGTTGAGCCGGTCCTTCGTTCCTACTAAGTGCCTACCAGGTCACCGGATACTATTCTAGAGACGAGGATACAACAAACAAGACGGACGAGAATCCCTGCTCTCATGGCACTTACATGCTCTCCGCCTATTAAACTGTGGAACAATTTTGTCATTTTCTCTGTAAATGCTTATTCCCATTTTTTTAAGTTTATTTCAAAGGGTAATATAGGCACATACTTAAGAAAAATTCAAAATATAAAGGATGACAATGAAGAGTCTGCCTTCTACCCAGCCCTCCCCACCTGGATGTCCCACCCACTCCCCAGAGGGAGGCTTACTAGTTTCTCAAGCAACTGTCCCACGCATCTGAGCACCTGGGAGTAAGCGAATCCGATCTGCACACAGTACATCACAGTGGCTCGTCCCATCCTTACACTGCAGAGCCAGGCTTCAAGCCTCGTCCCACACAGATCTGTTCTCTGCTCATGCCCACAGGGAACCGTGTAAGCCAGGCTATGGCCCCCGGACAATCCTCAGCATTGCCAATCAAATCAAATAGCCTGGGCTGTTTTTCTTTCTTTTAACCTTATCTTGGGATTTAAAGGAAACTTTCAGATGAGATGAAGGAAAAGTCAAAATTTAATTAATTGAAATACTGGCTCTGAGTCTATTCCAATCACACTAGTATGGGTTCACTAGGGGGTCTAGTTTGGATTTTCCTTCCAAGCTTCTCTGCACTTTGTTGTGCACAGTAGGGTCTTGTGTTGTTTTTTCTTGGCCAGATTTAGCAAATAGAAACACAAGATGCCCAGTGAAATTTGAAGTTCAGATAGACAATGAATGTTTTTAGTATAAATATGTTCCGTGCAATATTTGGGATATAGTTATTCTAAGAAGTTGCTCATTGTTGATCTGAACTTCAAATTTAACTGAACATTGTCTATTTTACCAGCAACCCAACCCGTACTCCTCTTCAAACCTATATCCTTAGTACCAACATTCTTTCCTTGGGGAGCAGCCGGCCCCTCCAACTCAAAAATCTCTAAAATCAGCACTTGCTTCCTTCTAACATCAATCCTCTTTTACATTCTCTCTCCACCCACTTCAGTTAGCTGTCAAGCAATCTGGATTTGGGTTCCCGATTTGTCTCTGCTTGCCCCTTCAGTAAAGCCCCTTCCCACCGTAGAGTATAACAACTGCTCACCCAGATGACAATACTCAACTTCAAAGGTGCCTGGCCCCAAGATTGTCCCCTTGCCAACCCACTGTCTGCATGGTAAAACAGACTCGTTTCCCTCTAGCCCAGCTGGAAAATGGCATGCCCTACTTCAAACCCTGACTCCTGCCACCTAATAATCCAGGCTTCCTCTCTGCTCTGGCCACATGTGTGTCACTCACCACTCTCTGTGTTCCAAGCCCCAGGTCATCGAACCACTCAGGTGCCCCACACATATGTTCCCACATGTATAGTCCCCACCTTTACTTTTTCTTTCTTTCATGCAAAATCCAACCCCTTCCTGCTAATCATGCTAATTCTTGAAGATTGCCACTCTCTTCATCTGAGCCTGACAATAAAGAAAGAATTTGACAACTTCAAAAAGATAGACAAGATAGGACATTAAAAATATCCTTTTACATAAACATAGTAATTCTACTTTGGGCGCTTTAGCCTAAGGAAATGAAAAATACAAGCAAAGATATCTCTATGTATCAAAGTTACCTGAGGGACACTTACAGCACACTCAGATGGCCTTAAAAGTTATGCTTGAGGAAATGAAGGGAAAAAAATGATCCTGTCATTAAAAAAAAAGTTTGTAAAGCTATATATTTGAGATTTTAAAAATATATTTATAGACAGGAAGATAAAAGACTAGAAAATATAGGGCAAAATATTAACCAATAGTTGTCATAGAAGGATAGGACCATAGGTGATATTTTTTTTCATTTTCATTTGTACATTGCAAAAATCTTTTTTTATTTAAATATAGTTGACATACATTATGTTAGTTTCAGATGTACAACAAACAGATTCAAAAGTCATACACATTACGAAATGATCACCATAATAAACGTACTTACCATCTGTCACCATACAAAGTTATTATAATATTATTGACTATATTTCCCTATGCTGTGTTTTTCAACCCCATGGCTTATTTATTTTGTAATTGGAAGTACCTCTTAATCCCTTTCACCTACATTGCCCTTCCCCCACCCACACCTTGGTAACCACCAATTTGTTCTGTATCTATGGGTCTATTTCTGTTTTGCTTGTTCATTTGTTTTATTTTCTTAAGATTCCACATGTAGGTGAAATAATACGGTATTTGTCTTTCTATGACTTGTTTCACTTGGACCTCTAGGTCCATCCATGTTGTCATGAATGAGAAGACTGCATTCTTTCTTATGGCTGAGTAATATTCCACTGTATATATGTACTACCTTTTCTTTATCCATTCATCTATTGAAGTACACTGCCAATTTTTTTACAGTGAATATTGTTCTTTATTGCCTTTTTCCAATCATAACAGTACCTGATGTATTTTACAGAGTTTTGGCATTAAAAAAAAATAACTTTACCTATTGATTCCTGCAAAAGACATACCCATAGAAAGTCTACTGGAATGTTACAATTGCATTAAAGCTAAACCTCACTTGGGAGGGATGAATGGAAATATATTTGGTATTTCTACCCTGCCACATGGCACAGTTCTAGCCATGTGTGTGTTTTTTTCCTCCTTGACAACACTGATAATTTAAAAAATATTTCTTACTAAAATTATTCCCAGTTATTTCATATTTCTGGTTGTTTCTGTGAATGAAATCGAATTTTTATATATTCCAAGTGGTTATTGCTTCTGACTTTCTATCTTGTGTCTGACCTCATCAGTAACACCAAGAATTCTAAAATAAGAATTTCTGGAACCATTCAGTAATTTTCTTTCTGTTCAGTATTTTTTATTTCACTTCCATTTCATGTCTTACTGTTTTGTTCAGAACTTCTAAAACCTAAGAGTGATGAAAAAGGCATCCTTGTTTTTAAAAAGCAATGCCTCTAAATCTATCACTTGAGCATTCTGTATGCTTAAAATTGTAGGGCTAAAACTGATCCTTATGTACATAATCTAAGATAAATTCCAGATGGTTGAAATCCTTAATATAACCACAGGAAAACTACAAATGCATTACAGAATATTATTAAAACGTATAATATAAATAAACCTAAAACTTCCAGTATCTGCATAGGGAGAAGAGGAGAGTTTGGTGAAAATATCTGCAGCAAATATGACAAGGGTGGAGGAATGTATAGAAATAAGTAAAAAGGACACCAAGACCAAAGCAGAATGAACAGACAATTCCAAGAGCTGTCTTAGACCTAGGGAGGAGAACTGGAAAAATCCTATACCTCACTCCTAATCAAAGAAATAAAAATGACATTTTCTTTTTGTTCAATAAACTTAAAAAAAGGATACCAAACACCCAGGAAAATATACATCACTGGTGTGTCTGAAACCTGATGTAATTATTTGGAAAGGAATTTGTTAAGGCAGGTGCTAAAAATAATCAAGCCCAATAAAGTTGATTTAAAAAGTAAAAAATGATAAATATTTTAAATTAGAATGTTATTAGGTACACACACGTCAAAACTCATCAAATTCTACACTTCAAATGGGTGCATTTTTATTTAGCCATGAGAAAAAAAGAAATTCTGCCCCTTGCAACAACATGAATAGCCCTTGAGGTCATGATGCTAAGTGAGAGAAGTCAGAGTAAGACAAATAAAAAGAGTAAAATGGTGGTTTTCAGGGCCTGGAGGGTGGGGGAAAGGAGATGTTTAAGGGTCCAAAATTAAGTAACTAGACATGGAGACCTAACACAATACAATGATTACAGACAATAAAACTGTTTTATAAACATTAAACTTGCTAAGAGACTAGGTTTTAATTGTTCCCAACACCAGAAGAAAGGATAATTATGTGAGACAATAAGATGTTAGCTAATGCTAATATGGCAATCATATTACAATAAAAATGTATCCAATCAACACTGTTGTACAGCTTGAACTTATACAATGTTGTATGTCAGATATAACTCAGTTTCACTGTACATAATTTATACCTCAAAAAAGTTGGTTTAAAAAGCAAAAAATATAAAGAATAGTAAAATGGTCATATCTTTGCTTTCACCATGCAATTTCAAGGCATTAAAAATTAAATTTTACAGAATATTTAATGCCAGGAAAAAGTCTTATGATAATATTTAAGTAAAATGGCAGGATATAAAACCAGAATTTCCAATTGTTTGTACATGCTTCGAAACACATCAATATGTTTATGATCGTTATCTCTAGAAGGTGGAGTTCCAGATCAATTTTTTTACATTTTAGCACTTTCCAATTTTGTATACTATATGCATATTTAGTTACATCATTAGAAAAGCAAAGTATTATAGATAATTCCATGGACAGCACTTCTTAAAATGTATTCATTCACTTGCTGTTAAAACAGACAGTGGTCCTACCATCTTTGGGAGACTGGATGGCATAGGGCTCAGGAAGGGGAAACACCACAAACCCATCCCATTTGCCTGGTTGGGATGGGGGTAACTCACTCCAGCATGGAGATCCTTTCTCACTTTCCTCCCTTCCTCTGTCTGAAGCTAATAATCCCTCCTGAAGACCAAACTCCTTAGGAAAACCTTACGTGGCATGTCCCCACTCAATTCTTCAGCCCTTCCCGCAGCCACATGGGTTTCCATTAATTCATTTCATCAGTCATTTATTCTGCACCACCAGCAGGGGGCCCCTCAACCCCAACCCCCTCACCCTCCCGCTTCCTTAGTTGACCCTTCATCCTCCAGAACTCAACTCCATGGTCACCTCTTCTGTGACACCTTGGGTGAGGGAGCACCTGCCGCCATCAATCACACCTTCCTACCAGCCTTGCCAGAACACCCTGACTTTTTATTTCCTTGCACTTGTCACCAGCTCTCATCACGTGCCTGTGTGATTCTCTCATTAACATCCATCCATCCCTCCCGCTGGAGTATAAACTCTGGACAGCAGCCCAGGTTCCGGTTTTGTATTTCTTGTGTATTGCATGCTCCCAGGACAGTGTCTGGACATTCAAGAAATATGTGTTGGATGAATGAATGTTTCCTCATCTGTAAAATAAGAAGAGCCCACCTAGATTTCAATCAGCAGGGTTTAAAAGCCCAGATTCCAGAATCCTCCACTCCCTCCAAGGCTGGCTACCCCAAAAGTCCAGGAAACCCCAGATAATATCACCCTTGTTAACATATTCACAACTAGATCATCCTTCAATTCCCCAAGGCTCCCAGGCCCTAGAGATTTAAGAGCAGTAGTGAGGCAGGAAATCTTGGTGAGTCACCAAAGGTGATTACAGATTTGGAAGATTTTTTTAAAACTACTATTGCCTCTCCCATCGATGCAGTAATCAGATGAGAATGCACCTGGCATGGGAAGAGGCACACAGAGGTGACCTCTTTCCCTGCTCTGGGTCTCTGCAGGTGAGGAGGTGTAATGGGAAAAACAAATACTTCCTAAGGCCAGGCCCATTCTAAGTGCTGTACCTCTAAGTCATTGAATCCTCACCACAACCTTTCAATAAGGTAGGTGCCACTGCAGTCCCATTTTATAGATGAGGAAAATTGAGGCACAGAGAGATTTGAGAACTCGCTCAAGGTCACAAAGCTCCGGAGACCTTGCAGTTAACCACTGTGCTGTGCACCAGAGTTCCATCCTCCAGCCCTCCCCATTCCACCTGAGGTTTCACTTTCCACGGTCTACTGTGGTCTGGAAGCAGATGATTTTCCTTCCAACAAATTGTCAGGTCAGTGGTAGCCTAAGGCTAAGTCAGGATGCTTTCATCATCCACCTCACTTTACCTCATCAAGTAGGCATTTTATTATATCACATCCTTAAAAGAAGGGTGAGTACAGTACAATAAGATACTTTGAGAGAGACCATCTTCACATAACTCTTTTTATAGTATATCGTTATACTATTATTAGTTATTGTTGTTAATCTCTGACCATGCCTAGTTTATAAATCAAACTTTACCATAGGTACATGTAGATATAGGAAAAAAGGGTGTGAATGGGGTTTGGTATTATCTACCATTTCAGGTATCCACTGGGGGTCTTGGAACGTATGCCCTTTGGATAAGCAGAGACTAGTGTACTGCCTTTCATATTTAAAAAGCAAATGTTGCCAAAAAGAGATACTAATGACAACCCATTTGACCCACTGACTCTTGCTGAACAGTGCTTCCCTAGTGGAAACAGGAAGAAAATAGAGGTTGGCACCCTTGTGGGTCATGTGGCAAGGACTGGCTTCTCAGGCTGAAACTAGAGAGTGGAGTGATAGTGGTTATGGAATGAACACTGACAGGTTCCCCCTCGCCCAGGAACAGCAATCACGAACGAGTCTGCGGGGAGCTTCAGTTCTCTGTCCAGAGCTGTGGTTTTCTTAGCAGGAAGCCAGCCCAGTGCATCAATTATCAGGAACTCTTTAACTGGGACCCCAAACACCCCGATTTAACCCTGGATGAAGTGATACACATAACTTCCAAATCCTCATGACCTTGCAGCAAGCCAGTAAGTGGACAGCGATCCTGGGGACTGTGGCAGCACCGCCAGGCCAAAGCATCGCAGGAGATTTAACTCACACTAAACAAAAAGAATGCCATCTCCGATGGAGCTCACCCACTGCCTCTCCTGGGTGCTCAGCACAGTACCTGGGCCACCGGTCCTCTTTCCACTGGGCTTAGAATAAAACCTAAACTCCTTACCATTGCCTCCAAGCCCCTGCGCAATCTGACCAACCATCTCCACGCCCCACTCTACCCTCCTGGGCTCCAGCCACACTAGTTTTCTTTCCGTGCCTTCTGTTCCCAGCTACTGCAGGCCTATGGCCTTTGTACTCGATGTTCCCTTTACCTGGATTATTCCTAGTTCTCGACCTGGCTGCGACCTTCTCATCATTCGGATCTCAATGCAAGCATCACCTCCTTTCTCCCAGACTTCCCACACCGCATCCCTCCAGATTGGAAAGAAACTCTGTCCCTGGCGTTAGAACTCTGTCTGCCGCAGAGGCCATTCAACAAAATGTTTGTTGAATGCAAAAAAGCTGAACCCACTCAAATCTACTCACCCCCCTCAAAATACCTGGGAGAGAATCATAAGGAAAACATAGACAAGCGATTGCACAAGTCAACTCAAGACCAAGGCAGTAACCCGAGGATGAACTGGCAAATGCCATCTAAAGGAGGCCCCAAGAAACCCCTTTCCTGACGGAGCACAGGCTTTCTGAGAAGCGAAACCAGAAAGACCGGAACAAGACCGCCGCCTAGCGGCGAGGGCGGCAATCTGCAGCGTGCCGCCTACCTTGAACTCCGCGGAAAGTTGGGGCGTGTATTCGCGGGTCCAGAGCGCGCGCACCAGCGCCGCCAGCTGCTCGGTGACCTCGGCGCGGCCCGGCGCCGCCCGGTAGCGGCCCAGCGCCAGGAACTCCGCCAGGAGGTCGGTGTTGCTGAGACACTGCACCACGGCGTTCATGAAACAGGTGTTGCCGTGGTTCTTTAAGCCCTGCGCGCCAGGGGGCCGCGCGCCGTCGCCGGCCGGGGGCTGGGGCTGGTGTCCCGGCGGGCTCTCCTCCCCGGGGCTCCCGGGCGCTGCTAAAGCCGGGCCCGGGGCGCAGCCAAAGCCCCCCTCACCGTCGCCGTCGCAGCGTCCCGGCTGGGGCCCGGGCGGCGAGTCCCCGGGGCGGGAGCGGCTGCCCAGCGCCAGCAGGAAGCGGCTGAACAGGCGTCGCAGGGAGCGGCGGCGGCGGGGCCGGGACGCGGGCGGCCCCTCCCTTGCCGCCGGGGCCCCCACGCCGGGGTCCATGGCTTCCGCCGGCGCGCTTCCCTTAGGCGGACGAGACGAGCCACTCGCAGGCCGCTACAGCCTCCCAACCGCGCCCGGGCGCCAGCTACCTGCCGGCCAGGTGTGCCGGGACCGGGCGGAGGCGGGGCCAAGGGCGGGGCCGCTCCGCCCCGCGCGGGAAGCCGGCCCCCGCGCCCGCCGGGGGACCCAGCCGCGGCGACTGGGGCGTAGGCGCTGGCCACCACCGGATTCACGTTCCCCACCCTTTCTGACCTCCTGGAAGCCAAAGGACCTGAACTTAACCTCTGCTCCTATTCCCCTCCCAGCCTTCAAGCTGTGGAAACAAGAGAGGATGATAAATTTGAAAGCGCCTAGTAAATGGCAAAGCCCTGGCTATTTCTAAATTTCTTGTAACCACCGAGTTCAAGGTGAACGTGAAGAGAAAGGAAAGGAAGTCTCGCCAAAGGGCAGCCTCCGACGTGGTGAGAGGCGCGCGCTGGCCGCAGGGGCGATTTTGCACCGCGTTGGGTCCTCCGCAGGCTCAGGTGTGGGCGGACAGGTGGCGCCACCTCCTTCCGAGCCCTTCTGTCTAGTAGGAGAGGCAGCCTGTGCCCGGACCCAACATCCTGAGGGCAGACCTGGGAGCCGTGTATCGCCCCGTGAAGAAACACCTGGGATGGCTGTGGTTGGCTTGGTTAACCTCCAGGCGAGATTAAAGTCGTTTTCCCAAAACTTGCAAGCGAGACCGGTCATCCTCGCTTTCACGGGCGGGAAGGCGGGCTCAGAGAGGTAAACGCAACGTATCCGAGGCCACTGTCCCCAAAGCAGAGAAACCGGAACTCGACCCAGGTCAGTGGACTATCAGCCTTAGAGGTTAGCGCTTTCCCACCTCAGTAGTTGCTCACCAGGAAGTGTCCCGGCTCTCCGGGCGCCCCCTGCGAGTTCTCTCAGGTCTCTCATTCACTCCTTCAAGCAAAATCTTTGCGGAACTGTGGCCCAATCAGAATTGGCTTGGCCTGGCCCCGCCCCTGATTCCCTGGGTTAACTCTGCTCCCCCCCCCCCCCCCCCCATGCCCTATCCTTTATAAACTGTCAGGTTTATGGTGAATCAGGTAAAGACTTGCAAGATGAATTAATCATCAATTTCTAGCTAAAAAAAGATCAGCGGGCTGCATTATTACATCAATGCTCTGAAATGTTCCTTATTGATAAATAAGTGATCATCATTTTAACTACCTGCCTTGATATGTCAGATAGGGCGGCAGCAGGTTACCTAATGCAAACAAGAAGCATGAGTTAAAGGCTAAAGATGCTTAGAACGAAAGATTGCCCTGTGAATTGGAGACTTTAAGTGTTTCTGGAAAAAGCCAAAATTTTCCCTCTCCGGGAAAGGATACCTGGTTGAATGCACAGGGTCCTTTCCATCACCTTCTGATGGTAAGCACTGGAAATTTTATGGCGGACTTCAGAAAAGCATCTATGAAATTTCATCCTTGATAATCATGCCGAGCTCCCCAACAGCACATCTTTTCTTTGAGAAAGCACCGTAATTCATGTTTAACTCTCCGCTGTGTCAGGAATTCTGCTGATGCTTTAATACATTATTCAAACCCAAGTCTTGCCCCATGCCGCTTGATCAGTGAAATGCTGAAAAGGTAAGCTCACCATTCTTATTTTAAGAGAGTGACAGCAATGATATTTGTGGACAAATACTGAGAAAGGGCTGTGGGGTTTGCAGTCATAGAAGAGAGATATAACAGGAAACCAACAACTGGGGATTTATTCATAATAAACTTTTAATTACAGCCTGGACAAATTATTCATGAACACATTTGAATTTTAATATACAATTTAAGTAAGAGTGCAATGCATTCCATAAAGGAGAAACTCCTAGATAAGATATTTTCACTAAAGAACAAAAACAGAGGTAAGAAATCAAGAGCATTCTTGGTTATCTAAGTTCAGCCTTCAACAGAACTGTGTGCAGTGCCAGGCACCTGGGATGTGCCTGCAGCTTATGAGGCAAAGGGGTATTTCCATCGCAGAATGGCTCCATCGGCACTTACACTAACAATGTACTGGTTTCCTGGACTTATCCGGATGCGGGTAATGTTACCACTGTGTCCCACCCCGACGTGAGTCACTTCACCTTCATTATAATCCCAAACTTTGACCAGATGGTCATTTCCACCTGAAAAAGTCAAACAGTTCTGTGGCACTGCAGCAATAGAATAAATAGCCCTGACCTCAAATCACTGCATTATTTTCAGTACATTCCCTGTGTGCCTATTTAAAGGAAGAAAAACCCGTCTTTATAATAACTCTTTTCCTCGATTATAAAATTCTAGGTCTATTATAGTAAAAATTGGGGGAAAAAATACAGAGAGGTGACATCACCCTTGATCCCACCACCCAGAAATAACCACCGGCAACATCTCGGTTTAGTTCCTTCCAGTCTCTCTAAGTATACAGGTATACATCTGTCTGTATATGTGATTGGGATCGCATCGTGTCTGGTTTTGTATCATGCTTTAAGTAAATGTGTCTGTGAGACTTGAATTCATTTGGAGCATTTATTTGTTAACAGCCTGAAGAATCAAAGAGGCCAGCAGGAAGTAATACTGGTGGTGTTCCTACAGGCATGTTGTGTGGAAAGTGCCCCCTGGAAATGATTTAAAGGCAGGCCTGGCATTTAAGGCTTCAGTAGGAAATAACAAAGCAAGGCCTGCTGGACAGCCTAAACCGTTTAAAGTCCCACTTCTATCATTAACACCCACAACAAAAAAACAAGCAATGTAAGGCATGGCTTTTATTTGTCCTCCTGAGGCTCACGGGCAAACATTCCCTCTCACTAAAATGGGATTTCTGCATTCTGCTTAGGTGGCCCCACCGAGGGCAGCATTCAGGTCTGAATCTGACCAGGTTGCCCTTCAGATCCCTTTGTGGGCTGGTCCCTTCCAGCTGTTCGTAGTTCCCGTTTAATTCAGCTGGGTTTGGCTTCCTCCTTATGCCAGGGACTAACCTGTGACAAAGTGCACTCCTTCCAGTGTGATATCCATGCCATTGATTGACCCAGACAAGGAACCTTCCAGCTCTCTGATCACCGACCCATCAAATACTTCCCAGTAGGCAATCTGGAATTCAGGAAAGAAGCATTCGGCAGGCGTCAGCTCAGTGGAATCATCCACACACAGGCTAACAAAAGATGGTTCTACTTTAAATAGAAGGTAGCAAAAATATACTCTGGGGTGATTTGTCTGCTGAAATTATAAACAGGCTAAAGGAGGAGGGTGGAGAAACTATTTTAATATTTTTAGTATTGGGCTTTAAATTCACATCTATTTACAGAGATGCTGATGGGCTGGTAAAACCAGATTGTGACAGAAAGTGCCTTTGCTTAGACTAAGCAGATTGAATCTGAGGCAGGCGGTAAAAGGAGGAAGGAAACCACCACGGAATCCAGTTTCCTGTGTGTGTTCCTACAGGAGAGGGAGGTTTCAGGCCTGCAGGAAGAGGAAGCGGTTCCTTCCTTCAGCTTGGGGAACCAGCCTGCAGAGAGTTCTAGAGACCAAGCCTTCCAAAGTCCCCTTCCCACTGCGGCTGATCTCCCCACCTGTTCCTCAGTCCACCCGTATTCCCACCTTTCTCTTCAGCCTCAAAGCAATAAAATATTCCACAGGGTGGATTTAAAGGCAAACTGATAGTAAGGTCACCTCCTGGGGGAGGGAAGGAGGTTAGGGGTGGGGGTGGGGGGAGACAGACTCAAGGGAGGAAGGTTTTGCTCTGAATATACTGCTTTTATACTTTTTGAACTTTGAACTTTGTAAATGTACAACCTTTTCAAAAATAAAATTGCTTTTCAAACAAAGAGCTATTGAGCAGGAATCAGAAGTGTGAACTCACATTTCACCCCCTTGTTTGTGAAATGTGATGTTTGTTTGATGCTGATGGAAACTTTCTATGGTCCACTAATTATGTCAGGAATCGGTATTCAGAATCTAGCTAGATATTGTGAATGCTATTAAAAAAATATTTTTTTTGCTTTATAATTTTGACTGGTGCTTGATTACTTCAAGAAAAGGCTCTATTTTCATAGCAAAAGCATAAAAGAGTATAAAAGCTTGCCAAAATCCTTGTTTCTCAGGAACCATATCTACATTAGTAGCTAGTGCCTGACCACCTGCTTTCTTGGCAAAAAGATCAAAGTGACCCTCTTCTGGGCAGCCTTATGGCATCTCAGGCTTTCCCAGGTATCCTCCACCTGGGCTAGTCTTCCCTGAGGTCTAATTATGCCTCGGTCCTTCTGTCACTCAGGCCTCAGCTCAAATTGACCTCCTTAGGGAGGCCATTGCTGACCATCCTCACTAAAGCAGCTTCCTTCCACCCAGACAGTACAACCTAGTCTATTTTCTTTTTAGCCCTTTCAGAAACTTTATCATTCTGTTCACTTCTTACTCATAGTCCATTTATGTATTCATTTACATGTGTACTGAACAATCCGTTCCCTCCCACCCAAAATAACTCCCCACAGGATGTAAGCTCCATGACAGCAGGGACAGTGTCCTGTCCCCAGCCCTCAGAATAGGTTGATAGATTTATGACGTATGGTTTGAGTGTTCTGGTGAAAATGCCAATAAGAAGGAAGCAGGCTGTTTCAGTCTCATAAACTGAAACCTAGAATATGGTAGAAGCTTTATGAACCATAGAGCAAAGCATTTACAGAGGTGCTATGATGAACTCCCTAATAGCCATTCCACGCCAGTTGCAAGAGGAAGCCTATTTAGACCACAGGGGCGCCATGGGGTTGGTGGGTGGGCAGGCTTTTAATCCAGTTTGGGCCAATGAGACACAAACTGAGAAGGCCAACCTACAGAGACTAGAAGGGAAGCCAATCTCTGTGCCCTCCCGCAACATTCCATCTGGGTCAGCAAATCCTCCTGGCTTGGACCAGGATTTCTTGCGTTTTTATGACAGTGTCTTTGAGCAGTAGTTCTCAATCACATGGAAAGCTTAGGCAGAAAAAAGCCCCACTCCTAAATTCTAGTTCTGTAGGGGGCAACAGGTGGAGAGAGGTACGTTTAGTATTTGTCCTACTACATTTTTACACTTTTCACTCATCAACCTTTTCTGTAACTAGTGAGAAGATAAATATGCACCTTCTTTAGTGAACTCAAAGTCATCTCAAATCTGAATCAGGGTAGTCCAAATCTATCAATTAGACCAAGATCTGGCTCATCTGTACAGCTGGACGACACCCTGGCATCCTTGTGCCCCTCCATGTGACTCTCTCCTGAGGCCTTTTGCTTGTTGCAAGGGGAAATGTTCCCCCCAATAGCGGGACCAGTCTTTACCCAAAGACATGGACTCCCCGGCTAAAGAAACTTTTGATATACTGATGAAGCAGATCAATGAGAAATGAGGAGCTCTATTGTCATTCGATTTGAAATTAGTAAAAGTGACAGCTGGCTTGGGCACAGCAATTCTGTTCCAGCCTCAGAAATTTCCTAATAATAAAAATTGATATTTATTGAGCACCCTAATGTGTTCCAGGCCCCCTGCTATTAGCAGTACGTGAGCATGGCTGTAATCATCATGGCAGTTCTATGAGGTTGACAGTATCACCATTTCCATTTTACAGACGAGGAAGCAAAGGCACCAAAAGGTTATGTAGCATTTCCAAAGCCACATGGCCGATCAACAGCAAAGCCTCCCTGTTTGAACTGGTATGGCTTGATTCTAGAGCCTGCACTATCGGCCACCTACTTGGCTTTTATGTTGTACCAGAAAGATCTTGACTCTTGCTGACAGTACTTACCTTTCTGTCTGTCCCACTGGTGATGATCTGAAACTCTTCAGGGTGGTAACAAACACACTGGAATAAGGTGTTGGCCAGGATCATCTGATTCCGCCTAAGACGCCTGAAAAATAAACTCAAGAGCTGTGAAACTCTCTCTTTCCTAGAAAACATTTACTATTCAAACTGGATTTGGTACAAGCTTGGATTTGGGTTGATTTATCTATCCCAAACAGATTTCCTGTTAACTCTGTCCACCCCACTTCTGTATCCTCCCAGTGTACCTTACCAGGGGCAGTCAGAACACGCTGAGTGGGGTCCTTTTTTAAAGATAAAGCACAGAACTACATAGGAAGCCTCAAGTTCCTGTGAGAAGGAAGTAGCAGAGGCTGACCTCGGGTCAATCTGCCATCTCCATACCAGGTACTTGATTCCTGAGGCCACCATTTTGCAGTGAATACCTTTGCAAGCTGAGCAGCAAAGGGTGGGGAAGGGCTTTTTAAAAGTGGATATTATTGGGCTTTAACTCTAGGGATTTGGGTTTAGGAGGCTGGGGGAGGCCCGTACATTTGCACTGTAATCAGCACCAGGTGATTCCATGTGCAGATAGTTTGAAAACCATTGCTTTAGCTACTCTACTAAGAAATATGTAAATCAGGCTTCTCCTTCCATAGGAGATGGGTGACCATCTCACAGACCAGGCTCTGCTGGCTGCAGAAAGGCACCTTCTGCAGTTTCTTCTCATTAGGGAAGTTTTCACACAGGGTATCTGAGCTGAGCATTTTTAAAAGATTTTGGTACAAATTAACCAAATGTGTCTGCTACACAAAAGGGAGGCTTTAAAGATTTGAGGTGGTCACAAGCATCCACAGAAATAAGTTCAGACATGCCCTTCTCATTATGTATTTTCCCAATGGGAAGTTCAGGAGTAGATGAACATGACCCGTAAGTGCAGCCCTTGGACCAGCACCAGGGGCTTCACTTGGGAGCTTGTTAGAAATGCAGAATCTTAGGCACGACTCTAGACCTACTGAATCAAAATCTACATTTTAACAAGCTCCCCAGGTGGTTACTGTGCACATCAAGGTTAGAGACACAGGGAGGTAGAAGACAGAGGTTTGCTTAGTTTGGGGGTTTTTTTTAAGGCATTAAATAAAAAGTATTCTGCCTTTGCCTTTAGTTCCATTCTCCTCTCTTCAATCAAGAACATCTCATAGTCTTATACAATATCTGTATCTATAGCTATATATCCCTATCTCTTTTCTCCCAGCTTCGTACTTATCCAAGTCTCTATTGCAGTTATCACATTATCACAGAGGGGAGGCATCTTAGGAATGGTAGAGGGGTGCTAGGCAGGGAGAGGGGTTGGAGGAATAGGGTCTAATTCTAAGTAAAAACAAGCAACAAACATGCTTACATAAAATAAAACACTGTTATTGGAAATCCTTTGAATTACTCCAAAAATAAAGTTCACATTTTGGTCCAGTGACTTTGGAGTGAGCCACTCTATGGGGATATGGGGACAGTGTTGCACTTACAGTATGAGAGGTCCCTGAGGATGAAGAGAAGGGCAAATTCACACCCCTCATCCCCACTCCTACCCTGTCCCCCATGGCATGCTCATTCTGGGCTTGACTGGACTGGGTGGAATGCCAAGAGGAACTGCCTACATTATTTAAGTTATTTCCCTTCTCCCTTTTGGGGGGATTCTCAGAGTTGCATTAGTATAAGTTAAATCATGCTTCACTGTGTGTATCCGTAAAGCTACTTCCCATCCATCCAGAAATTTCTAATGTCCTGCTCTTCCTGGAAATGACACCCTTGCTACCAGCATCTGTAAACTCTGAGCAGTCATTTAGATGAATAGCTTCTGGTGAGCATCCCTTTACTGTCGCCTTAAATAAGACTCCCACCCTGTGTGTAAACCTTCCGTCAAGTTCAGTCATGTATCTTGCGTCCCTTTGCCCTCCCCATCACAGATAACCTACACGAGGTCCCAAACGATGCAGGTCCCATCCGTGCTGGCGGTGACACACTCCTTGTTGTCCTTCTTCACCCGAATGCAGGACACAGACGACTTGTGCTCCTTCAGAGCCGCCTCCAGCTTCTGGGTCTGGCAGCCTATCTGCCACACCCTCACCTGAGAGCCACACACCCAGGCTCAGTACAGACGGGCACTTTTGAAGGGATCAAAAGATTCCAAGAGCTTTTTCACCTCTGCTGTGCTGGACTTGTCTTTTTTTTTTAATTTCCTGTTCTCATCACAGTTGAGCGGGGTAGGAATGCTGAGTTGTAGGGCGGGAGCATTCATCTGTGGAGCCAGGAAAATGCTACCACCAATCCTACCCCTGCTTCTAATTTGAGGGCTGAGAAATTTATCAGATACCCGCTACTAAAACCCATACTGCCAGGGCTGCTGCTAAACCAAGGGAAGTAATGTGTCTACTCATTTCTGCTGAGCGTTGCTCTCAAATTTTTGGTACTGTCAGGAAATCTCTTGGGTACCCATAGCCATATTTATACTTGCACATCAGCTGCTTAATTTTAATCATTTAAAATAATCAGTGCTCAACCTTGTCACAGTCAATACCCACTTTCTATAACGAATATTTGCCAACACCCCTTTACTATTCTGAAATGAAACCCATAGGTAATACAACTACCCACACACAAAATTCCACAACAGTCCATACGATGCCCTAGTCGGCAATAAAAAGGATACGTAAAAGGCAAGTTATTTATCTATGTCTTATAATAAACACTGTCACAATTATACCAGAAAACATAATAACCTAGTCAGATGCATATACCATCTTATAGCGAATATGTTGGACTTATGAAAAATAAGAGAAGGAATGGCTTTTTGTGAAATAAAATTATTTTGTGTGAAAGAACTGTAGTTGAGGTGAACACTAGACTGAAAACGAGTGTTAGGATAAGTAATAACAGACTAACTTATTTATACCTGGTAAGAGCAAAATAAGCTTACATGAAGGAAGGAAAACATTCTAAGATACTTTCTTAGTAAAGAAGATGAGGAAGCATGACGTTATCGCAAATGAGCTGGGCCAGATTCATTTCTATAGTGTCCAAATGATTCCCTGTGTTCTGACCTGGGATGGGATAATGACTATTGCCAAAGAAAACAAATCTCCCATCTTAAATGTCACTGCATTTGGAAGCATACATTCACTCTTTAGCAATGATATTCTAATTTTCTTACTACTATGGTGTGGGCACCAGCCAAACAGCCCGAAACTGGAACTTTAGATGTGCTGGGCATTTCCCTTTAGGAGTGGGATTGCAGGGAGGTGTGGGCATGCATGGAGGGAAGAGGATAAGGTGTTGGGACCGGGGTCTTCAAACTCTGGCAATGGCCATTTGCTAGTGAAAATGAAGGTAGTTGAGTATTTCAGCAACTACTGCATTATTCATCAGTGCAAGCCTGCTGCAAACCTCATCTCTAGCACATACAAAGACCTTCTAGACTATGTCTTTTGGAAGGAAAGGTCTGTGATAGCTGCATAGAGAATGGTAAGAGGAGCTGACATTGTTCTGTGAAAAGATAGCTATGCAGAGCCAAGGGCAGTGAATAGGTAACGTGTGATTTCCTCGGCAGCTCTCATCAGCCTGGGCTCAGGCACCTAGAACACCAGTGGTCTGGTTCAAACCCAGTTGAGGCATCAGCAAGGCAGGTGTCCCAGAAGGCTGGAGGAGCAAGCAAGGGTGCTGAGGGTGTCAGCAGCAGCATGGCCGAAGGGATGAGGGAAGGGAGTAAAGCCGTGAGGGTGGTGGTAGACCGAGAGCAGGCAGATGGTCTGAGGCTGAGTATGTCTATGGAGCACCTGGAATGTGCCTAGTCCTGATGACCATGGGCTCTGAAGGTAAAATGCACACCAGATTTTGAAGAGTTAATACAAGATAAAAAGTGTAAAATCTCTCATTAATAAGAGTATTGTTATCTTCACTTTACACACAGGAAATGGAGCAGAGAGAGACCACACAGCGGAGAAGTGGCAAAAGTGAAATTTGGGCCCAGGCAGCATGACTCTGGATCCCAGACACTTAGACACTCATCAGTTTGGCCCAAAGTCTTCTGAAGGCTCTATCAAGATGCTATACCTTTCTTTCCCTGGTAAGTTATTCCTGTGATAGCATGCAGAAAAGAAAATGCCCTATGTTGAGAAAGGGAAGGCTTTTAAATAGCAAAAAAGTTGGGGAGGAGGGCAGGAGAAACCCTGAGATGACTGTGTGAGTGAAAGATGTTTTAGAAGCCTTGAGATGATGAAGGAAAAGGTCAAGTGTAATAATTTTAAATGAATGGTCAAAATGTCCGGGTAGATTGAAGAATTTATTCTAAAAATAGCATCTTCTTTAAAAGATAAGATAAAGACAATTTATATAACTGTGGTCTTTGAAGGAAAAGAACAAATATTCTAAAACTCTGGCAAAACGCCAACCTCGACTCCACAGAGAATGCTTTTATGATTGTATCTCAAATGTCCTTTCTGTGAACAAATACATTTATATGCATATTTATATTATCAGAACTTCAACTTATCATATATTTTAGGGTTTCGTCCAAATCTGAATTTGGTCCTGCTTGACTCCTAGTACAGGTTTAAAAATTTCTTTAAATCAAATAAGTGGCCTCCTATGAGGCTGTTACTCTAAGTGAAGGGCTATTTGAAAAAGATTCTCTCTTTAAGAACAATACCTCCCCTTCCCCACCGCCGCTGATGACCCTTTTACAGTCGCTGGTGGTGGCGATGGCTGTCACTCCGATCCTGTGGGCATTGTTAATGACATATATCAACCGGCCTGTCTCTGGGGCGAAGGCTCGGATTTTCCCGTCGTCCCATGCTGGCATGAAGGAGAAACAAAAGGCAAGCAGGATCAGTGTATTCATGCTCTCTCTGTAGACTGTTACCCTCCTACATTATAAATGAGGTTCAGGATTGGGAGGCAGTCGTGGTGATGGAGGAAAGAGGCTGGTCACCCCCAATTGCCAGGAAATCACACTCTTTCCTCTGAATCCTCAAACTGGTCACACCTGGCTAAGGGAAATGAGTGGCCTTAGTTGACCCTGCCTCTAGGTGCATCCCAGTCCAGGAGAGAGAAATTGGGGTGGAGAGGAAGGAGGGAGGCCAGCTCACCTTTCTCACAGGCTGCAAAACTTGTGCATTCAACTAGCTAGTTGATATTGCACCTGGGACATAGAATTTAACACCTTCAAGTAAATGGTGGCTTCCCATCCCTCCCCCTACCCTTGAACCTGATGCTCCCCCTACCCTTGAACCTGATGCTCCTTCCCCCAGTCCCACCATCTTCCCCATCTCAATGAAAGGTGCCACCATCCATCCAGTTGTTCAACCCAAGAACTTCAGAATCATCCTTGATTCCTCTCTATTCCGCTGTCCAACCCAAGCCAACACCTTGTCCATCAGCAAGTTCCATCAACTCTACAGTTGAAAAACATCCTGAATCTGACCACTTCTCAGCCCTTCCCCTGGGACCACCCTTGTCCATGCCACCAGCATCTCTCTCCTGGATTATTATAACAGCTTCTTCCCTGGCCTTAGACTCTTGCTCCCCTGCAATCAATTATTTATGCAGGGGCCAGGGTGAACTTCTTAAAATCATGCTACCTCCTTGATCAAACTTTCAGAAGCCTTTCCCACCTACAGTGAAAATTCGACACCTTATCCTCCACAGATAGTAGTCTCTCTCTACCCACCTCAACTTCCTCCATACCACTCTCCTTCAGTTCTGACCCCAACCTTACCACTAAGTTGCAGATACACTACTGGTCTTCTTTCTGTTCTTCAAATATGCCAATCAATTTCCCATCTCAGGGCCTTTGTAGTTACTGTCCCCTCTGCCTGGAATGCTCATCCCCTAGGCCTTAGGTGACTCACTCCTTCTCATGGACTTGAGTGTCATCTCTTGACCTTAGCATTTTTAAATAAGATACTCCAGCAAAGACTTGAGGAAGTGAGGGGGTGAGAGAGTGAGTTATGAGGCTAACTGGGGAAAGAACATTCCAAGCAGACCAAATAGCTAGAGCAAAGGCCCTATGCACAGTGTGTTTCAGGAATAGCAAAAGAAAAGAAAATATGACTAGAGAGGGGTGAGTGGTAGGAGGCAAAGTCAGAGGTGAGAAGGTGGAGGTGGGAAGGAGAAAAGGTCATGTAGGCAACTCTAGAGACTTAGAAATGAGTCCCAAAAATGGCTTGATCTGATTTACATTTTAAAAAGAGATCGCTGGCTTCTGTGTTGATAACAGACTGGAGAGAAGGGTGGTAGACAAGGGTAGAAGCAGGGAGACCTGGTGCGAAGCTACTAGAATAGTCTAGGAGAGAGATGGTGGTGGCTGACACAGGTTGGAGATGGTGAGAAGCGACAGAATTTTGGGTATGCTCTGAGGGGAGAGCCACTGGGGCAAATGGATATGGGGTGTAAAAGAAAAGGAGGAGGTGATGACTCCAAGATTTCTGACCTGCGGGTTTGTTAGCTCTAAGTGTAATGTAAGCCAAGAGCTCCTGGGGTCACTATGTGGAGAGGACATGCCCAAGGGAAAAGCCAACACAGAGGAAACAAAGGCAATAAAAATGGGGATGAAATGGGTTCCTGGTATCACCATTTAATAATAGCTGTACTGAAAGATCCACTTGACTTTGCATGAATGTGAATAAGTGAGTTTACTTTTTGAGCCCTGGGGAAATTTGCATATGGATTGAACAAAGGATGATACTAAAAAATATTATTTTTAGAGATTCATTTTGAAATATTTAGAAGTAGAATATCATGATGTTTAAAGTTATAATATTTTAATAATAAATTCCCTTTGAGGCATAACATAGATTGTCAGGTTTTTTATCTCTTGAACAACAAAAGGGTTTCTAATACAAGTGCCCTGTACCAAGGCCTCCAGTCCATTTTGTAATTGAATTAGTAAGTTTCTCTACTAGAGTGAAAGCTACCTGTTACACGCAACAATGTGGGAGAAGGGAAATTGTTATTTGGTGATTCCTAGCTCAGAAAGTCTCCCAGCTGTAAGGGAACTCCAAAGTGAGGCTAGATGAGAAGCAAGGAAGAGGTGGACAGTGGAAGGCTGTTCCAGGTTATCCACATGTAGAGGCCAGCGTAGAGGGAGAATGACAAGATCCAAAGCCACAAGCCAGAGTCCAAAACCAAACTTTGGAATATCAGTGTTACCCGAAATGATGCTCTTGCCGTCTCTCATGAAGTCAGTGCCGTGGCAGGTCATGTTGGGTACAGTGATCCGCAGCAGCTCCCTGTTGGACAGCGTGTGCCACACCCTGATGTCGCTCTTGGCACAGGTGGCAAACAGCTCAGCAGTGTCACTGTGAAGAAGCAAGCCATCGGGAGAATAAGAGATGCAGCCATAAAATACACACAGTGTTTCTTAGATGCATATTTGACACTAAAATGAGTTCCGTAAGGATGTAGGGAAGGAAGCCTTTTAGACATAAATTATCTTGAGGCTTAATGGCCTTATAGATTTCTTGTATAAGATGTCATTTGATGCCCATGAATCACGTATGGACCATCTTTTGTAGTCCTTTCCCTTTGGGAACAGTTGGAATAAAGTTACTCAAAAAGGAAATGTCGATTTAAAAGTCTTTTAATGCCTTGGTAGACTGGAGGATAATAAGTAACATTTTTTGAGGTAAAATACACTTTGTGGAATATTTACATTAAAAGAGGCTAAACAAAACTTTTCCTGAAGTAGATAACTTAAAATTTCAAAGTAGAAAATGAATTCATGTTTACAGATAATCCAAAATATGACTTTGCTTAGTTATAAGAAAATATGAAATTGTGGACAAAAAAAGAGAATCCCAGAATAATTGGTCTATCTGGTTTTTTTTTAAAGGACAACTTGTAAATAGAATGAAAAATACTAATATGTCAAAAAATCATAGATTATTCCAATTTGCATAAGAAAAAGGATTAATACTGGAATACAAGAAACACTATCTGCTTTGTAAGTATGCATTTCCAGTTATAGTTTATGTGAAAACAGAATTAACTAATGTTCTATTGCTTATGCAGTGGTTACACAGGTATATAAAATTGTCAGAATGCATTGAACTGAACACCTAAGAATATATTATTGTATGTTAATTATACTTCAATTTTTTAAATGTTAAGGAGTCATAATTAATCCAATAGTTAAGGGATCCAGCATAAAGAAAAAATGGACAAGTTTTTAAATTTATCTCAATTTTAACCCTGTAAAATATTTAAAATACGTTAAAGAACATAGAGTACTACATAATGAACAATCACATAACTCAGCTTTTTTCATCTTAACATTCTGTCGCATTTGTTCAGTTTTAATCCCTGACAACAAGCCCTCATAAGCCTCTCCCTGACTCCATTCATCTTCCTGGTGCCCTAGCAGTAATCATATCCTGAATTTGATGTATAACAGATTTGTTATTTTTCTTGTATTTCAATTCTGTGGGCCTAAAAAGTAAACTGCATTGCAAGAAAAAAAAAAGAGTGAATGTTTATTCACTATCTCTTACTTTAAAATCTACTCACATTGTAAAATAAGTAGATAATAGGAAAATAGGTGGATATTTTCTACATATGTATCTTTGGGGCTCAGGGATAAATTTATAATTCTGGACTAGTTATTTAGAAAGAGTAAATGCTGGGACAGACAACAGATGAGATGGAGTTCCTTGCCAGACATTCCTGATTAACAGAGATCAAATCAAAGGAGAGATGTTTTATATCAGATATTGCCTTCAGTGAATGAGCTCCTTCTTTGAGAAAAGTAAGCTCTTAAAGCCATGTATGGACTCATCAAGAAAGTCAGATATCATGGAATGAATGTACCTAATCAGCTTTCCAAACTCTCCCTAACCTAATGGTTAATCTAATTCCTCAGGAATTTAGTCCAAAAAATGAGCCATCTGAGTAGAACATTGTCCTTAGTTTAGAATCTGAAAGGCTAAGTTCCAGAAAAAAACAGATTGGATCATGATGGTACACGAGGTGCACATGTTTCCTCCCTCCCACCTAAAATCCCATGAAATGAAGATCTAGAGATAAGGGTAGAGATAAATGATGTAATGTGTGTGTGTGTGTGTGTGTGTGTGTGTATATACACACACACACACATTATATAGACATATACATTTTTTTCCCTTAATAATATGGGAAAGCAAAAAAGATTATTGTCAAATGGGCCGGAAACATTGAGAATAAAAGAAATCAGCCAGATTAAAATCTATAGGGAAACAGAACTGGAGAAAAACACAGCTCAAAAGGACAAGAAGAGGGTACTTTTTATAATGTAGGAGCAGTGAAGTGGACATACGACGTTTCCACGGATGACAAGTACAATAACTGGGTAAAATTACCAGAATCAAAAATCCTAAAGACACTGAAAACATTTAAAAGCAGAAATCAAGAAAAGTTTTCTCTTGTAAAAGTGCAACAGGAAAGGGTTAATAATTGTTACTATGCTTTCTATCCTGAAGGTGCCCAGAACTCCCACAGCTTTGGTGTCTGTAGAAAAAGGTGGCAGGAAAACCATAGCCTTACCAGCTAAACAGGCCAGAAATTAGAGTTAAGGGCTGGAAATCAGCTAGAATTTTAAGGGCAAATCCTGGCAGCAAGAGAACAATGGGAGTAAAACCTAAATTCAGATTCTAAACACTGCCCAGATTTCTGTCTGCTGAATTTCTTCCAGGAGGAAGAAAAACCAGGCAGAGACCAGAAATGACTCTAATTTTCTTTTATTCCATTAATTTTATTTGTTTATTTATTTTTAGGATTCTGTTTTTGCAGATGGACCCACATGAGATCACTATGAGACTTTCTTGCCTTTTTAACTAAATGCATTCATCAACTGTGCTCAGCTTGGCACAGTGGCAGGAAGCTGAACCTTATAGGCTTAAAGTGTCAGAAGCCAGAGCCTAAGGTTGTAACAACACCTGGAATTAGGGAGCAATCCCTAGAAGCAAGGAAACCAGGAAGAGGATGAGCTTCATCTCTACATAAATCCTTGGATGACTAATTACGCAAGCCCACAGAAAAACCCAAAACTGTAAGATAGTAGCAATGGAAAACCACGAAAACATTAGCTTCTGTATACTATGAGGAAGACAAGCTGGCAGTTTGTGCTCAGGCCAAAAATCCTCAGAGAATACTATGGAATTCAAAGTTACTATAACATAATATTTATAATACTGAGTTTTCAACAAAAAATAATTGAGCATGCAAAGAAGTAGGAAAATATGGTTCAGGAAAAAGGCAAGCAAAAGAAACTAACTCTAAGTAGACTGAGGTATTGGATTGCCAAAGACTTCAAAGCAACTATCAAAAATATATTCAAAGTATTAAAGGAAACTGATATTAATGAATGGAAGAACTAGACATTAAAATGTATATATATATAATATATATATAAGTTCTATAGGTGAAAAGGACAGTAACTGAAATAAAAAAAATTACTAGATGGGCTCAACAGACTGGAGATGGCAAAAGAATCTGTGAACTTGAAGGTAGATTTAACAGAAATTACATGATGAAGGAAGTAGAAAAACACTGAAGAAAAGTGAACAGCCTAAAGATCTGTGGGACAATATCAAATTTTCAACATGTGTAACTTGAATCTCAAGACAGAAGACAGAAGAGAGAAAAGGTGAAAAATCTTGAAGAAATAATACCTGAAAACTTTCCAATTTGGTGAAAACATCAGCTTACAGATTCAAAACTCCTAACAAACCCTAAGCAGGATAAACACAAAGAAAACTACCTCAAGACATATCATAGTCAACCCAATGAAAACAAAACAAAACAAAGAGAAAATCTTGAAAATAGATGTTGTAATGATAAAAACTACACACACAGTACAAAGAGGAGAATGATAAGAATATACATGATGAGTGCTTATTAGAAACTATGGAAGCTAAAGGCATTGTAATGATGTATTCAAATTAATGAATGAAAGGTATCAGTCAAGAATTCCATAACCAGTAAAACAACTATTCTTCAAAAGTGAAAGCTTTAAAAGGTATTTTCAGATAGACAAAAATGGGGAGAATTTTTCATCAGAGACCTATATTTTTTAAAAAGTGCTAAATAAAGTTCTTTAGGCCGAAAGGAAATAATACCAGATGGCAACTTGGATATTTAAGAAAGAATGAAGAGCATCAGAAATGCTCAAGTATGTGGGTAAGCACAAAAGGTTTATCTTTTTCTTTCCTTTTCTTCTCTTAAATTCTTGAAAAGTTTATTACTGTTAAAGCAAAAATTATAATATTGTATTGATAGATTTATAATATAAATTGGTACACATGGAAACAGTAGCACTAAAGATAAGAGTGGTGTTAAAGGAAATATATTGTTGCAAAACTCCTATACTGACTTGAAGTAGTTCCAACATTAACTCTAAGCAGACTGTGACAGGTTAAAGATATATGTTGTCATCTTTAGAGCAACCACTAAAAAATTAATGCAAAGATGTATAGCTAGAAAGTGAAGATAGCAATTAAGTCAGTAGAACACTTTAAATGGAATGCTAAAAAAAATTTTCTGATTTAAACAAAAGTGGCAGGAAAGAAGTAATAAAAGAACAAAGAATAGATGAGACAAAAGGTGGCAAATAACAAAATATAAGATTTAATACAACCATATCAAAAATTACATTAAATGTAAGTGGACTAAACATTTCAAATAAAAAGTGGAGATTATTAGACTGGATAGAAAAAGCAAGACTAATTATGTGCTATTTAAAGGGATGCACTTTAAATATAAAGATCCAAATATCAAAAATATATATTGAAAATGAGAAGATATTTTAAAAGGAATATCATTCAAAGAGTAAGAAAGCTAGAATGAATATATTAGTAGCATACAAAAGAGATTTCAAATCAGAGAGAATTACTATAGACAAAGAAGAATACTTAATAGAGATAAAAAATGTCAATACCATTTGGAAGATGTAACAACAACCATATATGTATACATGTCTATATATGTACACCTAATAACAGAGCTTTAAGAATATAGGTAGCAAAAACTGACAGAAATAAAGGGAGAAATCTACATTCATTACTTGAGACTTAAACACATTTCTCTCAGTAACTAATAAAACAAGTAGACAAAAAATCACTAAGGATAGGAAGATCTGTATGACATTAACAACATTAAAACCTTCCATAGATAAAAAGAAATGACCTCCAAAGTACATTTGCATTATTCCATTTACATAAAGTTCAAAAGCAGGTAAAATTAATCCATGGGGCTAGAAGTCTGGATAGTGATTATCTTTAAGAAAGAGGATGAGGGTAGTGATTGGGAGGGGTGTTTTGGGGTGATGGAAATATTCTATTTCTTGACCAGGGTGCTAGTCATATAAGTGTAATATTTCATTGAGGTAGTTTCCTTGTGATTTATGTACTTTGGGCATGTATATTATATTTCAATACAAAGTTCATTAAAATTATTTTTAACCTAGCCAAATTATCACTCAAGTCTGAGCGTAAAACAAAGATACATTCAAGTAAGTAAGGACTACATTTTCTATACGGAGATTCTGAAAGAATTACCAAACAAATGAAAAAAAAAAGAGGGAGGTGTGTGAGAAAAAAACAGTGATTAAAGCAAAAAACAAAAGTCATAGTAATTAATTGTAAAAAAACAATAATAATATAATCTGGATCTATAATTCCAAATAATGTTAGCATGGGAGATGATGAGAGAAAGTAAAGAGGGAAATAAAATACACTGAGACTCTTGCTTCTTTGGAAAATCTGATACAAATGTTGGTTAACTGTAGTCTTTGCCAGAAAAATGTTTAAATACATTAAAATTCAAGGACAATTACTAAATGAATAAAAATAAAATGAAGAGATTCCAAGTCATGGGCATTAGAGAAAGGAAAGACTGGATCAAGTAAAGATGATCACTGCATTAAAAGATAAGGAAAGGAAAAATGAAAAAAGAAACATATTAAATAGAAAATATCCATAAACTTATTAGATAGCAGTAAGTATAAATGGGTTAGATTCTATTAAAAGACCAAGATTATCTAAAATTAAGCAATACTAATAGGTTGAAAATAGCATGGAAAAGGATACTCAGTTTCTTTTGCTACAATAGATGTTCTGTAATAAATATTAGCTTATATACAATTGGTAAATAGGTAATGATAGCAGAATATTGCAGAAATTGCATTTGTTCATACATATTTTTCCCACTATATGAATGCTTTGGTACACAATATAATAGCAGCTGAAAACAAAGTACATTAACACACCTAAATTAGAAGTAAAGGAAGAATACAGTTTTGTACATGATACTCATTTACTCCATGTTCTTCCTCTTATCTCAGTGGTCTCCACAACTCAGTAGTGTAGAAGGAGAATGCAAGGGGGAAAGGGGTAGTGACCATTAGTAGGTTTCATTTGGGGTAATGAGATGTTCTAAAATCAGATTGTGCTGATTAGATTACACAACTGTAAATATGCCAAGAAACATTAGGTTCTACCCTCTAAATGGGTGAACATTATGCTATCTAAATTATATTATAATAAAGCTTTTTAAAAAAATGGAAAGAAAAACAAGAGTTACAAAACATGAATAGGCCAATAACTTTAAGAATTGAAAAGATAGTTAAAAGTCTACTCATAACAGGCACCAGGATCAAATAATTTTACAGGTTTGAGTCCACCAAGCTCCTTAGAAAAATAGGAAAAAAATAAGACAGAAAGGAAATGACTAATCAATTTCAAAAAAGATTCACCACCGGCCATTTTAGTCATTAGAAATATTTGAAAGAACCTAATCCTGACTCAGGGAACCAAAAATACATTTCATGATCTTAAGGATGGAGTGTTCAAAGGAGTCTTGCTACCTATAGAACAATAATTTTGAGTTTTATAATGTATTTCAATATCAGAGAATGGCAAACTATGACTGAAGCTCTTTTTGATATCCAAACTGCTGGTGGTTGTTTGTTTTAGTTATTTGCTGTGGGACTGACTAAGAAATACAGCAACTAGATCCAGAAGACCTCTTTTACCCACTACCATTAAGAGTCCCATATCTGAAAGACCCAAGAGACATAAACAAAGGGTTTGAAATAAGTTTGAAAAAAAGCGTCAGTAAGCTTGTTCCAGACAACAGTGGGAAAACAGAAATGTTTTGCCATCTATCTAAATTTTCCATGATGGATTTGTTAGAAAACCCAAAATTCCAAAGAAGCCCAAATTTGAATTGTGAAAACTAATGTACCTGCATGGTGACGGCAATGGGAGTAGTCTTTGTTAATAAAAATTAAGTAACAATGATAATCAAATATAAGTGTTATATATTATGATGATATTAAATAACAAATATTAAAATAGACTCTAATAGAAAATTTAAGGAGAAAAACCATAATTATCCTAACAGATATTGAAAATGCATTAATAAAATGAAGTTTGCTTGCACACTGCATCAGATGTTCATTTTTTATTGTTTTTAGGGACAAAAATATTTTCCTTTTCTACTTACAATGGAAAGACAATGTCCTGGACAGCTTCAAAGTGACAAGTTGCAATGAGAGTCTCTTTGAAATCTGTGAAGTTGACACGATAAATCTGTGATTCTTCTGTTCCTACGAAAAACTGGTGTCCTTCCCCTCGAAGAGTGATAGAAGTGATGGCACCTTGTAACTGGATTTTCCTTTGAAGAAAAGTAAAGAGGTGAAGTAGATTCACAACGTCGATGAGTATTATTTATTAACCATCTGAAGTATTACAGAGGACATAAATCAGGCATGTGACCTAGGACACCCTTCAAGGAGGTGACACAGTTGGAAAGGCAGGAGTTTATACACAATTTTGGGTATACATGGTCAGCAGAGGGAAAGGCCAGCAGAGTTTATATTCCTTCATTTGTGAGATATAGTATGAAATAGGTTATGCAATACAGGTGGTAGGTGGGATTTGCATAGAAAAAACATTCTAGGCAGGCATATGGACACAAATGACCATGCAATTAAATACTTGATTAATTCCATTTCTGGGAAATAATCCTAAAATTGGGGGGAAAACCTTTATGTTAAAGGATGTTATTATAATTGTATTTAAAGACTGAAAAGTTGGAAACAACCTAAACATATAATCATAATGAAATAGTTAAATGTTCTTTAAAACCACGTTTAAGGGACTATGGAATACATGCATATTTTACCACAGTAACAAAAAAAAAGGTTATGTAGTGATATAGAAAATGTTTATGATGTTTACATCAAATAAAAAAGGTAGAATATAAAGTTTTATATACAAAACAAGTACAATTATTTTAACATTTAAAGGAATAACACAGATAAGAAGAAACAACAAAGTGTTAATAGTGGCTATATTCACCAAAGTTTTCAAAGATTATTTTATCTTCCACATTTCAGATCCCTCTGTTCCCCAAATGTTTAATGAATATGAACTTTTTTTAAGAAGAATATACAAATGAATGAGACCCTAGAGACCCATCCTTGATCTGCAACTAAGTTAGTTCAACAATAAGAATTCAATGGGGATTCTAGTTCAAGGAGCCAGCATGAGAAATGCAGTATTTCACAAAGACAAATTTGTTGGTGGGACACAGAACGGTTAATGAAGAAAGGATGGACCCCCAAGTCATATCCCAGCTTCCTCACTACCTAGAGCTCTGTGACTCTAAATAAACTGCCAAAAATCTCTGGACCTCAGTTTATTCAACTACAAAATAATTCCTCCTCTACAGAGTTGTAGTGAAGATTTCATGGAGGTATAATGTACATGCGGCCATAGAGGGCTGTCAAGAAATACTGGCTATTGGCATTGGGGCTCCCTAGAACACAAGATAAAGCCCAGGACTATAGGGGTAAAGTCAGGGCTCCAGTGGTCTGTTTTCTCTTTCTACTTCCCTTTTAGTCTCCATGACTTCTCATGTGAGCTGTTTCCTCAATCTATTAAACCTGCCTTACCAAGGAGGCAGAAATCTCTCCATCCACTTTGAGCCTATGCTGTCACAGAAGGTTAGTTTGGAACATATATTAGAAATCCTGTAATAACTGCTTTGAATCTAATTATCTTCATTCCAGTGGGAATTTTTGTGCATTAGAAACAAGGAATTAAAAAATTAGGGGATTAATTTTTTTATTTTTTGGGGGGGGGGGTTAATTTTTTATACTTACCTCACCTATTCACAGTCTACCTAATATTGTTCTTAAGTTGCCTCTCTCCTATTCTCTTCATACAAACACAAAACTGGTCCAAGGATATTCTCAGTAAGACCTATCCTGAGCACTGAATTTAAAATTGCAGCCTGTCCCCTGCCCACCCCCTTCAAACTTGGATCCCCTTTCTCTCTACATCCTACTCCACTTGTCTCCATTGCACTCATCACCCTTTAATACTATGCACTACTTGTTTATTTTGTTTATTCTATGGTCTTTTCCCTCTTGCTAGAATGTAAGGTCCATGAGGGCAGGGTTTTTTTTCCTTCATTTTTGTTTGCTTTATCCATTGACATACCCCAAATACTCCCAGAAGAGTCCCTCATACCTAGTGAATGCTCAATACAGATCTGAAGGAAGAGAGCCAATACACTGCATCAGCTTTTTTCTACAAGGCATCCGCAGGTACCCCGGGCCTCCTTCGAGCTGGCAGAGGTCACATGGAGCATATCTAGGGGGATCTGGCTTTGTCGAAGCTAGTTCAACTTTTGCCTCTGCACCTCTGTGAAATATATTTCCTGACCTCACTATCCAACAAGATCACTCCCTTCTCCGATACTCCCTACGACATCCATGATATATTTCACTTTATCTGGACCATGAGATTTGTGTTTCTATATTATCTTATATTATAGTGACTTTTTCAAGTGACTTTTATCTCTAAACCAGACTGTAGGTTCTGGGAGGGCAAAGACCATATCTGATTTTATGTTTTAAAAACATTAGTACATTTGTTTGGATGGAGGTACTCAATAAATACTCATTAATGACAATGCATAAAGCTTTATTTCATTTTATTTTAATTAGATAAGCCATGAAAAGTACATAGCATAGTATCTGGTACATAGAAATAGCTGGCAATGTTAGCTATTTGTATTAAAACTTGTATTCAAATGTATTGGCTACTAGCATAGTGCCTGCTACCTACCTATGTAATAGGTACCCATTGCATAATAAATTTCATTGAATAAAAAATTCTGAAAGTCTGAAATTTGAGGTTATTTGTTGGATACGTTTATAACAGCGTATTTTCTCTGTCACTGCTCAATGTATTAGCTAAATAATAATATACATACTTATTAGAAGGGCAGTATCTCTCTGGGCAATAGTGGACTACTTTGGCTGGGTTCAGCATAAGCCATTGTCTTCTCATCAGCAAAGAAACTACCATCTGCTGTGATTCCAGCTACTGATTTTAACAGTAAGAGGAATTCTTGAACCAACTACCACTCTGCCAGTATAGCTTAGCTGCTGACTTTAAGCAAACCTCCCTCTGGTGAGTCTCTCCCCATCCCAACCCCTGTGGAGCTTGGAACTTACTTGATGGGTTTGTAGGTGGGGCTTTTACAGAAAACCAGCAATCCGGCTCCAGAGCCCACTAACAAACCCCCCATCTTCAGGCACTTGATAGCTGACACTCCCTGTGGGGAGAAACAGCATTAAGAAAAAGCACAAAGGGTTTCCTCCTTTGGAATCAATGTGGACCTGACACAATGGGCCTGGCCGGGACATGTCAGTGAAGCCACACATTGCTTGGGTGAATGAAGCTCCTGGTGGTACTGCCTGGGGTGCCCCGTGGGGCTGGCCAAAAGGGCTCAGCATCAACTGGAAGTAGCCCTCCTGGGCCTGCAGGGAGCAAACAGGCTTCCCAAACTTCCTCCCTTTGGAACCACCTGTGTGCTTTGAATATATTAAGAATTAGCACGTTGTACCCACTCAAATAAAATTAGAGCAAAAGGCATAAGTAAGCACAGCCACACCATTAGTTCCTTAACTGCCACTTTTTTCACCAGAACTTAATTCTTCTAGAGCAAAGAGACTGTATTCAACATCCAAAGAAAGCATGAAAGACTCCATATTGTTGTTGACTCTATTTCCTGAACTAAAGCATGCAGTACATAATCTTACCATAACAGGAAATGTTTGAATTCAAAGCCATCTTCAAAGTTTGCAGATGTACGATGGCCATTTTATAGCACCTACTCTGAAGATCTGATTTTAAACTGTGCATGACCAATATTTTCTTTTAAAACTTTCAATAATAATATAGCTAATGACTTTATAGGTTTGTGTCTTAATGACATTTGATACTATAAAACAAGTATTACATCCTTTCAAGTTTTGCATTTTACCTGTTCTAGTTCAAAGGGCATTTCATAATGTTTGAAAAGAGAAGCCAAGGCTCAAGAATATGAAGGTATGAACCAGAATTATGCGCTTCCTGCTCCTGACCCCACCCCCAATTCTAAAAGTGCTGCAGCAAGACGAGGGGATGAATGCCTAGCCAGCAAGGAATCATCTCTGGACTGAATATTCTTATTTGCATTTGTTTGGAGGTTTCAGGAAGCAGGGATAAAGAGTTCAACAGAGCCTCAAAGTCACCTATGTGTAATTTCCAAATACACCATTTTGAAACTATAGATGACATTGTTCAGTGTACAAGTCCTGGAACCAGTCGACCTGGGTCCACATGTCAGCTCTACTACTTGCCAGCCACGAGATCGCAAATGGTATGTGGTTCACTTTCTTCATCCGTAAAGCAGGGGTGAAATGGTACCTATCTCATCAGATTGTGGTAAGGATCAAATGAGATAAGGTGCTTTGCTCCATGTCTGGACATTTATTGACCATGTACTGCTTTTAATATTATTATTATTATTAGCATCGTCATCTTCTTCATTTTGGTGCTGTATGCCTGATAGGTCCATTGGACACCATTCTGATTCTTTACCTCTCTGGCCATAGAGCAAACATTTAAGTAGAGTTTCAAAATGGGTAACTGCCCAAAAGGACATGATATTCCAACCAGATGTCTTCAAGAATGCCTCCTATCTATTCATCCCATAAGAATTATTTTCTTTCCACATGAAGAAAATGCATCTTGGAACCATTGCTTTGTAGAATTTACCATCAGACCGGAATGGTTAGGAATTAAATCATCCATAGTGCCACTAAGGATGGCATTTAAGTACCAAGTCTGAGGAGCAACTAGGAGAGCGGGCATCTTCTCTGGGAAGGCACTTAGATACCAAGTGCTGGGGAGGCAAAATGAGCCGAATCAGTATTTTTCACAGTGTTTTACGGAGCCCTTTGGAGGTGTCTCAGGAGTGGGAAGTGGCTGGGCTCTAAGCCTTGCCCTCCTGTAAACTGATCTGTTTAATATATTAGAATCTCTTTCCTAAAAATAATTTGAAAAACAGTGAACTAGTCTATAACTTGATCCCCTGTAGGATTATTTCTAAACTCTTCTCTACCTCTACTATAGCTTTCTCCCACTCTTAGGCAAGTCCATAAATCTTGACTATTAAATGGTTGTGTGATTAAGAGAACTCCGATATCTTCCCAGGAACATGGTGCAATATTTCAGTTTCTTGGGAATATCTTTTAAGTAGAAAAGTATCTAAGCTTAGTTGGAACCATCTGTTCTATGACCGTACCTGAGAGAGGCAGGTGCAGACCCTAGCACAGCTTTCAGATTCAAAGTTTAGTAGAACCAACCCTTGTAATTCTCTGGAGGTACTAAAAATAGCAGCACTTATTCAGGAAACTCACCCTTTGATCATAGGCCTTTTATTTTGGTTTAAATGTCAGTCTTTTATTGGACTTTTAACTAGAGTCATTAGGAATTCTGCAAATAGAAACAACTGAAAATGTTTAGGTCTTATTCATGATGTAACAGTGGTTGAGGCTAAAACATAAGATGTAGTTATTTCTAATCTAATATTAGATTAGAAAAAAATTTATATATACATATATATATATATATATATATACATAGAGACAGTCTTGCAGATCAAAGAACACAGTCCTCATACACGTGGCAACAAGCCTGCCCAAATGCTGGACCCAATGTAGTTACAAATCACAAAGCCACAGGCCTGTGCTTTGCAGATGTGGAAAAAGGTGTAGTTCTGATTCCCTAACTGAGGACACCTTAGGAATACCTCTGCCCTGAATATAACCAGAGACAAGGGCTTAGGGAACCAGTCAAATGCACCTGGTGGTTTTGGGCTTTGGGTACACCATGAACTTTTTCTTAATGTTAGTCCGTGCTACCAATGGAGGCAAGAGGTCACTAGAAAACAGCAGGCCAGAGCAAAATTTGATGGTCTCTACTTACCAGACTGAATTTGTCCTTCACAGGCCCAGTGTCTGCCAGAAGTTTAGTCCTCAGATTCATTTTCAGAATATCTCCAGTTGTGGTGCCAATGTAGAAAAAACTGTCATCACTGGCCATCTGGGGATCAGAGAGAATAAAGCAACCTGTAGACCTAGGTTTCCCCGGTGATGGCACGAGCCCCTGATCAGGGATGGGAAGAAATTTCTCTGAAACCCCATGAAGACCTATGAAGGTGCTCACGGCTACTTTCACTTCCTCAGACTCAAAGATTGGTAAGAACAACTCTGAGGGGAGCAGAATCAGGGCTAGACTCAGACGTGGAGGAAATATTAGACTCCAATTAGCCTGTGCATTTCACTTGAAGCCTATTTGTGTCTGATGTTAGTATGCATACCCTGCCAGTTCAATTCCTGAGACACCTCCAAAGTGTTCCTTGGATGAAGGGGTGCTCTTCCAGAGAGATTATGCATTTGCTTTATCTCATTTTCTAAAGTCTATATTCATAAAATGATTATGCATTAAACAAAAGGAACAAGTCAGTGGAAAATGGAGTTATATGTATGAATGTGTGAGTCCACATTAAAAACACATGACTAATTCCTCTTTACACAAGAGGCTGCATTTCAACAATGAGTTTTATTTTAGATACTTCATTTCCAGTGGAAGAAATAACCTAAATGGCATAGGGATGTGCTGTGGCCTCTGAGTACCCGCTGGCTACACTGCTTCCTTCTAGGTGAGGCAGGTCCCCAGTGTCTAATGACAGTCCAGTTCCAGTAAAACAAGACAGTCCCAGGGCTGTGTCTGGGCATCTCCTTTCTAACTTCTGAAGAGAGTCCTGGAGTAAGACTCTCCCTCACTTATGCCTCTCAATCAACATCCCACATCTCCAGAC
Organism: Smutsia gigantea; assembly: GCA_032199065.1. Lineage (NCBI taxonomy): Eukaryota > Metazoa > Chordata > Mammalia > Pholidota > Manidae > Smutsia > Smutsia gigantea. The sequence goes on from JAVSCE010007770.1 coordinate 48,985, forward strand.
CTCACCTCCCCACTCCCCGCCCAAGGCACATATACACATGTACATACACACATACACACACACGCCTTGGTCAGTTATGTTAGGACCTTGTACTAATATAGTTACTTATAATAACACTTAGAGTAACACACTTACTGTAATACTCATGACAATTCTTTTCATCTGTCCTGTTTGGCATTCAGTTGGCCAGATTTTTCTATTTGGGAGATCCAGTTCCCATACTCGAATTGTTCCACTGTAGAAAATAAACTCACAATAAAATGGACATCCATTGAATAGCTGCATCCTCTCTTCTCTGTTTTCTGTATTCTCTTGAAGAACAAGCTGAACAGAACTAGGTATTCTTGAGGGTTTGTGATGGCCTAGCGCTTTGCCTAAAATCTTCCACTCGGTCCTCACAACCACCAGATGGGGTAGGTTTTATAGATTCCCAGTCTCCAAATGAGGAAACACAGAGCCTATACAGAGCATGGCAAGGATTCACACCTACCTTTCTCTCACTTTAAAGTGAATACTCTCTACTGTAATACAAACCAACATAAATATAAACAAATAAACGAAGACAAACCTGGGTTCATAAAGTATGTTGCTTTCAAGGTATTGAGTTGTGAGGACATTTTTAAAAGGGAAGTACTTCATTCAAGGAAGGATAAATGAGACTAAGCAACTAAGAGTCAAAATCAGCACCTAACACAAGACTTGGTATATAATTGGTACTTAATCATGGCATGTTGAGTTAATCTGAATTAATAATTGTATAAAAATATCACAGTCAATATCACAAAGACTTCAGCTAATATCCTAAGACAGAAAAGGCTAATTAAACAATGTATTGATTAAGTTCAGTTTTCCTTTTTTTTTTAGCCTCCAGAGTTGTGCTCATAGTAAGTGCTCAATGAGTATTTTGAATACTTTATTTGAACACACACATGTATCTTATATACATATTTATTTAGAGTACTTTCCAAAAAACAAATCAGCTTTTCCATGTCCTTCCTGGTAGACATCATTTGGCTGCTAAAATACTGGAATTTGCAGGTTATCTCATGGGGGACACAACATAATGGGATCCCTGAAATTGGGGCCATATGGTCAACCAGGGCATGTGAGTGCCATACCAGAAATGATATGTAATGGTCCTAACATTTTCTCAGTTATCAGTGTCACATGAAATGAAAGCAGGCCTAGAATAGAGATTGTCCTAAAACAATTTTTTTAACTTAAATTCAAGTTTTGACTCCTGGAGAAATCTTGTCCACAGCTATCAGAATGAGCTGATGCCTGCTGCTTAAGCAGCTGCTAAGGAGTGGATAGACTCCCATAAAACAAAGGCCTGGTGAAACTGCTCTGCAGCTGAAGGGAGCTGATTTGAAAGAGCTTAAGAGTTTCCTGGTCACCAGTGGCCTCCCAACAGGGCAGGACATGGCCAACTGCTTTAGGATCAGAGTACTGGCCTAATAGCATCTGCTCCCTAACTGGCTTTCATAATAGCCAGGTAGTTTCATGGCCTCTGGAGAAATCCTCAATTAGCCACAGGACAAATGTATGCTGCATATCATAAGGTAGGGACAGGAAACAGTACAGATATAGAGCAGCACAAATTCTTTATTCTGGCTGGAAAAGTGGCCACCAACGTGCGCCTTTCACAGACAGGACACACAGATGGGGTGAAAAGGCCAGTCCCACCAGCATATACTTCAGCCCTACATGCACAGATTTTTTACTTCTGAACTGGTATATGATATAAAAGAGGATGATTTTGTACAGGTTTAACTTTCCCTTCAAACTCCAAACAGGGCTCTGATTGGTGAACCTGTAAATTAATTTCTTCTGTTAGACAGATGCTGGCCTCTGTTCAGACCTTCAGCTTGGTCCCCATTAGCTGGTTAAAGCTGACTCTACCAGAAATTATCTCATAAGGCTAATAGGCAAACATTTGAAACTTCCTGTCACAGTTCATCTGTGAACTATCATTTCATGAGACCTAAATCAAGAACAGGTGGTAAGAAACATCATCCAGTAAGTGAATCTGTGCAGCTATGCAAATTACTTGATGAGCATGGATGGTAGGTATGTGTTATTAGTAACAGATAAGAAACTGAAATGAATTTAGCAGATAAACAGAACCTTTTCAGCAGGAATTTTCAAATAGCCATATTTAAGAGACTTGCAGTTGAAAGGATCTCTAATGACTACAAAATCATGAAAATTATAATGTAAGGTATATATTTCTCTAGGACTAAAAACACATGCCCCAAATTAGAATGACCATGGTTTCTGCACAAGCAAATATAGTGACTTATGAGTTCTGAAAACCCTGACTGCAGACACATACTTGCCAGCAGTAACAAACATCTCGTCCCAGCACCTCGAGAAGATCACTCTTGTGGCATTCCCAACATTGAGGCCTGCAGCAGGACTGCCGCAGATGGCTTCTCTCTTCGCTATGCTCCACACCACCACACTGCCGAAATGAGGCGGACAGAAAAGTAAGGGCAAGGCAGGCTTTCAAAATAAGAAACTGCTCTTTTAGTGGTTCTATAAAGAAAAAAACAGGTGACTTACAAAGGAATGAAAGAATTACACTGACCCCCCCAGACATGTCCTTAATCACACTGGATATTAGATGACAAAGGGGTGAGACTTAAAAAGTTTTGAAGGAACTTTGAATATGAGGTTAGAAACCATTGAGCCCATCAATCAAGTTGGATATGAAAATAAAAGCATTTTCAGATATTTGAGGCATAAAAGTTTACCACCCATTCACCTTGTGTAAAAATTACCTTGGGGAGTATTCCAGAAAAAAGTGAAATGAAGAGGATACATAAGACAGTGTTCTCAAACTTGAATGTGTATCGGAATCACTTGGAGGGCATGTTGAACAGACAGCTAGGATCTGTTCCCAGAGCTTCTGATTCAGCAGCTCTCAGGTAGGGCCTGAGAATTTGCTTTTCTAAAAAGTCCCAAGTATGCCAGCCCTGCTGGTCTGAGAAACCCTGCTTTAGGTTCCACTTCCTTCTGTCTGGGTGCAGGCATACACTAAGTCCTAAGGTGAACGGTGTTTGGATAATAACACTAAAAATGCTGGGGAGAGGGTGTTGTGTTAAACGTCTGAATAAAATATTAAATATAAGAATGCAAATGTTACAAACCTTGTTAATGTAAAATATGCTACCTTTATATTTCCCAAATTTTCTACATGTGGAATATAATACACAGGTGGCCCCAAATCAAGGTATAACCAAGATCACTAAAAATAGGGGGGCAGTTGGTAGTGTAAGAGCCATAAATTCTTTTTTCGTAGTAGGGAATTGATAGATCCCATCTAAAGTGGAAAAAAGGGGGAGGCATATCACTTTAAAAGTTATGAAAACTAGGTGAACCGAAAAAAAGCTCTTAAAACCAAGTACTTTATACCTAAGAAAAATGAAAACACTCATCTTCACAAAATCTAGTATATTAATGTACTAGGGTTTCAGCTTTGGACAAGTTCACTATGGATTCAGTGAGATCAGGAAATGACAATGAAACATTCTTGGAGTAAAAGGGTTTATCCGGCTTTATTCTCATGGTGGTAAGTCAAGCAGCAGAATCATGTTTGCATCCAGCAGTCTGCAGGTCTGTAATCCACTTCCATCTCTGCCTCCGTCTGGAGCACTGGGCGGAGCTCTTTATATAGTGACTTAGTCAATAATAGCTCCTTGCCTATGGGTGTGGGAGCATTAGCCTAGCAGTAGGCCAATTACATCATCAAGTAGTTTAGGGTCAGGTGAGGATCCTGGCCATAGAAACAACCATTTCCTCCATAGCAGCATCACTAAAAATAATCTACAAGTAGAAGAGACTCCAAAATCCAACAACTGATAGATAAAGAAAATGTGGTATATTCATACAGTGGAATATTATTTGACAATAAAAAAGTATGAAGTACTGATAAATGCCACAATATGGATGAACTTGGAAACATTATGCTAAGTGAAAGAAGCCACAAAAGGCCACATATTGTGTGATTCCATTAAGGTGAAATGTTGAGAGCAGGCAAATCTACAGAGACATAAAGTAGATTAGGGTTGCCTGAGGCTGGGATGTAGTGGTGGAACAGGAATGGGGAGTGACTGCTAATGGGCATGACAGTTCTTTCTGGGGTGTTGAAAATGTTCTAAAATTATAGTATGGTGGCACAACATATTTCCTTAAGGAAGGATTCTGGACAAAAAATCCCAAAACCCCAGTCAACTAACCACTATACTAAAAACCACTCCACTGTACACCTTAAGGGTATTTTATGGTATGTGAAATATATCTCAGTAAAGCTATGAAAAAGGACTCCAAGTACTTCCCAAGAGCAGAACTCTTCATAGTTCCTTATAAACCATGGAAAGGTAGGTAGAGCTTTAATTTTTCAAAAACAAGTTTAAAATTTAAAGATAAATAAAAGGCACTGACATAGAGTTAGCTAAATAAATTACAGCTCAGCCATGCAACGGAATACCGTGCAGTGATTGCAAAGAGTATAGACAATGTCCTTGGTATTAAGTTAATCAAAAAGCAGATTGTATTACAACATTGATAGTGTGATAGAATTAATGCAAAAAACTTTTATACACAGATTACAATATATTAAAAAATACATGGGAAGATAGGCTTAAAGATGGCGGCATGAGAGGTGAGACGGAAACCTCCTCCAAAACCACATATAATATGAAAATATAGCAAATACAACTAATCCCGAAAGAGCAACAGGAAAGAAGCCTGCAGCGGATGGCCTACACCTGGGGAACAGAGCAGACGGCACCAGAAAAGGGTAAAGTACCAAAGCCCTGATCTGGCGGGACCCAAGCCCTTCCCCCACACAAGCTCTGGTGGGAGGAAGAGAAATGGAGTGGAGAGGGGCTGGAGGCCTAGGACTGCTGAACACCCAGCCCTGGAGATCTGCTCTGGGAGCATAAACCTACATTACATGGTGCTATAGAGATTAGTGGGGTTGGAAAGCTAATACAGGTGGAATACTTGGAGAGACTGAGATTCCAGCTGCTTGTGGAGAACAGGTACCCACAACCAGCTGCTCTGGGACAAAAGAAAGGCGGGCAGTCTGAGAGACTTCCTAACAGTGAGAGGGCTGCTAATGGGGCAAGGATTGCACAGAGCTTGCTGCTCAGGAGAAAAGACAGGTGGACAAAATTATCCTAGCACACTCAGCCCAGGAGGTTGGGAACTTTCAGGAGCTTCAGGAACTCCATCCCAATGGCTAGAAATTCAGCTATGAGGCCCCCCAACCATGATATGCAACCTGCTGTTCCTTCCTCCCAGCTGGCACCGGCTCGCAAATTGGCTGCCCCTGCCATTGCGCTAGGCCGGCCAGAGGGTGGCCCCGCCTATGGCAGCTACAATTGCATAGCATAGAGGCTCCTCCCTGCACACTTGGCTCACTGGCCCTGACAGTGGAGGCAGGCACTACAGCTGGGAAGCAGGAAAGAGCTCTATACTCCTCACAGCACCAGCACTGCTCACCTGCGACTCCTGCCATCACTCCAGGACCAGAGTGTCTCCAGAGAGTAGAGCTTCTGGGCACTAGAGGGCGCCACCTACAAATATGAAATGTCAAAGGAACCTGGTTCAAACCAAAATCCCACAAACACCAGAAACAGGAACAAGTGAAACTGAACTCACCAATCTTCCGGAAACAGATTTCAAAATAAAAATCGTAAACAGAACTTCCGGGAAGATGGCAGTGTGAGCAGGGTGGCATAAATCTTCTCCCAAAACCATATTTATCTATGAAAATACAGCAAATAGAACTATTCCTAAAAGAGAGACCAGAATACACAGGAAGGCACACAGCGTGCAGTTACACCCGAGAGGACTCGGCACCCCAAGAGGCGGGTAAGATACAGAGCCATGACCCGGCGGGACCGAAGCACTCACCCACCTCAGCATACCGGCGGGAGGAGAGGATTCAGAGCCGGGAGGGGGTGGAAGTACACCCCGCAAAGTAACCAGCCCTGGTGATCTGCGCGGGGAGCGCTGACACACATAGCACAGTGTAGCAGAGATTGGAGAGGCAGAGGGGCAGGATCTGAGCAGGGAATGCACCAGGGTGCTTCGAGCTGGCTCTCGGGGAGGAAACAAGAAAAAAGAAAAGCGCGCGCTTTCCTCAGCGGTCTTAAAGAGACAGGAGCCCAGCGGAGGAGCCGGATCGCCCCAGCACACTCAGCCCAGCAGGCTGGGACCCTGGGGAGTTTCGGACCCCTTAGCTGGCGATTGGGAAAGGGTGGCCATACAGCCACTTCCCACAGGGATCAACAGCGTCCCATTCGTTGCCACCACGGCCAGAGCTACAAAGGGCCCTGCGGAGTGACACAGCCACGGATGCGGAATAGTGGGAAAACAGTGCCACCTACAGCATCCCCACAGAATCTACTCCTGGCGGGCGTTTTTTTGTTTGTTTGTTTTGTTTTTTCTTTGTTCTTTTTTTTTCTTTCTCACTTTTTTCCTTCTTTATTTCTTTTTTCTTCTTCTTCTCTTTTTAAAGTCTTAAAAGCCCAGCTGACATATGTGGCAACTACCAGTGACCACTTCTATAGCCATGAAAAGACAGAGGAATATGGTCCAGACAAAGATGAAGCAGACAACCCCAGAGAGGGAGTCTGAAGGGATGGAAATGCACAGTCTTCCTGAAAAAGAATTCAGAATAAAAGTCATAACGATGCTGATGGATCTACAGAGAAATGTGCAAGAGCTGAGGGAGGAAGTGAGGGAAGTGACGAAAGACAATGCAGAAACCAGACAAGCGATCGACGGGCTTAACAGCAGACTGGATGAGATGCAAGAGACTGTTAATGGAATAGAAATCACAGAACAGGAATACAGAGAAGCTGAGGCAGAGAGAGATAAAAGGATTTCTAGGAATGAAAGAATATTAAGAGAACTGTGTGACCAATCCAAATGGAAGAATATTCGCATTATCGGAGTACCAGAGGAAGAAGAGAGAGAAAAAGGGATAGAAAGTGTCTTTGAAGAAATAATTGCTGAAAACTTTCCCTCGCTGGGGAAGGAAATAGTCTCGCAGCCCAGGGAAGCCCACAAATCTCCCAACACAAGGGAACCAAGGAAGACAACACCAAGACACATAATAATTAAAATGGCAAAGATAAAAGATAAAGACAGAGTATTGAAGGCAGCTAGAGAGAGAAAAAAGATCACCTACAAAGGAAAACCCATCAGACTATCATCAGACTTCTCAACAGAAACCTTACAGGCCAGAAGAGAATGGCATGATATATTTAATGTAATGAAACAGAAGGGCCTCGAACCAAGAATATTGTATCCAGCACGATTATCATTTAAATATGATGGAGGGATTAAACAATTTACAGACAAACGAAAGCTTAGAGAGTTTGCCTCTCATAAACCACCACTACAGGATATCTTAAATGGACTGCTGTAGAGGGAAGCACCACTAAGGTTAAAAAGATGTCACCAGAGAAAATAAAATCATAGCAAAGAAAGCAGACCATCCAAATACTAACTAAAGGCAAAGAATAACACACTTAGTATATAAAGAATGAGGAGGAAGAATAAGAAGGGAGAGAAATAAAGAAATATCAGACGGTGTTTATAATAACTTAACAAGAAAGTGAAGTTAGATTGTTAGATAGTAAAGAAGCAACCCTTGAACCTTTGGTAACCACGAATCTAAAGCCAGCAATGGCAATAAGCACATATCTATTGATAATCACCCTAAATGTAAATGGACTGAATGCACCAACCAAAAGACACAGAGTAACAGAATGGATAAAAAAGCAAGACCCATCTATATGCTGCTTACAAGAGACTCACCTCAAATGCAAAGATATCCCCAGACTAAAAGTGAAGGGATGGAAAAATATATTTCATGCAAAGAACAAGGAGAAAAAAGCAGATGTTGCAGTACTGTATCAGACAAAAGAGACTTCAAAACGAAGAAAGTAGCAAGAGATAAAGAAGGACACTACATGATGACAAAGGGGTCAGTCCAACAAGAAGCTATAACCATTATAAATATATATGCACCCAACACAGGAGCACCAGCATATGTGAGACAAATACTAACAGAATTAAAGGAGGAAATAGACGGCAATGCATTCATTTTAGGAGACTTCAACACACCACTCACTCCAAAGGACAGATCAACCAGACAGAAAATAAGTAAAGACACAGAGGCAATGAACAACACACTAGAACAAATGGACCTAACAGACATCTACAGAACTCTACACCCAAAAGCAATAGGATACACATTCTTCTCAAGTGCACATGGAACATTTTCCAGAATAGACCACATACTAGGCCACAAAAAGAACCTCAGTAAAGTAAAAAATATTGAAATCCTACCAAGCAACTTCTCAGATCACAAAGGTATAAAACTAGAAATAAATTTTAGAAAGATATCAAAAAGGCTCACAAATACATGGAGACTTAACAACACTCTCCTAATTAATCAATGGGTTAACGACCAAATCAAAACAGTAATCAAAGAATATATGGAGATAAATGACAACAACAGCACAAAGTCACAACTTCTGTGGGACGCAGCAAAGGCAGTTCTAAGAGGAAACTATATTGCAATCCAGGCCTATTTAATGAAGGAAGAACATTCCCAAATGAATAGTCTAAAGACACAATTACTGAAATTGGAAAAAGAAGAACAAATGAGGTCCAAAGTCACCAGAAGGAGGGACATAATAAAGATAAGAGAAGAAATAAATAAAATTGAGAAGAATAAAACAATAAAAAAAATCAAAGAAACCAAGACCTGGTTCTTTGAAAAAATAAACAAAATAGATAAACCCCTAGCCAGACTTATCAAGAGAAAAAGAATCCACACACATAAACAGAATCAGAAATGAGAAAGGAAAAATAACAACAGACCCCACAGAAATACAAAGAATTATAAGAGAATACTATGAGAATCTATATGCTAACAACCTGGAAAACCTAGAAGGAATGGACAACTTCTTAGAAAAATACAACCCCCCAAGACTGACCAAGCAAGAAACAGAAAAACTAAACAGACCAATCACCAGCAACGAAATTGAATTGGTGATCAAAAAACTACCCAAGAACAAAATCCCCGAACCTGATGGATTCACCTCTGAATTCTACCAGACATATAGAGAAGAAATAACACCCATTCTCCTTAAAGTTTTCCAAAAAATAGAAGAGGAGGGAATACTTCCAAACTCATTCTACGAAGCCAGCATCACTCTAATACCAAAACCGGGCAAAGACCTCACCAAAAAAGAAAATTACAGACCAATATACCTGATGAACATAGATGCAAAAATACTCAACAAAATATTAGCAAACCGAATTCAAAAATACATCAAGAGGATCATACACCATGATCAAGTGGGATTCATCCCAGGGATGCAAGGATGGTACAACATTCGAAAATGCATCAACATCATCCACCACATCAACAAAAAGAAGAACAAAAACCACATGATCATCTCCATAGATGCTGAAAAAGCATTTGACAAAATTCAGCATCCATTCCTGATTAAAACTCTCAACAAAATGGGTATAGACGGCAAGTCCCTCAACATCATAAAGGCCATATATGACAAACCCACAGCTAACATCATACTTAACAGCGAGAAACTGAAAGCTTTTCATCTAAGATCGGGAACAAGACAGGGATGCCCACTCTCTCCACGGTTATTCAAAATAGTACTGGAGATCCTAGCCATGGCATTCAGACAAAACAAAGAAATACAAGGCATCCATATTGGTAAAGAAGAAGTCAAATTGTCACTATTTGCAGATGACATGATACTGTACATAAAAAACCCTAAAGACTCCACTCCAAAATGACTAGAACTAATATCTGAATTCAGCAAAGTTGCAGGATACAAAATTAACACACAGAAATTTGTTGATTTCCTATACACTAACGATGAACTAACAGAAAGAGAAATCAGAAAAACAATTCCATTCACAATTACATCAAAAAGAGTAAAATACCTAGGAATAAACCTAACGAAGGAAGTGAAAGACCTGTACTCTGAAAACTAAAAGACACTCCTAAGAGAAATTAAAGAGGACACTAACAAATGGAAATGCATCCCATGCTCTTGGCTAGGAAGAATAAATATTGTAAAAATGGCTATACTACCTAAAGCAATCTACAGATTCAACACAATCCCTATCAAAATACCAACAGCTTTCTTCAGTGAACTGGAACAAATAATTCTAAAATGCATATGGAACCACAAAAGACCCCGAATAGCCAAGTCAATCCTGAGAAGGAGGAATAAAACGGGGAATTACGCTCCCTGACTTCAGGCTCTACTACAAAACCACAGTAATCAAGACAATTTGGTATTGGCACAAAAACAGACCCACAGACCAGTGGAACAGAATAGAAAATCCAAACATTAACCCTAACATATACAGTCAATTAATATTTGATAAAGGAGCCTTGGATATACAATGGGGAGATGACAGCCTCTTCAGCAGCTGGTGTTGGCAAAACTGGACAGCTACATGTAAGAGAATGAAACTCGACTACTGTCTAGCCCCATACACAAAGGTAAAATCAAGGTGGATCAAAGACCTGAATTTAAGCCATGAAACCATAAAACTCTTAGAAAAAAACATAGGCAAAAATCTCTTGGACATAAACATGAGCGACTTCTTCATGAACATATCTCCCCGGGCAAGGGAAACAAAAGCAAAAATGAACAAGTGGGACTATATCAAGCTGAAAAGCTTCTGTACAGCAAAGGACACCATCAGTAGAACAAAAAGACATCCTACAGTATGGGAGAATATATTCATAAAAATCGTATCTGATAAAGGGTTGACATCCAAAATATATAAAGAACTCATGCACCTTAACAAACAGAAAGCAAATAATCCAATTAAGAAATGGGCAGTGGACATGAATAGACACTTCTCCAAAGAAGAAATTCAGATGGCCAACAGGCACATGAAAAGATGCTCCACATCGCTAATCATCAGAGAAATGCAGATTAAAACCACAATGAGATATCACCTCACACCAGAGAGGATGGCCAACATCCAAAACACCAACAACAACAAATGCTGGCGAGGATGTGGAGAAAAGGGAACCCTCCTGCACTGCTGGTGGGACTGCAAATTAGTTCAACCATTGTGGAAAGCAGTATGGAGGTTCCTCAAAAAACTCAAGGGATGCAAGGATGGTACAACATTCGAAAATCCATCAACATCATCCACAACATCAACAAAAAGAAGAACAAAAACCACATGATCATCTCCATAGATGCTGAAAAAGCATTTGACAAAATTCAGCATCCATTCCTGATTAAAACGCTCAACAAAATGGGTATAGAGGGCAAGTCCCTCAACATCATAAAGGCCATATATGACAAACCCACAGCTAACATGATACTTAACAGCGAGACGCTAAAAGCTTTTCATCTAAGATCAGGAACAAGACAGAGATGCCCATTCTCTCCACTGTTATTCAAAATAGTACTGGAGGTCCTAGCCATGGCAATCAGACAAAACAAAGAAATACAAGGCATCCATATTGGTAAAGAAGAAGTCAAATTGTCACTATTTGCAGATGACATGATACTGTACATAAAAAACCCTAAAGACTGCACTCCAAAACGACTAGAACTAATATCTGAATTCAGCAAAGTTGCAGGATACAAAATTAACACACAGAAATCTGTTGCTTTACTATACACTAACCCAGGAATTCCACTTCTAGGAATTTACCCTAAGACTGCAGCAGCCCAGTTTGAAAAAGACATATGCACTCCTATGTTTATCGCAGCACTATTTACAATAGCCAAGAAATGGAAGCAACCTAAGTGTCCGTCAGTAGATGAATGGATAAAGAAGATGTGGTACATATACACAATGGAATATTATTCAGCCATAAGAAGAAAACAAATCCTACCATTTGCAACAACATGGATGGAGCTAGAGGGTATTATGCTCAGTGAAATAAGCCAAGCTGAAAAAGACAAGTATCAAATGATTTCACTCATATGAGGAGTATAAGAACAAAGAAAAAAAACCGAAGGAACAAAACAGCAGTAGACTCACAGAACCCAAGAATGGACTAATAGTTACCAAAGGGAAAGGGACTGGGGAAGATGGGTGGGAAGGGAGGGATAAGAGGGAAAAAGGGGCATTACGATTAGCAAATGCAATGTTGGGGGGGCACGGCGAGGGCTGTACAAACTCAGAGAAGACAAGTAGTGATTCTATAGCATCTCACTATGCTGATGGACAGTGACTGTAATGGGGTTGCTGGGGGGACCTGATGAAGGGGTAGTTTAATAATCATAATATTGCACATGTAAGTGTACATTAATGATACCAAAATAAATTATATAAAAAAATCATAAACATGCTCATGGAGCTACAGAAAAATATTCAAGAACTCAGGTAGGAATTCAAGAATGAGATAGAAACTTTGAAAAATATAGTATCCAACATGAAACATACAATGGAAGGATTTAAAAGCAGATTAGATGAAGTAGAGTCAGTAAATGAAATAGAAATTAGAGAATAAGTATACGAAGAAGTTGAGTCACAGAGATTAAAAAAGGATCTCTAAGACTGACAGAATATTAAGAGAGCTATGTACCAATCCAAATGGAACAATATTCGCATTATAGGGGTACCAGAAGAAAAAGAGAGAGGATAAGGGATAGAAAGTGTCTTTGAGGAGGTAACTACTGAAAGCTTCCCAAATCTGGGGAAGGAGATAGTCTCTCAGGCTATAGCGGTGCACAGGTGTCCCAACACAAGGGAGCCAAGGAAAACAACACCAAGACAAATAATGATTAAAATGGCAAAGATCAAGGATAAGGACAGAGTATTAAAAGCAGCCAGAGAGAGAAAATGATAACATACAAAGGAAAACCCATTAGGCTGTCAACAGACTTCTCAACAGAAACCTTACAGGCCAGAAGGGAGTGGCATGATATATTTAATGCAATGAAACAGAAGGGCATCAAACCAAGAATACTTTACCCAACATTATCATTTAAATGAGAAGGAGGGATTAAACAATTTCCAGATAAGCAAAAGCTGAGAGAATTTACCTCTCATGATCTGTCTCCACATTGTATTTTGGAGGGACTGTTCTAGACGGAAAGTTCCTAAGGCTCTAAATAGCTGTCACCAAGGAAAATAAAATGACAGTAAAGAAAGTAGAACAATTAATTACTAAACAAATGCAAAATTAAATCAACTACCCCCAAAGTCAGTGAAGGGATAGACAACGAGTACAGAATATGATACCTAATATATAAAGAATGGAAGAGGAAGAAAAGTAGGAAAAAAAAAAAGAATGTTTAGATTGTGTTTGTAATAGCACACTAAGTGAGTTAAGTTAGACTGTTAGATAGGAAGGAAGTTACCCTTGAATCTTTAGTAACCACAAATCTAAAGCCTGCAGTGGCAGTAAGTACATATCTATTGATAATCACCCTAAATATAAATGGTCTGAATGCACCAATCAAAAGACATAAAGTCACTGAATGGATAAAAAAACAAGATCCATCTATATGTTGCCTACAAGAGACTCACTTCAAACCCAACGACATACACAGAATAAAAGTGAAGAGATGGAAAAAGATATTTAATGCAACTAATAGGGAGAAAAAAGCAGGAGTTGCAGTATTTGCATCAGACAAAACAGACTTCAAAACAAAGAAAGTAACAAGAGACAAGGAAGGCCATTACATAATGATAAAGTGGTCAGTCCAACAGAGGATATAAACATTATAAATATGCACCCAACATAGGAGCACCTACATATGTGAAACAAATACTAACAGAATTAAAGGGGGAAATAGAATGCAATGCATTCATTTTAGGAGACTTCAACACATCACTCACTCCAAAGGACAGATCAACCAGACAGAAAATAAGTAAGGAAACAGAGGCACTGAACAACACACTAGAAAAGATGGTCCTAACAGACATCTACAGAACACTCCACTCAAAAGCAGCAGGATACACATTCTTCTCAAGTGCACATGAAACATATTAGGACACAAAAAGAGCCTCAGTAAATTCAGAAAGATTGAAATTGTACCAACCAGCTTCTCAGATCACAAAGGTATGAAACTAGAAATAAATTATGCAAAGAAAACAAAAAGCCCACTAACAAATGGAGGCTTAATAACATGCTCCTAAATAATCAATGGATCAATGACCAAATAAAAACAGAGATCAAGCAATATATGGAAACAAATGACAACAATAATTCAACATCACAAAATCTGTGGGATGCAGTGAAGGCCGTGCTAAGAGGGAAGTATATTGCAATACAGGCATACTTTAGGAAAGAAGCAGTCTAAACTCACAATTAATGAAACTAGAAAAAGAAGAACAAATGAGGCCCTAAGTCAGTAGAAGGAGGGAAACAATAAAGATAAGAACATAAATAAATAAAATCAAGAAGAATAAAACAATAGAAAAGAATCAGTGAAAACAGGAGCTGGTTCTTCAAGAAAATTAACAAAATAGACAATCCCCTAGCCAGACTTATCAAGAAAAAAAGAGTCTACACACATAAACAGAATCAGAAATGAGAAAGGAAAAATCACTACAGACACCACAGAAATACAAAGAATTATTAGAGAATACTATGAAAAATTATATGCCAACAAGGTGGATAATGTACAAGAAATGGACAACTTTCTAGAAAAATACAACCTTCCAAGTCTGACCCAGGAAGAAACAGAAAATCTGAACAGACCAATTACCAGCAACAGAACTGCAGTGGTAATCAAAAAATTCCTAAGAACAAAATCCCTGGACCAGATGGCTTCACTGCTGAATGGCTTCACTGCTGAATTTTGTCAAACATTTCGAGAGGACTAATACCCATCCTCAAAGTTTTCCAAAGAGTAGAAGAGGAGGGAATACTTCCAAACTCATTCTATGAGGCCAGCATCACTCTAATACCAAAACCTGGCAAAGACACTACAAAAAAAGAAAATTACAGACCAATATCCCTGATGAACATAGATGCAAAAATACTCAACAAAATATTAGCAAACCGAATTCAAAAATATATCAAAAAGATCATCCATCATGATCAAGTAGGATTTATTCCAGGGATGCAAGGATGGTACAATATTAGAAAATCCATCAACATCATCCACCACATCAATGAAAAGGAGAAAAACCACATGATCATCTCCATAGATGCTGAAAAAGCATTTGACAAAATTCAACATCCATTCATGATAAAAACTCTCAACAAAATGGTCACGGGGAAGGCAGTATAGTACAGAGAAGACATGTAGTGACTCTGTGGCATCTAACTATGCTGATGGACAGTGACTGCAAAGTGGTGTGTGGGGGATTTGACAATAAGGGTGAAAGTAGTAACCACAATGTTTTTCATGTGAAACCTTCATAAAAGTGTATAATCGGTGATAACTTAATATATATATATATATATATATATATATATATATATATATATATGCACATGCAAACTGTAGAATGTCCACTGCCTCTCTTCTATTCCCCCCTCTCTGTGTAGAAGCCAGGTGGTTTGCATAGAATGTACTCACCCACAGATTCAGGGTTGATCTCTAATTGTCCAAAACCAATCCGCAGAACCCCATCTTCCTGTCCACCATGACTACTCAGGGATGGCTATATTGCATTTTCCTAATACAGCAAGGTTTGGTTTTCTTTCTTCAGAAAGGAAACTTTCTTTAGAATGTTTTTCTCAATATCCCCCGATTTTCTCTATGCAAATTTTAAATAGCCTAATGTCAAGCTTAAAATAACAGAGGAGATGAACAGTTTTGCAGATTAACCTTGGTTAAGGGGCCATTTTTTTTCCCCAAAGGTCTAGACTTCTCATCTCTCTGGCAGGGGCTAGGTGGGGGTGGCCTGATTGCCAAGATCCAAGAATCTCTGGCGGTGACACCCAGACATCAGTAGTTGTAAAGTTTCCTCAGGTGATTCCAGCGTGCATCCAAGATTGCAAAAAACTGCTTTAAGTTGAGCCAAGAATGTTAATAAATGATTTCTGGATACATTTCTTATGAAAAATAGTCTAATGGGAATGACTCAGGGAAAGTGTGACTACTTAGACAGCGAGGGAATGGTTATTAAAGGAGGAAATTTTGTTGACTTGCTATATATTAAGAGAACTGTCAATATATAACTATACACAAGTGTAAGTGTCTTTTGTAAGAGACCTGTGAAGCTCAAACAAGAAAATACTTGTAAAATAGTAAATCCAACACAGCCCAGGTATTATAATTTTCCGTCTACAGACCAAGTTCCTTTAGCATTTACATAGGAATATGTACTGCGTTGATTCTTCTCCCTAATAAAACACTTTTGAAAACTCCTCTCCACTCCTCCAGTTCATCTGTATTGTATTCTCTACCTACTAAACGCGACTATGAGTTCCTTGAGGGCAAAGGTCATGTCTTGGCAAGGCAAGGTAAAAGTGCTACCACTGGATCACAGTGTCAGGGTTTGTCTCCCAGCTCTGCTACTTACCAACTGGTGACATAAGCTCCTCACCTCTCATGGCCACCACAGCTCATGGAGTCATGAGGCTTAAATGAGATAGCGCAGTTAGGGTGCTCAATACACACCTGTCGCATAGTAAGTGCTCCCCCAAAATTAGCTGTTGTCTTTGATGATGATGTCATCTTTCTTTTACAGCAAAGGTTCTCGAATTTAGCTGCATATTAGAATCACTGGGGAAGTTTTAAACTCCTAAAGCCCAGGCCAATCAAACCAAACTCTCTGAAGGTGGAGTCAGGTATCAGTCATTTTCTGAAACTCCCCAGTGTAGTATACAGCCAGATTGGAAAACTGCTATTCCATGGTATTTTCTGCATTGGCTTTTCACACAACACCCACTCAAATATAGATAGGCCAAGAGGGAATGTTCGAGGGGAGGAGGGTACATGATACATCTAGAAATATGTCTGGTGGAAAATACGTAAGTTTTGCTCATTACCTTCCATCGTCTGGGCCTCCTAGTGATACCAAGTACAAATCATTGGGTGAAAAGGTCAGATCTTCAATTTTGCCCTTGTGAAGTGACAGCCGAGCAATCAGCTCCCTTTTCTTATAATCCCACAAAATGATATCTGCCTGGAGGCAAGAACACACAGTCAGATCATAGACAGGCTTTGAGGAGATGGCTACCTCTCTCGGTGAAAAGGAACCAGTAATGCCATTTTTCTAGAAATTAGAACATGGCTTACAAATACGACAGGAACAAAACAGAAAGAGTTTTAAGCAGGGACTGTGGTTCCCGGGCATTATCAGTCACAAGCTGCAGTATCAGGTATATGAACACCAGATTCCTTCATTCTCAGCCTGAGAGAATGAAATCAGTTCAAAGAGAAGCCGAGCAGAAGAAGAGAAGGAAGAGTCAAAACAGGAGGCAGCATAGAGCCAGCCCGAAGCCGGTGGCTTTTCTAGGGAGGCACCTCTAGATCCCTTCACTAAGAGCTATTTTCAATGTTTTCACCTTGAAGCCCATGAATGTGACTTGTCCGGAGGCAATGTACATCCCACTCTTGGAGATGGTCACACAGGAGACATTGTTGCCATGTCCGTGCAGGAAATTCTGTTCTTGAGTATTTATTGCCTGAATGAGGACTGTGCAGCCCAGAGGGTAAACCAGATGCTCCTGGTCAGGATGGCATTTCAGACCAGTGGGCACATGTCCTACAAGAGAGAAATTAAAAATAATAATACTTGGGTGCAGAAGTAGCTGGTAAATTTTACAAAAATTGAATACGGAAGAGAAAACTTTTGAAAAAGAGACTTACTTCAACTAAAATAAATGCTTATGTTTGGGGTTAACAGGTAATTTTAGTCTCCCGACAGGAAGTTTGGTCTTGTAGATGGCTTCACAAACTTTAATGAGCATAACCCCCCCCAGGGTATCCATTTAAAACGCAGATTCTGATTTTAGGTCTGGAATGGGACTGTGATTCTGCATTTCTGACACACTTCCAAGTGATGCTGACACTGGCGTGGGAAGGCAAGGCCCTAGGGCCAATTCTTGTAATCCTAAGAAACACAGGAGGCTTGATGCGCAAGCGTCCTGACCAGGTGAGTGTTTGGCATCAGGAGAACGTGAATTTACTACCCCAGGCAAAAGTTTGGTTAAGATAAAAATTTGGTTTCCGTTCTCAGTCACCACCCGGCACTCTGAAGACACTCAGGACCTCTTCCAGTGGGGTCTTCCAGGACCCCATTCTTCAGCTGGTTGCCAAGAATCATCGCCAGAATTACAAATCTTTGTAATGGGTAATTATTTTGTAATAATTTGAAATAAAAGTATGTAATATTTTAATATACAATAGACATAAGTTCCCCCTTATCACTCATCTTTGGTCAGAAATCTTTTGGTTATTCCTATTTATTTTACAATATAAACTTTAAAGTCAGCTTGACTGGTTAAAAATCATTTTTAGTGGACTAGTATTAAATGTATAGATTAATTTCAGGCAAAATAATTTTTATATAATACATTATATCTCCTTTCTAAAGGAGAGTATGTTTCTCCAGGAAGTTTCCTTTTATGTTTCCCAGTAGCATTTTCAATATATCTTCATAAAGACCTCCTACGTGTATTACTATATTTATTTCTGGGTATTTTAAAATCCTTTTTATTGCAATTTCCTACTCCATCACATCAAAAGAGTCGTAAATACGTATTAGTATAGTCTCCTGGTCTTTTAATGAATTCATCTTCTGTATTTAACTCCCTCTGGAATTTATTTTGGTGCATAATGTGATTCTAGTAGTTAAACAGATTTCTTTTTTTGCTCAAAAGGCCATTGTATTTAGTGAATAAAGGATATCTTTCATTTTAATTGTGATCATTCCCTTTTTATACACTGAGTTCTCGTAATACTAAGGTTTGTGTTTGGGTGGAGATGATCTTTTCCTACTTAAAAAAATATATGTATATTTTAATTGCAGTCTCCTTATATGTGTGTGTATATATATATATATATATATTAATTGCAATCACAAGGCTATCCATATGGAAAAAGTAAAGTTATTTTCACACCATCCACAAACAATACACTCCAGGAAGATCAAGCATATCAGTGTGAAAAACAAGACTTGATGTATACACACGTTGTAGTGAATTACTTCTTAAACATAACATGAAAGAGCAAATTCTGACAGAAAGGCTAATATATTCAAGCACTTATGTTAAAAATTAAAGACTTCTAATCACAAAAGAGAAAATGAAAAGAAAAATCCAAACCAGAAGATACTGGCAATATACGTAACAGACAAAGGATTATATTCATGGTACATAAAGCACTATTGCAGGGAAATATGAAACACACAAACTGCCCAACAGAAAAATGAACAAAGGATATGAACAGGCAATTTATGATGGAGGAAATTCAAAAGCCAACAAGCATATGAAAGATACGCAACTTCACAAGTAATCAAAGCGAAATGCAAATTATATCCAAAATGAGATACCACTTCATAATGACTAAATTTAAA
This sequence comes from Smutsia gigantea, assembly GCA_032199065.1. Lineage (NCBI taxonomy): Eukaryota > Metazoa > Chordata > Mammalia > Pholidota > Manidae > Smutsia > Smutsia gigantea. The sequence goes on from JAVSCE010007770.1 coordinate 68,515, forward strand.
AAGGCTGGCTACACCCAGCACTAGTGGTGATGTGAAGTGAATGGAACATACTCTGATTCATGGGAGGGTAAGTTGGTAGAATTGCTCTGGAAAACAACGTGTTCATATTGAGTATGGTTGAATATGTACATACACTAGTATCCAGCTATTTCACTCTTTGGTATATCACCTAGGGAAATACTTGGAATCGCACTTGTGGGCATCTCTCTACTCAGGTGTGCACTGTGGCATTGTTTGTATTAGCAAAAAGTTAGAAATAAACTAAAGGCATCAAGAGGGAAATAGATAACTAATATTGGCATGTATACACAAGGGAACAGTGGGGTTAGCATGAAGTAATCAACATGAATCAACATGGATACATTGCACAAATAATGTTAGGTGAAAAAAGCAGGTTTCAAAATGTGCACAATATGCTGCTATTCATGTAAGATATAACATGCAAATTGTTTTATATATAATGTTTATATAGTATAGTATATATTATAAATTGTTTATATATAGTATATTTAGTATTTTGTTAATGTACACATTTTTTATATATAGTTATTGTTGCTGTTTTCAGTTTAGGGACTCTGCATAATAGGAAAATCATGGGCTTATCTACTCCAGTTAATTGATTAATGTGGCTATTCTTGTGTCATTACAAACTCTTAATAACTACAGTTTTATAATGTTTTCATAGGCAACACAACTATTTTTGGTTTGATTAAATAAAAAATTCCTGTCAAAAGACAATACCTAGAAGAATAAAGTACAGTTACATATTTACACTCTCAAGTTAAAATTCATAAACTATTATGTAACTACAATGAGTGTTCTAGTGTCACAATGATAAAAGGGGCTTTGTTTTTGCTCCTCATTTGTTTCCACATGAAAAATAAACACGATTACCTTGTATTGATCCAGGAGGAGGACATTTCCCACCCAGGGCAAGTTCCCTATAAATTTGGTGAGACAGAATAAAGGCAATGGCAAGAAGTTGGGGCATCAGGAGGGGTTCATGCCACATTTATTCGCTCTGGCACTGCTCCTTCCTGCTCTCCAGCACAGGCTTAATCCTCTCCTAGCACCGGGGTTCCACGGCTTCCCTCTGCCAGCCGCCATTCTCTCCTAGTTCTCCCTCCAGACTTCCCTTTTTTGCTCTCTCCCATTCTCATGGCTCCTGTTCAAACCACTCTCTCCCCACTCTGAGAGCCCTCTACTTCCCTACCCCTAGCACTGAGAGGAACTCTGTGAGTGGGCCTCTGATGACTGGCAGAGGCCTGACCAATTATGTACAAGAAACTGAGGAAATGAGAAAATGGGTGTTTGTTTTCCACCTCTCCCCTAGGCCAATACTCCCAAGACTGACCAGCCTCTCTGTCCCCAGTAAAGGTCCCATAGATGTGTGAACAGGCTCTTATATATATATACAATAGGTCCTATTAAGACCAGGGGAATCCTGGTCATAAATTTTCATTTTCTCCACACCTGGTTTTAAGGCCTCCAAAATCAAATTTCAGGCCCTCTTTCCTATGTAATCCTGCCAGTCTCTGAAACTGAAGCCATTTTTGCCATTCCCCAATCAGGCCCCACATTCTCCACCTTTTTCCTTTGTTCACACTATTCTTGCTACTTGCAATAGTCTGCTCCTCAGTCTTTACCCACTGATTTCTACCCAGCTTTAAAGATTACATGAATTAACCCTTCCTTGACCTCACTCAAGCCTAGAATAGAATCTGTCTCCCAAACTTTCATTAACACTTTGCTTATTCTCTTTAATGAGGAGTATAGCCTTTTTAAGTAAACATTTTTCACTGAAGACAAAAATACAGAAAACTCATTAACTTTTTACCAACACACCAATTTAATGATAGCTCAGACCAAGAAGTAGATTACTACCACAACCCAGTCATTTCCTATGTGCCCTCTCCCAGTCTACATCTCCCAAAGGGTGATTGCTGTTTTGATATATTCCCATAAATTAATTTTCCTCATTTTAGAACTTCATATGAATGGGATTATATGGTATGTATTCTTTTGTGTCTGGATCTTTTCATTCAATGTTATGTCAGGGAGCTCCATTCATGCTGTTGCATGTAGCAGTAGGTCATTTTTTTCTCATTGCTGCAGAGTACTCTATTGTATGAATATACCACAATTTATTTGTCCTTTCTACTTTTGATGGAAATTTTGGTTGTAGTTTTTAGCTATGTGAAATAATGCTACTATAAATATTCCCATATATACTTTTGGTACACATTTCTGTTGCATATATTATAGCATTTGGAGGCTATATCAAAAGTCTTTAAGAGGTACTCAGACTTTATCCTAAAGGAGAAAGTTAGAATTAAAAGGTTTGGCTATGCAAATGTTCTTTGTATCATCTAAAAATAAATGCAAAACAATGGAAATTATGCTAAATTCTTAAGAACAAGGTGTTGTTTAAATAAATGGTCACATATTTATGCAACAGAATATTATATTAAAGTATTATGTTCAAAATTATGGCATAGAGTATATATACCACTAAAAAAGATTTATAAGGCATACTGTTAAGTGGAAAAAAGTCTGATTATGAGAGCATATATACAGCATTGGGAAAAAGTCTGATTATAAGAGAATATATATACAGCATTAGTCCACTTTTATTTTAAAAATATTTATATGGAATGTTGGGGGGACAAAGATGGTGGTGTAGGAAGGCAAGGCAAAAACCTCCTGCCAAAATCACATAGAACACAAAAATAAGCAAATACAACTAGGCCTGAAATCAACCTGAAGAATGAAGAACTGATCACCTACATCTGGGAAAGAAAAGAAGACCCTGCAGAAAAGGTAACATGACAAAGCCACGATCCAGTGGGATCCAATTCCTCCCCCAACCCCAGACCATAGGTGGGAGGAAGAGAAACGGAGCACAGAGGGGGTAGACGCCCAGGACCCTGAACACGTGGCCCTGGAGATCTACTATGGGAACATAAGCCCACATTGCACACTGCCCTGGTGATTGGTGGGGCTGGACAACAGAGATGGGTGGAATACTCAGGGAGGCTGAGATCCCAGCCACCTGTGGAGAAAAGTCACTCTACAGGCCCCCCTGAGAAAGAAAGCAGAGCAGGCAGTTTGAAAGACTTCCCAGCAGTGAGAGGGGCAAGGATTGCACAGTGCTCTCTGTTTAGGAGAAAGGTTAGGTGAACAATACCTCCCCAGCCTGCCCTCCTCAGCCCAACAGGTTGGGAGCCATCAGGAGCTTCAGATGCTCCATCCCCCTCTCTGGCAACTCAGCCCAGAGACTCCTCACAGTCACGCCCTGCCGGCTGGCTGGCAGTGAAATCACACTTTACTCCCAGGTAGGCAGGGGAAGAACCCCCAGCCTGCTCAGCCCTATTTTGGGCCAGCTAGGGAGATGTATACAAGAGCCAGCCCTGGGAGCTCTTTCTTTCTGGCAGGCACTGGTCCTGTTCACCAGCCACTGCCATTGCAGCAGGCTGCCTGGAGGGAAGGCCAGCCCACAACAACTCCAGCCCAGCCCCAGGAGCAATTTCCTCCCCGCATGCACAGGTCCCCACTTGCTGCCTCCGCCCGGCCATTGCTGCAGGATGGAGTGAGGGCAGCTCTGCCCACAGCACCTCCAGAGAGTATTCTCCCTGCTCCTGTGATCAGCTGATGGCCCACACAACCCACCTGAAATCAGAACACTATGAGCAAGGCAGACAGGTGCCATACTCACTGAATACCAACAGCTGGGGTTCCCACACAGGAAATTGAGCTTCTGGGCACTAGAAGCCTCCGACACAAATCTATTACCTCATAAGAAACACTAAAAAAAAAATAAAGAGACAGAGGAATTTGGTCCAAACAAAAATTCAAGAAAAAACATCAGAAAGAGGGCTTAGTGAAACTGAAATCACCAATCTTCATGATAATGACTACAAAATAAAAGTCCTAAACAGATTTACAAAAAAGTATTCAAGATCTCAGGGAGGACTTCAACAAAGAGATAGAAATCCTCCAAAAAAAGCCAACCAAAGCTGAAGAAGACAGTATCTGAAGTGAAACATACAATGGGGGGATTCAAAAGTAGATGAGATGAGGAGTAGGAGACTGTAAATGAAACAGAAATTAGAGAACAAGAAAACAAAGAAACTGAGGAACAGAGAGAAACAGGATCTCTAGGAATGAAAGAATAATAAGAGAGCTGCGTGACCAATACAAATGGAACAACATTCACATTATAGGGGTACTGGAAGAAGAAGAGACAAAGGGAAAGAAACTGTCTTTGAGGAAATAATTATTGAAAACTTCCCCAGTCAAAGGAAATAGACACTCAGGCCACAGAAGCACAAAGATCATGCAACAAAAGGAACCCTAGGAAGACAACACCTAGACATATCACAATTAAAATGGCAAAGATCAAGGACAAGGAGAGAGTACTGAAAGCAGCCAGAGAGAAAAAAGATCACTTAAAAAGGAAACCCCATCAGGCTATGAGCAGCAATTTTACAGGCCAAAAGGGAGTGGCATGATATATTTATGTAATGAAACAGAAGGGCCTCCAACCAACAATTCTCTACCAGGCAAGATTATCATTTAAATTTGAAGCAGGGATTAAACAATTTACATATAAGCAGAAATTGATGGAATTCATCATCACCAAGCCATTTCTATAAGATCTCTAAAAAGGATTGCTCTAGATGGAAATAATCCTAAGGCTAAATAGTTGTCACCAGAGAAAAGGAACCCACAGTAAAGGTAGTAGACCAATTCATTACTAAGAAAATACAAAATTAAATCAACTACTCACATGGTTAGTCAAGGAATACACAAGGAGTACAGAATATGACTCCTAATAAATAAAGAGTGGAGGAGGAGGAAGAAGAAGGGGAGAAAAAAGACCTTTCAATTGTGTTTAAAATTGCTGGTGTTGGCAAAACTGCACAGCTACATGTAAGAGAATGAAACTGGACTACTGTCTAACACCATACACAAAAGTAAACTCAAAATGGATCAAAGACCTGAATGCAAGTCATGAAACCATAAAACTCTTAGAAAAAAACATAGGCAAAAATCTCTTGGACATAAACATGAGCAACTTCTTCATGAACATATCTCCCTGGGCAAGGGAAACAAAAGCAAAAATGAACAAGTGGGACTATATCAAGCTGAAAAGCTTCTGTACAGCAAAGGACACCATCAGTAGAACAAAAAGACATCCTACAGTATGGGAGAATATATTCATAAATGACGTATCTGATAAGGGGTTGACATCCAAAATATATAAAGAACTCATGCACCTCAACAAACAAAAAGCAAATAATCCAATTAAGAAATGGGCAGAGGACATGAATAGACACTTCTCCAAAGAAGAAATTCAGATGGCCAACAGGCACATGAAAAGAGGCTCCACATCGCTAATCATCAGAGAAATGCAGATTAAAACCACAATGAGATATCACCTCACACCAGTGAGGATGGCCAACATCCAAAACACAAACAACAACAAATGTTGGCGAGGATGTGGAGAAAAGGGAACCCTCCTACACTGCTGGTGGGAATGCAAATTAGTTCAACCATTGTGGAAGGCGGTATGGAGGTTCCTCAAAATACTCAAAATAGAAATACCATTTGACCCAGGAATCCCACTCCTAGGAATTTACCCTAAGAATGCAGCAGCCCAGTTTGAAAAAGACTTACGCACCCCTATGTTTATCACAGCACTATTTACAATAGCCAAGAAATGGAAGCAACCTAAGTGTCCATCAGTAGATGAACGGATAAAGAAGATGTGGTATATATACACAATGGAATATTATTCAGCCATAAGAAGAAAACAAATCTTACCATTTGCAACAACATGGACGGAGCTAAAGGGTATTATGCTCAGTGAAATAAGCCAAGTGGAAAAAGACAAGTATCAAATGATTTCACTCATATGTGGGGCATAAGAGTAAAGAAAAAAACTGAAAGAACAAAACAGCTGCCAACTCACAGAACCCAAGAATGGACTAAGAGTTACCAAAGGGAAAGGGACTGGGGAGGATGGCTGGGAAGGGAGGGATAAGGGGGAAAAAGGGGCATTATGATTAGCAGACATAATGTTGGGGGGGGCACGGGGAGGGCTGTACAACTCAGAGAAGACAAGTAGTGATTCTATAGCATCTCACTACGCTGATGGACAGTAATGGGGTAGGTGGGGGGGACATGATGAAGTGGGGAGTTTAGTAACCATAATGTTGCACATGTAATTGTAGATTAATGATACCAAAATTAAAAAAAGAAGAAAAAAATAGACTAATAAATTTAAGATAGACTGTAAGATATTAAGGAAGGTATCTTTGAACCTTTGTTAACCACAAATCTAAAGCTTGCAATGGCAATAAGTACATATCTATGGATAATCACCCTAACTGTAAATGGACAGAATGCACCAATCAAAAGACAGAGTTGCAGAATGAATAAAAAAACAAGACCTGTCTATATGGTGCTTACAAGAGACTCACTTCAAACCCAAAGACATATACAAACTAAAAGTGAAGGGATGGAAAAAGATATTTCATGCAATAGGGAGAAAAAAATCAGGAGTAGCAGTATTTATATGAGACAAAATAGATTTCAAAACAAAGAAAGTAACGAACACCACAAAAAAAATGATAAAGGTGTTAGTTTAAAAAGAGGATATAACCATTATAAATATCTATGCATCCAATATAGGAGCACCTAAATACGTGAAACAAATACTAACAGAATTAAAGGGGGAAACAGAATGCAACACATTCATTTTAGGAGAAAACACACCACTTACACCCATAGACAGATCAACCAAACAGAAAACATGTAAGGAGACAGAGCACTGAACAATACATTAGGACAGATGGACCTAACAGACATCTACAGAATGTTCCACCCAAAAGCAGCAGTATATACATTCTCCTCAAGTGTACATGGAATGTTTACGAGAATACATCACATACTAGGCCACAAAAAGAGCCTCAGTAATTTGAAAAAGATTGAAATGGTGCCAACTGGCTTCTCAGACCACAAAGGTATGAAACTGGAAATAAATTAATCAAAGAAAACAAAAAAGCCCACAAACACATGGATGCTTAACAACATGTTCCTAAATAATCAATGGATCAATGACCAAATTAAAACAGAGATCAAGCAATGTATGGAGAGAAATTAAAACAACAGCTCAACAGCCCAAAACCTGTGGGATACAGCAAAGGCAGTTCTAAGAGGAAAGTATATATCAATACAGGCTTACCTCAGAAAAGAAGAACAATCCAAAATGAACAGTCTAAACTCACAATTAAAATAGAAAAAGAAGAACAAATGATGCCCAAAGTCAGTAGAAGTACGGACATAATAAAGATCAGAGCAGAAATAAATAAAATTGGGAAGAATAAAAAAAGAGAATCAATAAAACCAGGACTGGTTCTTTGAGAAAATAAACAAAATATATAAACCCCTGGCCAGACTTATCAAGAAAAAAAGAGAGTTTACACACATAAACAGAATAAGAATGAAAAAGGAAAAATCACAATGGACACCATAGAAATACAAAGAATTATCAGAGAATACTATGAAAAATTATATGCCAACAGATTGGACAACCTAGAAGAAATGGACAACTTTCTAGAAAAGTACAACCTTCCAAGACTGACCCAGGAAGAAACAGAAAATCTGAACAGACCAATTACCAGCAATGAAATCGAATTGGTTATCAGAAAACTACCTAAGAACAAAGTTCCTGGACCAGATGGCTTCACTCCGGAATTTTGTCAAACATTTAGTGAAGACCTAATAGCCATCCTCCTTAAAGTATTCCAAAAAGTAGAAGAGGAGGGAATACTTCCAAACTCATTCTAAGAGGGCAACATCATTCTAATACCAAAACTAGACAAAGCACCACAAAAAAAGAAAATTATAGACCAATATCCCTGATGAACATAGATGCAAAAATACTCAACAAAATATTATTAAAATGAAATTCAAAAATACATCAAAAATTCGCAAAACTGGACTACTGTCTAACCCCATACACAAAAGTAAACTCAAAATGGATCAAAGACCGGAATGGAAGTCATGAAACCATAAAACTCTTAGAAAAAAACATAGGCAAAATCTCTTGGACATAAACATGAGCAACTTCTTCATGAACATATCTCCCCAGGCAAGGGAAACAAAAGCAAAAATGAACAAGTGGGACTATATCAAATTAAAAAGCTTCTGTACAGCAAAGGACACCATCAATAGAACAAAAAGACATCCAACAGTATGGGAGAATATACTCATAAATGACATATCCGGTAAGGGGTTGACATCCAAATTATATAAAGAGCTGATGCACCTCAACAAACAAAAAGCAAATAAGCCAATTAAAAAATGGGCAGAGGAGTTGAACACACACTTCTCCAAAGAAAAAATTCAGATGGCCAACAGACACATGAAAAGATGCTCCACATCACTAGTCATCAGAAAAATGCAAATTAAAACCACAATGAGATATCACCTCACACCAGTGAGGATGGCCAACATCCAAAACACAAACAAAAACAAATGTTGGCGAGGATGTGGAGAAAAGGGAACCCTCCTACACTGCTGGTGGGACTGCAAATTAGTTCAACCATTGTGGAAAGCAGTATGGAGGTTCCTCAAAAAACTCAAAATAGAAATACCATTTGACCCAGGAATTCCACTCCTAGGAATTTACCCTAAGAATGCAGCAACCCAGTTTGAAAAAGACATATGCACCCCTATGTTTATCGCAGCACTATTTACATTAGCCAAGAAATGGAAGCAACGTAAGTGTCCATCAGTAGATGAATGGATAAAGAAGATGTGGTACATATACACAATGGAATATTATTCAGCCATAAGAAGAAAACAAATCCTACCATTTGCAACAACATGGATGGAGCTAGAGGGTGTTATGCTCAGTGAAATAAGCCAGGCAGAGAAAGACAAGTATCAAATGATTTCACTCATCTGTGGAGTATAAGAACAAAGCAAAAACTGAAGGAACAAAACAGCAGCAGACTCACAGAATCCAAGAATGGACTAATAGTTACCAAAGGGAAAGGGACCGGGGAAAATGGGTGGGAAGGGAGGGATCAGGGGGAAAAAGGGCTATTACAATTAGCACACATAATATAGCGGCAGGGGGGGCGGGATATGGGTAAGGCAGTATAACACAGAGAAGACAAGTAGTGATTCTATAGCATCTTACTGCTCTGATGGACAGTGACTGTAATGGGGTATGTGGTGGGGACTTGATAATAGGGGTAGTCCAGTAACCATAATGTTGCTCATGTAATGGTACCTTAATAATAGCAAAATTAAAAATTAAGAAAATAAAGAAGAACTGGGAACAACAAGAACAAAAAGTACATCAAAAAGACGAAGTGGGATTTATTCCAGGGATGCAACGATGGTACAATATTAAAAAATCAATCAACATATTACACCACACCAACAAAGGGAAGGACAAAAATCACATGATCATCTCAATAAACACTGAAAAAGTATTTGACAAAATTCAACATCCATTCATGATAAAAATGCTCAACAAAATGGGTATAGAGTGCAGGTACCTCAACATATTAAAGGCCATATATGACAAACTCACAGCCAACATCATACTTAACAGCAAAAAGCTGAAAGTTTTTCCTCTAAGATAGGGAATAAGACAAGGATGCCCACTCTCACCACTGTTATTCAACATAGTATTGGAGGTCCTAGTCACAGCAATCAGACAACACAAAGAAATAAAGGCATCCAGATTGGTAAGGAAGAAGTTAAACTGTCACTGCTTGCAGACTACTTGTTATTATACATAGAAAACCCTAAACACTCCACTAAAAAACTACTAGAACTAAAAACTCAATTCAGCAAAGTTGCAGGATACAAAATGAATACACAGACATCTGTTTCATTCCTATATACTAACAACAAATTAGCAGCAACAGAAATCAGGCAAACAACTCCATTTATAATTGCATCAAAAAGAGTAAAATAACTAGGAATAAACCTAACCAAAGAGGTGAAAGACATATACCATGAAAACTACAAGACACTCATGAGAGAAATTAAAGTAGACACCAATAAGTGGAAATACATCCTGTGCTCATGGATAGGAAGAATTAATATTGTCAAATGGTCATCCTGCCTAGAAATCTACAGATTCAATGCAATCCCTATCAAAATACCAACAGCATTCTTCAACAAACTAGAACAAATAGTTCTAAAATTCATATGGAACCACAAAAGACCCCAAATAGCCAAAGCAATCCTGAGAACGAAGAATAAAGCTTGGAGGATTACCCTCCCTATCTTCAAGCTCTACTACAAAGCCATAGTAATTAAAACAATTTGGTACTGGCACAAGAACAGACCCATAGATCAATGGAACAGAATAGAGAGCCCATATATAAACCCACACATACATGGTCAATTAATATATGATAAAGGAGCCATAGATATACAATGGGGAAATGACAGCCACTTCAACAACTGGTGTTGGCAAAACTGGACAGCTACACGTAAGAGAATGAAACTGGATTATTGTGTAACTCCATACACAAAAGTAAACTCAAAATGGATCAAGACCTGAATGTAAGTCATGAAACCATAAAACTCTTAGAAGAGAACATAGGCAAAAATCTCTTGAATATAAACATTTCCTGAACACATCTCCTTGGGCAAGGGAAACAAAATAAAAAATGAAGAAGTGGGACTAAAACTAAAAAGCTTCTGTACAGCAAAGGACACCATCAGCAGAACAAAAAGGCATCCTACAGTATGGGAGAATATATTCATAAATGACTTATCCAATAAGGATTAACATCCAAATTCTATAAAGAATCCACATGCCTCAACATCCCTAAAGTAAATAACCTGATTAAAAAATGGGCAGAGGACATGAACAGAGACTTCTCCAAAGAAGAAATTCAGATGGCCAACAGGTACACGAAAAGATGCTGCACATCGCTAATCAACAGGAAATGCAAATTAAAACCACAGTGAGGTATGACCTCACATCAGTTAGGATAGCCAACATCCAAAAGACAATAACAAATGCTGGCGAGGATGCGTAAAAAGTGGAACCCTCCTAAATTGTTCATGGGAGTGTAAATTCATTCAACCATTGTGGAAAGCAGTATGGAGGTTCCTCAAAAAACTAAAAATAGAAACACCATTTGACCTAGTAATTCCACTCCTAGGAATTTAACTGAACAAAACAAGATCCCTGATTCAAAAAGACATGCACCCCTCTATGTTTATGGCTGCACTACTTACAATAGCCAAGATATGGGAGCGATCAAAGTGTCCATTAATAGATGAATAAAGATGATGTTGTATATACACAGTGGAATATTTTTCAACCATAAAAAGAAAAGAAATCCTTCCACTTGCAACAACATGGATGGATCTAGAGGGTATTATGCTCAGTGAAATAAGCCAGGCAGATAAAGACAAGTACCCAATGAACTTCACTCATTTGTGGAGTTTAAAAACAAAGCAAAACTGAAGGAACAAAATATAGCAGCAGACTCACGGACTCTGAGAAGGGACTAGCAATTACCATAGGAGAGGTGTTGGTAGGGATTAAGGGGCAGTATAATTGGCAATCACAATATGGGTAGGTCTTGGGAAGGCAGTACAGCCCAGAGAAGTAATGACTTTATAGCGTCTTAGTACACTGATAGACAGTGACTGCAATGGGGGGGTGAGGATTTGAAAATATGGGTGAATGTTGAAACCACAATGTTGTTCATGTGAAACCTTCATATGACTGTATATCAATGATACTTTAATAAGAAATATTTATATGTAAATATTTGAAACGATCACACCAAAAGTTTAACAGTGATGTATTTGGGAAATGTAACAATGGCTGATTTTTCTTTTGGTTTCACTGTATTTTTCCAATTTTCTATACTCCCCTTCTTATGTATGTACTTACCCCTGTATTCTCAGTGCATAGTTCAGTATTGAGCATATACGTATAGATAAATGTATATTTGACTATATGAAAGAATATCAATTGTCACAAAACCAACAAAGTATAAACAGTTCCAATTAATTTGGACCATTTTAAAAGACCAAGATCATTAATAATTGCCATGGAAGACATCAGGATAGGTATACCATATATTTACTCTGGGAGCTCTACAAAACAGCATGAATGCAGTAGCAGAGCTGTTTGAGGTTCCGCACTGGTAATCAGTGTGCCCCCTTTGCACTCACTGTCAGTCAGTCACTTCCTTTACCAATGGTCTGGTAAACCGCTCTAAAGACGGCTAATATCTCAGTTGTACTAAGTGCCCACTTTCTATTACAGACTACTAAAGTTAACAAAGAGTCAAGAGCTAAGTCCCAGAATGTGCTTAAAGCATTTTTAGTCATTGATTAATCGACATCTACATTATTAAAATTTTATAGCTTTCAGGAATCACAATGAACTTTTAAAAAAGTTTGCTCTTTCTAAAATACCGAAATGCTTGTTTCATTCTTCTAAAAAAAAAACAGCCTTTTTCCCCCTTGATGTTCAAATGGGCATCATAAATAAGATTTGGGCAGACCAACCAGACCTCCTCTGACCAAAGCATCTCTCCCCTCCAGCTACCCTGGCGTCCCCTTCACCTCCTATCGTCTGAAATCGACGGTTAGAATCCTTTCTTCGCGTTAAAGGACAAGATCTTCGGAAACGGTTGCTCAAATACACGTTCCCTCCCCCGCCCTTTCTCACTGAAAAGTCAGCTGGTATTTTGGAAGTCAGTTGGTCCCAGCGGTAGATACAGACTCTATAACCTAGTGGTTTCGAAGGGGCGGGATGCTTTGCGAGCTGCGTAGGAGTTAGGGCCAGGGGAGAGCTGACTTAGTGGGATATGGGTCACAACCATCCCTATTCATCCTTCCAGCCCTGTGAGGAGGCATTTGGCTCCTTTTAGGTGCTGGCAAAAACCATTCCACTCCTTGAGGATCGGAGCTAGGAAGTGACTCTGGGACTTTGGCCTGGAGAGGCTGTCTGCGCCCCCTGTGCTTGGCCCTAGCCCGGGCTCATGCCAGTGTCCCACACTGCCTTCCAGGTGGCACCCGGTGTCTCACTGCCCCTCATTGTGTCACAAGATCCCGGGGTTCTTCTGTTCGAAGCCTCACCATTGAAACCGATGACGGCCTCTAGCTGCAGCTCGGCCACTTCTGCATCGGGTGAAATTTGTTTCTCCATCACCCGGAGACTCAGTTCACTTTCCTCAGCCCCCCGTGCAGCGTCTTTAGGTCGTTATGGTAACGGTTTTGCGCACGCGCGCCAGCTCCACGCCTGCGCTGTAACCTAGCCTGCGGAGTTCGGGGTTCCGTTCAGCAAACGCAGAGGGCTTTTTTCTTCTAATTTCTCTGGAAATTTAACAGGCGCTAAATGCACAGAATAAATTCCCTCCTTCTGTATGTAAAGAGTCCGTGACCTTTTTGATAACTTTATAATCAAGCACCATTTAATGGCACGTAGGGGAAGGCTGCTGGAAAATAATATATAGCATACTTCTTTGTGTCTCCGTTTGAAGCCGTAATTTTTTTAAGCTTTATTGAGGTATAATCTACATATCAAAATTCATTTAAGTGAGTTTTGGTAGATCCATACATTGTGTAACGATCGCCACAGTCCAGTTTTTTTTTTTTTTTCTGTTTTAAGCAAGATAAAACTTTAACTGCTAGAGTAACAAGTAAAATTTGGTTAATTTTAAGCGTCTTTGAGATGCTCTCACTTTCCTAGGAAAATCTTAGATTTTGTTCAACAAGTTTTATTTTAATTGCGCCCAGCTGTTCGCATCTCTTAGTGGGAGCAGACTGCTCCAACTTAATATTCCATGGGGGTCCAGTTTCCTTTCTTTATCACAGTTTTGAGGCCTAGTGTATATTTACTTGCAAACTCCAGGTTCCGGTCGCTCACGGGCCGAATCGCGGAATGTGAGCCGCGCGGGCCGCCGTAGTCAGCTGCTGCGAGCAGGAAGTGCCCGAGGAGCGGGCGGAGACTGCACGATGGCCCCGGACCCCTGGTGAGCCCCGGGTGAGGGCAGCCGCGCTCGGAGACCCCTTGGGGAAGACCGAGCTTCCGGGGACTGGGCGAACGCTAGGCTTTGGGGCTAGAGGCCTTTCGGGATGAGGGGAAGAACGGCGAGCACCCTTTCCCTGCTGAGGGGGACCTTGCCGCATCCCGCCACCCTTGGTCCTTGCAGGTGTGGCCTGGAAAGGACAGTGGGTACCCGGGAAGCTGAGGCTACGTGCCGAATCTCTGAACATTCCTTTAGGCCATATCGGCTGCCTCTCGCGGCAGTGATTTCCCGCCCATCCTGGTTGTGGAGCTGGCTGGGGCAGGCTACCCTGGACTCCTGTGAAAACAAGTAACCTTTTTGTGGAATGCCAGCCTGTCTGGTGAACCCCTTATTTCACTGGTGGAGAAAACCAATCCATGGTCAAGCAAGCCCGTTAGTAACCAGTTGGCGCTAGGACTTAGATCTTGTTGACCCTTCAAAAAAGTTGTAGGACTTTAGCAGAGAAATTACGCATTTTTTAATAAGGCTTTTTATCGTTAACTGAGTCAGTATCATGAAGATTATTTCTAGGGCAGCAACTTATGCAGTAAAACAATAACTGCCAGAAGGGTCATTTATTCAAAAATTAAGTGCCAAGGAGTAATGATGAAATATACAAGTTCTGATCCCAGGGAACCTATTGTTATCCCATATGTCTTGAGGTTTTTGTTTAATAATTGGAAACGTATAATAGTTTTATAAAGTTCTTGTTGAAGTATATGTCTTATGTTGGTGTTTGTAATATAATTTATAATTTTTTAAGTTGCAGACAATATGCATATGAGAATGGATTGCAAGGTCAAAGTTATCACTGCCCGGGGATATAGGTTAACCTGGGTCAATAGCTTAATTGGTTTAACACGAATTTTTTCCTACCTAATTTTAACAATCTGTACACACGGATAGAAAATTTAGAAAATACTGAATATTTGGAGAGGGGAAAAACCCATCTTTAACGCTATCATTTGGAATAATTACCACTACTGGCTTTTAATGAATTTATTACTTTATATAACATGTCTGTATATATGCATATATATGCTTTACAAAACAGGAAACCTTTTTCCAGATCATTATTTCCTGACAACATGATTTTTTATAGTGCATAGTAGTGCATCATATGAATGGCCACAATTTTTTAAATTATTCCCCTCTTTATACCTCTTGCAATATTAGGGTTTTTTTTGTTTGTTTCTTAACTGTTGCAAAGACTGCCCCTTTTTTTCATACCTTATTTCTTTGGCTCACTTCCTAGAAGTGGAATTTGAGGTCCAACCGTATGAACATTTTTAAGGCCCTTGCTAAGTGGCCCTCCACCTCCTGGAAGCAAACTCCCTCCCTTTAAACAGGAGGTAGGAAATAAAGCTCAGAGATAAGGGAGAGGTACCAGGCTATTCGTTTAGATTGGTGGAAGCTATCACTGGACCCCAAGCCTCTTCCAAAATTAATGCTGAAAAAGCATTTATAATTTTTCCTGTTAACTCTCAAGTAGTTTGACTCACTGTTTTTCTCTGTGACTGTTGAAAGTGTAACAGTGTGCACATCTGCTATGCTAGCATCTACGAACTTGCCTAGTCAGTTGGTGGTCAGGAAGGTAAAAAAGAGTATGGACTGAGACTTTGAGAAACCTGTAAAAAACAGACTGGACTGCAGCTTTGCCTTCATTCTATTGAAAATCATAGGTTAATGATGCTTATTAGTGTTCTGATGTTTAGAAATGGAATATAGCAGTTACAGTTTTAATGGCTTATCAAAATAAGTGGTCAGCTCACTTTTTATAGAAATAGCAAGTGCTTACTGTCTGATTCTTTGCTAAAGTTAATTAGCTTTACTGCTAGGACAACTTATTTGTTGATGGACAATTTCTGGAAAAATTACAGTTAAACCTTAACAGTCTTCTATTCCAGATGGGCTTTTTTGGGGAGAGTCTGTTTACTTTAAAAAGTATATATTATGGAATGGAAAAAATATACAAAGTGGAATAGTATAATAAGCCCTTTTGTACTCATCACCCGATTTCCATAATGATCAATATTCTGCCATTTTTGTTTCCGCTCTGCCCTCTACATCTTTTTAAGTGTATTTTAAAGTAAATCTTATATATATGTATATGTCAATTTAATGTACAGCCAGTGTTTTTGTGACAGAACAGAGACCCAGTTCACAGTCTCATGTTGAAGCTTATTTTCTGCCCCCCTTTCTAGTTTCTGGGTCTCTGTCATGACATCACCATCCTCTTTGTCTTACAGGCCTGAAAACTCTGATAATCCACTCTTTCTTCACTCCTCACATCAGAGTATTCACTGATTTTGTTTGTTTGTTTTCTTTTAAATGTTCCTAATGTCTCTTTTATGCTGTTTTTTCCTGCTATAGTCCCATCCTTTTGGCCTTCTCACTTGCAGATAGTAAATACTGGTGACTAGTTATGAAACTGAACAGCTGTACAAGTCTTCTAGTTCCCTGCCACTCTACTCTCATTCCCAACTACTTAGGTAAATGGAATTCACGTTAATTTTCCTGAACTAGTACTCGAGGCGCTTGTGTGCTTGATACTATGATGAGGTTGCCCATTACCACTAGGCCAGTGGTTGTCAGACTTTGCTACAGACTGGAATCACCTGGGGAGCTCACATAAGTCATGTCCAGGGCAAACCCCATACCAGTTAAATCAAGAGTGCTTGGGGGTGGGAGCCAAGAATTGTTTTATGTTTTGTTTTGTTTTAAAGATTCTCCAGTGATCCCAATGTATAGCAAAGCTTCAGAACCACTGTTCTTTAGGACTAAAGTGAGAACATGAGGATTGGGTAAGACATCTGAGATTTTGGCCTTCAGCACTTCATATAACCTCTCCAAGGCCTCACTTTGTGTATAAAAGTATCCCATACAACTCTAAAATTCTCTTTTAAAAGCCTAACATTATTCTCATGTTGAAGGCTCTGCAGAACCAGCTTCCGTTCTTCCCTATTGTCTTTTACCTTGCTCTGGGCACCAGTCAAATGTGCAAGGCACCTTCCTTTCCGCTTTGCTGGCTCCCTGTGCCTCTGCGGAGTATAGAACTTGCTCCTCCCTCCCGTGGGAATGAGAGGTCTGCTTTAAGCTCATGGTTCAGCCCAAGATGTAGCTAATCCCTGGACGCAGCCCTGTCAGGTCTGAGTGCCTTGGCCAATGGTAATTTCTCCCACTTCCAAACTCTGGAAGTATTTACCATTTATACTCCACACTTAGCAGGAAGTGTATTGTACCTTATTATTGATTTGTATTTGTATGGTCTGGAACCACAGAGCCAGACCTAAGCATCTCTTTTCGTAGATGACAATATGGAAGGAAGAAAGGGGAAATGTGGCAAAGCTGGGACCAGGATCCAGTTTTCCTTGTCAGCTTACCTCCTGTTCTCTTAATTATGTATTGTATACCTGCTCTTGTTTTATATATGTGTGTGATACACACACACACACACACACAAATGTATACATACATGCAAATTATGTTACTTTTGAGTGTAGTGATGAGTTGTTGAAGATCCTACCTCACAGGATCCTTGTGAAGTTTAAAATGTAAAGCTCTTAGTGTAGAACCTGGCCCAGATCAGGTACTCAGTTGTCAGCCATTGCTATAATGACTATAGTGAGATTCCTAAAGGAAGCAATTGAAGATTGTTTTTTCCTTCATTCAAAAAATACATTTGCTCATTTAATTGTAGATTAATGATATCAAAATAAACTTATTAAAAAAAATACATTTGCCAAGTTTCCTCAATGTACACATGATATGTGGGAGTAAGAAGATTTTAAGAAATGGATTGTTCATTTTTTCAAGCAAAAAATTGGGACGTTAGGTCAAACAGCACTTTTCAACATTTTGTAATGGGGCAGTCCTGGAAAATACGTTGGTTGTATCATACAGCTTAGTCTCTGTGCTTTAGGAGCAGACCATTGGGTAGGAGAGATGAAATGTGTATGCACAATTAAGTATTTTCTGTAAAACAAATAGAAAGTAAAAAGGCTGTCACAAAAGGAAAAAATGAGGTACTGCTGGGGATTTGGTGTGAATCCTTCATAGCCCCCAGTGCTGTTGGGTAACAAACAGAAACTCAGTAACTGTTCTGAGAGAATTCTGGTGAGCTTACCTGCTTAGTGGGTGTGTGTCCTTTGTCACCAGAGCATTTTGTTGTAGGATATAAAGTACGTGCTGTTCCTGTCCTATAAAGCTCTTCGCCAGGTATCTACGGGGCCAGCTTCCTTACCTTGCCTGACACCCTCTGTCCCATTATCCTGCTTTATTTTTCTTCTTAGCACGTATCAAAACTATGTATTTGCTTTTATGCCTTTGTCCCTTCACTAAGCTCCTTGGAAGTAGGGACTTTTGTTCACTGCTATATCCTCCAGGGCCTAGAATAGGGCTCACTACAGAGGAGGACCTTCATAAATGTTGTTGAATGTTTTATGAATGAGTGAATACAAATGTGTTATGAGTGGCAGAGTGGTTAGGAGCATAGGCTCAGGGCCAGACAGCCTTGGTTTGCAGCTGAGGGTACCACTTGGGCAAATGGCTCTCTACCTTTGTGCCTGATTTTCTTACATGTGAAATGGACGTGGTGACAGTACTCCCTTCCTAGCATTTTTGGGTGGATTGAGTTATTACAAAGCATTCAGAATAAAGTCTGGCTCACAGTACCATTCAGCATGTTACTATTACTGTTACTATCCTCCCTTCCTGTTTGAATTTGTGACTAGAATTAAAAACTCAAACTTAGATATTGCAGAAATTTCTTTAAAAGAACCTTAAACATTTTTCTCCCCTTGTGACTCTGATATAGGTTCTCCACATACGATTCTACTTGCCAAATTGCCCAAGAGATTGCTGAGAAAATTCAACAGCAGAATCAGTATGAAAGAAATGGTGAAAATACAACCAAGGTAAGCCAGGAGAGAATTAGTACTTGGAAGGATTGGTTTGAGACTTGAGGTCTGCAAACTCTCCATTTCTGAGGCTGTGTGTGTGTGTGTGTGTGTGTGTGTGAAGAGTGGTCTATATATTTAAGTGTGTTGTATTAACATCACAACCAACCAGTTAATAGTTACTTAATCACTGAGATTAAATGAAGCATGACATCCGTTTAATTTCTTCAGTTTTTACCTTAGAAGTGTCTAACAATATTAGAGTCTAGTCAAGGGTACACTTTCCCCAGATAATAAATCTTTTAGGCTTTGTAGGACAAGAGGCAGAGTCCTCACATTTCAAGTATCCATTCTCAACCAAAAGATAATAGTCTTTTTTACATTTTACATGTAAAAATGTAAACAGCTTGCAGGCTGTACAAAAACAGTGGTGGGATTTGGCTAGGAAATACATTTTTTAGAAAATCATGAGTTCATGCCAATACCTTTGATTCAAATCCAACACCACGGATTTCCTTCTGACCTTCCCCCTTCCAAATTAGTATTTTACTTTTTCTGTACTGAGAACCCAGATTTCCAAAAACATTGATAGATTTTTGCTCATTTGGTCTCTCTTATATTTTATAGAGAATAGTTTCAGAATTACTGTACACATACCACAAAGTAAAGTTTAAGTTTGTGTCTTTTTTTATGTTTGACTTTTTCTTTTAATTTTTTTTAATTTTGCTATTATTAATATACAGTTACATGAGCAACATTATGGTTACTAGACTCCCCCTATTTTCACATCCCCACCACATACCCCATTGCAGTCACTGTCCATCATTGTGTCTTTTTTTTTAACTTAGAATATCCCATTAAGAATATTGAGGCTATTCTGTTCCAATGTTTCTAGAATTGATTCTTTTTTTCCATGTCTCATGCTTTCATTTGTATCTGTTTATATTCATTTTTAGGGTTTGCTTTTTTTTCCCTCAACTTGTGATTTAATTTTAATTATGTAAAATATTTACATTATTTGAAAGTCAAAATTATATACATTGGTAAACTCAAAGTTTTGGTTTAATCCCACTCTTTTTCATCCCTTCTTCACCTACTTCCTATAGGTAACCATTTTCATTCATTTCTGGTTCATTCTTTCTGTGTTTATTTTTATAGAAGTAAGCATCTTTGTGTGTGTGTGTATGCAGGTATGTGTGGGGACACGTGCGCATTCTCATTTCTTTTTACACAAAAGACGCTCTTTCTGTGTCTTGTTTTTTTTACTTAATATTATATTGTAGAGGTCTCTCCATATTAAGTCATTGAGATCTTCACTGTTCTTCTTTAGGGCTGTATAGTACTCTGGTGTATAGATGTACCATTGTTCATTTAATCTGTCTCCCAAGGATGAGCATTTAGTTTCCAGCCTTTTGCTGTTATGAATGATGCTATAATAAATAGCCTTGTTCTTGTTTTTTCCCTTTGTATTTGTGGAGGTATCTTTTAAGGATGAGTTCTCAGAACCGGGGCATATGATATTTTTATCTGTTGCCAAATTCCCCTCCACAAGGGTAGTCACCTTTGGCACTCCCACCAGCAGTGCACAAGAGTTTCTGTTTCTTCACAGGCTGGCCAACACTGTCAATCTTCTGAATTTTTGCCAATCTGATAAGTGAGATAGAATATTTCTGTATAGTTTTAAATTTCATTTTTCATATTATGAATCAAATGAAGTTATGTGTCCACATGTTTAATAGTTAAGCACTATTTATATATTTTTTTCTGTGAGCTTCTTGTTTTTGCCCATATTTCTGTTGAATTGTTGGTTTTTTTGTCTTTAATAATAGCTCTTTGCCTATTGGGGAGATTAGTTCTTTGTGACATATAGTAATTGTCTCCTTTCCTTTATCCTTTATTTCTGGTCATCATAAACCTATGGTCATCTGTCAAGTGAAAGCTTTGGTTTTTCTAAGTGGTGTTGACTATCAGTGTTTAACTGCTTCTGTATTTTCATTCACAGCTTTTGCTATTTTGGATTATAAAGGAATTTATTCCTATTTTCTTCTAGTAAATGTCTGGTTTCACTTTTTACATTTAGATCTCTGATCCATTTAACCAGTATCATCTTAGATAGTTAGATTATTTCTAATTATAAATTAGTTTTCAGTGTGGCTAAATTATTGCCCATGTTAGAATAAATTCCTCAAACTAGACTTTCTGGATTTAAGTTGTATAGAATTTTAAGTCCTTTGAACATATATGTGTGTGTGTCTGTGTGTGTGTGCATGTATTGCAGAAGTGTGCTTCTACACCAGTTATGACTATCTTAAAAATCTCTGGTTAAAGTAAACAGTAGTTTATTATGCAACTTTTTATTACTTATGCCATTGAACATGTTTTCATATATTTGTTGGATATTTACATTTCTTCCTTTATGAATTGCCTGTGTATGTATGTCCTTAATCTGATTTATTATTTCTTAACCTCAAGGTGTTCTTTATAAATGTGTTAAGTATAGTAAGCCTACATATGGCATATTTGGTACAAATATTTTTTGCTATTAATTTGGCCTTTGATTTTATAAATTGTGTTTTCTTTTTGACATGCACTTGTCTTTAAATTTTATTTGAAATTATCGGTATTTTTATTTGTGGTCTTTTCCTGTAGGGAGAGGGAAAATAAAAAAAGAAAGGCCTTTCACACCCAGAAAATATATAAATGTTTTACCTAATTATCTAAATTTTCTTTACACTTTTCTTCTGTTTCTTATTTTTTTTAATATGTAAATCTTTAAAATATTTGAAGTTCACTTTGGCATTTTGTAGGCATCTTCTTATTTTTTCCCATTTGCTAAATCAGTAATTCCCCTACCCGCCAGGAAATGAAATATCCTGTATTTCAATTGTTGAGTTTTTGCACAACTGCACTGTTTCTGGACCTTTTGTTCTGTTGCACTACTGACACTTTTTCCAACTGCCAACATCATTGTCTTATAGCTTTTATGAGACTTAATACATGATTGTTTCAGTCCCTTTGTTACACATATTCCTGTTTTTTTCTGAAATCTCTTCAGTCATTCTTCTTTTAGAGTAATTTTGCATAGATCTATTAACAAGAATTTGTGCTCTGCCTGAATTACCAACTCTTCTCCAGTAAAAGGGCTCCAAATGGGATTTTGAACAGACATGTAGTATATTTATAGATTGAATCGAAAGGCATTTACATTTTTACAGTATTGAGCATTTCCTTTTACTCATTAGTTCAGCAATACTTACTGCACAGTTACTATGTTCCAGGTACTGTGTTAGATATTTTTCAGATTTTGTTGACACTGTTAATAACATTTAAAAATAATAATAAAAAAAATTACTTCTCCCTAGCTATGACATAAATTTAGGAATGCCCTTTTTTTTTTTTTTAATTTTATGATTGATCACCTTAATTGACTTCTTTTCCTGTTTCTAGTAATCTTTCAGTTGATTCTCCTAACCTTCCAATTAGACTATTATCAATCTGCAAATAAGAGTTTCATCTCCTTCTTTCCAGCCTTTATGTATTCTTTAATGGGTCTTAAAGCATTGGTTAGAACTTCTAGACCAAAGTTAAGTAATGTTGCATTTAAGGCAGTAGTGTTCCAGTCTCAGTTTCCTTTCTTTGTTTTTGTTTTTTTTCTAATTAATTTCCCCCATGCTGTATTAATCGTATGTTTATCCCATTTTGGATCATTAACATTATTAGCTTTATTATTAAATTTCCTAACATCAAACTGTTCTTAAATTACTAGGATAGATTCTACTTGGTGATGGTATATTGTCATTTTTTATGTAATTCTGAATTTGCTTGTATTTTTTAAAGCCATATTTGTGATCCTTGAGGGAGATGGACATGTGGTTTCTTTTGTCCATTATCTCTATCAGTGTTTGTTACTAGGTTGTCTTAGCTTAAAATATGTTAGGCTCTCCATCTTTTTCTGTGATTTGGAAAGTTTCTGTTAAATTTTGATAATGGGTGATGGACAGTGACTGTAATGGGGTTGGTGGAGGTGACCTGATGAAGGGGGTAGTGTAATCACCATAATATTGCTCATTTAATTGTAGATTAATGATATCAAAATAAACTTAAAATATATATATATATATATAAATTTTTGATAATGGAAATTTTTTTCCTGATTATACAAGTAGTCATTTTCTTGTAAAATACTAAGAAGTCCTGCTACTTAGAGATAACTGCTTTTGGCATTTTGATGTATTTGTTTCCTAGATAATTTTTCTCTATGTGGATGAGATTTTATTTTATGACTTGATTTTTTTCTTTTAACAAATTACATCAGATATCTTTCTCTGTTAACAAATTTAGATGTCAGTCACACTTTTTAGTGGCTGTGTATGCTCATCTCTTGAGCTCTTTTGGCCTTTAATTTTGTGGCCTCTTCTTAGGCCTGGAGTGTATGTGTGTTGTGATTTGTTTGTTTGTTTGTTTCGTTCTTTACTTTCTGAGTGAGGAGAGATCTGCTTTCCTTGGCTTTTCCCCATAAACACTGTGGGTGGTTTTTCCGTGGCTCCCAGAGGTATTAGAATAGTTAAGGTTAGACTTTTCTTGACTGCTGATACCTTTGAGTGTTGCTTGATGTGTGCAGCCCTGGGCCAGCATCTGCTGTTCTGTTTTTTCCTGACTGTGACCCTGCTAATTGAAGGAGGGAACCCCAGCTTCCACTGTAGTTGTATAATAGCTGCTTTTAACAAAGTAGCAAATAAAACCTGTGGTAGTCTTTTTTAAAAACATATCTCTGATTTCATCCATAGTGGACTATATTTAATTTACATAGGCAATTTTATTTTTCATATTTAAATTCCTGAGAAGCTCGCTCCCTACCCCTCCTCTGTCCTTTAAGATTACATTTAGAGTCACAAACATAATTTCCTCCAGGTCTGTAGAATGATTGGAGAAAATTCATATACTCTTGGAAAACAGAGTTATGTTGTGGTTAACATTCCTCTTGTGTAAAAGGAACACACTGCTATAAAATGTCTACATGGGTTTTAAGTATAACAGTGTGTTTAGAGAAGACTGGCTGTGATGGCAGTGGGACTTGGCATCGTCTTGTCATTTGAAGCATGGTTGAGGAACTGTAGGGTTTTCACTGGTGAACAAAGACTAGGGAACACAATTTCCTGCATGGCTCCAAGGCAGACAGATAGGATCAGAAGGTTGATGCTCAGGGGAGAGAATTCAGTTGACTGAGGACAAAGTGGCATTTTCCAGTCAGTGTCCGTTCAGGTATGGACTGGCTGGCTTATCACCTTGTCGGTTAGGTTGTAGAGCTGGTGCAAGCATTAGGTGGGTGGCTGAAATAGGCAACAGTTAGGATTCCTTACAACCTGAGGTTGTCATTGGAGGCTAAGTGTCTCTTCCAGCCTGTCCTTTGTGGAATCATAGAATGGAAAGTAGTGTTTACATGATCTTTTAAATAGATTCTATACGTCTGGACCAGCATACTTAGGATGTGTTCTTTTCTTTTCAGCTTACCGTGACAATCAGAGCTTTGTTGCAGAATCTGAAGGAAAAGATCGCCCTTTTGAAGGACTTATTGCTAAGAGCTGTGTCAACACATCAGATGTATCCATGTAAACATTTCCACTTCTTTTCTAGAGTGGGAGGAAAAGCAGTCTTATTTTAAGAAAGGAAGGAATCTGGGCCACCCAGATTTTTCCACAGCTTGAGGAAGACCTGGTTTCCAAAATATTGCCTATAATCTTGATTTCTATTTTAAGTGTCTGTTACATGTTTTGCAGTGAATATGCTGGCGAAGCAAGACATACTGAAGGAATTAACTTATTTGGGTGTAACCTTCACAGTATAGGGAGCTCATGCTTTCTGTCAGTGCTCTCTTAACACAGAGCCCTGCATTGCCACCTGTCTAGACTGCCTGGAGAGGTTAGCCATTGTTCTAACAGGAAAACTTCCATGATAATCTTGAGCTGTGATTCTGTTTCTGGGGTTTCCAGAGTTTTGAGTGATCCATTTTCTTTCCTGAGAGGTCAATACCTATAGAAACCATACATCTTTTTTTTTTCTTGTTTATGTGGATTATTGAGATGTGACTTGTTTGCCCTATTATTCCAGAAGTACAGACACTGCCCCTGGTTGGGATTTTTGGTGGGGGCATTGCCAACACTCAGCTTCCCACCAACATTGTCAAGTGCTGAAATATTTTCTTTCTTTTTGTAGAAATTTGCCCATCTTATCAGTTAGGAAAATACATGTGACCTGTTACCTGAACTGATTCTTTAAACCTGAGTTTATATTGGTTTGACACCTGACCTCAAACTGGTCCTCTCTCATCATTTCTTTAAACTGTCAGAGGTTCATACCCAAAACCCAATTTTGTCATCTTAAGAAATGGTTGTTACTGCCTGATTTCAAATAGGGGGAAATGAGGGAATAAAGCTTTTTAGATAAAACAATAGAAAATGTTTTAAAAAATCTTTTCTCCAAGGATAATCCCCTTTTATCACTATGGAGGTTCATCTGGGTTAGTTGTATGATTTTTCAGATGCTCAATTATTAGCCCACTAAGGTTTCAGATAAAATATTAATCCCAATAAACAATTAGGGACTTATTTTGACATAACTGAAATATTGTGATACATTTCGTTTGTAACTTCACTCTCCACCTGATATTATTTATTACTGTACAGTATTGTAAGAAAAGTTTTTATTTTATAAAATCAGCAAGTCTTAATATATACCCTTCAAATAGTTTCAGATTGGCAGGGCTATTTTCTCCACTGTCAGTACTAGGTATTAGGATGTCTGCACATGAAGTCAAGGTGTGCAGACTCATTTTATTGTTACCCAAAACACATCTATTAAAAACATAACAAAATATTGGTTCATGATGTTAACAGCTGTATCTGCTGATTTCCATTAAGGTAACTGATCATTATTCATCTTACAGTGTTTATGTGCCAAACCTATAGGGCAAGAAAAATAAAAATTAAGACCTTTAACTTTTTCCTGTCAATAATTTCTGCTAGTTATTAATTATAGAGTACTAAGCATGCTGCAGTAATAATTGACTTTATTCATCTAAATGCTGGCAGACTGACCATCTTTTGAAATCTCATAGACTTTGGTTTTGTGGTGATGTCAGAATTTGCTGAGTTAAACACTAAACATTCAGAAATACTAAACAGAGTTATTAAATACTTTATAAAAATATTTAAGGACCTTTGTGTACATAATTTAGAATTTCCTAGGAGAAATAAAAAAAATTCAACAGGAATATAACAACTTTCTTTAAAATCCTATGTATTTTTTAAAGTAATTGTGTCTGCTTCTTTGGGATCTGCCACCAAAACTAAAGATAGAATTCAGACAGTATATCCCCATGGCTCAAAATGTCTGTATTTTCAGGGAGATTATTCTTTTGATAGATGGAAGGTAGAAGGTAGTTTCTATATTAGGAAGGCCTTTTTAAAATTCTGTTTCCACATCTTCCTTACCCCTGACCTTCCTCTTTCCAAATATTTTAAATAATTCTATGGCAGTTATCCTGTGGATGTAAGATATCTGATGTCTTATTTGGGTGTAACCTGTGAGTCCTTATACCTCATAATATTAGTTTTGATGGTTCCTTCCCTTCTTTAGAAAACAGGTATTGAGGCCAGGTCAAACTCTGCCCTCCAAGTCACTGATGAAGCTGGAAAGAGAATCAACATTCCAGCAGAGGAGTTTTTTACACTGAGGAGAGGAATCTGAGAGCTTGCCCTGGACCTCACAGCTGGGAAATGGAAGAGCTAAGATTCAAACACAGGGCTGTCTGCCCCCAAAGCCAGTTGTTTAAAAACTGAATTCTACCTTAGCAGAAATAATACAGTCAACCACCACCTGGCATGTCTTCAAACTAGAATTCCTTATTAATAGGCATGTTGCTGTAGTGCCAAGACAAATCCTGTTTATAATGCAAATCCTCAAGAGCCTTCTTAATCATCAGGAAGATTAAACAGTGTTCACTGTGGTTTATTAGGTACACTTTATGATGTTGTAATTCTTAGAAAAATTTCTGTCCATTAATCACCAACAGAGTGACTTTTTAATCCTTTTTTTGAGTCATAATTAATGTTGAGTGACTTTTTTAGTGTGAGTATTTCAGTACCACATTTCCTTACTGTGTCAGGTAGTTGAGAGTTTATGGTACTTTACTTGATAAATGTATGCATTCATGAAGTTTTCCAAAGAACACTAGGGCTTGCCAGAAAGATAAGTCCCATGAAAATGCCTTCCAAACAATTAAATTCATGGAGTTTAGACATAAGATGTTATTGCTCTTTCCTGAAAAAGTATTTTTCTCCTGGCAAGAATAAATATGAAATTCAAGGTCTGTGCTTTTGAATAGATTCGTTTGCAATTCATAAACCAAAGTCCTGCAGTCTGTGTTTAAAATTGCTGAAAAACATTGACTTCTATTCACAGTGCTTCTTGGAGATAGGAATTATAATCACCTCACCAGCTGGGAAAAAGGTGTGCCCTGCAGGAGGCTGCCTGTGAAATTTCAGGTCATACTAAAATTATTCTTAGAGTTGGCCTTACTGGAAGCTTGTATTTTGGTGGGTTTTCAAGGGCAGCTTCTTTACTACTTTAAAGAGAATAAAATATCTCTTTGCAAAAAGGTTCAGTATCAAAAGGTATTTCGGTGTTTCGGGAGAATTTCTACAGAATAATTTTTGAAGATCTATAAGTAACTTTTCCCCACTTTATATGTTGGGCGATAAAAGGCAGGTGAGTGGAGAAATGCAGCAATACCATATAACAAGCCTGAATGAAGGCAGGTGTGGAGAGGCTAACTGAATAGATTTCAGGGCTAGCCCCTTGTGGCTCCAGTGCAGATAAAGTGACTTTTAAACCCTTCCCTGTCTGTGACAGCTTTCATTGGTGCCTGGTATTGTGGGAAAAATACAGACGAGATTGTTTATGTCAGTAGGAATTTTCTGATAGTCTGTCATATTCTTTCTGATTTTTGCTGTTAAAATCTCTTTGCCCATTTACCATGATAGTAAAAGTAGATGCTAGTTTTGTCTGTTGTGAGGTTTTTGAATATCCATACATGGCAACATGTATAATCAGTAACTTTATGTAGGTCTTCCACCTCTCCTACTTTTTGGAAATATTTCTGGTCCATGAAATCCAAAAGTCTGGGTATAGTGGTAACAACACTAGCTTTGGAACCAGACAGAACTGAAATTGAAGACTAGCGCTGCCACTTCCTCAGGGCCACAGAGTAATTTAGCCTTTCTGGATCTTAGTTTAATTATCTGTAGTGTAGGAATGATCATACTTGCAAGGTTGTTGTGAAAGTTGGAGGAAATGTATTTAAGGCACCTCACAGGACTGGACCCCTAAAATGGCAGATGTTAAAATAAAGGTAGGTTTCAACACTACACTAACTGTGTAATCTTGGATAAATTACTTAATCTCTTTGTGTTTCAATTTGTGATTGAGGATAATAAAAGTACACCTGGTTTATAGGATTGTTGTGAGGATTAAATTATATGTGTAAAATGTACTTTGCATCTAGTAAGCCCTCCTTGAGGATTAGCTGCTATTTATTATTTTATCGTGATTGTAAAAATCATAGCTATCATTGAGAATTTGCAGGTAGTCCTTCCTTATGGAGTTTATAACCATGTAAGGAGGTTATATCAAAGCACACAGATAATGATAGTACTAAAATAATCCTTGCAGAATGTGATCAGTGCTTTGAGGAAAGTAAGGAGCTGGCCTGGTACATAATAGATCTTCAGTAGAGTTTGTTAACTTAAAAAGAAGAAAAAGATAAAATGCCATTTGGGCCAGAAAAGTCTTCCGGCTCCAAGGACCCGAAACTGTCTCCTTGCGGTTCTTCTCTTAGGGCACCCAAAATTAATCACCTGCAAACGTCTTCTTTCTCCAGAGCAATTCATTCCCAAGTAAGACTTGGCGAAATTCTTAAGCCTTTCACCATATGAAGAGAAAAATCCAGAAGCTGGAGTTGGGGTGGGGAATCTTATGGGTCCAGTACCATCATCACTCCACTTCATCTTAGGTTCAGAGTGCTTTTCAGGCTACTGCAGAGAAGCTGGGCCGAAGCACATTGGTAACAGGTGTTGATAATAAGAAATCATCCAATTTCGGTTACAATGTTACTGCTCCTAAATTGGCTGTTCTTACATGTAAAATCAGCCTAGCCAGTGACAAAGTACTGTGGTAGTTAGAGCTTCCTCTTTCCTTATTTGTCTGTTTTCAGACCTTCTTCCTTGGTTATCCATCAAGTTGGTGCAAAAGGAGGCCCAGTGCTGGCCACTGACTGTGTGCCTGTTACTGATCCAAGCTCATGCCATTCACTGCACAACATGCCATTAAGTCAAAAGACAGTTGTTGGGGCAAGGAAAGTGACTTTATTCAGAAAGCCAGCAGGCCGAGATGGCAGACTAATGTCCTAAAGCCCATTCTTAACTCAGGGTTGATTGCAAGCTTCTTTAATTCTAGGGAAAGGGGGATCAGGAGAGAGAGCAGGTTAGGGGGTGTCTGATGGCTGCAGACATCTGGGTGCCAGCAAGGGTCCAAGGAGAGCTGAGAAACTCCGTGTCCTTGGTTAGTTGACTCTCACTGACCTATGACTGGTCGTAATGTTGCTAAAACTCTTTGACAAGACAATTATTATATTCATACATATTTCCCTAATCTCCTGGAGGAGGCAAGCTTTGGGTAAGGAGCTATTTCCAGAAATCTCAAGCTGTAAGCAAAATTCCTTTGGATGATCAGCGAGCCTATATGCAGGGCTGAGTGGAAGCCCATTTCCTTTTTTTCCCTTTCAGCCCAAAGGTTAAGGCAGCAAAAGAGACAAATACAATATGAAGGCAGAGATGCCAACTTTTTCACTCAGTTACATGCCCTTTTTTCTACTTGTCCTTCGCTGTCCTGTCCTCACTACCTACAACTACTGTGAGTCCACAGACGTGCAGTCTTATCATTGCTTAGATGATTCTTTGGCGTCTTGTTAACAACCCCTGTATGGTAAGTGTGCTATGCAGAAGGGCCATTCATCTATTCTCCTCCCCCACCCCCAAATCCATCTCCTTATGCTCTGTTCTCTACTATTAGTGGAGTAAAATAAAAATAAAACAGAGGTAGTGTTACTAATTGGTTAGTTTTCCAGTTTTCCCAGATTTATAGGGAGTCTCTGGGAATATTCTAAATTAGTATTCCTAATGTTGTTACTGTTTTTTAACAAGGTGCTAAGAAGTGGCAAAGTTAAGTGGGCAGTACTGGGAGCCTCAGAGCAGAGAAGCCTCTGGAATGGTGGTCAAGCCCAGTACCGTGTGGTGGAAAGGCCCTGACCTAGAGCAGAAAGAGCCGGGCTCTAGCCCAGCATTGTCATTAGTCATCCAGGTGACTTAGCCACACTGGGCTTTAGTTTCCTGTCAGGAGAACAAGAGAATTGGATTAGCGGATCTCCAAGACCTGTTGTGTCATTAACTATGATTCTGTTCTTCAGTTATTAATCTATAAAACATAACCACCAAGTTTTACTGCTCTTAAAATTGATGTTGTTTAATTGTTAGTCCATTCTTTACTAGTTTAAATCCATAGTGTCTGCTAAATTTTGAAATTTGTCATTACTGTTTTTATCATAAAAAGTACTGAATCTATGTACAGTCTATTGTTACTTCTTAATGGTGACTCCTCTCTTCATCATCCCCATCCTATTCCATCTCTTTCTTCACAGTTAACAACATTGACGGTTGGTACCTGTCATCCCAGACTTTCCTAGGCATGAACAGAGATATGTGTATATATATATATATACATATACATGTAAATAGAAATATTTGTGACTATAAAGGGCTATCCATACAGTTCTGAAAGTCATGTTTTTATTAATTAGCATATGATAGACAAAACAACATTTGATTACAAGTAAGTCTCCCTTACACCCCGAGTCCCTAGTTCCCCTCCTTAAAGGCAGTTGTTTGTGTCCTTCCAGAAATATTGTGTATATACAAACATAGATATGTCTATCTGATTTTTTTTTGATGCAATGGTTGCATACTACTCACTGTTTAGCTCTTTGCTGCCCTTTTTTTTTTAGGTTTAACACTATTTTGTCAAATATTTCATGTAAGCATTTAGTAAGTGCTTGGAAATGTTAATAATCATTATCAGTACATAAAAGGTGTTCTTTTTTTCTTTTTAGGCTGCAAAACATTCCATTGTATAGATGCGTTAGTTCTTTATTGATGGACTTAGGGTATTTCTAATATTTGGCCCTTTTAATTAATGCTGCAGTGACTATCCTTGTTCCTATGTCTTTGTGTAGGTGTGTGAACAGATCCGTAGAAGGAATTCCTATTAAAAGGATGACTTTTAAAATTTTGTTAGGTATTTAGAAGGCAGTCTGGCAACTGGTTGAACCTATTTACATTCCCACCAAGAAGGGTTCCTCTGCCCTTTCCAAAACTTGCTTATCATGCTTTCCTAATCTGATAGGTGAAAGTGATATGTTTCAGTTTGCATTTCTTTTACTAACATAAAACTGAGTGTTTTCCCATTTGACTATTAGTGTTTCTTTTTTCTGTGCTCTGCTGTATCTTTTGTCTTTGTTAAATTTGCCAATATTAGTCACTTGTAATTTATTTGGCATATATTTAAAATCTTTTATAAAGCCAGGTTTATTTTTTCCTTCTTGGCCTCTATGTTTTCAGTCTTAACTAAAAAGACTTTTCGTACTCCAAGATTATTAAAAAGTTCTTCTATGTTTTCTAATACTTTTGTAATTTGACTTTTTAATGTTTAAATCCCTGAACCAGTTAAATCTGTGCTTAACTGTAATAATGGATTACAGCTCAGTTTATGTCTGGTTGGGTGATTGGATACTGAAAACCATAGGTTGCCAGAGCCTGTTAAGCATAGAACATAAGAGAAATTTAGTTACTATTATGATAGAATTGTTTCTACAATTTAGAATTTACATTTTGTCCTGTATAATTCATGTCATAGCTGCTTTTTTTTTCCTGAGGAGTTTTAGAAAAAAAGCTTCCTGCTTTATTGACAGTTAACCACTGATTTGAAACGCATTGATATTTATTCTTGATGTTGCATTGATTGAAGGGCTAATATTTGGCCTCTTATTAATACAGAGGAAGTACTTAAACGGCTGTTTCTTAGTGATGGTTGCTACTTCATGCTTCCCAAGATGAGGTACTTACTGACTATAGCCAAGTAGGAAAGGGGAAAGCAATGGTAGTAATTTTATTCAGGAAAGCGTGGCATTCTGGAATGTTGTGAGAATTCATTTCATTTATTATTTATTTTTTAATATTTAAAGCCACTACCACTGCTTAGCTACACTGCTTTGGAGATTTATGATATTACTGGCTACTGTCTGCTACTGGGGAAAATTTTTATGGGTTTATTTACAATTTTATAGCAAGCTAGCTCTTTGTACTCAAAATCAGCACCAAAGTAGATTCCCCGGGTTGTAGTTCCCACCACCCCTGCTCCTGCCCCTGCCCCTGCCAGGGAATGTAATACTATTACTTGATTCTGCCAATTTCTCAGAAATTTCTGGGCCTGAATGCACTGTTTGATGTCTGCTTTTAAAAAGAAAAGTATCTATAAATCTAAAGCAGTGGCCTTACTAATGTTTTACTATTACCAGAACTCGGTAACTGTAGCCAGGATAACTCTGACCTACTAGAATTTCAGCTCTAATAAAACAAAAGCCAGTTACTAAAAAAGGAAAAGCCGGATAAAACCCATTGTGTTGAGGTGGCTTATTTTTGTGCTTGCTTACGTCTTGTGTCAGATCTGTCCTGTCAAAACTGTTTAACTTTCTCCAATTGTTCTCTTTATGGCAGAAATTTTCTCCATCAACATTCCTTTATTTTGCTTTTTAAAACACACACAGACAGACTCACAGAACCCAAGAATGGACTAATAGTTACCAAAGGGAAAGGGACTGGGGAGGATGGGTGGGAAGGGAGGGACAAGGGGGAAAAAGGGGCATTACGATTAGCAGATGTAATGTTGGGGGGCATGGGGAGGTCTGTACAACTCAGAGAAGACAAGCAGTGACTCTATAGCATCTCCCTACGCTGATGGACAGTGACTGTAATGGGGTTGGTGGGGGGGACCTGATGAAGGGGGTAGTTTAATCACTGTAATATTGCACATGTAATTGTAGATTAATGATACCAAAATAAACTATTAAAAATAAATAAATAAATAAAACACACACAGATACACTCTCAGCCTAGAAGAAGTTGTATAATTTGCTTTGAGAAAGCCAGTATATAAAACTTTGGATTTGGTTCTTGTTTATTTTTTTATCCCTGAGTTACGAACAGTGCTGGAAAAGGTGTTAGAGATTATCTGGCATTACATGCAAGGAAACAGATCAAAAAAGGTGAAATAACTCGTTTATGATCATAGAAAATGGTCAAAATAGGACTAATAGGCTTTGGACTCCTAGTTTAATATGCTTAGAATAACACATTAAAATATGATTATTTCTTTGAGTTCAATACCATACCATGTATTTAAATAATGGACTGATGGTAAAAATGTTTAGTGCAAATCTGTTGCAGAAAGTAGCACTTTACAAAATAGATTCCAGGTGCGTTAATAGGTATTCCCATGGAAGAAAGAAGGCAGTATAGTGAACCTTTCCTTCCCCTTCTTTTTTTTTTTTTACAGGGTCTCTTAGGGTACTAATATCCAGGAAAACACCCTTAAACACTAACACCCGTTAGAGTGCCCTCTTTAGTCTTGGTCACTGGCAGGAAAATAATATCTACCTACTGTATTTCTCGAGGAAGGGATTGTGTGATGGATTTATGTCAGTGTCTGTAAGTCCCCCTGCAGTGATTCTGTCAAGGTCTTTTACATGAAGGATAAGTGAAGTTGAAGGTCAGAGCAGAAGAACTGTTCAGATCTTTTTTGGATCGTGTTGGTTAGTCTGTAACTCACAGCTGACTTGGAGAGCTCACTTAATGATATAGGTAAAAGGAGGCAATTTGCCCACCTTTGGACCTTAACAAGATGCCTGCAGAACACAGCTTGAAGGAGACCGAAGACAGAACCTATTGGATGATCTTGTAACTCGAGAGAGACTACTTCTGGCATCCTTTAAGAACGAGGGTGCAGAACCAGATCTCATCAGGTACGATGTTTTTACTTACACGGATTTTGTGGTGAGTGAAGATTTGTTTGCAGAGATTACAGCTATTCCCTGCAATGGCTGAATTTCTTTAATTTGTAAAATATATATTTTTCATGTATAGTGTTGACTGTCATTTTCTATTCAGTTGAGTTTTCATTAATTTTCTAGATTTAGTAAACCAGGTCTGTACAGCTGAATCCCCTCTTGCGGGAAGAATATTTAGGCAGAATACAGACGAAGTCAGGAAGTTTCTTTTGCATTCTTTGGTTGAGCTTTTGGCTTTGTTAGTTGCCATTTAAACTCCTGAAGTCATGTACTCAATCTGTGGGAAAATGAATTTTTTTTTTTTAACTAGCATCTTGAAGAAACGTGTGCTAGTAAAATTGTAGTCTGTGGTTCGCTGAGGTGTGGGAGTGGCAGTTGGATTTCCCTCCCTGCTCTTGGCCAGTGAATGACTCACGCGCCATAGAGTCGACAGCTGCACCCTACCTGGGCCAGCTTTCCAAGGTTGAGATTAATGAACCATAAATTGTTACATCTTTAGAGTTGACCTCCCTGCTGCTTCCAGAAATCCCTTACCTTCATTGTGGGAGCCGTCAAAGAAGGAAATGAATGTAGGATAGAAACTTGCCTCTCTCTTCCCCACCAGACATGATACTTTCATTGTGGAGTGGCAGCTTGTTTCTGCTTAGTTCCTACTTAGAAATAATCTGGCTTCCCAAGGGCAATGGCTTTTGACCTTTGATATACATTACCAGGCCCCCCCCTCAATTAAATGAGAGTGGAGGTGGGTGGCATGGGTCCCAGGTGATTCTCATAGGCAACCAGCATTGCACCCGACTGCCCTAGGCAAAAGAGGATGATGAGTTTTCTGTTGGTCACAGGCTTCTCAGGATTGTGTGATCCAGGTTTTTGGGAAGAAATAAGGAAATACAAGAAAACACATGAAATCTTAGGTCGTGTCTGTTGAGAAATAAAACCAAGGAGGCAGTGAGGGAGTAGTCAGTTTGTAGATGAAGGCAGAAGCCTATGCTGGGCCACTCACTGTGGGGCCCATAGTTCCCTGGTGGCCTGCAGTCTGATGGGTCCAGGGTGGAGTAGATGAAGGCCATGATCCAGGGCTGGTGAAACAGAACAGCCAAGAAGGGGATCCATGGTGAAAAGTAAGTGCCATCTGTCCAGAAGGGACTTCACGTTGAAGGAAAGGCTTTTTTAGTCCAGAAATTAAAGAAAGGCAGAGTCAGGAAGGGGAGCAGGGATCCACTAGAGAGTCAGTGGTGGGAGGGAGAGGAAACATTGAAATACTTCCAGGTAGTGGTGGAGGTGGTCGTTGTGGCGAATAGTAATTGTTACCACGTGATAGGTCTACGTGTCAGGCTCTGCTTATTGCTCTTCACTGTGTCATTTATGATGTCAAAGGGGCCAGCATATGTGTTAGGTCTCTGTGGTTTTCATTGTTGTTGTTTTTTTGTCTCTTGCTTGTCTTCCCTCTTTTTTTTGGTCACCCCTCTCTCTCCTGTGCTAATCTCCGTATCCTTGCTATTTAAGGTGAGACTACATGAGCAGTGTCAGCGTCACCTGGGAGCTTGCTAGAAATGCTCAGGAATTTACATGTTAAAATGTTAGGAATCTCAGACCCCACCCAAGACCTGC
Organism: Smutsia gigantea; assembly: GCA_032199065.1. Lineage (NCBI taxonomy): Eukaryota > Metazoa > Chordata > Mammalia > Pholidota > Manidae > Smutsia > Smutsia gigantea. Next base: position 104,331 of record JAVSCE010007770.1, read on the forward strand.
ATTTTAACAAGGTCCTTAGGTGATTTCAGTGCACCCTACAGTTTGAGAAATATTGCCTGTCATTCATTCTTCACTGTGACACTTTGTAATCAGAATCATCCAAGAGGCTTATATAAAATAAAAAAGAAGGGAGAGAAAGAAAAGAAATACAAGTGTCTGGACCATATACTTGCAGGGTCTGAATTAATAGTCTGGCATGAAGCATGAGTAGCAGTAATACAGGGGAAACACCTCAGATGATTCTAACAGGTGGCAGAGTTGGCCCATGGCTTTCTGCCATGGTATATTAGTGATGAAGCTAATAGCTGATGCCTGTTGTGTTTTCTATGTGCCAGGCATGTGCTAAGATCCTTATGTGCTGTCTTGCTGTCTTGCCAATGGGTTTCAGCCCCAGGCAAGTTTGCTATGGATTCAATGTGACCAAAGAAATTCTTTGGTTCTTGGGGTGAAAGGGTTACACCCAACTTTATTTCCATGGTGGCAGGTCAGTCACTAAAATCCTGTTCACTCAGAGCGAGTCTGCATGCAGCAGACCGGTCTCTGCCTCTGGGCCCCTCTGTCCCACACAGCCGTCCTCTGGGCCTCTCTGCCTGCACAGTCATCCTGCACAGCCGTCCTCTGGGCCTCTGTCCTTGGCACTGCCACCACTCCACCCTCTGCTCTCCTGCAGCCTTGCAGCCATGCCACCATGTCACGCCCAGAATACTGGGTGGAGCTCTTGATATAGAGCCATTGCCCACAGGTGTGCAGTGAGCTAGTCAGCCAGGGCCAGGTGAAAATCCTGGTCACAGGAACTCTCATTTTATCCACACTTGCCAGTGGGTTTCAGCCCTGGGCAAGTTCACTATGTATTCAATGTGACCAAAGAAAATGACAGCAAACGTTCTTTGGGGTGAAAGGGTTTGTTACGGCTTGTTGCCCCAGTGGTAGGTCAAGCATTAGTGTCTCTGCCTCTGCCCAGAGCACTGGGCCGAGCTCTCTATATAGCACAATAATAGTTTATTGCCTAAAGGTGTGGAAGTGGTAGCCTAGCAACAGGCCAGTTACATCATCGGGTGGTTTAAGTTCAGTGAGGACCCTGGCCATAGGAACCCCAACTTCCCCACATGTGCACTTGCTCAGGATATCTTTATAACATCCCCTTTTAAAGAAGAGAAACTGAGGTCCAGAGGGGTCAAGTAACTTGCACAAGATTCTAAAACTAATCAGTCTCAGAGTTGGATTTCATCTAGGTCTGTGTGTCTTCAGATCTGAACTCTTAACTGGTGCACCAGAAAAGGAGCCAGACCAGGGATTAGGAGGTGTGGGGAAAATGGAACTTCCTATGGCCAGGATCCTCACCTGACCCTAAACTACTTGATGATGTAACTGGCCTACTCTAGGCTACCACTTCCAAACCTGTAGGCAATAAGCTATTACTGACTGAGTCACTATATAAAGAGCTCTGCCCAGTGCTGTGGGTGGAGGCAGAGACGAATGAGGGTTACAGATGTGTAGGCTGTTGGGTGCAGACATAATTCTAGTGCTCGACCTATTGCTGGGAAAACCAGCCGGGTAATAAACCCTTTTACCCCAAGAACATTTCATTGTCATTCCTTGGTCTCACTGAATCCGTAGTGAACTTGCTCAGGGCTGAAACCCATCGGCAAAACTCAGCTCTGTTACTTGTTATCTGGACTTCAAAATCATTGACCTTAAAATGCAGATATGTGTTCTGCCTCATTTTCAGTGTTGTTAGGACCAGATGACGTGATGCATATGTGAAGAGCTTTATGAACTCTAAAACCTTTACAAATACAAGATGTTATTCCTGTAGGATTGAACCATCGCAGGCTAGGCAGGAGCTCATTGCCGCCTCCTTTGTTTCCTGGAGACCTGTCCGTCCTGTCCCACCCCCTGAGTGTTTAAGAGGGACCTGGCCTCCCTGAATGACCAGTCTTGTTCCATATTCTGCGCCTGGTCACATTTCCTCCCATTTTCCCCTCCCATATCTTGTTCCATGTCCCTTTTCCTTAGTACCCAGTTTCCTGCTTATTAGAAAACAGGCTTGATGATTCTACTGGAATCTATGGCTGGCAGTGACAGCTTCTGGAGCTCTTTTAACTGAAGCCTCCCTGAGCAAAACGAAGTTAATTGACGAGAGGATTTTAGGGCATCTGGCAGGTCAGTGGCAGAGGTGCCTCAGATGGAGGCCTACTGAGGCCTCTGAGGTCCCCCTGTGGTCAAGGCTGATCCACACAGGGAGCCGAAAGCTGTCACTGGTGAACCGTTGGGGTGGCATGGGGACAGAGAAACCAGAATGAGGAGAAACAGGCAGTGATAACCAAAGTCCTGAGGGTTTGAAATATGATCTAACCAGCCAGGCTTATTCACATGCTCTCAAGATGAAACTGAGGGACAAGTATATTGTTATGATTTTTTTGTTCAGGAGCAAAAACAAAAGTGTAGAATAGTTTAAAGTAAGTTTCCAAAAGGGTTCTGTTTAAAATATGTAAGCGCAGTAGAGGAGAAATGATTCCTGTGGAATGATGTAAAGAAAGTAAATGGTGTAGCAGACAGTGATGGCCCATTCCCAGTGACATGGAGTCTGGCCGAGTGTAAGAAACCAACATGGTAGCATTCATCACGATGAAGCAAATAAGTGCAGGTAAAAAGAGGAAAGAGAATGGTAGGTGGCCTGCAAGGTGAATTATCTGTGAAAGCCTTATTGGGCTAGGATTGCTTTAGACCCACTGTACCCACCCTAACAGGAATGTGTCTACGTACACCCATCTGTGTGAGTCTGCTAGAGCTGCTATAACAAAGTACCACAGACTGGGTGGCTTAACCAACAGAAATGCCTTTTTGCACATTTCTGGAGTCCAGGATTAAGGTGTCATTGGCAGATTGGTTCCCTCTGAGGATCATGACGGAAGAATCTGTTCTAGGCCTCTGTCCTTGGCTTATATACAGCCGTCTGCCATCTGTGCCTTCACGTGGCTGTTCCTCTACGTGTCCAAATTCCCTCTTCTTATAAAACAATACCAGTCATACTGGATTATGGCCCACCATAATGACTTCATTTTTATTTAATTACCTCTTTAAAGAACCTGTCTCCATATATTGTTACATTCTGAGGTAGTAGGGGTTAGAATTCAACATGTGAACTTTTGTGGGTCACAATTTGGATCCATGACTGTCAAAATGTGCAAGCTCTATAGACATCCCGGAAAATCTGATCAATAAGAAAATGCATACTAGTTAAAAGCATTCTCAAATAATATGTAGAAAATCCCTGGGAAGTCTTTTCAAGGGCTGTGAAATGGACACTCTTTTAGGGTTTCCAGACCCATTTCCAAAGTGTGGGTGTGTGGGTGTGTTGGGAGCAAGGGGTTCTCCTTTGCACAATATCAAACAATTCTTCAGCACCAGAAGTGTCTAAGAATTCAACTCAATTCTGACACTGTCTGCCCAGAGACAACATCAGATTCCCCAGGTTGAGGGCTCCATTCTACAAAACTACCTCCATCCCCCCCACTCCAGATGCCATTCACAAGCCCCAGGCTGTTACCTGTTCTTCTGACCAACCAACTAAGTTTGGAGGGTCCAACGACCGCCTCCTTAGGTTCAGTTAATGCTAGAGCAGCTCATAGAACTCAGGGAAACATTTAAGTTTACCAGTTTAATAATGGATAGTATAAAGGTTACAAGTCAACACCCAGATGAAAAGATATATAGGGTAAGGCCCTGAATAAAGGAGCTTCTGTCCTTACATAGAGCTTGGGTCCTGGCTCAGTGGCACATGGAGGTGTTCTGGTTCCCCAAGCTTGGAAGTATTCTGAACATGGGAACGGCTTAAAAAAAGGCCAAAACACTGTTCTTATGGGTTTTTATAAAGGCTTCGTTGCATAGTCATGATTGACAAGTCATTGGCCATTGGCTGATTCAACCTCCAGCCCCTCCTCCCTTTCCCCTCCCCTGAGATTGGTGGGGGCTGAAAGTTCCCACCCTATAAAGCACCCCCATTCTAGGTGGGATCCAAAAATCACCTTCACCAATAATGAAACACCCATTTTACCTTTCTGGCTCTGAAGTGTTTTCAGGAACTGTGGCTGAAAACCAAATATATCTGAGAAACACATATTTGGTCAAATCAGATATTATATCACAGACACCCAGATAGCATTGACCATCTGATCAGGAAGGATGGCACTTGTAGACTTACTCGGGGTGAGCAGCAAGTACCTGGATGTGTGAGTGAGTGAATGAATGAGTGAGGAAGTCATAGTACATTGCCAGAAGTAGATTGTTTTAGATTTGAGGCCAGAGTTTCTGATCTTTGATTTCCTTTACTTGCCTATGCCAGAATGTTATTTTTGCCCTATCTTTCCCAAATTCCCACACTTGAGACCTCCCCTGTCATTTCCAACTTCTCATACCCTAATCTTCTGCTTCACCCAGCCTTCTGAGGATCTGAGTCCGCTGTAGAAATAACCAATTTCAGTGCACAGGTGACCTTGTCCTCTTGCCTCTGGATTGTCAGGTTGCCAGTCTTTCCTGATACCAACTGTCAGGGACCTTTCAGCACCATCTTTGGAGAAAACCCATTCCTTTCTCTGCCAGGCACTTTCTCTGGTATCTCCAGTCACTCCAGATTTCCTCAGTCCTCCCCATGGTTAATTCCTCCTGCGGGGCTCCTCCAGCATTTCTGTTTGCTTCTCTTAATCTCTGGATCCCTCCAGCATTTTTGTTTGCATCTGTAATTCCTTATATCAGTGTGGGTTGCTTGGGGCCCAAGGGTGGTGGCACATGTCTTTCCTTTAGGTCATGACCTACAGGAACACTGGTCAGAGTGTCTTCTCGGAACTTTAAAATGTCACCGAAATGCTTCCCACAGCACATCTTGTCATTAGTGCTGGGTAGTCACCACAACATGCTGCCTGTTGGGAGATCTTAATCTGCTAATCGGTATTTTGAGGCCCCGTGGTAACTGGCAGCGATACTGCAAGATGGCATCCCCATCAGGACAGACTTGGAACCTGTTGAGCTCCTCTGTCCTGGAGCCCCTTCCTCTTTCTCTCTTTTCTATTTCTTTCGTGTGACCCTTCCCTTCTCTCTTCCCCAACTCTCATTCCCAGGAGTCCTTCCACCCTCCCTTTCTTCCTCTTTCTCTTCCGCCTCATATGTGGCCTTATTAAGAAGAGAAGAGTATTGTCAAACTTCAGTTTGGATCAGCGTTTCCTTTAAACAGATGTTATTGTGGCAACCACGTAATTGAATGTGAAGCTGTCATGTGATGTAATCTTAGTTTTACCTTACGGATTACTGATCATTATTCTAAAGCAGTAAGCCTTGATGTGAGACTTCGGTCTAAAGAAGCAATGGTTGACTAATTTAGGGCATTTGGAAACTTGTTAAAGAAGTCTGTGTTTAACAATGTCTCTTCGAAGAAGATAAGCTGTGACTTACAAAGCAGTGACACAGCTTCTGATTTAAAACCCTATTGCCCTTTATATTTGAGAGCATTGCTGAGTCTCACAATTAGTTGAATCTTTGTCTGTAGACAGAAAAAAAGATCATTGCATACTCCACTGCTCTGTGACCATCTCGGAGATTATGTGATTAACTCAGCTGTAGTGGGTGGCTAATTGGCTAAGCTTTAATCTTCACACCACCGACTATACTGAGGATTATAGGAAATAGGAAGTGATTTAGAGGTTGAGATGGTAGTTATGTATCAGGAATGGTTTAACAAGCAGACCAATTACTAAAATCAAAAGAAGATGATAATGAAATGTTCACATTTTCTTAGAATGTGAGCTTTAAATTTAATTTCAGATATTTGCCTTTTCTTGAGCTGTTGAAAAAAAGTATGGTACTTCCAATTTATACTTCTTATCACTGTTTTGTAAGCCAAGGTGGGCAAAAGAAAAATTTGCATGAAAACTTACATCAAAAGTACCTCCTCCCCCATTTTAAATCATTGAATGTTTTGTTTCAATTTAGAGCATGGTTTATAAGAAGGATGATTTGTATCTGATAGTACTTAGATTTCCTGAAGAATCGTTGATTTATACTGAATGCTGCTTAAGGTTATTAGCACGTGACTAACCTACTCTTCTCTAAGTAGGAAAGCTCAAAACAATGTACACCTGCATCATTAGCCTGCTCAGGTGAGACAGTGGATAGGCCTCAACAGCTTATCCGTTTATTTATGTCCCAGAAATAGACTACCTTCTCAGGTTTTCTGAAATGTAAAGGATGTCCTGAAATCATTAAAACTTTGCTCTTCTCTGTATGTAAGTGAGCCCAAGGATGGTTAAACCACTGTGAAGTATTAAGTACAATCAATAATAGTAAAATTCCCTGCTAACCTAATGAAAACTAGTTAAGGAAAAACAAAAACATAGTAAATGGAAACCTTCTTTCATTAAGTAGATATTTGCCGAGTTGCCTGTTGTGTGCCAAGTACCAGTCCTGGGAATGTGGTGGCAAAAAACAGTAACAAGAAACACCTAGTCTGTGCATTTGAACCACATATAGTTCATTGAGGGAGACAGATGTGAATTAAAGAGTCACACGAGTAAGTAAAATAAATTCAGCAGAAAAGTATAATCATGCTTGGAGAGAGAGTTTCAGTGGGGAGTGGATTTTGCTAGGAAGGCTGTATATTTTATTTTATTTTTTTTTCATGTATCTCCTTTAGGCCACATGTTTTAATACTTATTTGTTTTACTTTTTAAATTTTTTTACAAATGTGTATTTTGCTTCTCCATCTAGATTGTAATATCTTGAGGACAGAGACCAAAGTCTAGCACAGTGCTTAATACATATTTGTTCAATAAAGGAAACTCTTTTTGTTTTTCCTGTATTTTTTTTCTTACACCCAGCACAGAGTTGGGGATGTGGCAGGCACTGAGCTAATTTTTGTTGATCGAAAGGTTGCCTGAGTCAGGTTGTGATTGGCTGGGTTCTGGTAAGTCAACAACTAAACCTGAGAATCTCAGTGGTGTAGTGCGCGAAAGCTTTTTTTTTTCTGCCTGCCTCGTGTAAAATCTGATGTTCTCCAGGATAGCCCTCTTTAAACAGACTCAGATATTCAGGTAGTTTCCATCTTATAGCTGTGCTGTCATGACAAAGGCTCCATGTTTACTAATATGGGAGAAGAGAGAGGGTGAAGGGTGTTTTATGGTTTTGGTTGTTTGAAATTCATTTTGTCATTCCATCATGCTTTTTGGTTGCTGATGTTTACGTGAAAGCTATTTGATATTTGATTCTGCTGTTAATATTATAGCCACTTTCTTAATTCTCTGATTGTTCTTAGTAGTTTTCCTGTTGATTCTCTTGTATTGTCCAGTTATTTGTTTTCTAAAAGAAAGGAAGCACCCATGAAAGTATACTAGTAGACTTTGACTCAAGATAGAATTAGGCTAGGATTGTATCACATTCCATGTTATGCCCATAACCACGGAGTTGCCTTGATTGGCTTGGTTTATTCAGGGCTGGTATATATCTGAGCTGAAATGGGAGGGGATTGTGTTCCCTGAGCAGTGGAGCTTGAACAAAATCAAGGTTCTGCTATCAAGGGAAGAGAGATGCAGTGATGTTGGGTAGGCCAGCTATAGCGACTGCATCGAGTCTTCCCTGCAACTCCCTGAGCAACAGCAAAGCTCTTCATCTTGAAACTTCTTCTGGCACCAGAGACTCAGGGTTCTTCAATTCTGTGACTCCAGTAAGAGCCGTCATCTCCTTTTACTTTTGCTCCTGAAATCCCAGAGAAGTGGGAGCTCAACTGGCCTTCTGGGTTATTTTATGTAGGCTGAAGTGGAACTATAAATGTCCAACTCACTTTTTAAAGAAATTGGCATGTTTACACCTACCACCTGTTTTCCTGCAGAAGTTTAGAAGACGTGCTTTTGAAGCATGACCTGGTTTTAATAGTGACACATGGTACAGTTTCATAGAGCTGGGTTCTTCTGTGGACAGATGATCTTGTGCATTTTATATTATTGTTTAATTCCATTTTGGGAGGTAATAGCTTCTGACCTTGTCCCCATATTCTGGAAAAATGTAATAGGTTGATTTAATGCATGAACTGATAGTATGACAAGTTGGAGGATTTGAAATAAGGACTGACCTGACAAATCTGGAATATATGTTGCCTTAGCACATTTGTTTAACTGCTAGTCTGATACCAGCCATGCAGTGTGTACAGTGACCACGTTTTCTTGGGGAGAGAAACTAGACATGTTGTATGACAAAGTAGATTTTGTGGCTTCTTTTGTGGAAGAGGCAGTTTGGTTGATAGTGTTAGACCAAAATAATGACAACCTTGGGATATAATAGGTTTTACAGGATCTAATAGCACAGAATATTTGCTTTTGAAGAGCTTTTTTTAAAAATATAAATTTAATTTTAAAATACTATATCACATCATAAACAAATTGTACAAAAGAGTAATCAGTGAAAATTGTAGCTCCTTCCCACTTCTGACTTGTAGAGGCAGCCACTTTGAACATTTTTTATGTATCCTTCCACTGTTTCTCACCACATAAAAAAGGATATACATACATCTCCAATCTCCCTCTCACCTTTTTAATTTTTAACATGAATTATAGTATAATATGCCTTCTTTACTGTCCATTATCTTTTTTGTTTAACACTATATCTTGGAGATTATGAAGTAGAATGTTTAAACTAGTACTCCTAAGTATCTTGAAATTGTCTCAGAACTTGAGGAAGTAGCTATTTGAAGTGTTTTGGTCATGTATGCACTCACAAGACTCATTATCACTTGAAGGGATCCCTGTAGTCATTTAGTCTTGATTCTTTTTCTTCATTGCATAGGAAAGGAAGCTCTATAGCAGCCTGACTTCCAAATAGATACTAATAGTAAAGAAGGAGTATCCATTTAGATGACAGTCAAGCAAGTGAAACCAGAGACCTTGAGATATAAATAAATATTAGTCATTGCAATCCTTGCTGTTGACCAAGTCAACAAAGGTACTCAGTTATACCATGTAAAATGCTAAGAAACAGGTTAGCAGTTGTATCTGTTTTTTTCTCTCCTCAGGTGATTTGAAAGCTGGACAACAAAGAAATATCAAATGAAAAAAAGATTTAAAAGCTGCTATTGATTATATCATGAAAAAACTTGAAATATGTAGGAATAAGTCAAATGAAAGATGTATGAAACCTCTACACTCAAAACTATAAAACATTAAATGAAGGACAACCTAATAGAGGGGATATCCCATATCTAGAGATTGGAAGACTAAATACCATAAAGATGTCAGTTTTCTCAAAGCTGACCTGTAGATTCAGAGCAAACTCATTTTGAGTCCACAGCCAGATTTTGGTTTTGTTTTCACTTTGTTACTTAAGCTGATTCTAAGGTTTTAATGGCAATTAAAAGAGCCAAAAGGAGCCAAAGCAATTTTGAAGAACAAAAAGGCTCAAGGACTCTCAGGTACCAGGATTTGCTGTAAAGCTGCAAAGTGGTGTTGGCATGAGTATAGGCAAAACCAGTGGAACAAAATAGAGAGTCCAGAAGCAATCAGTCATACACACCCACTGTCACTTGCCCCATGACAAGGGTGACAAAGGGGAAATATAGTCTCCTCAATAAATAATGTTAGGTCAACTGGATATCCACATGAAAAAAAAAAGTGACTCTTAACCTCTGCTATCATGCTCCATAAAGATCAGTTCCAAAAGGATTGTAGATCTTAATGTAGAAAGTAAAATAAAAGAGCTTTTAGAAGAAAACATAGGAGGACACTTTTATGACTTTGGGATAGGCAGAGATTTCTTTTAAGAAAAAGAGCACTAAACATGAAAAACACATGATGTTGGATTTCATTAAAATAAATCTTGTTTAACAAACAATACCACAAAGAGTGAAAGACAGACTATAGAATGGAAATGTATATTTGGGGTACATATATCCAACATAGGAGTTGTAGTCAGTATATATAAAGAACTACTATAGTTCAAGAAAAAGGTAGACAATCCATTAAAAGAAAATACTTGAATTTGGACTTCACAGAAGAGGTTATCCAATGGATGATGAACATACAAAAAGTTGTTCAGCTTCACTAGTCATCAGGAAATTGGAAACTAAAACCATGATGTCATACCATTACACCTACCAGAGTGACTTAAATTTAAATGACACGTTTCAAGTGTTGTTAGGATGTGGAGTGGCTGGAATTCTCATATGTTACTAGGGAGACTGTCAGTTGTATGACCACTTTGGAAAATTATTTGACCAACTCTCCTAAAACTGAACTGTATAAAAAAATATGTAAGACTGTTTATAGCAACATTTTTCCTAATTGTCCCACTGGAAACAACCCAGTGAACATCTGTACTATAGTGTATAAATAGATGATGACCTATTTAAACAGTGATATTATATAGCAAATGAGACCAGATGATCTACAAGTATACACAACACTATGGATGAATCTCACAAACAATGTTGAGCAAAATAAGACATTAGAGTACATACTGGAAGATTCCATTCCTATAAAGGCCAAATTTATTTATGGTGTTATAACTCATAAAAGTGGTTCCCTTTAGGGGAATGTAGTGACCAGCAGAGGCACTGGTGCTCTGCTAGTGTGGTCTCTTGCTCTGGGTAGTGACTAACTAGGGGTGTTTGTTAACTTTGTGAAAGCTTTGAGCTGTACCCTTAGGATTTTTCTGTTAATATGTGCTAATTGAATTGAAAAATATGTCTATAAGTACATATATACACACATTTTCATATAATACATATATTAAAGACATGTATGTAAATGTGTGTATATAAGTATATATACTTATATATTTATATATATTTAATAAGTATGTGATATAATGCTTATATACACATATATATATAATCATATATACTTATGTAAGTGTACACGCATATACACTTAGATGTGAGCACATATATATGTGTATGTTCTGTTTCTCTCTCTCTCTCTCTCTCTCTCTAAGAGCTGTGTCCTCAACAGACCACAAGATGGAGATGTAAGTCAATAGAATGAGGGGAGAGTTACTCCGACCTTCCCAGTTTCTAGAAAAAAAAGTGTTTTTTGCCCTTGAGAGGGAGGAGATAGTTAGGGTTGCTTGCACCACCTAACTTTAGAAAAGGCACCGTCTCACCTTTCTGTTCTCTGTAATCCTCTTTCTTCTCAGTGACTGCAGACCTGTTGGGCATCTTAATACTTTCTCCACTTAATAATACAGTGACTCTGTAGACTCTTGCCTATTGTTTCTTCTTTGCTTTCTCCTTTTATATCTTTCTCTTCTTTTGCTCTCTTCCTGTGGAAAAATACATTTGATTATTGCATTTCTTGATTTTAGTTTTTATTTAGAAGAGGGATGCTTTCAATACCTCTTTCTGATAGTCTTAAATTGTGGATGTTTATTTCCCTGTTATCTTCCTTCCCTTATCTCCCCTCCCCATGAGGAAGTGAATTACCCTTAGTTGGATTGGAAACAAGTCATCAGCATGGTACACGCTCATTCTAACAAGTCACACCATACTGAAGTGTAACCAAAAATTAATTCTCTCCCTTTTTTTCCTCCCAAGGCCATTCTCCTAAAGTAATCGGTGTTAACTGTTTGGAGGGTTTCCTTTTCCACATTTATCTGTACCTGTGCAAATATTTACAAACATATTTACATAAATATGAGCTTTCCTTTTTTTATGAAAAAAGAATTGTACTATACATAATTAATTTACTTTTTTCATTTAAATTTGGACAGTCCTCCAATAGATCTCACAAATTCTTTTCAATGGCAACATTATTCCACACTATAAGTATACATTTGTCCAGCCATTCCCCATTTGATGGACACAGAGTTGTTTAGTTTTTTGCCATTACAGACAATGCTTCTGTAAATATCCATAATGAATGTGGCTTCTATTTCTGTAGGACAGAGTCCCCAAGGGGGGATTACTGGGACAAAAGGTAAGGGTATTCAAAATTTAACAGCTACTGCCATGTCTTTTTCTTAAAAGTTGTAGTGCTTTCCAGTCCTTCCAGTAGTACATGAGAGAGCTCATTTCCCTACACATTAGCTGTCAGTGAGTGTTACAGAACTTGTTGAGTTTTGCTGATCTATGTAAAAAAATGGCATATTGTTTTAAATTACAGTCCTTAACTACTGGTATAGTTGTGACTCATTAGGGAAAATAAAAATTCTTTGCCCTTGTATGTATTTGAAATTATAAAAATCTTTTGGGAGTTGAAAAAGGAGTGAAATTCCAGGCTAGGAATAAGCAGGAAGAAGAAAGAGGAGCTACCTATACATACTGTTTTGTAAGGTAATTATGTTGACTTTCTTAAAAAGTCAATTTAATGCTTTCTAACTTGTGCTTCTCATAAGGGAAAAAGTTTTAAGACACTGAAAAAAAGTGTTTTCGTCTTAATTGAAAGAAAAGTGTTTTTGATTTCTCCCTCCCTCTCTTACCTATTTATCAAGCACTTTCATATATATTATTTTGTTTGACCCTTGTAATAATCTTCAGAGGTAAGCAGAGGAAGGGGAACTGTTTTGGTTGGCAAAGAAGAGTCTGATTCGTAGAGAAGTCATTGTACCCGAGGTGAGTAAATGGCGGCGGGGAGAAGTGGAGCTCATGAGGGTCTTCTCATCCTTCACCTTAGGTTTTTGTCTCAGGCCTTTTTTCTTTCGACTTTGATATTCTGCCTTGTAGGGATCCTTATTTGTTTTATTTCTCACTAGCTTTGAGTACTTTGTCCTTCCTTCTTATTGCACCCTTAGTATCTCTTTACTTTCAAGCAACGTATTGCTAATTTGCATGTGTAATTCACCAGAAGGAAACAAAGGGTTTAGGATTAGGAAACCTGGGTTTGAATTTTTACTCTTTCATTTTCTCTAAAATGCAGATAACCATGACTTCCCAAAATATGGTGAAGATCAAGTAAGATAAATATATGTGAAGGCACATATTTATACTTTTGTAAAATGCTTTAGAAACATTACTGACCATGTGCTGTCACTGATCTTAGCAGAAGGGAATCCAAAAATGGCATACCATTTGAAGAGGCTGTTTATCCTACACAAAACAATCAGAGAACGATACATGGTAGTTTATGATTCAGTGCTAAATTGTGTGGTATGGGCCATAAATGGTCAAGAAGATTAGAAAACAGGGAGATCTATGTGAGGTGGAGGAAGTTGACAAGACCTGGGCAGAAATGAGACTTGAGATGGCCCTTGCAGGGTGAGTAGAATTTGTACAATATATTTCCCTCTTGTATACTTTCTTGAGTCCTATCTTTCTAGACTGATGATTTCCATACCACTCTGCATGTTGGTGCCCAGCTGGTTGCATAAACATCAGGAGGGAGCGTACAGATTCCTAGGCGCTGCCCCCCAGAGAGAAAGGATATCCTAGTTAAAAGCCTGGGCCCCCGTCTCAGTAATTTGAGTTTTGAGATATGGACTAGATGAATCGATACAATAAAAAGCAAGGTTATTGGAGTGGAAATGATGATTACAAATACGGTCCTTGGCTTTTGTTCATCTTGAATGTACATTATTCATTGGCACCCTTAAACGGTCTTTTAGAGCCGGATTTGACAAAGATAAATTTCTACTACTGTTGGTGGTACTGCTTGCTAGCTAATAATTTTGTTTCATTAGACTCGCATCTTTGTCCATGGAACAGTATTAATTTATAAAATTAAGTAAATATTTTGCTCCACTTTATCTTTATTTTATAAAATGAGTGAGAATGGAAACATATGTTAAATAAGGGGGAAATAGTGGAGTTGAGGCAGAGATGGAAATCATTGGTCATGCCAAACGCCGAAATGCAAATTGTTGGGCACCCACTGGATTCGTCATTGAAGTGTGCTTGGTTGTGAAGAACAAAGCTAAGAGAATACATAGGGCTGTTGTTACTGAAAATAGTGTACACTCCCTAATACATAAGGCTGTTGTTGACTTTTGCTCATTCTGTTTCTAAACGTTTTCAAGAGTGCATTGTGCAATAAAGAAGCTGCTTATAAATAAATGATAAGCACTGGATTGCTTAACATTTTGTAGTTGAACTTCAGCCACTAACCAGCAGATGGCTCTCAGTCACCATAAATTTGGCAGAGCAGCTAATTCATCTCTCACTCAGGATTCTTAAATTTTTATATATCATCTCTTCTTGCCCCTGTTCTACTTTTCAGGTACTGTGACAAATACTTAGGGTAAAGAACTGTTCCTTTTGGTTTTATTTTCATGATTTTAGATTGCCCAGAGGACTCTTAAGCATAGCACACAGGGATTTCTGAAATTCGGGTTAGAGGCCAAACTAATGACTTATGATGACCTTTTTCACCCTGCATTTCTATTCTTCTGTGAACTGTTCTGTTAAATTTTTAAACATTAAAACTTTTTCTTAGTAAATTTGGTCAGCAATGAGGAGGGAAAAAATGGGATTGGTTTAAAATTAGAAAAATATTTGATTGCAGTAGATTTTAAAGATGCTATGGTGAGAATTTCCTTGATGATATGTAAGACATTTTCTTTGAGTTCTTATTTGTTCTGGACTAATAATACTCAATAAAGATTACTCAGTTTAACCCAGAAAAATTATTTCGAGTATTTACTTTGCAGAAGGCATAGTGTTAGGCATTTTTTGTCCCCAGAGTATCAGCTCCATGAAGTCAGATATTTGTCTTCTATTTCCAAGTCCCTAGATGACTGTCCAGCACATAGAAGGTACTCAGTAAGTATTTGTAGGAAGGATAGGTGGATGGGTAGGTGGATGGTTACAGAAAAATAATAGGACAGAGGACTGGACTTAAATTTAAGTTAGCCATCTAGTAAATATGGCTACAAGTAGCCATATCCGTAGATCATGATCTTACTTTGGGGTTGGTTGTTTGGACTATGTTGAAATTTGAGAAAATTCTGAAAGGAAATGGCAAATTTCCCTTTCCCTCAGTTATGTCACTTCCCTCAAGGACCCAGTATTATATATAGGACCTACATATTGGGGAATATGTCAATTCTCCAATTCCGCAGTTGACCCAGGTTTGGAAATCTTTATCCCCTACATCCAGTCTGCTCCTCAGCGCTTGTGGAGTTTTCCTCCGAGTCACTGTGTGAATTGTCCCCTTCTTACTGGTTCCTCTCCTCATTTCCCTTGCCTAGAACCCCACCCCCACCCCGAGCTTCCACCTAAATTATACCAGCCTTCTGGTCTACTTCCCTGCCTTGCAGCCTCTCTTCACTGAAATGCCATCTGCATCTTGTTGCCAGATTTTGCCTCTGCCTCTAAAGGAGTCATGTCAAAATCTATTTCTGATTGAAATTTAGCCTCTGTACATCTTTATATTCACAGAAAGAAACTACCAAAAAAAGTTTTGAAAAAGAAATTACTCTCTCATACCACAGTAGCATTTGCAATCTACAGGCAAACCTAATTACAAAGCTTTGCAGACTTAATTCAATTCACTGACACCCTAGAAATATAGTCTCTTGTCTTAACTGCAAACCTCCCTATAGTCTGTGAATATTCAAACAATGATATTTTTTCAGACAAAAACAAACATTTTATATAGTCACTTTGACATCTTTTTGAAATGCTAAGAAAAGCTAAAGAAAGCTACTTCTTGGAATTCACTGCTTTTTCAATTCTGTATTCAGTTCATAAGAACGCCCTCCCTATGAACCGTAACAAGCTTCAACTGCATTTGTCAGCAGAAAAACATGGATTATCTGGGCTCCCCTACCCCCAGACAGCATTATAATTTAATAATGTATATCATTTGATTTTTAGGATGAAAATATTCTTAGATCTTTAGAAGTGATATGAAACTTTTTGCTAAAATGTTTGTAAGACAGATATCTGTTTATTAATGTGGCATTTATTTGATAAGTTCCATGTATTAGCTGGTTCCATCTTGAAAGAATATGGATTATTAAAAGTTGATTCATTTTGTTTTTACTTTTTTATTAATTTTTATTGAAGTATAGTTGACATGTTAGAGATGTGCAACATAGTGATTCATCTTTAATATTTTAAAATATTAAATATTTTAAATATTCAATATTAAATAGTCTTAAAAAAATTTTTTTAACATTTCAAGTCTGTGCTAACTTCAGAAGCACAGTATTTGCATATCCTTTCCTTAACTTACTTTTCAAAGGAGAAACACTCCTTCATTGTCACTGCAGATGTGGGGTTGAGCTACAAGGTGTTTTACTGACAGAATTCCCTTTCAAGTAATATTCTCTCCATCTGCTTGAACAGTATCAGTCTTTGCTGCTCACGTCTTGAAGGCAAGTAGCAGTTGGTTAAGTTTTGTTTTTTTAATCTCTCAGGCCAAAGGTGTTAAATACCCCTCTTATTTTGTCTCTCTCTTGGTTAAAAAGCTCAGTGGTTTTCCTGGTTGTGTTTCATAAACGTGTACTGCATGATTATTCTCCGGCATACTCGGAGGCACTGTTTTGGTACTAGGGCTACAAACATGACTGTCATGTGGCCTCTTTTCTCACAGAGCTCATAATTTAGGAAGGGAGACAGATGAGTAAATAACTAACTACAATCCTGCTTGATAAATGCCACATTAGAGGTTTTGAACAAAGTACCATGGGAGCACCGGGGAGTGATTGATTCAAGGGAAGGAGGGTGGGGATGGGGATCAGGAAAGACTAAACAGCAGAAGTGACATTTGAGTTGAGCCTTAGGGGATGAATAGAATTTTGCCAGATGGACAAAGGGGTGGGGGTGGGGACCCTCCAGACTCATACAAAAACATGAGAGTGTGAAAGTTTGTGCCTTTGTCTGAGACGTGGTGAGCCCGGAGGCTGAGGAAGAGTAGGGTGTGTAGAGGGATGCTGGGAACGATGGGGTGGAGATCACCGGAGCCATGTTGTGAAGCTTACATTCCATCTGTAGCTTCTAGGGAGTCATGAAAGTTTCAAAACAGGGAAATGTCATGGCAAGACCTCTGTTTTAGAAAGATAGTTCTGGCAGCAGAGTGGAAGGTGATTGGTGAGGGTGACTAGGAGCAGGGGGACCGGTCAGAAGGCTATGGCCATGTTCTACATGGGAGATGAGGAGGGTGGGCACCAGTGCAGTACCACTGGGGATGGAAATGAGGGCACCACCTTGAGAATCACCTCCGAGGGAGGCCTTGGTAATTGATAAGATGTGGGGGAGAAGGGGCCAAAAAGGAAAGGTTTGGATGGCTTGGGAATACAGTGATGCTGCTAACTGAAATAGAGGGCATAGGAGGAGAAACAGATTATGGGATGAAAGTAATTAATTTGATTTGGGGTATATTGCGTTTGGAATGGAACACCCAGTTGGAGATTCCTAAGCAAAAAGACAACATGCATATGTATGTAGGAAAATGGCATAGGTAGAGATAAATCTGAGTCTTCAGCAACAGTTATTTTCAGTCAGGATGAGTGGTGAGAGGACATGCCTTGCCTGGATTTTGGTATGTGGACTTTCAGCTGTTTATGTGCCATTCCTGGGAGTGTGCCCCTCTCCCACCCCAGCTAGGAGTCCAGCACACAATGACCCAAGAGAATGTGTCCTATTTCATTTGTTCTGGGGCATAAAAAGTGGGTAAGCACCTGCTAGCTTCTGTTCTTACAGCCTGTGACCATAGGAATATAGTGCAGGGGAGGACAATATAGTGAGAACGGGAGATCTAAATAGCATTTCTGGGGAGCACTAGTATTTAAGGGGCAGATGGAGGAAGACTGCAGATTGCAGAGGACTGCCCGTGGGAGAGGGTGGTGTGGAGGAAGCCGAGGGAGGAGCAGTTTCATGGACAAGGGAGAAGGTCCGCTTTGACAAATGAGGCCTGGGAGGAGGGGCAAAGTGGAACCTGGGAAGAGGTTTTGGCAGTAAGGGGATTGGCTGAGGAAGGAGAGTTTTAGTAGAGTGCTAGGCAGAAGCTGGATTGCCAAGGGCTGTGAATGAACCCGGAGGACTGGGAAATAGAGCTGGGGAGCACAGTTTACTCTTTAAGGACCTGTGGCTGTGATTGGGAAGAAAGTCATTGCTTGAGGATTTATAAGATGGGGAACCACTAATGGAAGGCTAAAATCACAAGATCCTGGAAGAGTGAGGATGAAAGGGATTAACAGCACAGACAGAGGCTCCTTATGGCTGCTCGCCTTGGAGTTAATTCTACTAAAGGCAGCCCTCACATTCACCCATGCCCCACTCTTGTCCCATTCACATTTATGGCACACATTCCCCACCCTGGAGACGTCATTCATGTTTTCATCCTTCAGAACACACCGCCAGTGTATGCTCCTACAATTTCCTGACCACTCTTCTTACTGATGTCATTCCTTCAGTTATTGTTTTTGCTGAATAAGTTAATTCATTCATCTTTTTTTTTTTGCCTATTGTGCCAGGCACTGAGGATATATTGACGAACAAGACCATCCCTGCCCTTGAGGATCTTATAGTCTAATGTGGGAGACAAAATAAACAAATATGTAATATATAATTGCTAGTTGTTTAAGTGCTATAAAGAAAAACAAGGCAGGATGAGGAGGGGAGCTAAGGAGTTACAGGGAAGGGTACTGTTTTAGATAGTAGTCAGGGCAACCTCTCTGAGGAGATGACATTTGAGCAGAGTAGAATGAAGTAAGGGATCGAGGTCATGTGACCATCTGGGGGAAGAGTGCCTTAGCCCATGGGGGGACAGCAGGTGCAAAGGCCCTGAGATGGGAATGTGTTCAGTGGGTTCTAGAAAGAGCAAGGAGGCTAGTGTGGTGTGTATGTTCTAGTACAGATGTTGCATTTTATGCTAAGGGCAGTGGTAAGACATGGGAAGGATTGAGCAGAGGAAGCAGATTTATTTTTATAGTGGTGGCCCTGGCAGCTGTGCAGGGAGTAGAATGTAGAGTAGAGAAGAAGTAGGATACAGGCCCCGGTGCTGGGTGGAAGCAATAGAATAGAGGAGAAATGGTCAGATGTTAGACATGTTCTGAAGGATTTGTGAATGGACTGCATGCTGTGGGGAAAGATGTCCTGCTCTAAAACGGAGAGTCAAAGTTGATTCCAAGGTTTTGGCCTGAGCCAGTGGGTCAGTGGTGGTCTTAAACTGATGTTGGGGAAACTAGGGGAGAGGAGAATGGATTTTGTGGAGAAACTGTTCTTTCTTCTCAGTTCTCACTTACACAATTTAGAAGTTAATGAGAAAAACTTTAATTAAAGCTGTAAGGATCTTAAAGATCATCTAATTCAGTGATTTCCAGTAGAAAATCATCTTCTTCAGGATTAAAAAGAATACCAGCCTCCCCTACGAAGGTGACTCTTCCCCACTACTGAGGGTGTCGTACACCCCCCCCCCCACCCCTGTGTTGGACCAGACTAGGTTTGTTTTATGGGTGAGAAAACCAGGGCAAAAGAGGGTGTTGGAATTGCCCAGGGATACAAAGCTTGGGGTTCTCTTAGTTAATTCCTGCATATGTGTTTAGTTTGTCTTTTCAGTTTGATTGTAAATTCCTTGAAATCAAGAATTATGTCTTAAGTTGTCTCATGTTTTCCTTCTTACCTAGGAGAGTACTGAGTAATAACAATTATTGCAAATATTAACTTGAGCATAAAACATAAAGCAAAGAAAATCAAGTCTTCTACATACGATGACACCTGTAATCTTTCCTGCTGTTATTAGTAAAGGCATATCCATTGCTGGATTTCCTGGTGGGTTTGGAGTATCAGCAAAGTACCAACATCAAAAGGGAAGGGAGAGAGATGAGAGAGAGAAAAAGGGAGGAAGGGAAAATGTGAAATCAGATAACCCAGAAAGAAGGCATTAGGGAATAATTTTTCCCTTATACTTTGGCAAACGGCTTCTTATTTCATGATGGCTTTTGTGTTGAACTATGTGAGAGTGAGACCAAAATAGTTGTTTCAGTTCTTAGGACTTATGTAGGTCTGAATCCAGCCTTGGGAAATCTCTGTATGTCTGGTGGTTGATATGTGTTTGATATTAAATTGTATCCATTTTGTACTTTTATTCTCTAATGGGTATGTATGTGTGGAATTAAAGGCAGTAGTTCTAATTTGCTGTTTTTTGATTGCTAAAATTTTCTTACATTTTTTTTTCCCTCAACTTTTAAATGTATGCTGTAGGTGGCACATTACAACATTAGAGGAGCAATGTCTACTGTCAGCTCAGGTGCAATATACTAATTTGAATGGATGCTCAGAGCTGGTGATAGATGCACTTTGAAGGTTGCGTTACAAACCTCTGACTCATTGTACTGGTTTTTAGCACTTGCTTTTGCAATGGTCCATACACGGCATCCCAAACTCCTGTTTTGGTGAAGAGGTGGCACTTGCCAGCTGGTATTAGAATTCTCAAGTGTACTTTGTAAATTGCCTTCTTCCTTCCTTTCTTCCATTGCTTTCTTCCCCATCTTCAAAGGTAGGTGAAATTGAATAATGTTCTAGAGAATAAATAAAAAATCTTGGTATTTTCCATTGGGCCAACCAAGTAAAGTAAGGCTTTAAAGAAACACTTCTGCCTTCTTGGTAAAGTGGAAGAAAGTTGTACTTCTGTTAGTACACTTGTGCAGAGAGACCAGCTCTGTGTTTAAAATCTTCGTCTAAGGACTCAAAAATTTTTTCCCAGTTTTGCCTGGGTTTGCTTCTTGATATATACTGTATTCTTTTATAGGTTTTATAGTGCCCAGCTATAAATGAAGTTAACATAGCCTTGGGGTATACTCCTTTATGAAAAAATAGTTCACTGGATCTTGTGTATGTAGTGTATTAGTGGGTAAAATGATAATAGTTAACACTTGCTGAATGATTATTATCTTCCAAGCACTGCATTAAACACTTTGTACACATTTTACACATTGTTCCCCCTCCTTGCCAGAATGGAAGCAGCACCCACAACAAGAGTTTATACTTTGTAAGGGCAAAGGTTTTGGTCTATTTGGTCTGTATTCTATTTTTGTTTCATCCCCACTGATGAGAACAGTGCCTATCACATAGTAAGTACTAAGGAAATGCTTTTTTGAATAAATGAATCATTTTCTTTAATCCTCAGCAGCCCCCTGAGGTAGAAATTAGAAATTACTATCCATTGATTGCTGTTAGATGGTGGAGTCAAGATGTGAGCTTGTGCTCACAGCTCTTCCCTCTGTGTTGGGGAGCAGCATGAAGTCTTAGTCAAGGGTGATTTTCAGTTCCTGCCTCCTGTCTAGTAGACACAAAGTTTATCTACGTAAAAGGCTAAACTGTAGGGAAGCAATTCTTTCTAGACAATATGAAAAATGTGAAAAGTGCTAAAAGAATTACAAATAGTGGAGATGGGGGTGAATAGGTATAACTCGCCTGGAGCTGTGCTCACACATAGCAAATGCTTAAACATCAAGGCTAATTATTGTTATTGCTGCTCCTGTTATGTCACTGTCATCATTAGCATAATTTGTGAATCTTACGAACTGCATTCTAAAGCAAATGACTTTATGTCTGGGCTGAACTGGTCAGAGATGGTTTCGTGAACAAGATGGTTCTTGTCTCATGGACAGAATGTGGGTAGGTGAGGACAGGAGAGGAGATACTTGAGATGAAAAAAAATCCTATAAACATGGGGACTGAGGTGGAAAATGTGTGGTTCCCTGTTCCTTGGACAGCAAGGAGACATATTAATATGTCTGGCACAGGAGGGGCATGTTAGTACTAGAGGGAGAAGGATTAAGATCGATAATTCAGAATTTGTTTATTATGTTATGAATGCTACATCATATTCATAAAACCGGATTTGAAACCTGTATGTGCTTTAATGTGACCAAACACCCTTTGATAAGAAAGTATATGGTCATTTTTTAATGCTCTAATTTTAGTTGCAACATTGTATCTTCTTGTTTTGAAGTTTAAGACCTTCCTTTATGAGTATTGACTCAAATGTATCTTGGGGGATTAGTAAGAGTACTAAGTGCTACCATAGTCTCCCTCACAGGCTGTAATTCTGTAGGGGGCCAGCCTGGTGCCTTATTCATCCTCGTTATCTCTTCCAGCACTGAACATGGTTGCTGGCATAAACTAAGGGTGCAATACATTGTAGTTTAATTGAATTTTCAAAGCATGTGAGGCTGGCCATCTCTGCACTTGTGGGAGTAATTTGCAGCAAAGCTATATTTTTTGAGTTATGTAACACATTTATTCTTGTTTTCAGGTCCAGCCTGATGACTGGAGGGACTAAGCGAGGAGTACCCAGCCCTTGGCTCTTGGAAGAGCCAGAGGAGACCAGAGGCTTGGGTGTTGATGAAATCCGACAGCAGCAGCAGCAGATCATCCAAGGTACTGTCGGCAGGGGTGTGGGCACGGGACCTGCCACGTGTCTGCTGAGCCTCGAACGTTCCCTACACCCACTGAGAATCAGGGGAACTGCTGGTCTTCTAAAGCTCTTCATGACTCTGTGCCTCAGGATGCTGGAGGCATAGGCAAATGGTGTCATCCATGAGGAACTGCACGGAAGTAGTGATTCCCGGCTGGGAGACAGTGTGCATTCGGCTCTGACTTCAGTAAGCCCAGGGGTGACTGTGGCTTTAATATGCATTTTCCTGATGACTAATCAGTCTTTGCACGTGCTTACTAGTCATTAGTATGTCTTCTTTGGTAAAGTATCTGTTCAGATTTTTACCTGTTTTTAACTAGGTTGTTTTTTATTACTGAGTTGTAAGAATCTTTTAACATATCCTCTTATGTGTCATTTGTCAGATATATTTCACAAATATTTTTTTCCCCATCTATGGCTTATATTTTTCATTTTCTTAACAATATTTTAAAGAGCAAAAATTCTTAATTTTGATGAAGTCCAGTTAGAAATCTTTTACTACCTAAAATCACAAAGATTTGCTGCTTTGTTTTTTTCCTAGAAATTTTAATAGTCTTATGTTTTACATTGAGATTATGATCTACTTTGAGTTTATTTTCTATATAGTAAGGTATAAATAGACATTCAGTTTTTGTTCTTCTTTGCATTTGGGTATCTGTTCCAGTGCTATTTAAAAGAAAAGATTATTCTTCCTCTACAGAATTACTGTACTTTTGTCAAAAATCAATTTCCATTTATATACTGGCCTGTTTCAGGACTCTCCATTCTGTTCCACTGGTCCATTTGTTTAATCTTTACATCAGTGCCACACCATTTCAATTATTGTATCTTTGTCATAAGTCTTTAAGTCACATAATATCAGTCCTCCAACTTTGATCTTTTTCAAAATTTTTATTGGATATTCTAGGTCTTTTACATTTCCATGTGAATTTTAGAATTTTTTGTTAGATTTTTACCTGAGTATTTCATATTATTGAGTGCTAACATAAATGATATGAGTTTTTAATTTCAAATTCTACCTGTTCATTGCTGGCATACAAGAAACTGATAGACTTTTGTATGTTAGACTTGTATTTTGCAATCTTGCTATAATGGCTTATTAATTCCAGGAGATTTTTTTTGCCAATTCTTTTGAATTTTCTATATAGATGATCATGTCATTTGCAAAGTTTTATTCCTTTCTTCCCAACCTAAATAAGTTTTCTTTCCTTCTCATTTCCTTTTCTTTTTTTCTTTCTTTCTTTTGTCTGATTGCATTAGTTAGAATTCTCAGTACAGTGTTGAAAAGGAGTGGTGAGAGGATTTCCTTGCCTTGTACCTGGTATTAGCTGGAAAGCTTTGAGTTTCACACCTCTAAGTATGATGTTAGCTATGAGGTTTTTGGAGATATCCTTTATCAAGTTGAGGAAGTTCCACTGTCTTCCTGGTTTACTGAAATGGCTGTTGGATTTTGTAAAATACATTTTCTGCATCTAGTGATATGATCATGTGATTTTTGTTTTATTATCCTGTGGTGTGATGGATTACATTAATACATTTTTGAATATTGAAAACAGTCTTGTATATCTGTGGTAAATCTTACTTTGTTGTGGTATATAGTTTTGTTTTCTTTTTAATTTTTTATTAAGGTATCACTGATATACACTCTTATGAAGGATGCACATGAAAAACATTGTGGTTACTACATCCACCCATATTGTCAAATCCCCCCCACACCCCATCGAAGTCACCGTACATCAGCATAGTAAGATTCCA
Source organism: Smutsia gigantea (assembly GCA_032199065.1). NCBI lineage: Eukaryota > Metazoa > Chordata > Mammalia > Pholidota > Manidae > Smutsia > Smutsia gigantea. Next base: position 128,417 of record JAVSCE010007770.1, read on the forward strand.
CAGAGTCACTACTTGTCTTCTCTGTGCTATGCTGTCTTCCCTGTGACCCCCCCCCCAACACACAACATGCATACCAATCATAATACCCCTTGATCCCCTTCTCCCTCTCCTGACCCACCCTCCACCAACCCTCCCCTTTTGTAACCGCTAGTCCCTTCTTGGAGTCTGAGTCTTCTGCTGTTTTGTTCCTTCAGTTTTGCTTCATTGTTATACTCCATAAATGAGGGAAATCATTTGGTACTTGTCTTTCTCTGCCTGGCTTATTTTGCTGAGCATAATACCCTCTAGCTCCATCCATGTTGTTGCAAATGGTAGGATTTGTTTTCTTCTTATGGCTGAATAGTATTCCATTGTGTATATGTACCACATCTTCTTTATCCATTCATCTACTGATGAACACTTAGGTTGCTTCCATATCTTGGCTATTGTAAAAATTGCTGCGATAAACATAGGGGTGCATAGGTCTTTTTGAATCTGAGAAGTTGTATTCTTTGGGTAAATTCCAAGGACTGGGATTCCAGGGTCAAATGGTATTATTATTTTTAGTTTTTTGAGGAACCTCCATATTGCTTTCCACTATGGTTGAACTAGCTTACATTCCCACCAGCAGTGTAGGAGGGTTCCCCTTTCTCTGCATCCTTGCCAGCATTTGTTATTCTTGGTCTTTTGGATGCTGGTCATCCTTACTGGTGTGAGATTATATCTCATTGTGGTTTTAATTTGCATTTCCCTGATGATTAGTGATGTGGAGCATCTTTTCATGTGTCTGTTGGCCATCTGAGTTTCTTCTTTGGAGAACTGTCTCTTCATATCCTCCACCCATTTTTTAATCAGGTTATTTGCTTTTTGGGTGTTGAGGCGTGTGAGTTCTTTATATATTTTGGATGTTAACCCCTTGTCGGATATGTCATTTACAAATATATTTTCCCATACTGTAGAATGCCTTTTTCTTCAGTTGATGGTGTCCTTTGCCACACAGAAACTTTTTAGTTTGATGTAGTCCCGTGTGTTCACTTTTGCTTTTGTTTCTCTTGCTCAAGGAGATCCATTCAGGAAGAAGTTGTTCATGCTTATATTCAGGAGATTTTTGCCTATGTTGTCTTCTAAGAATTTTATGGTTTCATGACTTACATTCAGGTTTTAGATCCATTTTGAGTTTTCTTTTGTGTATGGGGTTAAACAATAATCCAGTGTCATTCTCTTGCATGTAGCTGTCCTGTTTTTCCAACACCAGATGTTGAAGAGGCTGTCATTTCCCCATTGTATGTCGATGGCTCCTTTATCGTATATTAATTGACCATATTTGGTTGGGTTTATATCAGGGCTCTCTAGTCTGTCCCATTGGTCTATGGGTCTGTTCCTGTGCCAGTACCAAATTGTCTTTATTACTGTGGCTTTGTAGTAGAGCTTGAAGTTGGGGAGCATAATCCCCCCAACTTTATTCTTCCTTCTCAGGATTGCTTTGGCTATTCAGGGTCTTTGTGGTTCCATATGAATTTTAGAACGATTTTCTCTAGTATGTTGAAGAATGCTGTTGGTATTTTGATAGGAATTGCATTGAATCTGTAGATTGCTTTAGGCAGGATGGCCATTTTGACAATATTAATTCTTCCTATCCATGAGCATGGGATGTGTTTCCATTTATTGGTATCTTCTTTAATTTCTCTCATGAGTGTCTTGTAGTTTTCAGAGTATAGGTCTTTCACTTCCGTGGTTAGGTTTATTCCTAGGTATTTTATTCTTTTTGATGAAACTATGAATAGAATTGTTCTCCTCATTTCTCTTTCTGCTAGTTCATTGTTAGTATATAGGAATGCAACAGACTTCTGTGTATTAATTTTGTGTCCTGCAACTTTGCTGAATTCACTTATTAGTTCTATTAGTTTTTTGGTGGAGTGTTTAGGGTTTTCTATGTATAATACCAAATAGTCTTTAAGCAGTAACAGTTTTACTTCTTCCTTACCAGTCTGGATACCTTTTATTTATTTGTGTTGTCTGATTGCCGTGGCTAGGACCTCCTGTACTATGTTGAATAAAAGTGGGGAGAGTGGACCTCCTTGTCTTGTTCCCAGTCTTAAGGATTAAGATTTCAGCTTCTTGCTGTTAAGTATGATGTTTGCTGTGGGTTTGTCGTTTAGGGAGGGCCTTTATTATGTTGAGGTACTTGCCTTCTATACTCATTTTGTTGACAGTTTTTATCACGAATGGATGTTGAATTTTGTTGAATGCTTTTTCAGCATGTATCGAGATGATCATGTGTTTTTTCTCCTTTTTTTCATTGATCTGGTGGATGATGTTGATGGATTTTTGTATAAGGTACCACCTTGCATTCCTGGAATAAATCCTACTTGATCATGATACATGATCTTTTTGTTGTATATTTTTATTTGGTTTGCTAATATTTTGTTCAGTGTTTTTGCATCTATGTTCATCAGGGATATTGGTCTGTAATTTTCTTCTTTTGTGGTGTCTTTGCTTGGTTTTGGTATTAGAGTGATGCTGGCCTCCTAGAATGGTTTTGGAAGTATCCCCTCCTCTTTTACTTTTTGGAAAACTTTAAGGAGGATGGGTATTAGGTCATCACTAAATGTTTGATAAAATTCAGCAGTGAAGCCATCTAGTACAGGGGTTTTGTTCTTAGATAGTTTTTTGATTACCTATTTGATTTCATTGCTTATAATTGGTCTATTCAGATTTTCTGTTTATTCCTGGGTCTGCCTTGGAAAGTTGTATTTTTCTAGAAAGTTGTCCATTTCTTCTAGGTTATCCAGTTTGTTAGCATATCATTTTTCATCATATTGTCTAATAAGTCTTTGTATTTCTGTGGTGTCCATAGTGATTTTTCCTTTCTCATTTCTGATTCTGTTTATTTGTGTAGACTCTTTTTTCTTGATAAGTTTGGCTAGGGGTTTATCTAATTTGTTTATTTTATCGAAGAACCAGCTGCTCCTGCTTTCATTGATTCTTTCTATTTTATTCTTCTTGATTTTATTTATTTCTGCTCTGATCTTTATTGTTTCCCTCCTTCTACTGACTTTGGGCCTCATTTATTCTTCATCTTCTAGTTTCATTTATTGTGACATTAGACTGCTCATAAGGGATAGTTCTTCTTTCCTGAGGTAGGCCTGTGTTGTAATATACTTCCCACTTAGCACGGCCTTCGCTGTGTCCCACAGATTTTGCGGTGTTGAATTATTGTTGTCCTTTGTCTCCATATACTACTTGATCTCTGTTTTTATTTGATCATTGATCCATTGATTATTTAGGAACATGTTGTTAACTTCCATGTATTTTTGGGCTTTTTTGTTATCTTTGTGTAATTTATTTCTAGTTTCATACTTTGTGGTCTGAGAAGCTGGTTGATGCAATATCTATCTTTTTTAATTTACTGAGCCTCTTTTTCTGTAGCCTAGTATATGATCTATTCTTGAAAATGTTCCATGTCCACTTGAGAAAAATGTGTATCCTCCTGCTTTTGGGTGGAGTGTTCTGTAGATGTCTGTTAGGTCCATCTGTTCTAATGTGTTGTTCAGTGCCTCTGTGTCCTCACTTGTTTTCTGTCTGGTTGATCTGTCCTTTGGAGTGAGTGGTGTGTTGAAGTCTCCTAAAATGAATGCATTGCATTCTATTTCCCCCTTTAATTCTGTTAGTATTTGTTTCACATATGTCAATGATCCTATGTTGGGTGCATAGACATTTGTAATGTTTATATCATCTTGTTGGACTGACCCCTGTATCATTATGTAATGGTCTTTTTTGTCTCTTTTTATTTTCTTTGTTTTGAAGTCTATTTTGTCTGATACAAGTACTGCAACTCCTGCCTTTTTCTCCCTGTTGTTTGCATGAAATATCTTTTTCCATCCCTTCACTTTTAGTCTGTGTATGTCTTTGGGTTTGAAGTGAGTCTCTTATAGGCAGCATATAGACGGGTCTTGTTTTTTTATCCATTCAGTGACTCTATGTCTTTTGATTGGTGCATTCAGACCATTTACATTTAGAGTTATTATCAATGGGTACGTACTTATTGCCATTGCAGGCTTTAGATTCATCGTTGCCAAAGGTTCAAGGGTAACTTCTTTATTATCTAACACCTGACTTAACTCTTAGTATGCTTTTATGAACACAATCTGAAGCTTCTTTTTTTTTTTCCTCCTCCTCCATTCTTTATATATTGGGTATTGCATTCTATACTCTTTGTCCATCCCTTGATTTATTTTGGGGATAGTTGATTTGATTTTGCATCTGCTTAGTAATTAATTCTACTTTCTTTACTGTGGTTTTATTTCCTCTGGTGACAGCTATTTAGCCTTAGGAACACTTCCATCTATAGCAGTCCCTCCAAAATACACTGTATAGACAGTTTGTGGGAGGTAAATTCTCTCAGCTTTTGCTTATCGGGAAATTGCTTAATCCCCCCTTCAAATTTAAATGGTAATCTTTCCCGGTAGAGTATTCTTGGTTTCAGGGCCTTCTGCTTCATTGCATTAAATATATCATGCCACTCTCTTCTGGCTTGTAAGGTTTCTGTTAAGAAGTCTAATGATAGCCTGGTGGGTGTTCCTTTGTTGTGTGATCTTTTTTCTCTGGCTGCATTTAATACTCTCTCCTTATCCTTGATCTCTGCCATTTAAATTATTATATGTCTTGGTGTTGTCTTCCTTGGATGCCTTGTGTTGGGAGATCTGTGCACTTCCATGGCCTGAGAGAGTATCTCCTTCCCCATGTTGGGGAAGTTTTCAGCAATTACCTCCTCAATGACACTTTCTATCCCTTTTCTCTCTCTTCTTCTTCTGGTACCCCTGTAATGCGAATATTGTTCCACTTGGATTGTTCACACAGTTCTCTCATTATTCTTTCATTTCTAGAGATCCTTTTTTATCTCTGTCCCTGAGCTTCTTTGTATTCCTGTTCTCTAATTTCTGTTTCATTTACCATCTCCTCTACTTCATCTAATCTGCTTTTAAATCCGTCCACTGTATGTTTCATTTCAGATACTGTATTTTTCAAAGTTTCTATCTCATTATTGAATTCCTCCCTGAGTTCTTCAATATTTTTCTGTAGCTCTGTGTGCATGTTTATGATTTTTATTTTGAAGTATGTTTCAGGAAGATTGATGAGTTCGGTTTCCCTTGGACCTCTTTCTGGTGTTTGTGGGATTTTGGGTTGAACCAGGTTCCTTTGACATTTTATATTTGTAGGTGGCGCCCTATAGTGCCCAGAAGCTCCACTCTCTGGAGCTGCTCAGCCGCTGGAGCAATGGCGGTGGTCATAGATGAGTGGCGCTGATACCTGTTGGGAGGAAAGAGCTGTGTCCTGCTTCGTGGCTGCAGTGCCTTCCTCCACTGCCAGGGCCAGTGGGCCGAGCGTGCAGGGAGAAGCCTCTCTGCTGTGCATTTGTAGCTCATAGGCGGGGCTTCCCTCTGGCTGGCCTGGCACAATGGCAGGAGCAGCCAGTTTGCAAGCCAGTGCCGGCTGGGAGGAAGGAGCGGCAGGCTGTGTATCGCAGTGGGAGTCCTCATAACTTCGTTGCCAGCCCTGGGGATGGAGTACCTGAAGTTCCTGAAAGGTTCCAACCTGCTGGGTAGAGTGCATCCCAACAATTTTGTCCACCTGTCCTTTCTGCTGAGCAGCAAGCTCTATGCAATCCTTGCCCCTTTTGCAGCCCTCTTGCTGTTAGGAAGTATCTCAGAGTGCCCACCTGTCTTTGTCCCAGAGTGGCCGGTTATGGATACATGTATTCCACAAATGACTGAATTTCAGTCTGTCCAAGTATTCCGACTATCTTAGTTTTCCAACACCACTGATCTCCAGAGCACCATGTAATGTAGGTTTGTGCTCCCAGAGCAGATATCCAGAGGGTGGGGTGTTCAGGAGTCCCAAGCCTCCACCTAGTCCCCGCTCAGTTTCTCTTCCTCCTGTCAGTGAGCTGGGGTGGGGGAAGGGCTTGGATCCCTTCGGATCATGACTTTTTTACTTTACCCTTTTCCTTGAGGCCTGCTGTTTTCCCCAAGTGTAGGCAGTCTGCCACAGCCTTCTTTCCTGTTGCTCTTTCAGGATTAGTTATATTTGGTATATTTTCATATTATATGTGGTTTTGGGAGGTTTCTGTCTCACCTCTCATGTGGACATCTTTCAGCATATCATATAATTTTTTTATATACATTATTTTATTTGACTTGCCACCTTTTTGAGGATTTTTGCATCTATGTGAGTAATATTCTGTAGTTTTTTTGGAGTGCCTTTGTTTAGTTTTGGTGTTAGGATAATGTTGGCCTTACAGAATGAATTAGGATGTATTCTCTTGGCTTCTATCCTCTGAAAGAGATTGTAGAAAATTGTTATAGTTTTTTCCTTAAGTATTTGGTAGAATTAACCAGTGAATCCACCTGGTCCTGGTATTTCCTGTTTGGGGAGGTTATTAATTGCTAATTAAATTTCTGTAATAGGTGTAGACCTAGTCAGATTGTCTATTCCTTATTGTTTGAATTTAGCAACTTGTGTCTTTCAAGGAATTGCTCTATTTAGGCTATCAAATTTGCAGGCATAAGGTTGGTCATAATATTTCTTTCTTTATTTTCCTTTAATGTCCATGAAATCTGTAGTGATGTCTACTTTTTCATTTCCAATATTAGCTATTTGTGTCCTCTTTCTTTTCTTCTTTGTTAGCCTAGATAGAGGTTATTGATTTTATTGCTCTTTTCAACAAAACAGCTTTGGTTTTATTGATTTTCTCTGTTGATTTCCTGTTTTCAAGTTCATTGATTTCTGCTCTAATTCTTATTATTTCTTTTTTCTGCTTACTTTGGATTTAATTTCCTCTTCTTTTTCTAGTTTCCTGAGGTGGAAACTTAGATGACTGATCGTAGATTTTCTTTTTTCCTGAAATACGGATATAATGCTCTAAGTTACCTTCTACGCACTGCTTTTGTTCTATATCCTATTAAGTTTGATAAGTTGTCTTTTCATTTTCATTTAGTTCAAACTATTTTTAAAGTTCTTTTCAGATTTATTTTTTGATCATTTGTTTCTTAGAAGTGTGTTAACTTCCACATTTTTTAGGATTTTCCAGTTACCTCCTGTCATTGATTTCCAGTTTAATTCTGTGGTAGTCTGAAAGCAGACGTTCTATTATTTCTGTTCTTTTAAATTTGTTAAGATGTTTCTTATGGCCCAGAATGTGTTCTGTCTTGGTGATTGTTCCATGTGAGCATGAGAAGAATGTATACTATGCTGTCGTTGGATGAAATAGTCTATACATGTCCATTATTCCCAGTCGATTGATAGTGGTATTGAGTTTAACTATGTCTTTACTGATTTTTCTGCTGCTGCATATGTCCCTTTCTGATAAAGGGTGTTGAAGTCTCCAACTATGATAGTGGATTCATCTGTTTCTCCTTGTAGCTCTGTTAGTTTTTGCTTCATGCAGTCTGATGCTCTATTGTCTGTAATGTATATGTTAACAGTTGGTATATCTTCTTATAGTATTGACCACCTTAACTTTATGTAATATCTCTCTTTTTACTTATTTATTTATTTTATTTTGATATCATTAATATACAATCACATGAGCAACATTGTCGTTACTAGATTCCCCTAATTATCAAGTCCCCACCACATACCCCATTACAGCCACTGTCCATCAGAGCAGTAAGATGCTATAGAGTCACTACTTGTCTTCTCTGTGCCATACTGCCTTCCCTGTGCCCCCCCATGTTATGTGTGCGAATCATAATGCCCCTTATTCCCATTCTCCCTCCCTTCCCACCCACCCTCCCCAGTCACTTTGCCTTTGGCAACTGTTAGTCCATTCTTGGGTTCTGGGAGTCTGCTGCTGGTCTGTGCCTTCAGTTTTTTCTTTGTTCTTATGCTCCACAGATGAGTGAAATCATTTGGTACTTCTATTTCTCTGCCTGGCTTATGTCACTGAGCATAATACACTCTAGCTTGATCCATGTTGTTGCAAATGGTAGGATTTGCTTTCTTCTTATGGCTGAGTAACATTCCATTGTGTATATGTTCCACATCTTCTTTATCCATTCATCTACTGATGGACACTTAGGTTCTTTCCATTTCTTGGTTATTGTAAATAGTGCTGTGATAAACATAGGGGTGCATATGTCTTTTTGAAACTGGGATCCTGCATTCTTAGGGTAAATTCCTAGGAGTGGAATTCCTGTGTCAAATGGTATTTCTATTTTTAGTTTTTTAAGGAACCTCCATACTACTTTCCACAATGGTTGAACTAGTTTACATTCCCCCCAGCAGTGTAAGAGGGTGCCCCTTTCTCCACATCCTCACCAGCATTTGTTGTTCCTATTCTTTTCTATGTTGGCCATCCTAACAGCTGTGAGGTGATATCTCATTGTGGTTTTAATTTGCATTTCCCTGATAATTAGCCACGTGGAACATCTTTTCTTGTGCCTGTTGGCCATCTGAATTTCTTCTTTGGAGAAGTGTCTGTTCATATCCTCTGCCCATTTTTTTTCTTTTTATATCATTAATATAAAATCACATGGGCAACATTGTGGTTACTAGATGCCCCCCATTATGAAGTCCCCCCCACATACCCCATTACAGTCACTGTCCATCAGCATAGTAAGATGCTATAGAGTCACTACTAGTCCTCTCTGTGCTATACTGCCTTCCCTGTGCCCCCCCCCCCAAGTATGTTATGTGTGCTAATTGTAATGCCTATTATTCCCCTTCTCCATCCCTTCGCACCCACCTTCCCCAATCCCTTTACTTTTGGTAACTGTTAGTACATTCTTGGGTTCTGTGAGTCTGCTGCTGTTTTGTTCCTTCAGTTTTTTCTTTGTTCTTATACTCCACAGATGAGTGAAATCATTTGATACTTGTATTTTTCCACCTGCTTTATTTCACTGAGCATAATACCCTCTAGCTTCATCCATGTTGTTGTAAATGGTAGGATTTGTTCTCTTCTTATGGCTGAATAATATTCCATTGTGTATATGTACCACATCTTCTTTATCCATTCGTCTGCTGATGGACACTTAGGTTGCTTCCATATCTTGGCTATTGTAAATAGGGCTGTGATAAACATAGAGGTGCATGTCTTTTTGAAACTGGGATCCTGCATTCTGAGGGTAAATTCCTAGGAGTGGCATTCCTAGGTCAAATGATATATCTATTTTTAGGTTTTTGAGGAACCTCCATACTGCTTTCCACAATGGTTTAACTAGTTTAGATTCCCACCACAGTGTAGGAGGGTTCCCCTTTCTGCACGTCGTCACCAGCATTTGTTGTTCCTATTCTTTTCTATGTTGGCCATCCTAACAGGTGTGAGGTGATATCTCATTGTGGTTTTAATTTGCATTTCCCTGATAATTAGCAATGTGGAGCATCTTTTCATGTGCCTGTTGGCCATCTGAGATTCTTCTTTGGAGAAGTGTCTGTTCATATCCTCCACCCATTTTTTAATAGGGTTATTTGCTTTTTGGGTGTTGAGGCATGTGAGTTCTTTATATATTTTGGATGTTATCCCCTTGTGGGATATGTCATTTACAAATATATTCTCCCATACTGTAGGATGCCTTTTTGTTCTGCTGATGGTGTCCTTTGCTGTACAGAATCCTGTTAGCATGTGTAGTACCATTTGTTCATTTTTTATTTTTTTTCCCTTGCCCGAGGAGATGCATTCAGGAAAAACTTCCTCATGTTTATATTCAAGAGATTTTTGCCTATGTTTTCTTCTAAGAGTTTTATGGTTTCATGATTTATATTCAGGTCTTTGATCCATTTTGAGTTTACTTTTGTGTATGGGGTTAGACAATAATCCAGTTTCATTCTCTTGCATGTAGCTGTCCAGTGTTGCCAACAGCAGTTGTTGAAGACGCTGTCATTTCCCCATTGTATATCCTTGGCTCCTTTATCGTATATTATTTGACCATGTATGCTTGGGTTTATATCTGGGCTCTCTAGTCTGTTCCATTGGTCTATGGGTCTGTTCTGGTGCCAGTACCAAATTGTCTTGATTACTGTGGCTTTGTAGGAGAGCTTGAAATCAGGGAGCATAGTCCCCCTGCTTTGTTCTTCCTTCTCAGGGTTGCTTTGGCTATTCGGGGTCTTTTGTGGTTCCATATGAATTTTACAACTGTTTGCTCTCGTACATTGAAGAATGCTGTTGGTATTTTGATAGGGATTACATTGAATCTGTTGATTGCTTTAGGTAGGATGGCCATTTTGACAATATTAAGTCTTCCTATCCATGAGCCCTGGATGTGTTTATATTATTGGTATCTTCTTTAATTTCTCTCATGAGTGTGTTGTAGTTTTCGGAGTATAGGTCTTTCACTTCCTTGGTTAGGTTTATTCCTAGGTATTTTATTCTTTTTGATGCAGTTGTGAATGTTGTGAATGGAATTGTTTTCCTGATTTCTCTTTCTGCTAGTTCATCATTAGTATGTAGGAATGCAACAGATTTCTGTGTATTAATTTTGTATCCTGCAATTTTGCTGAATTCAGATATTAGATCTAGTAGTTTTGGAGTGGATTCTTTAAGGTGTGATATCTCTTTATCCTTGATAACATTACTTGCTTTGAAGTGTCTTTCTGAAATAATATAACTTTTCTTGCTTTCTTTTGATGAATGTAGTATGGTTTATCTTTTCCATCCATTTACATTAGTTTATATCTGTCTTTATATTTAACGTGGGATTCTTGTGGACAACATGTGGTTGATTCTTGTTTTTTGATCCACTCTGACAGTGTTTGTCTTTTGATTGGTGTAATTTTACTTCTTCATTTTAATCTCAATGCCTTTTGTTTTTCTTGCCACATAGCACTTGCTACAACCTGCAGTACAATATTGATCAGTAACAATTGGATTAGAAATCTATTGTATAGAAAGCAGACATCCTTGTTTTGTTTTTAATCTTAATGGGGAAAACATTCATTTGGAAACCAGATGTAAATTTTTCTTTGTTTGTTACTAGATATTTTTGTATTTCTATAAGTATTTTGGAGATTTTTTTTCTGGGATGCAGTTATTTGGATCTTGCTTTGTAAGGTGTGCCAGAGCAGTGTTTAGTGTTTATTTTAGAGCAGGGGTCAGCAAACCATGACCTGCTGGCCACATCTGGCCCACCACCTGTTTTTGTATGGTCTGCCAGCTAACAATGGTTTTTCTATTTTTAAGTAATTGAAAAGTAGTTGAAAGATGACTATTTTTTGACTTTAAAAAATCATATATATTTGAAGTTCAGTGTCCATAAATAAAATGTTATGGGAACACTACCATGCTCATTCATTCATGTGTTACCTATGGATAGTTTCCTGCTACAGTGGCAGAGTTGAATAGCTGCACTAGAGACTATATGAACCATAAAGCCTAAAATATTTACTATCTGGCCCTTTATAGAAAATATTTGTTGATTCCATCCAGTCTAGAGGTAATTTGTACTACTACTGACCCAAAGTCATTCTGATGCACCGTGAATTATGAGGTGACCTGGCTTGCAGCAGTATAAGCTCCGTCCAGCCCTGGAGCTTAGAGGTTCATTCCCTCTAACCCTTTCAGGTGGTTCTTTCCCCAGCCTTGGTTAGTTTCTTCATGCACATGCCCCTCTTAACACTCAATTCAAACCTCAATGTGGACCCTGTGTGGATCTCTGGAGTTTACTCTCTGTACAGCTCTCTCCTCTGGTACTGTGCCTGACATATTCTAGCCACCTTGACCTATTTGGGTTCTTCTGGACTCAGAGAGACTGTTGGGCTCTGTCTGGGTTGCACCCTCCTCACACCACAGCCCTAGAACTCTCTCAAGACAATTATCTGGGGCAGTCATGGAGCTCATGTCATTTGTTTCCCATCACTCAGGGATCACTGGCGTTCATTTCCTGACCTCCCTGTCTTGAAACTGCTGTTCTGTATATTTTGCCTGTGGTTTTGTGTTTTTGTTTTTGTTTTTCATTAGTAGTTTCAGGCCAGAAGTAAATCTGGTCCCTGTCAGTCCATCTTGGCCAGAAGCAGAAGTCTAATTCCATTTTGAACTTCCTTTTCACAGTGAAATTATGTAGTAAATGAAATACTGTGTCTCCCTATGTCTCTAGTTCTACATGCCTCACCCATTACTGTGTTTGAAGCAAAGGAAAAAATTCAGAGCAAAACAGCTTTACACGTAGCACAGCCATTTGTTTCCGTGCTTTAGTCTTCAGAATTGCTGGGTCCTGGAAGGAGTGTGTATTGCGCTAATACGAGTGAACTTTCTGGCATTGTTGCTTTTTCCAAGAAAAGCTGCTTTCAGTCTGAGAAGGTGCTACATTCAGAGACTGCTGTATGTTGGGCGTGAGAGGATGCCACCTGTGGGTTTTTGTACTGGGTCTACCAAACAGAGAGCATCCTTATTGAGATGGCCACCCTCTAACAGCCTGCTGGCCTTTGGATTTTGTGGAGGGGTGAGGATGGGCTGGGGAGGTAAAGGGCTGGGGGAGAGTAGCAGCCCATAGAGCAGACTGAGAAAGTGCTACGTTCAGACGGAGAGGGCTTCTCAGTCTGAAAAGTCTGCTTGTGTTTTGAAATGCTTACTACTCTTACCTCTGTTTTGAAATTCTCTTTCCCTTTTTCCCTGCCTCAAGCTGTTTTTTAAGGATAAACATACAAATGAAAGTAATCTTTACATAAAGCCCTTATCAGCTTTTTCTCTGCCTCAAGAATCTTGGTCATATGCTGAGGTTGCTAACTTTGCTTCATTGCCCAGTCTGAACTAGATAAAAATAAAGAACCATGAAGAGTCATTTCTAACTTCCTTTTGCCAGTGGAATCTATTGGCCTTTCTGTACTTTTGTTGACCCTTGGGAACACTTTGAAAATCACCCAGAAATAACAGTTTATTGGTAGAACTTAGACTTGAGGCAATGAATGCCTTCCTTTCCTAACCTAGAAGCGAGGCCTCATTACAATCAGTTAGCCAGTTTTTTTCTGTGCTACTTAAACTGTAATTTGAGGCATAAGTGGACGTTAGGCAGAAGATGGGTGAGGTGATGACAATAACTGGATCACCTCAAAACTCTCTGAGATGACACAAAGGAAGATAAGTTTTTGGTTAGTATAGATCCTCGTCTCTGAGCCAGATGGCAGACCATGGGGAAGGGATGAAGTACTGTGTTGCATTTACTTAGGAGGTCTCTGTTGATGGGGTTCCTTAATTAGTTCCACCTATTCTTACTCTTTCTACAGATGTGCTCTCTAGATTCTAGCAGAGTTGTGCATTAGTTCTGGGTTTCTGTGTTCTTAGGTCTCTAAATATTTTCACGCAGTGGTGGTGGGGAAGATGGCTAGCCAAACTCCATTTTACACTGACAAATCTTAGCAGCTAATCTTTGAACCCTTGCAATCATAACTTCACAGACAATTTTCTTTAAGGATACCCTTTCTTGTAGCTATCAACTAGACCAGGATTCCTTTCCTAAAATCTGAAAACAAAAACCAAAAATAAAAACATCTAATAAATGACATATGTGATAAGGGGTTGACATCCAATATATATAAAGAGCTCACACACCTCAACAAACAAAAAGCAAATAAGCCAGTTAAAAAATGGGCAGAGGAGCTGAACAGACATTTCTCCAAAGAAGAAATTCAGATGGCCAACAGGCACATGAAAAGATGCTCCACATCACTAGTCATCAGAGAAATGCAAATTAAAACCACAATGAGATATCACCTCACACCAGTAAGGATGGCCAACATTCAAAACACAAACAACAATAAATGTTGGCGAGGATGTGGAGAAAGGGGAACCCTCCTACACAGCTGGTGGGAATGTAAACTAGTTCAACCATTGTGGAAAGCAGTATGGAGGTTCCTCAAAAAACTCAAAATAGAAATACCATTTGACCCAGGAATCCCACTCCTAGGAATTTACCCTAAGAATGCAGCAGCCCAGTTTGAAAAAGACAGATGCACCCCTATGTTTATCGCAGCACAATTTACAATAGTCAAGAAATGGAAACAACCTAAGTGTCCATCAGTAGATGAATGGATAAAGAAGATGTGGTACATGTACACAATGGAATATTATTCAGCCATAAGAAGAAAACAAATCCTACCATTTGCAACAACATGGATGGAGCTAGAGGGTATTATGCTCAGTGAAATAAGCCAGGCGGAGAAAGACAAGTATCAAATGATTTCACTCATATGTGGAGTATAAGAGCAAAGAAAAAAACTGAAGGAACAAAACAGCAGCAGACTCACAGAATCCAAGAATGGACTAATAGTTACCAAAGGGAAAGGGACTGGGGAGGATGGGCGGGAAGAGAGGGATATGGGGGGAAAGGGGGCATTACGATTAGCACATATAATGCAGCGGTGGGGGACACGGGAAAGGCTGTATTTACAGAGAAGACAAGTAATGATTCTGTAGCATCTTACTATGCTGATGGACAGTCACTGTAATGGGGTATGTGGGGGGGACTTGATAATAGGGGGTCTAGTAACCATAATGTTGTTCAAGTGATTGTACATTAACGATACCAAAATTAAAAAAAAATCTGTTCTTAGGATTTGCTCTAAGTGTCTTCCCAGTGTAGTAATTAACTTTACCCAGCTTGACCTCATCTTTTCTTGGTGTCTTACTTGCTTTTATCCATGGACAGCACCTTCTGTATGTCAGATGTGAGAATTTCCATTGCCTCTGCCTGGACACTGGACAATACAATGTCAACTCCTTTTTCAACTACCTAAACACAGAGGGCTATCTAGTATTGACCAGAAGCCCTTCCATATGTCTGGTGGTGACTGTATATTCCTGTCTTCTGCAAACCTAGAGGGCCCTCTATGGTCATTCCTTGATTTAAACATATTTATTAAGTACTTGCTCTGTGCCACCAGTTGCGCCCAGAACTGGGGCAAAATCTAGGAAAAGATGACATAGCCAGCCCTTGGGGCTCTTATCATGTGCTCAGTCAGAGACCTGACATTACAGCTCATAGGAATGCCCCTCTTCTTTTTTACTTGTTAAAATGTTGGTAACTTTTTGCTGTGGACAATATCAAAATATAAAAGTGGAGTAAGATAGGGGCACAGCAGTTCTCAATCATGATATAAGTTGGTCACAGGGATAGTAGTAGAGCATGGAGAATATAGTCAATGATTTTGTAACATCTTCCTATGTTGACAGATAGTAACTGCACTAGTGGGGATGAAGATTTAATAATATGGGTAACTGTTGAACCACTGTGTTGTGTACTTGAAACCAATATGATTGTATATCAACAATACTTAAAAAAAAATAGAGTAACATAATGATTCCATTTTACCCATCAAATAATTTGGCAATTATCAACTCAGCCAATTTTTTTTCATCTGTATATCTACCACCTACCCATCCCCTGGATTATTTTTTAAGCAAATCCTAAACATTATTTCATTGGTGAATAGTCCAGAATATATCTCTAAACTATGTTTGTAGAAGATAGGGACTGTTTTAGGAAAATATAACCACAATGCCATTATTACCCTTAATGAGTTACAGTAATTCCTTAATATTATCAAATATCCAGTCAGTGTTCAGATTCTCTGCTTGCCCATGATGTTTTTTTTTTAGGTTGTTCAGTTCAGGTTCTGGATATAGTCTATGCATTGCAAATAAATGGCATGTCCCTATGTTTCTTTAAGAGATAGGTACCTTTGCCAACTCTTTTTCTTTGCAATTTCTTTGTTGAAAAAACAAGGTATTTGCCCTATAGTTTCCTGCTCTCTAGACTTGCTAATTGTATCCTCATATATTGTTTAACATATTCCTCTATCCCACATATTTTCCATAAATTGGTAGTTGGATTTATTGGCTTAATCAGAATCAAACTTGTTATTTTTGGCAAGAATATGTTATGATGACTGTTCACTTATTTTTGATCTATAGCCACTAGATAGTCCTCCCATAGTTACGTGATATTTAGCTAGATGGTGTTTCAGAATGTCTCAACATAGGAAGTATCCAAACACCTAATTATTCCAAAGAGATTTTCAAAACATGATTGTATTAGTTTTCCATTGTTGCTGTAATAAATTAGCACAAACTTAGTAACTTAAACTGCAGATTTACTACCTTACAGTTTTGTAGGTCAGAAATTCAGAGTAGATTTTACTGGGCTAAGATCAAGGTGTTGGCAGGGCTGGTTCCCTTCTGGGGGATCTAGGGAAGAAGTTATTTCCTTGCTTTTTCCAGCTTCTAGAGGCTACCCACATCCCTTGGCTGATGGTCCCCTTTCAGTCTTCAAAGCCAGCAGGTTGCATCTCTCTGACACTTCTTCATATCTTCCTCTGACTGCAGCTGGTAAAGATTCTCTGTTTTTTTCAAAGGACTCATGTGATTGCACTGGGCCCACTTGAATAATCCAGAATCATCTCTAATCTCAAATTCCTTAACCTTAATCACATCTGCAAAATTCCTTTTGCCAAGTAAGGTTACATATCCACAAGTTCCAGAGATTGGGAAATAGTCATCTGTAGGAGGCTTTTATTCTGTGTAGCACAGTGGTCATCTATGTTTAAAAATTAGCACGATTATAAAACTGAAGAATTATTAATAGTGTGGTATGGTGCAAATAATCTATTGTGATAGCATAATGATTTGTGTTATGTGGTAGGGTAGGGTAGATTATAGGAATGAGCTATTGTTATGACATCATAGTGGTTTCACATGGCTCTGAATAACTGTCTGCATGGGTCTTGATTGTTTATATTTTTGCATACAATATTTTATTTTGTTCATTATCTCTAAGATGACCATACTGCCTCCCCTTAGAAATGCTGCTTTAAGATTTGGAGAAGCTCAGGTCATCAATACGATGATTATTACATGTACAGCATCTCCATTATCAATACCTTGTGTGTCTTTGGATTATGGGATGAAAATTTATTTATCACCTAAACCTTGTGAGGAAGTGCTAAGTTCTTACAGAAAGGATTTGAATTGGAGCAGAATTTTTAACCCTCTTTCTGTTTTGCATTAACAAGATAACCTTTAGGTAGTTAAGTCAGACATTGAGTCAGGATTGAGAGAAAAAGAGTATAATGTAGGTATTTTTCATTCATAATCTATGTCTCTACTGAGTAAAGCAATTTAAGGTCTTTAATGAGTCTTTTCTTAATTAAAAACCATAGGGGAATCTCCTTTCTTTTTAAAAATTGTTTTACCTTTTATTTCACATTGACACTTGACCCTCAGTCCTATATGTAGATTATTCTTGGGATGCTTTTGGAATTTTACTGTGACATTGGTCATCATATAGCAGCACTAGGTCGATAATAGATTTATCTTGGAGGCCATCCAAGAGTTTACTAAAGACCAAAAGGACCTCATTATAAAGCAATTGCTGTAAAATGGCCCCTTGGAATGATCTCTGGAGAGAGCAGGTCATTTGTATAGTTAAAAAGTACATAGTGTCAAAAAATGTCACTAAAGGGTCCTTAACTAACACCAGTGGTTTAAATAAATTCCAGATGAATTAATGAGTTAAATGTAATGGCTTAATTCCATAAAAGTCTAGGAAAAAATACATGTAAATGTTAATATGATTTTGGGTAAAGAAAGACCTTTGCTATTTCTGCTTTTGTAGATATGCCTTTATGTGAAAGTCATTTAAAAAACCCTATCAACAAGTGCAACCACAGATGGCACCCTCCTCTTGTATATGTCTTGGGTAGAAAGTCATTAGACTCAGCCTCAGAATATTCTTCCCAGTGCACCTGAAAGCAAAGGAAAAAAATTTCAAAGAGATCATGGAAACTGCCTTGTTAAAAAACAACAAAAAAAGACCCCAGTATCATTTTAAAGGATCAAGAGCAGCTTGAGTTCTTTTTTCTAAATTTTCAAAATCTAGAAAAGTAATACATTTTCATTTTTTAAAAGAAAAATGCAGTTTTATTATACATTGTTTTGTATCCTGCTTTTTTACTTAATAACATACCACGAACTTCTGACATCAAAATATGCATGTGCAATAAATAACATTTTTAATGGCTTTATAGTGTTTTACTTATGAATACACTATGTGTTTTTAAACAAGTCCCTGTGTTTGGGCATTAGGTAGTTTCCAGTTTCTCACTATTTAAATGTATCATTCTGGGTCTAATCAGAAGAAAGAAATATGAACATGGAAAATTTAATATACAGAATTATTACCTATAACAAGGGATTAGGTAGCAAGTCAGACAGAAATAGCAGGTGCAAGGTACAATCACTAATTCTCGGGCTGAAATAGAGTGCCCAAGGAAACACCCCACAGCTCCAGGGCTGAGATGCAAATCTTAATGAAGAGAGCACTGGTGGACTTCACTGGATTTCAGAGCAATTGCTGTGGTGCTGAGCTGGTGGAACTTGGAAATCTGCCTTATAGGGGGCTAGGGAATACTGTGCACAAGGAGGTGTCTAACTGGAGGTATTCTGTTGTAAAATTGTGCAAGGAAGGAGGTGTTGTGGAGAAGTTGCTGGCTTTAGGGTGCTGCTTGCCATTCTATACTGCAAGAACCTGTCAGGATCACTGACTGGAGCCAGGAGCGAAACCCTTGCCTTCTGCAGTCTCTGCAGTCCCCTCTGTTGACTAAGCTGGCAAAAGAAAAAATAGTAAGGGTCCAGATACACTTTCACAGAGCAGTCAAAAAGGGTGAATTTGGAGCTGAGAGGCAATACATTGGTAACCAGTGCAAGAAACAACGTTTCAAGGACTATCCCTGTATATACATCATTACATACTATCTGAATGTTTTCTTACATACATTTCTAGACATAGAATTGATAGATAAAAAAGTAGACTAAATTTGCTCTCTCAAAAGGTGTATTAGCTATCCTCCCATGACATAGTGTTAGGAGCTTCTAGTTCTTCACACTTTATTTAAATCTAGGTATTAGTATTCCTTTTAATCATTATAAATATGATAAAAACTCCATCATTGTTTATTATTGGTATTTTAAAAATTAGTACTAATGTCAGAGTATGTTTATTTTTCTTTTTTTATTCTTTTGTGAATTTCCTAAGTCCTTTGCCCATTGAAAAAAATGAAGTATTAAGTCTTTTTCTTATTGATTTGTGTATGTTCTTTATGTATTAAGTGTCAGAGAGTTTAAATGTTTGAGACTAAATTTTATGTTATTTCATTTTTAATAATTAAAAATTTAATTCATCTGGAAATCATTTTAGTTTAAGGTAGAAGGTAGGTATTTAATTTTTAATTTTGTTCTAATAATGTTAACTGTTTTGTTTTGTTTCGTGACTGAGTTACATGTTACTTTGATCATATGTTGAATTGCTTTACATTCCTGGGTCCATTTTTGGACTTTAAATTAATTTTCCTTTGGTTTTTAGTCAGCCACTTGTTTTACTTTTTCTTGCAGAACAAGATGCAGGCCTCGATGCCCTTTGCTCTATTATAAGTCGCCAAAAACAAATGGGTCAAGAAATTGGGAATGAACTGGATGAACAAAATGGTAAGAGCATGGCTGAAACTGATCAGATTTGCCATTTAGTATACTTAAAGGCTTGAAAGTTTGTTAAATGATTTTAATATTACAAAACACATAAAGTAGTTTAACATAAATGGATTGTTATAGTTTGATGCAGTTGAGGGTGGTTTGTGGCAGGTTTAGACTGTAGGTGCTAAATATTATGTAAAGAAATTTGATAAAAAATTCCAGTTCTCCATGGCTGTTTTTAAAAACACTTTTATGATGCATTTATCTTCAAAGCTTTTCCTCTATGTGGTAATGTGATGAAATTGGCCAGAGCCTTGTACACTGATGGAAAGCATGCAAGCCTGCTGGGGCTCCGTGTCATTGACATACCTGGTAGAGTTGGCTCCTCTTCTGTTATAAATACCAGGCGGCAGGGCAAAAAAGTGCGTGAAGATCTTTGTTCAGGACTTGGACTGACAAATGTGGTTGGAGAAAGATTAATTTGCAAACCACAGCAGGATGGCTTGGGAGAGGTAGAATCTTAAGTTGGGAGCCTCTGGCTTGGGAGATGGAGTTTTAAGTTGGGAGCCTAACCAAAAGGCTCTTGGGCTTGATGAGTGAGCATTGAAGCACTTGGAATGGACGAATATCCCCTCTGCAAGTCGGACTGCACACAAAGCTCTTATGTGTACGATGCGAGGGACAGGAGGCCAAATGAGAGTGGCAGCAGTAGGAATGAGAAGAGAGGATGGATGCAGGTGACTGTGGTGGACACAGGCATTGGGAGGGTCACTGGTTTGTGAGGAGTGGAGGTCATAAGTCCAGTTTGGCCATTTCCAATTAGAAATGTCAGTGAGAAATATGAGGGGAGTGTTGAGTAGACAGTGGGAGATACAGTACCAGAGCTCAGACAGGACCAAAGAGAATAGATGTGAGAAGCTTCAGGCTGGAGGTGATGTGCAAAACCTAGGGATTGTTGGGCTTCAGTAAAGCTAGCATTTTTCAAAGCCCCTCCTATGTGCTGAGCACTCTCATCTATGACATGTCACTTAATCAGGACTCAGCATCATGAAGGTGCTATTATATCTGTGTGTTAGAGATGAAGCTCTGAGCAGCTAAGGGATCTTCGAATGTCACATCACTTACAGATTAAAGCACTGAAATTCCAACACAGGTCTTCCAGTTCTAAGGTGAGTGCTTTTTCTGCTGTGCTGGCTTCCTCTCTGAGGAAGACAAAGTAGGGAGAGAAAAGTAAATGGTTCTAGGTTTTTAGCTCTGGTGATCATACCATGGAGGCTCGTGATGCGATGACTTTCAAGAAGAATTACCATGGATGAGGAAGCATTGAAGCCCTAGGGACGGATGTATGCTCCCTCTGCAGGGAGGGCTGCACCTGTCAAAATCATATAAGTACTCCTAAAAGGAATGAGTTCATTTGTTCTCACAGTACTATTCTGTTTATCATAAATAAATGAGTAAATTCCATCTATTTATCATCTATCATAAATAGATTATTAAACAAATGGAGAAACCTCTATCTTTACAATCCTCCTAGTGGTTTTTAATAGTTTAAGAGCACAGACAAGGACAATTTAGTCCTTTTCCTGATGGCACCGATTTGAATGTACTAATTTATGTATTTGCATGTAATTCAATTCCTGGCCAGTTCCTTCCTTGAAAGACAGCATTGGTAAGAAAGTAAGCCCTACAGAAACTCTGCTAAGCATATGTGTAATTGTTCTTTATCCGAAGGAAATTAGCCTACTCCATGGGTCAGACTGGAAAGGATTCTAGCCACCAAACTGGAGAAACATGCATCCTGTGATGTGCCTAGATAACTTGCGGCACAGTGATGTATGGACAGGTGGTTAGAATTGATTGTGATATGTTGGTGGGGTGACCTGCTGATTTCCCAGATGAAGTCGCCATACATTTTTCCAGCATAAGCAGTCATACCACCATGTCCCTGTCTTGCCTTTTTTCTAGGTCAGTGGTTATCATACTTTACTGCATTTTAGAATCACCTGGGAAGCTTTGAAACCTCCCAAATCCCAGGCCATACCTGTGTTAGTTTTCTATTGTTGCTCTAATGAATTGCTACCAACTTAGAGGCTGACAACAACACAGACTTACTATCGTATGGTTCTGGAGCTCAGAAGTCTGACAGGGGTCTCACTGGTCTACATCGGGGTGTGGGCAGGGCTCATTCCTCTCTGGAGGCCCGAGGGGAGCATTTCCTTGCATTTTCCAGCTTCTGCTGTCTTCCCGTGTTCCTTGGCTTGCGGCCTCCTCCTCGATCTTCAGAGCTAACAACAGTAGATCCAGCCTTCTCACATCACATCACCCAGACCTTTAACTTCTGCCTCCCTCTTCCACTTTTAAGGACAGTGTGATTACGTTGGGGTCACCCAGATAATCCAGGATAATTTCCCTATTTTGGGGCTAGCTATTAAGCAACCTTAATACCCCATGGCCATGTAATATAACCTATTCACAGTTCCCAGGGACTAGGATGTAGGCATTTTTGGGGGCTGTTATTCTGCTTGCCACAGACCTTTATGCCAATTAAATCAGAATTTCCAGGAGTGAGGTCCAGGCATCAGTATTTTTTAAAGCTCCCCAGATGATTTCAGTGTGCTGCCAAGTTTGAGAACCAGTTCTCTTGGTGATCATGCTGAGAGAATACATTTAGTGCTGTATTTTTATGGGACCTCTCGTGTGCTCATGCTGTGGATGTAAATCCCACACATGCACAGACCAACCCTCACAGTTACATATGTACACATATATAGTCACAGTGTATGTGACCATCCTAGTCACAGACAGAACTCTCTGGCCGAATCACATGTTTTACGGCCCTCCTTTTCCCTTCTTCCTTCATGCCTCCTGAGTTCTCATCTCCGTTCCAGACCTGATGTGTACATGTGTACATAGACAAACTTAGGGTATTTTTCCATTAGTTGCCAAAATAAGCTGGGTTTTTCCTGTGGTGGCCTCCCAGAGAGATGGCAGTTATGCTGGCGGTTCGCTAATGTGCACGTTTGCTCCTCAGAAATAGGGCCAAGTCAGCCATTTTTTTCATAGGAACTGAGGGACTCTCTGAGGATAAAAAATTATATTCCTACCAGGACTATAATCAGCCTTTATTCCTTTTGTCGAAATCAAAAAGGCCATTATATCTGTAGGTGTTGAGAGCAGGGTTGCAGCCCCCTCTGGGTTTTTATTGTGACCTAAGTGTGTAATGGGGTGTCAGGGACACTTGGGGAGGGATACCACTTTTATTGTAAATATCTCTATTTGATATTCTGACCTGGTGAAGTATTCTTTGGGTTTTCATTAAATAAGAAAAACAATAGGCTAAGATAATGGCCAGCTAGGCCTTTTTGGAATCAAGTTTCAAGCCTTACTAACTGTACTAGGGACAAATCACAGAGCTGAAGGGTCAAGTAAACATCAATGTAGGAACTCAGTTTCCCGTTTTCTCATATAGAGTTAAAAAAGGCCTGGCCAACGCCACTAATTACCCTGTTCATATGCCAGTGAACAAGCTTAATGAGGAAATGGATTAGCAGTTCAGTGAACATCCCAGTGAAGGGAGGCCTACCCATGCCGTGGATGTGGGGGCCAGGGGCTGGTGAAGGTGGGGGTGACAGGAGAAAGGGTGGAGAGTGGACCCAGGGGGAGCGAACCACAGCATGTGGTGCCTATCAGTTCAAGGTGAACCATGCGGATGGCTGGGCACAAGGGACTCATGGCCGACTCCCAGATGCCATTCCAGGCACTAGTTTACTGAAAACTCCCTAAAACTCATGCTCAGGAGGACAGAGCCTTTTGAAAAGAACACTAAAACAACATGAGTGGGATTGGCTTGACTAAAGTAGATGTTTTTGAGACCTAATTTTGGCATTGGCCAAGCCTTAAAGCCAGCACCAAGAAGAACCATAGTGGTGTGGTTCTGATGGATGAAATAGCACCAAGAACAGGCTGCTTCACAAAGTTCTGCCAGTGCGTGCCAGTCCTCATCATTGTTTTTGATGTTCAGATATCCCAAACCTGGCCAATCCTTTCCATGTTTGTTAATCTTTGAGCACTTTCTTGCTTTCTGAGAGAAACTAAGGTGACAAGGAAGGACGTTTGTCTTGATAACATCAATATTGGGATACAGGCAACGTGTGCATAGAAAATACAACCAAGCTCCTTGAAGGACACAAAATGATCAGAGAAAGATTTCATATACACACCAGAGAACTAGATTTGTTAGAGCCCCTCAGCTGAATTTTCATGTTCGAAGTTTAGGAAAGTAATGTTACAGGCTAAGGAATAGCCCCCAAAGATGCCCACATCCTGATACTTGGAGTCTGTGTTACCTTATATGGCAATAGGGACTTTGCAATGTGTCAGTAAATTAAGGCTATGGCAGGGAGATTATCCTGGATTGTATGGTTGGGTTCTAGGAATAATCACAGTGTCCTTATAAAAGCAAGGCAGAAAGATTTGATACAAAGAAGGCAGTGTGACAACAGAAGCAAGATACTATCCTGCTGGCTTTGAAGATGAAGGAAGGGGCAATAAGCCAAGGATGCAGGGCATGCAGCTCCAGAGGCTGGAAAAGGCCAGGCAGAGAATTCTCCCCTAGGGTCCCTGGAGGGACTCGTAATTTCAGTCCAGTGAAACTGATTTCAGACCTCTGATCTCCACAGCTGTGAGGGATTGAGTGTGTGTTTTTTTGGGGGGGGGGGCGGTCTTTTTTTTATAGTTTATTTTGTTATCATTAATCTACAATTATATGTGCAATATTACGGTGATTAAACTACCCCCTTAATCAGGTCCCCCCCACGAACCCCATTACAGTCACTGTATATCAGTGTAGTGAGATGCTATAGAGTCACTACTTGTCTTCTCTGAGTTGTAAAGCCCTCCCCGTGCCCCCCCAACACTATATCTGCTAATTGTAATACCCCTTTTTCCCCCTTGTCCTCCCCAGTCCCTTTCCCTTTGGTAACTATTAGTCCATTCTTGGGTTCTGTGAGTCTGCTGCTGTTTTGTTGCTTCAGTTTTTTCTTTGTTCTTATACTCCACATATGAGTGAAATCATTTGGTACTTGTCTTTTTCGGCTTGGCTTATTTCACTGAGAATAATACCCTCTAGCTCCATCCATGTTGTTGCAAATGGTAGGATTTGTTTTCTTCTTATGGCTGAATAATATTCTATTGTGTATATGTACCACATCTTCTTTATCCATTCATCTACTGATGGACACTTAGGTTGCTTCCATTTCTTGGCTATTGTAAATAGTGCTGCAATAAACATAGGGGTGCATCTGTCTTTTTCAAACTGTGCTGCTGCATTCTTAGGGTAAATTCCTAGGAGTGGAATTCCTGGGTCAAATGGTATTTCTATTTGAGTTTTTTGAGGAACCTCCATACTGCTTTCCACAATGGTTGAACTAATTTGCATTCCCACCAGCAGTGTAGGAGGGTTCCCTTTTCTCCACATCCTCGCCAACATTTGTTGTTGTTTGTGTTTTGGATGTTGGCCATCCTCACTGGTGTGAGGTGATATCTCATTGTGGTTTTAATCTGCATTTCTCTGATGATTAGCGATGTGGAGCATCTTTTCATGTGCCTGTTGGCCATCTGAATTTCTTCTTTGGAGAAGTGTCTATTCATGTCCTCTGCCCATTTCTTAATTGGATTATTTACTTTATGTTTGTTGAGGTGCGTGAGTTCTTTATATATTTTGGATGTCAACCCCTTATTGGATACGTCATTTATGAATATATTCTCCCATACTGTAGGATGTCTTTTTGTTCTACTGATGGTGTCCTTTGCTGTACAGAAGCTTTTCAGCTTGATATAGTCCCACTTGTTCATTTTTACTTTTGTTTCCCTTGCTCGGGGAGATATGTTCATAAAGAAGTCGCTCATGTTTATGTCCAAGAAATTTTTGCCTATGTTTTTTTCTAAGAGTTTTATGGTTTCATGACTTACATTCAGGTCTTTGATCCATTTTGAGTTGACTTTTGTGTATGGGGTTAGACAGTTTCATTCTCTTACATGTAGCTGTCCAGTTTTGCCAACACCAGCTGCTGAAGAGGCCGTCATCTCCGCAATGTATATCCAAGGCTCCTTTATCAAATATTAATTGACTGTATATGTTTGGGTTAATGTTTGGATTTTCTATTCTGTTCCACTGGTCTGTGGGTCTCTTTTTGTGCCAATACCATATATTCTTGATTACTGTGGCTTTGTAGTAGAGCTTGAACTCAGGGAGCGTAATTCCCCCTGTGTTGTTCCTCCTTCCCAGGATTGCTTTGGCTATTCGGGGTCTTTTGTGGTTCCATATGAATTTTAGAATTATTTGTTCCAGTTCATTGAAGAAAGCTGTTGGTATTTTGATAGGGATTGCGTTGAATCTATAGATTGCTTTAGGTAGTATAGCCATTTTGACAATATTTATTCTACCTAGCCAAGAGCATGGGATGCATTTCCATTTGTTAGTGTTTTCTTTAATTTCTCTTAGGAGTGTCTTATAGTTTTCAGAGTATAGGTCTTTCACTTCCTTCGTTAGGTTTATTCCTAGGTATTTTATTCTTTTTGATGCAATTGTGAATGGAATTGTTTTTCTGATTTCTCTTTCTGTTAGTTCATCGTTAGTGTATAGGAAAGCAACAGATTTCTGTGTGTTAATTTTATATCCTGCAACTTTGCTAAATTCAGATATTAGTTCTAGTAGTTTTGGAGTGGAGTCTTTAGGGTTTTTTATGTACAATATCATGTCATCTGCAAATACTGACAATTTGACTTCTTCTTTACCAATCTGGATGCCTTGTATGTCTTTTGTTTTGTCTGATTGCCGTGGCTAGGACTTCCAGTACTATGTTGAATAACAGTGGAGAGAGTGGGCATCCCTGTCTTGTTCCCGATCTTAGATGAAAAGCTTTCAGCGTCTCGCCGTTAAGTATGATGTTAGCTCTGGGTTTGTCATATATAGCCTTTATGATGTTGAGGTACTTGCCGTCTATACCCATTTTGTTGAGAGTTTTAATCAGGAATGGATGCTGAATTTTGTCAAATGCTTTTTCAGCATCTATGGAGATGATCATGTGGTTTTTGTTCTTCTTTTTGTTGATGTGGTGGCTGATGTTGATGGATTTTCGAATGTTGTACCATCCTTGGATCACTGGGATGAATCCCACTGGATCATGGTGTATGATCCTCTTGATGTATTTTTGAATTCGGTTTGCTAATATTTTGTTGAGTATTTTTGCATCTACGTTCATCAGGGATATTGGTCTGTAGTTTTCTTTTTTTGTGGGGTCTTTGCCAGGTTTTGGTATTAGAGTGATGCTGGCTTCATAGAATGGGTTTGGAAGTATTCCCTCCTCTTCTATTTTTTGGAAAACTTTAAGGAGAATGGGTGTTATTTCTTCTCCATATGTCTGGTAGAATTCAGAGGTGAATCCATCTGGTCCGGGGGTTTTGTTCTTGGGTAGTTTTTTGATTACCGCTTCAATTTCGTTGCTGGTGATTCGTCTGTTTAGTTTTTCTGTTTCTTGTTTGGTCAGTTTTGGAAGGTTGTATTTTTCTAAGAAGGTGTCCATTTCTTCTGTGTTTTCCAGCTTGTTAGCATATAGGTTCTGATAATATTCTCTTATAATTCTTTGTATTTCTGTAGGGTCTGTTGTTATTTTTCCTTTCTCATTTCTGATTCTTTTTATGTGTTTGGATTCTTTTTCTCTTAATAAGTCTGGCTAGGGGTTTATCTATTTTGTTTATTTTTCAGAGAACCAGCTCTTGGTTTTATTGATTTTTTTCTATTGTTTTGTTCTTCTCAATTTTATTTATTTCTTCTCTGATCTTTATTATGTCCCTCCCTCTGGTGACTTTGGGTCTCATTTGTTCTTCTTTTTCCAGTTTCAGTAATTGTGTCTTTAAATTATTCATTTGGGAATGTTCTTTGTTCTTTAAATAGGCCTGGATTGCAATATACTTTCCTCTTAGAACTGCCTTTGCTGTGTACCACAGAAGTTGTGACTTTGTGTTGTTGTTGTCATTAGTCTCCATATATTCTTTGATTTCTGTTTTGATTTGGTCATTAACCCATTGATTAATTAGGAGAATGTTGTTAAGTCTCCATGTATTTGTGAGCCTTTTTGATATCTTTCTAAAATTTATTTCTAGTTTTATACCTTTGTGATCTGAGAAGTTGGTTGGTAGAATTTCAGTATTTTTGACTTTACTGAGGTTCTTTTTGTGGCCTAGTATGTGTCTATTCTGGAAAATGTTCCATGTGCACTTGAGAAGAATGTGTATCCTGTTGCTTTTGGGTGTAGAGTTCTGTAGATGTCTGTTAGGTCCATCTGTTCTAGTATGTTGTTCAGTGCCTCTGTGTCTTTACTTATTTTGTGTCTGGTTGATCTGTCCTTTGGAGTGAGTGGTGTGTTGAAGTCTCCTAAAATGAATGCATTGCCATCTATTTCCTCCTTTAATTCTGTTAGTATTTGTTTCACATATGCCGGCGCTCCCGTATTGGGTGCATATATATTTATAATGGTTATATCTTCTTGTTGGACTGACCCCTTTATCATTATGTAATGTCCTTCTTTATCTCTTGCTACTTTCTTTGTTTTGAAGTCTATTTTGTCTGATACAAGTACTGCAACACCTGCTTTTTTCTCCTTGTTGTTTGCATGAAATATCTTTTTCCATCCCTTCACTTTTAGTCTGGGGATATGTTTGCATTTAAGGTGAGTTTCTTGTAGGCAGCATAGAGATGGGTCTTGCTTTTTTATCCATTCTGTTACTCTGTGTCTTTTGATTGGTGCATTCAGTCCATTTACATTTAGGGTGATTATCGATAAGTATGTACTTATTGCCATTGCTGGCTTTAGATTCGTGGTTACCAAAGGTTCAAGGTTTGCTTCTTTACTATCTAATAATCTAACTTCACTTTCTTGTTAAGTTATTGTAAACACCGTCTGATGTTTCTTTATTTCTCTCCCTTCTTATTTTTCCTCCTCCATTCTTTTTATACTAGGTGTTTTATTCTTTGCCTTTAGTTAGTATTTGGATGGTCTTCTTTCTTTGCTATGATTTTATTCTCTCTGGTGACATCTTTTTAGCCTTAGGAGTGCTTCCCTCTAGAGCAGTTCCTTTAAGATGTCCTGTAGAGGTGGTTTATGGGAGGCAAATTCTCTCAGCTTTCACTTGTCTGGAAATTGTTTAATCCCTCCATCATAATTAAATGATAATCGAGCTGGATACAATATTCTTGGTTCGAGGCCCTTCTGTTTCATTACATTAAATATATCATGCCATTCTCTTCTGGCCTGTAAGGTTTCTGTTGAGAAGTCTGATGATAGTCTGATGGGTTTTCCTTTGTAGGTGACCTTTTTTCTCTCTCTAGCTGCCTTTAATACTCTGTCCTTATCTTTGATCTTTGCCATTTTAATTATTATGTGTCTTGGTGTTGTCTTCCTTGGGTCCCTTGTGTTGGGAGATCTGTGGGCTTCCTTGGACTGCGAGACTATTTCCTTCCCCAGCATGGAAAAGTTTTCAGCAATTATTTCTTCAAAGACACTTTCTATCCCTTTTTCTCTCTCTTCTTCCTCTGGTAGTGCTATAATACGAATATTCTTCCATTTGGATTGGTCACACAGTTCTCTTAATATTCTTTCTTTCCTAGATATCCTTTTATCTCTCTCTGCCTCTGCTGCTCTCTATTCCTGTTCTCTGGTTTCTATTCCATTAACAGCCTGTTGCATCTCATCCAGTCTGCTGCTAAGCCCGTCAATAGCTTGTCTCATTTCTGCATTGTTTTTCCTGACTTCCCTTACTTCCTCCCTCAGCTCTTGCATATTTCTCTGTAGATCCATAAGCAGGGTTATGACTTTTATTCTGAATTCTTTTTCAGGAAGATTGTGTATTTCCATCCCTTCATCTCCCTCTCTGGTGTTGTCTGGGTCTGGGTGAGCTTGGTCTGTACCATACTCCTCTTTCTTTTCATGGTGATAGAAGTGGTTACTGATAGGTGCCACGTATGTCAGCTGGGCTCTTTAAGACCTTAAAAACAAAAAACATAAAGAAACAAACAAAAAAAAAAGAAGGAAGAGAAAAAAAGGACAGAAAGAAAAGTAAGGAAAAGAAAGAAAGAAAGAAAAAAACGCCCACCGGGAGTAGATTCTATACGGATGCTGTAGGTGGCGCTGTTGCTCCACTATTCTGCAGCCGCGGCCGCACAGCTCCGCTGGGCCCTTTGTAGCTCTGGCCGGGGCGGGAAGGAATGGGAGGTTGTTGTTCTCTATGTGAAGTTTCAGTGCGGCTACTTTTTCCTAGTTGGCAGCCAAGGGGTCCGAAATTCCTCAGGACTCCCAGCCTGCTGGGCCGAGTGTACTGGGACGATCCCGGGCCCTTGCCTCTTTAAGACCGCCAAAAAAAAGCGCATGCTTTCCTTTTGTCCCTGGGAGCCTGCTTCAAGGACCTGGGCGCATTCCCAGCTCAAAACCTGCACCTTCTGCCTCTCCAATATCTGATACACCATACGATGTGTGTCAGTGCTTCTGGCACAGACCACCAGGGCAGGTTATTTCACGGGCCTGTACTTCCACTCCCTCCCGGCTCCGAATCCTCTCCTCCTGCCGGTGCACTGGGGTGGGAGAGTGCTCGGGTCCCGTCAGAATGCGGCTCCGTATCTTACCCGCCTCACAGGGTGCCGAGTTCTCTCAGGTGCAGATGCAGGCTGTGCGCTGTCCTATATCTTCTGGTCTCTCTTTTAGGAATAGTTGTATTTGCTGTAATTTCATAGATATATATGGTTTTGGGAGGAGATTTCCGCTGTCCTGCTCACACCGCCATGTTCCTAGAACTCTCCACGGAGTGTACATTGTTTTAAGCCCCTAAATTTTTTTTTTAATAATTTATTTTGGTATCATTAATCTACAATTACATGTGCAATATTATGGTGATTAAACTACCCCCCTCAAGTCCCCCCCACCAACCCCATTACAGTCACTGTCCATCAAGTGTAGTGAGATGCTATAGAGTCACTACTTGTCTTCTCTGAGTTGTGTAGCCCTCCCCGTGCCCCCCAACATTACATCTGCTAATGGTAATGCCCCTTTTCCCCCTTGTCCCTCCCTTCCCACCCATTCTCCCCAGTCCCTTTCCCTTTGGTAACTATTAGTCCGTTCTTGGGTTCTGTGAGTCTGCTGCTGTTTTGTTGCTTCAGTTTTTTCTTTGTTCTTATGCCCCACATATGAGTGAAATCATTTGATACTTGTCTTTTTCGGCTTGGCTTATTTCACTGAGCATAATACTCTCTAGCTCCATCCATGTTGTTGCAAATTAAGCCCCTAAATTTGTGATAATTTATTAGAGCCACAACAGGAAACTAATACACATACTGTGTCTTTTTGTCAATAGTCAATGAAATCAGTTTAATCACCCTTAAGCTAAAAAAATGAATATTGATTCCTCCATGTGTCTTTAGCTTCTCTTACCTCTTTAAAGCAGGCTTCACGGAAGGAAGCCACGCATTGCTGGTCCCTTGGCCAGCCTCCCCCTAAAGCCTCTCAAACTGCTTCTTTAGCACTTTGATAACAGAATTTAGTCTTGTACTGGTGAAATGTTGGGCAGTTTGGTGAGGGAATCTTTCTGTGCATTATTTGATACCAGAATTTCCCAAAGTGTGTTAAGCAAGCTGATTTGGGGACTATGTAGAGAAACAGTTTACATTTTAATGGTTAGGTATTTCAGTGTGTGATAGAAATAAAATGACCAGCATTTGGAATGTGTAATTTCATAGCAATATAAAATTTCCTCATTCAATTAACTTGTATAAGCAGAAAAAAGGGAGTTGATATAAAGAAGGTTAAGTGTATGTGGTCTGGGTGAAATAGCACACGGCAGAGAGCTCTGGAGTGGTATTTGAAATGCCAGTGCTTGGGAACACCGTTGTGAGACGACTGTCTTTGTTCGAGTCTAGGTTGCTGTAGAGCACTTACTTTGTTTTTGGCCTCGTCCTAGAATAGTGCTCTGTGATTTAATACATGCACCTTTTCCACTTGGCCCTTCTAGCGGTGAGAGCACATATTAGATGAGTAGAGGGATTAGACGATCTGCTGACACCATGCCTCCCAGCCCTGTGAGGTCATAACCGTTAAGGTTGTGGCTGTGGCAGGAGTGATGTTGTCTGATGCGGTGCCCCCAGAAGTTAGTGCCCTTTGAAGGAAGCAGGACAGGCAGAAACTGCTTTCCTTTTAAGGAAATCTAAAATGGCCTGAGGTATAGGGAATTCCTCTTACTGCTGGGCAGGTGGCATGTGAGAGGGCGACACCCTGATCCACACCAGAGCTTTCTGTCAGGGTAGCTGTGCTGGGACTTTGAGTGCCTTTCCCTGTGGATCAAGCAGGCCTTTATGCACTGACATGGGAAGCTAACCTCCTGTCCCCAAATTTGGAATATAGACACATAAATGTCAGGTGGGGAAACATTTCTCTAAGTGGCTGTGCTGAACTGGACTCCTGTTTCCTTTACTTTCACTTGTGGATTTACTGGCTTCTAGGACTGGTGGAGTGGCTTCTCAAGTCTGTATTTCACCCATGAAGAAATTTGTGAGTTACTTAGGCTCAGAGAATCTTAGGACAGAAGGGAGTTTATGAGCCATTCCCATCTGATGTGCTTTACCCAGGGTCTGCCGGGTGGCATCCCCCGGGGGCTGCTGGGAGGCGTTGTAAATTCTCCTGCACCAAATCACCAACAGCAGTAGCTGGTCCCCTCCTCCCGCCCACATGTGTACATGTGTTTGCGCCTGTGATGACAGGCTCTATGATGCTCCTTTACCTAGATTAAATAAAATTATTTTCCTAATAAGAAAAGGTCTTAATTACACCTAGTAAGATCTTCCTAAATCCAAAGTAATATTTTTCCGTCCTTAGTACATTCTCCAGTCATTCAGCCAATACTGAGGGCTGAGCACCTGCTGAGCACTGTTGAATCCATAACTAAGCTGTGGTGGAAGACATAGTTTCTGCCCCTGTAAAGCTTCGTTCTTGTCGGGGAGGCAGTATCAGGCAGATAACTGCCCGGATAGCCCATTAGAGTCCAGTGAGTACCATCCAGGGCACTGTTAGAACGTATAACAGGGGAGCCTCACGAAATTTGAGGCTTAGGACATGATATTTGTACTGAGACTTAAAGGGAAGAACATTACAAAGGGAACAGCATATGCAAAAGCCCTTACATGGAAAGGAGCTTAACCCAGCTGAGAATCCTGGGAGAAGCCAGTGTCCCCTCTCTGGAGTCCAGAGAGCCTGGGGGGATGAGAAAGGAGAGCAGGCTGCAGAAGACGCAGGAGTCATCATGTAGGAGTGACCATCGGCCTGCAGTGTTCAGTGACCTAAACACGCACCAGGCTACTGTTACCCGTTATGCAAAATTACTCATTCTTCTACTGTATCAACCCCATATTTTGTCTATATAATGTATTTAAAATTAGATATATCTATGTATCTCTATATTTTGGGCGTTGCTCCAGTGTGGTTAGTGCATCTAAACAGAGTGTTTCCCACTTTGGGAAGAGAAATAAGTGCACTGGCAGCTGGGCATTTACTCATCCAATAAATATTTACTAAGTATCAGCAAGTATGCAGGGAAACATAGTGATAACAACCTAAACACAAGATCCCTCTTTTTCAGCTCTCACAGTCTAGCTGGGGGAGGCGGACATTAAACAATACTTGCCCAAATTGAAGTATTTTCTCAGACTGTGGGAAGTGCTATCAGGAAACTACCAGGCTGCTCTGGCAGGGCTGGCGGGGGTCTAAGTCTGAATGGTGCCTAAGGTTTCAGGAGTGGGCTGGAGGTGGCCAGGGAAGGGGTAATGGGCAGTTGCAGCATTCCAGGGAGGCCAGGGCATCTCATGTGAGGCCTCAGAGCCTTGCTAGCTTGAGAAATCAAAAGAAGGCCTTTGAGGCTGGGAAGGAGTGGGTAATGAGGCAAACATACCAAGTCGAAGTTACAGAGGGATTCAGAGTAAGGGCTGGGAGGGTTCCACAGGGTGAACACCTAGTAGGCCCTGAAAATTGCCGAGAATGTCTATTTTCCTGGGAAGGACTTTGGTCTGTTTTAGCCACAGTCAATAGTCTTAGTCAATAAAGAGTTAAAATTAACAGTCATTTTGAACAGGACTCAGGCTAATTTAATACTGTTTCTTCTTTTCAAATATATAAAAGCCTAAACCTCCTCCTAAAGATAGCACTTACATACCCTATGAATGTTGATATTTAGTGTTTTTATTACCATTTAGTTTGTTCAACTTTATAATTGACATTGATTTTTTTCTTTTTAACTCATTTATAAATTTCCAAATATCTGCATTTTTAAACCATTTTTTCATTGTTGATTTTCTTGTTGAATTGTATAGGGGTCAGAGCATTCTGTCTGATACTGGTTCTTCTGAACTTGTTAAAGTCTCCTCTAAGGCTTAGTACTGGTAATGGTTAGTAACTGTTCTCTGTGTGCCTGAGGAGAATGTTATAGTTTGCACTCTGGGGAAACAGGGCTTTATATACACTTACTAGATCAGGCTTGCAAATTCTCTTGTTTATTTCTCTTTCCATGTCTTCACTACGTCTCTGCTTCCTCCATCAGTTTCTCAAAGAGCTGTGGTAAAGTCTCCCTCAGTATTTGTGAATTTTGCAGCTTTTCCATGTATTTGGGTCAATTTTTTATTTTATGTATTTCAAGGAAAGGTGCATATATATGTGTACAAGATTATTTTATTTTGATGGTTATTTTTATCATTATGGAAATATCTATCTTTATCTCTAAAGCTTTTCACTTTAGCTCTACTGATCTGACATTTATATCATCATGTAGGCTTTCATTTGGTTAGTGTTTACCAATTATAGTGATTCTGAGACTTTACGGTCTAGGACTGTTTTATATTCTTAAAAATGGTAGAGAACTCCTAAGAGCTTTTGTTTGTCATTTATAGCTATCAATACTAACTTCATGAGAAACTAAAAACAGAGCCATTTAAAAATATTTATGTATTAACTCACTTAAAATAATAAACCACTACATGTTAACATAAATAACTTAATTTTTAGGAAAAATAACCCCCCAAATATAAGTAGCTTAAACTAGCAAATGCATATAATATTGTTTTGCCTTTCAGTACATGTCTGTTGTGGGTCACTAGCGGCCTTAGTTACTTAAGTTCCCTTGCTAGTAGAATAGCCACCATTTCAAACACTGCTGGTCACGGCATAGAAAGTATGAGAACTCTAGAGGGCCTTGTTCCTGCAGTTAAATGCTCTGGCCCAGAGGTGACATGTCAATTTCATAACTCATTGGTCAGAGCTAATCATGCACCCTCACCCAACCACTAGGAGGTATAATCCTACCGATATGTCTGGCTGCAGGTTGGAGGGGGTGGGCGAACTACTGCAATATCCGTTGAATGGCACAAATGCCATTTAGCAGTGTTTAGCAATTAAGAGCCAAGCTGTCTCTGATACTTACTAGCTATGTGACCTTGAGCAAGCTACTTACTCTTTCTGTGTCCTAACTTTCTCATGTATAAAATGGGGATTTGAGTGCCTATTTTGTAGTGCTGTTATGAAGATGAAATGAGTTGTTATGTGTGAAGCTCTTAGAACAGTGCCTCCCACACTGTAAGCACTCTGTGTTATCCATTATTAACTCTATTCATGGTACAGACTGTTGGTCAAAATGGTAGACCGAGCTGATGGGGGAGTCCCCCAGTTCCCTTTTCCAAATATGTGGAATTGGCAGATGAAACATTTTTAAAGACTGTTTTATAATTCCTAGATGAGCTTGAAAGCAAGAAAAGAGAGTTCTCCAGACATCAGAAATGAAGGCACTAACCCATAGCAGTGAGTGGAATTGAAGCCTCATGGCCCTCAGAGATAAGTGAACCATATATGTACCTTAGGGACTAGCATCTTTAACACCCCCATAGAGATGGAGGCTGTGGTCCCGTGCACTGTGAGGGGCTGAAAGTGGTCTCCCCCTATAAAGCCAGGAGCTTGGAAGTGACAGTTTTGTGGGAAAACTAATTTCCACCATCCCCACCAAAGAATGAGAGATGCTCAGGGAGGCCACCCACCTTGGACCACAGCCATCCTTATATTTTTAACGTGCATACCTAAGTTTACATTTTTTCTAATAAAATCTAATGCCAATAAATATCTCTGAATATATCAAGTTTAGGATTCTTAAATTTTCTTCAAAACATCTCATCTTTCATATTATGTTAAACTGAAGCCCTCTTTTTTCCTACAGTCAGTATTTTATTTAGATTTACCAACATGTTTTACTGATTTTTGCTATATTTGATGTGTCCATTCTATTACTCAGCTCTTCTAATTGATTTAAAAAATTTTTTGAGAACTCTTCTTTTAAACACTAATAAGTTTTAGTACTCATACTTGCTTTTTTCCACAGAAGTATGTTTATAAAGCTGTAAAATATTTTAAACTTTTGAATGGTATTAGTTAGAACTTTAACAATTTCCTTCTGGTCATTGCATTATTTCTGTTTCCTCTAGGTACGTTTTGGTTTGTTCATTTCAATCTTTCTCTTTCATGCTGCTGTGGGCTGAATTCTGTCCCCTCAGAATTCATATGTTGAACTCCCAGAACCTCAGAATGTGACTATATTAGAAATATGGTCTTTAAAGAGGTAATTCATTTAAAATGAGGTCATTAGGGTGGGCCCTAATTCAGTATGACTGATGTCCTTATAAGAAGAGGAAATTATGTTGCAGACAGACCAGGGGAAGACCATGTGAAGACACAGGGAGAAGATGGTCATCAACGAGCCAAAGAGAAAGGCCTCAGAAGAAACCAGCCCTGCCAATGCCCTGACCTTGCACTTCTAGCCTCTAGGATTGTGAGAGTAGATTTCTGTTGTTTATTAACTACCCAGTCTTGGTCCTTCGTCATGGCGGCCCTAGCAAACTAATACGCATACTATGGGATTTTCTTTACATAATTGCTTTTCTTCATTGACTTTGTATTTATGAATAAAGGATTATGTCCATGAATACAGGTCACTGATATAGGCATTCTTTGTATTTAGGTATTCTTGTTTCCCTGAAAGTCTTTTTCGAATGGGAGGGCTGGCTTTGTACTCCATATAAACAGGCAGAGTATACCAGTAGGCAAGTTTCCCTTTAAGGTATGTGGTTAGTAGAGGAGAACACAGACAAATTCACAACACTTTGCTGTAACCATTTCCCTGACATTACCCTGGTAAGGAGAGCTTTGACCTCGGGGTGACATCTTTATATATTTTATTTCTTTTCTCCTCTGTGTCTATCCTAGAGGCTCTTCTTTGACTCATTACTGGCCTGGGCAGCAGTGCTGGGCACTGCCCAGCAGGCCTTCCTGTCTAGAGGGTGCTGTTCTGGGGTCTCCAGCTAGGAACCAATACTGTAGAATGCAGCCTACACAGAATGGGGCTAAGGGCCAGCTGGCTCAGCTTTTCTGTAGACAGCTGTCCTCTCAGATGCCCCGATTCCTGCCTGACAGCCACTTCTTTGTTGGCCATTCTTTGGCTCCCAACAGCCACTAACTCACTGCAAGCTTAGAGCCTCTCCAGGGTTCTGTCAGGAAGGGCTCCTATATGGAGCTCAGATCATGTATTTCAAGTTGCATTTTTTTCCCCCAGTTTTGGTTTATTTGTCAATACAGTCCCAAACATCTTCTTTTTTTAAAGAAAGCCTTTAAGATGACTTAATCACTGTTAGCATTCCTTTATGTTTTCAGTGTCACCATGGATCTTATTTTTCAAAAATATCTTTACTGGCATTTCATTGTGCTCTTGGGAAGAAAGGGGGCAGCCGTGTATGCCTACTCTACTATCTTGAGCCCAAGTCTCTCTTATATTTTTTACAAGGCCACAATATTTATAGAAATTGTTTTCACTGAAACAGCTAGTGCTCTGGAAGCTTCAATTAAACAAGTTTTGACATAGTTGGTGCAAGTTGTTTTCTAGAGCTTCTGTGTCTTGAGTGATACCTCCAAGTTACCTTCTGATGTGTTTGTAGATGAATTTGCCTGAAGATAAGACAATTAGAGGTATGGAAGAAGGTGATTATTTTCCATGCTTTTATGGTATTAAATGTTTGGTGAATGTAAAATCAGTTCTTTATCAGAACATTTCATTATTCATCTGTAGGAAAGGGCTAGTTTATAGTAATGGGGGTTGGTGGGGGAGAAAGAGAGTGAGCTAGTGAGAGCAAGTGTGTGGTTCCAATGACAGTTGTCCAACACCAACTGGACCTCCAATAATTTAATTCAATTTTGATACTGTTTACCTGGAGTTAACATCAGACTCCACAGGCTTAAGGGCTCAGTCCCACAAGATTGCCCTCACTTCAGACCAGATGCAAGTCCTGATATCCCTAAGCACTTAACACCCCACTGGCTAAATATACAGGATTCCCACAATGCCTACCCCCCATCTTCAGGATTCAGTAATTTGCTAGAATGACCCACAGAACTCAGGAAAGGGCTATGCTTATTTACAGTTTTGTTACAAAGGATACAACTCAGGAGAGTCAAATGGAAGAATAAAATAGGGCAAGGTCTTGGACTGGCTGCTCACAGAGCTTCCATACCCTCTCCAGGCACATCACCCTCCTGGCACATCAATGTGTTCACCAGCCCGGAAGCACCTCAAACCTCGTCGTTCAAGAGTTTTTATCGCGGCTTTGTTATGTAATGGGTGATTAAATCTTTGGCCACCTGAGGACCCCAGATTCTTTGAATTTGCTGATTACAAAAAGATACTCAGACACACCCATGGTGTTTATCATCTGGCCTGGTTGAGAGCTTTAATTCTGATGGTGCCCTAGGTTGGGCCCACTTTGGGTCACAAGGACTTAGTTTGCCCTTTGGTCTAGTGCCCCCTTTACCCCTTTCTCCTAAGCCCATGCCTTGGTCTTCATCTTAGCCATGCAGCCCGTGTAAGAGGCCATCTGATGAGAGAGAGGCAAGGATTTTCCAGAGGAAAAGCTGTGGAAACAGCTGTCAAGGAAAAGGCATTTATCCTCAGGCCCTAGGATAGCTGGCCTCTGTGACTCATCAGGCTTCCTTTCCCCTGGGCTCCACCACGTTCCTGTGTGACTTCTAAGAGGAGGCTGTTAGGCCAGCTGTAGCAGCTGACTGGAGAATGGATGACAAAAGCAAGCCAAAGCAAGAGATCAAGGAGAATCTCAGACAAACAGCCAAAGAGCAGGTCACATTGGACTCTCTACCTCCTACCACGTTGACCCATGATAATATTGATCCTCTTCCTTGGTGCCTTTGCAGGAAGGGAAAACTGGACCTCTCCTTGGAGGTCATGGCAGGGGTCCCCAGGAGTACCCCCAGGTTTGCTGATTTGCTAGAAGGACTCGGAGGACTCAGCATATATTTGCCTCCCCTACTCATGAACCCCAGTCCAGTATTCAGGGTGCTTTTGCAGTTACTCACAGGTGCATGTAAAGAGAAATATTTGAGTCATCCAGTGTGAGCCTTCCCAGCCAAGGTCAAACAAGGCAATGCTCTGCCTTTTTATTGTGCTCATGTAGAGATGACCAAAGGATGAGACTCCAGCCCTGGGACCAGTTGAACAGGGTTTGAATCCCAACTCTGGGTCCTGTTAATAGGGTGGCCTCAGGCAAGTCACTTAACACTTCTGAACTTTGCTTTCTCTTTTGAAAAAAGAAAATAGAATCTACCAAGAGGAGTTGCTTTTAGGATTTAAGATATAACCAGCATGATATATATATATACATACATGCATATATACAGGTCTTCTCCACTGTCTGGAAGTAGAATGTTCTCGTGAAACCCTTCATAGGCCAAGTGGCAAAAAGTGAAGAAGCAATTACCATTAATTTACATGGGAAATTTTTTGAGTATTCCCACTCCCTTCTCTTAAATAAGATAAAGGAAAAATAATCTCTTGTAAGCTTTTCTGGTACTTTAAGACATATCTTGCTAATGAATACACATAATATATTGGGATAAAGCAGAGATGCTCACAGACACAGTTCAAAGCCATGGTGGCTTGACACTGCGATCCTGAGTGTAGTTTTTGGGGAAGGAGTTTAGTCGTGTCACTCTTGTTTTTCAGGTATACATTGCCCCTGTCATGACTCGCCGCAAAACAAATGCCAAGTGCTGTTTTCACTTTGTACCTTTTTTTATATAAGTGAAAATCCTCTGGATTTTTTTCATTTAGCAAAAGGAGATATGAACATAAGTCTTTTGTTAAAGCAAAATGGTGTGACACAAACTTTTGAAAAGCAGGAGATACCTGTATAATATACACACACATAGATGTATTTGCTTTAGGAACAGTGGTTCAGTATTTGCTAATTCAGTGTTCTTGTAGCTTTATAGAACATAACTACCATGAATAACAAGAATCAACTCTAGTTAGACTCATGGTTATGATTTACTACAGTGAAAGAATACAAAGCAAAACCAGCAAAGAGAAAAGGCCCATGGAACAAAGTTCAGGGAAAGCCAGGCACAGGCTTTCAATGGAGTCCTCCAGTGGAGTCACAGAGGAGGTGCTTAGATCCCCCAACAATGTGTTGTGACAACATCTGTAAAATGTTGCCAACCAGGAAGCTCATTAGAGACTCAGGGCCCAGGGGTTTTTGAGGGTATTGGTCATGAAGGCACCCTTTGCCTGGCATATTCCCAAATCCCGGACTCCTAGAAGGAGCAAGTGTTCGGCATAAACCACATTGTTTATACAGCGTAGGAACAGCAACCCCTCTTATCACTTAGTGGTAGGAACCCTCCCCAAACCCAAATTCCCAAATGCCAGCCAAGGGCCAACTTTGCAAGTAGAAAAGCAGTTAGGCCTGCTCTATTAACTCTTTTCTGCACAGTTACCCCAGATATGATTTATTTATTGTATTACTACATTTCTCAGTGATTGGAGGACCTGTGAAAGACTGAGACTGCTCGACTCCTGAGAAAAGTCGAGTGTGCCCTTCAGAAGGCAAGGGCTACAGAAAGATGAAAGACACATTTTAGCTCTTCACAGTTTCCCCAAGAGTATTAGAAGGCCAGTTCCATTTCTGAAGCCCTTGAGCTGAGGTTGGCTTCTCTTTAGGAGGCTCGGAGAATGTGCTTTTCAGAGTAGAAGTTGTTTAGCATATGGGGTGGTGAAAAGGCTTGAAGAACTTGGGTAATAAAAGCCAAAGCAGCAGGAAGGAAGTGGTCTGATTAGAACCAAGTGCTCAGGCAGGGAAAGACAACACAAGAAAGGACCTGAGGTTGCTGAGTAGTAGTTGGAATTGATTTAGAATCCTTAAAGGAGCTGGAGCAGGAAGGTAACGCAGTCTTGACAGTTTATTTTGGGGAGGGACATGCTGTTCTCTTTCCATCTGGACAGTCCTGCCAGGAAAGAGAAATCTGAGAGAAAACATTTTGAATGCAGTGGTAAAGACCTTTTCTTTTCTTTTTATTATGATTACAATTGTTTCAACGATTTTAAACAGTAGTCTAGGAACTGGGTTGACATCAAAGGTAAAATGGTTCTGTCAAGCAACTTAGTATTAGTTTGAAATCCATAAACACAACTTAAAAATTTTTTCACTGTGTACTGCAGAATTAACAACTAGGCATTCAGAGTATGTTTATAACCACCCTTTGAGTATACTGAGTACAGTACCTATTGAGTATGTGTGAAATACAAATAAGTGAACTTTAGGAGACTCCAGTGTGTTTCTGTCCCCTTTGGGGTCCTTTGGGTAAGGTAATTTGAGGCATTGTATATAGAAGTGACTCTCACTTCCAAATTTCTGGATTCACCCCTAACTCAGGTAGGATTGGTGCTACAAATTCATTCTACTCTTGGCCAGTGTCTGGGGGTAGGAGTAGGGGGAATGATCATTTGCTGTTGTCTGTTGTCATCCACTCAAACAGCATATGAGCAGTCATTTTTG
Source organism: Smutsia gigantea (assembly GCA_032199065.1). Lineage (NCBI taxonomy): Eukaryota > Metazoa > Chordata > Mammalia > Pholidota > Manidae > Smutsia > Smutsia gigantea. The sequence continues at coordinate 169,813 of JAVSCE010007770.1, forward strand.
TTTGGCTTTGCTTTAAAAATAATACTTTCACTTGTTACTTTTTCTTGCCAGAAATGGGCACAGCCTAGGAGAAAGCAAGTAGTTGTGTTTAGTAGTTGTGTTTATGGGGGAGATGTTTTGGGTGGGCTCTTGGACAGATTGGGCTAGAGATGGTGGTTTGGGATGTAAATCAATGAGGTGATTGTATTTGTGTTTAATCTTACATCACTGTGTACATGTAGCCTAATACCACTATAGTTGGGGCTCAGTTTTCCATATGAAGGAAGAGGAAGAGACAAAGAACGTGTGTGTGTGCGTGCATGCATGCATGTGTATATGTGTGTGTGAGACAAAGAGACAGAGAGAGGTGTGGGCTTAGACTTAGACTTGAATAGTAATACGTCTGCTGGTCTAGAAGTTTCACAACTAAAGAACTGAGTAACAGTACTGGCCACCCTGCTCAAGGGAATTTGTAGGCTGGGCCAGGTACCTGAGCTCGCCTCACTGAGAGTTCACTTGTGCTCCTTTATCTGATTGGAATAATGCAAAAGACCAACCCAGACTGAGTTGTTCAGTCTTTTTCTACATGAAATGTTAAAGTCCCATGAAATGCCAGTCATATAGAGAGGAAGAGTACCAAGATAACTATGAAAGCTTTTTTTGAGGCTCTTCACTTCACTTGTGCCACTTACCTTGAAAATGGAATATTTTTTTCTTATCTATAGAGGCACTGAGTTACAGGTTTTGGGTTAGATTTTCCTGGAAGCAGACTCAGGAGGGAGTTTAGTATGCAGGATGTTTATTAAGGGGTTACTAAGGGATCGACACCTGTGGTGGGGAGCCTGTGGAAGCAGGATGGGCAGAGGGAGAAGCAGAGGCTAGAAGACAGCCTCAGCCAACCCCGTGGGGAACTTTGGAGCCACAATGACATATCAGTTGGCCCATGTTGAGTTCACATGGCTGGGCCTTTACACCTCGATGTCTTGATCAGTCATTGCAAGCAGAATGCCTTGGGAAGAGCATGTCCTTGGGCAAGACAGCTCTGTGCCCTTGAGACAGTCCCCTAGGAGGCTGATGGCCGAAGTCCACCTGCAGACATCATTCCAAGTACCTGGGGCCAAAAGTTCTTCCTTGAAGGGGGAACGGGGTGGCACATCTCCTTTGGGTCCGCCATACATTAGGTCAATTTTGAACACTTGAGAATTGTTAGGTCTATCGAATAAGAAATCAACACATGGATGGGACATTAGTTAACTAGAACTCAAATCTGTGGGAGTGATTGACTCATACCCATCCTATTCAAAAGATGTTTATGAATTCTTGAAATTAAACCAGTATATGGCTTCTACCCTATTTCTAGCCACAACTTTGTTTGTAGTTAGGATAAAAATATGGGGCATTGTGTTCCTTTCCGCTTTACCTTTTATAGAGAAATGTGTATTATTATGGGAGCTGTATATTTCAGGGTCTTTTGTGTTTAAAACTTTTTAACTTCAGTTATACCTTGTTCAAAAACAACTGAAATCCGTCAGCAGATATAAAGGGTTCTCTTCATGAACTTGGGAAAATAAGAATAAAAAACCCAAACCCAGCAGAAATGATTACTTGCTTCATTATAGATGCACCAGTGTCCTACTACCTGCACCTCAGCATTGAGCCCGCCCCTTTTACTTTACAAAAGAAAACCAGTCAGACTTTATAGTTTTGTTCTCTTAAAATTTTCACACTTCTTTGGTAATTCACTGTTAACTAATTAATTAAGGGAAAGATGAAATGGGCAGATTTTTAATTGGAATTGGTAAACGTCCCCACAAGAAACCACTTAAGGAACCAGCTCTCTCAGTTCAGTTGGGAGTAAAATGGTTTTCCTTAGGAATTAGCTTTTATGCTCTCTCTACCTTTTAAAATAGAACAAAATAACTCCTTCCCAAGAAGTGTTTTCTGTATCTCACACCAACTCAAGATCCATTCTGAATTAACGTTTGTTAAAATAGTGAGGACAGTAATTACCATGTTGGATAAAAGGCCCTTGAAGTGACTGAACAACTGAGAGGGTCAGAGCCAGTGACCCCTGGACTCTGCGATCTGCAGTCTCTTGCTGGAGTCTTCCCATGCCCTGGGCCACTCTGGAGACTGGGGTGGGCACCACAGCTACCACTTCTCAGGGGAGAGGGGTCCTACATTTCAGGGGAGCAGGAGGGTGCGGAAGTCATGGTTTGGGACCCCACTGTGTTGTTTTCCTTCCCTTCTGCTTTTCCTCTTCCTTTTCTGAAGTGAGCTCTTCTCCAGAAAGTTTTCGCCCCGTGATGAACCAAGGCCAGTTCCCACTCCTCAAGGAGAAAGGGAAGGTCTTCCTCATTGAGCCCCTCCACTTGTGATGTCAGCAAGGGAGGGAGTGGATGGGGATCATTTTGTTCCTTCTCCCTGCAGGTCGTGGAAGCTCTCTCCCTGTTTTACATGGGGGTAAAATCTGGGGTGATGGGGCACCCCTGGGTGCTGTGTCTCACCCTGCGGGGCCTGCAACATAGCCGTGGTGATTAAGCATGAGAGCAGGCACATACTTGACTCCTTTGTATGCCTCACTTACTTCCTTTTGAAAGTGGGAAAATCTTAGTAACCACCCCACAGGGTTTTTGTGAGGATTTTTATGAGATAAAACCTGTAAAGGGCGCCCTGCCTCACATACAGTAAGTGCTCAACTACTGTTCATACTGATTGTCATCACAGAGCCTTGTGCTTTGTGCGTGGTCAGTGCAGGTTTGTATGGGATTGAGATTCCTCTGGTCCTCATGGAGCCACTGGACTACATGCTGACCTGCTAAACCTGTCAGGCTGAGGGAGATGGGACGGGGCACGTGGGACACAGTTGTTTGGAAATGAGGGTGGGGATTTAATATCACTGTACCTTTTAGGATGAAACTGACTAGGGATCTGTGACACTCTTTTTCAATTTTTATTGTTTATATAGAATTTGAAGAGCTAGAAAATGTCTCTCCAGTGCTCATTTTCACATTCTATATTGAAATGTCAAAATGTTCATCCTTCTCAGCAGCCAAAATGCCTTTAATCTTGGAAGTTGTACTTAATTTATCTCCCAAGGTAAGTAACGAATTTAATCCACTCTTTGGAAATAGATAGCCCCCACGTATTTTCCCTGTGCAACCTGTACCTATTTATGTTTTAATATTTCTTCACTCTAATTTTCTCAGGTTAAAAAAAAATTCTTTTCTAGGAATATCAGGGCATGAGATGGGGGAAAAGAATAGTGAATAGTGTGGCAGTTAAGAATAAGGCTTTGGAATTGGAGGGAACCCCTCCAGCCCCACCCCCACCCCAACCTCTTGTTGTGTAATTTATTTAATCTTTCCAAACTTCCTTCCCCATATGTAGACCAGGGACCGGGCCCGGTAACACCTCCCTTATGGACTGTGAGGGTTCAGCTAAATAGGATCATGCATACGGGGTGCTTAGCACAAGTGCCTGCCCCAAGTGAAGCCCTGGGGGTCCTCAGTATATGGCGGCTCTTGTGGCTGCAGCACTCAGATACCATAGAGAGCTGTTCAGTTTTTCATACTCTGTGATGACAAGCGTGCTGCTCGAAGAAGTGTTTGAACTTGCCTTTTTGAAAGTTCAGTTTCTCCAGATGATCCTGCACACCTGTGATATGGCTGCTCTCAGGGTATAAATTTCTCCAGTGCACCAAATTTCCTTTTCACCACGCACAACTCATTTCTGATATTAGTCACTGAACTTGGAACCTTCTGGTTTTGATTGGCTAGTCAGGGTTCACTGAGGCAAATTCTTTCCTGAGATTGCTCCATATGTTCAGGAAAGGGAGTGTTTGTGAGCTGCGCAGGCAGTAATGTAGACACAAAGCCAGAAGACAGCAGCATGTTGCCATTTTCAGCTACTCCCGGTGGACATCTGGGCAGGATGATTAATATTTTAGCATCTTTGTTCTTTCTGTTTAGTTATAACACTAGAGCTGTTTAAATCACTCTGAAAATAACATGCCTGACAGTTCTCTGGTTAAAAAAAAAGAAAACCTGAAGTAATAATCCTCTGCCTATTACTGAGGAAGTGTGTGTGGTAGGAAAGAAGAGAAAATTGGATGACTTAGGGGAGAAGAATAATTCTGAATAGCTTCTTGGTGGAGAATACATTAAACCCTCAATAGCTCAAAGGCATGACCAAAAGTGTGTCTTTAAGAGGCTGAGGTTGGCATCAGCGGGCACTTACATTCTGTAGCTGGCCCCGTGCCTGCCTACCACCCTTGTTTTGAACATTTATTACATGGCGACTTCTGACACTTTTCTCTTAAGACCCACATTTGAGATGTTTCAGCACCTAGAGTCTCTCTGGGCATCTCAGTCTTGTACTTAGTAGGTACTGGAGACCTGAGATCATGGTTTGATTTCCTATTTAAACACTTTTCTTTCCTCCTTGTGCTATTTTGTAAGTCTAAGGGAAAGAGTGTTCAGTGGTCACTTAACCTACTCAGTGTAAGGCATGCAGCTAAGTTTGAGGCTTGATTTAAGGATTATACTGAGCAGTAGACTTACAGTGTAGGTGTCAACATTTGCCTTGTGTCATAGCTATATCCCTAAAATAATTGCAGATCGTAATTTAGTGGGGGGTAGTAGGATGGTGAGGGGGTATGTATTAGAATCACCTGAAACTTTTCCCAAAGGTGGTAAGATGGAGGGTGTGTGTCTTTGGGAAAAGTTCCAGGTGATTAGCACAACTTTCTATTTACAGGAATGCCTTAGAAAATCTTTTTTTTCCCCTAAAGCAACAGCTTTTTGATAATTACCTCTTACAGCTGCTGATTTTTTAAGAACAAGGTGTAAGAAAGGTATAGAGCATATATGGTGGCTGTCAAAGTAGAATATTTCAGTCCTGTGATAAATAAAATATCTGACCTTGAATTGGCAGTTAAAATTAATTTGCTTTGGAGGAAAGAATTTAAGCCTCTTAACAAAATAGATTCCAGTGTTACCTTTTAGTATCAATAATTCTGTAGTAGGGAAGCAAACATAAAATTGTTGCTGTGCTAATTCTGTTCCAGGAACCATTCTTCCTGGTTTATGTAAGCTATTGTATTTAATCCTCATAGCAACCCTGTTAGTGGCAACGCTATTGCCATTTTACAGATGAGAAAACTGACACTCAGAGAATTGAATATGTGCCTAAGATCACCTAGCAATAAACTGGCAGGGCCCACTCAGACTCTATGCCATTAGAGCAGTTAGGCATACAGGTATGCTCTGGAATGGGGAGTCTTTTACACTGTTCCTCAGTGACACTTTCTCCCTCTCTTCATAGAAGACCAGGGAGATCTTGCTTCACTATCCTTCGGGCTCAGGTTGAATGGATCTTTCCTCCTCGGGCTTTATAGGGCCTCCATGCCAGGCCCCCATCTTCCAGTGCCTGGGGAGTATGGCAGCCCTGTAGCTGGTGCACTTCTCTAGCTCATTCTCTGCTCCTCAACTGCTGCTGCCCAAATGTACAGGAATCAAGAAGGTGCCCCCAAACAATCCTTCCCTGTACAGACTCACTGTATTAAAAGGGATGTTGTTCCAAAGTGATTGTTAATGAGGGTTTCATTGTATGTTTTATCATTCCATGTGCTTTTTTTCCTGATAGAAATCCTTAAGAGGGGAAAGAACTTGTGGCTGAAATGAGGTTTTGTTTTCAGTTAAGTCACAAATAATCACTGTTTTGGTTTGCATGGAACAGTTACTAAGCTACTAGGTTAGTGGTCTTCATTAAATCATTCTAGGGGGGATCCCTGCTGCTTTCTCTGTGAGCTTCATGTTTCCACACATAATCGCCTGATGATGTGGGCTCTGTCCACATGTGACTGAGCAACAGACTTATTTGTGTCTCTCTAGTAGAATCAGCTACCCTGGAAGGCTATCTCTTCTTTACTTTATATTGGCTTCTGCCTCTGTATCTAGCTCCTGAAGGAACCATGTGTTAATAATTTCCTAAGGGGGTCAAACCAGGATCTAGGGTGGTGATAAGGTGGAGGGGGTGTGCCTTTGAGAAAAGTTCCAGGTGATTCTGATACAAACCCCTTCACCATCCTACCCGCCACTAAAAATCACCCCTCTTCATACTGATCTTCTGCATTGCTTCTGTCTCCTCCCGATATGGGGTTTGTGTGGATCATCTCATCCATTGCATCGGTCCATGTTAGGATCTGTCGGGGGAGAGAATATTTGTGTTTTTCAGGCGCTGTGTACATGGTGAAAATCTACACTAATACTTTTAAGGAACTCTCATTTTAGCCGGAAAGACTATTAATTTATAAAAAAGTAATTGTAATGCATTGAGATCAGAGCTGTCATAGAGGTATGAATGTTGTGGACAGCTACAAAGTGGTTTTTTCAAAAGCAGGGATGGACAACATTTTTCTTTTGCAGGCTCTTGACTCACAGAAAAATAACCGCCCAGTTGATGGCCAGCATAGTAAGTTTTATGGTGGTAATTAATTCCCTTAATCTTCCCAACAAATTTCTGAGGCAGGTGCTCTTACCATCCCCACATAAGTGCTGGGGAAAGTGAGACAGAGGCATTTGCAGTAACTTGTCCAAAGTCATACAGGTAATAAGTGTCAAACCCAGGATCTGAACCTAGATTCATCTGATGACAAAGTATGTTCCTTTAACCACTCTACATATTTACTGCCTCCCTACATGATAAAAAACATTACTGGAATTTAATGACTCTTTATAAAAGATATTTGTTATACAGATATGACTGTATTCTTGCCCACCCTTTGCCCCCTGAGAAGGATTTGGAGTGATAGCAACATCCAAGAATCAGTAGTGGATGTTGTGATGTAATTGTAGAGGGAGGAAACAAGCTCAGTGCAAAAATTAGTCCAAAACGTGAGATTAGCAGTTCCAAAGTGTGAAAGCCTTTTTTTAAACTATTGTTTCTATTGTGAAGCCCACTCGTGTCCTTTGTCTTCCCCAGAGACGTAATATCAACTACCCACTGAAGATTGTATATCACATGATAGTTGCTTCTTGTGCTCTTGATTAAGCCATTGCCTCCCAACTCTAAACACACCTTTCTGTGCTCCACTTTGTGATGCTAGAGCTGGCCCCCCAAAGGCCACATTCCTGCCTTGCCAGCTGGCTTCCTATTAAGCTTGTCAGTGGGGAGTGCTAGAAGGATGCTGCAAGGATTGGAGGACAAAAAGAGAAGTGTACCTTCCAGCTCGCTCCCTGTCTGCTGTCATCACCCAGGCAATGCGTCTAAGCCCAGGCAGCAGCAGGGCCTTCCTGCGGCTGTGGCTGAACTCAGTTTGCAGTTTTCCAGTCCTCGCAGAATCAGCGTCTTGGGGTGCCCTCCAGACACTACCTCCAGCTGAGCAGCACCTCCTCCTCAGATGTTTGGGTCTGGTTTCCACAGAGCCCACCCCCAGGCTCCTAATTTTAATGATTTTACTCCTTTTGCCACCTGTACTGCTTCCAGGGTCCCCCAGAGTTGTTGTTTCACCCTTCAGTTACTAGGTAACAACTTTATATCTTGTTAACAATTCTCCATATTAAATTGAATTCTCTCTTAAAATAATGGGTATGACTTCTGTCTCCTGATTGGACCCTGACTGATAAACTATAAAATTCAGACTTCTGGTGCTTAGCTTCAGCTTCATTTCATCATATGTTGTCTTCATCCGGGAAGAGCACGCTCTAAGTAGCCGCTAAGGCACACTCATGCTGCACTGGGAATGCTGGATTTCTGACAGCCTTTGAGGAGCAAGAGCTTGACAACAGACTCGAAGTTAGGACCTCTAGTGTGTTTTCTAACAATCCATAGGATGGCCTTCTCAAAGTCATGATTACTTTTGACAATATTGTCATATTATTAGTGGCCTCCTTTTGGTAGAAAACAACATATTTCAACTCAACTCTCCTATTAAGAGCAGTATATATAGAATTGTACACACATCTACATATGGAATAGTATATACAGAAGTATTTATACCTAAATAAATAGTAAGATGGTAAAATTGAGCCTCCGTTTTCTTGGTAGAAGAGTTGATGTGAGATTGAGCAAGATGACATGTAAAACATTCTAGCACAGTCTGGTCCTTTAGTTACTCTCCTCTTGGCATTGGTTACATTAGTATGAATATGATGGCTGGCTCTCTGAAAGCCAGCCCGAATTATTCGTCTATGCCAGTGGCAGTGAACCTATTCTCCTTGTCAAAAATCAGATGGATAATGGGAAAGCCACCCCATCTCAGTCAGTCAAACATGAGGGAGAATCTCTTCTAGGGCCTCTGGCAAAGGTTTTGTCTCCCTTGTAAGAAAAAGCTGGATTGTCCTTTTCTTCTTCTGGAAGGTGTGTCTGGACGTGATGCTTCGAACAACTCTAATTCCCATCTTATGACTGCAAGAAGAACCAGCTTGAGGGAAAGCCTGTGCTGAGGCTGGAGGAGCAGACACTGTGGTAGGCTGAATAATGGCCCCCAAGATTCCCCATCTTAGTCCCCAGAACCTGTGTCTGTGTTACTTTATGCCGCAAAACAGACTTTGCAGATGTGGTTAAGGGTCTGGGCCTTCAGATGGGAAGATTATTTTGGATTATGTGGATGGGCCCAATGTAATCACAATGATCCCTAACAGTGGAAGAGGGAGGCAGGAGAGACAGTGCCAGAGTGCTGGTACGTGAGAAAGACTTAACCAGTGTTGCCTCTCTGAAGGTGTAAGGGGCTATGAGCCAAGGCATGCAGGCAGTCTCTAGAAGCTGTCACAGGCAAGGAAATGGATCCCCCCTGAGCCTCCAGAAAGGGCAGTCTCTTGTCAGACTTCTGACCTCCAGAACTGTAAGATTAGTAAGTTTTTGTTGTTTTAAGCCACTAAGTCTGTGTTAATTTGTTACAGCAACGATAGAAAACTAATACAGAGATGAAAAGAGCCTGAGTACTTAATGACTTTGTTGAACGTCTGAATCATCTGACCCTGGAACAACCTCATTACATGAGATAGTTTCTGTGTTGTTTAATCCGGTTTGATTTTCTGCTACTTGCAGCCTAAGCTGTCCTAATTAACACATACATGCTTAGCGGAACACTGCATATAAGGTGGACTCTAAATGAGTATTTGTTGAATTGTGAAAAAATGTTGGAGAAAACTCCAGAATACACATCTAAAGACGCAGGGCTGTTCTCAGATTCATACTAAGTACAGTAACTTGGAACTGTTTTTTGTTTTTTTGTTTTTTTTTTCCTAAAGACACAAAAGATATTGGAAGGATGGATAAATTATTTGAATACTGAGATGGCCTGGAACTTCAACAGGTGCACTTTCAAATTGCCAGATTCATTTCCTATTGTGACCCCCAGCCATCCAAATTCTCTTTTCCGAAATAACATTTCAGCCGACTCTGTGAACATGCCAAGAAGTGATTATTTTTCCAAATCCAGATGATTTCCTAATTTAGGATAGCTCAAGCAGAGGTAGAAATGAAGGGAAACATAGGCTCTTTTTCCATCTCCACAGAGTGGGAACAGCCCCAGTACTGGCTTTCACCAAATGTTGCTGACAACTATGGAAGCAGTTATCAGAGGACAGCTGTTCAGTGGCCTCAGTGAACTCAGTTGGAGGCTCAGCCCAGTTTAAGATCACAGAGGCCAAAGATCAAATGCTATTTCAGTTGGTTTCCAAAGCTTTCTCCACCACTTCTGGGTTTCAAATTAGTTTTTGTAATTTCTGCTCCAAACACCATCCTGAGCCCCGCAACCACCGTTCTTTGTACTTTCACTTCATCCCCCCACTCCCAAAACACTTGCTCGAGTCTTGCTGCCTCCTCTTCCTTCCTTTCACCAGAAAACTGTTTTCCTAAAGTAGATAAAGATCACGGCCGTGGGAAAACAGTACTTCTCTTAACATGGCTTCCAGCCCTGGCGTGTGTAATATACTAAACATCCTTGGTCATGATGGCCACTCCCAGGATCTGGATCCTGTATGAACCATAGTTGTATTGTTAGGGTAGTGGGGAGGGTGTGCTGGGCATAGTAAATCATACCCCTAAATCTCCAGTGGGAGGTGAGCCGTATGCTGTAAAGGGTTCGTTGGTATAGTTTTTCAAATGAGAAATGGTCAGAAACCCTAACTAGATTTACTGGTTGCAGACTTTCCCTTAGAGTTGTAAGCTATAAAGTTTTTAAAATAATTTTGAGAGTCTTAGATGGAAGACAGTGTGTTTGGTTAGCCCACTTTATGAATAATATTGTAGTGTGCCATCTGCGAGGCACGTTGACTATATAACTGGAGTGTCTGTATTCTTCCCCATATTTTGGGTCCCATCTTCCCTATCTTTCCCCTCTTGATATCATAGTCAAAACCATACTATTTTTTTTAATTCTACTGCTGTTTTAATTGCTACTACATTTTAGTCTTTTCATTTGTGCTTTTTTTCACACCAACATGGCAAATTATTTTCTTGCTGTACCTTCCTTGGTGTCCCCAAAAGCCTTCATAATTATGTATCTGCTATTGTAAAAATACATACCTGAATATAAGATAATTCCTATGTTTCCAAAAAGAAGACCCTTCCAACCCCCCCAAGTGTATTGCCCAACTTGGAATATATATACTTTTAAGGCAGTAGTTGAAATAATCCATTGTCTTATGATATTCAATTTGTTATTTAATTATATATATTTAAAATAACTTGGAAAAATACTTAAAAACGTAGCCTCTTCCCTTTAATTTTATGAAATATTTTTATTCAGACTCTTCCTTTGCATCTTTGAAATCAGTGTTTTTGTCACCTAAAAAACAGTGTTAGACAGACTCCTACCCTTCTTTTCTTCAGCTACAGTCCACATTTCCCTGTCAGCCTCTTAGTAGGGACAGTAGGGTTGTAACAATATGTCCTTTCAGGAAAGCAAGAGACTCTTGGTACATTTTATTTGTTAATTCAACAAACATTTATCCAACATCCAGTAGTTGCAGTATGCTAAGTGTTGGGTTTACAAAGCTAAATTGGAATAAGTCCTGGCTGTCTTCTTCCCTCCAAGGAATTTACACTCGAGTGTTGAAGGCACCACTGTGAACAGAGAATTACAATATTGTATAAGAAAGATGAATAATAGATGAATAAAAGATGAAAAACACAGAAGGTGTTTTTGAAGGTTCTTCACAGTGCCTCTCTTCTGTCTAGTTCTGAACATGCATATTCCTCATGATGTGTACAACCACTAGAGCATAATCTGCATTAACAGCAATAGAATTTTCCCCATGGAGTAAACATATTTTTGCTATGGGTGTGGCAACTAAACTCATTTATAGTTGTTTTTCCTGGTTTTCCTGGAGTTTTACAATGGATTGGGTGAACCTCCACTATGAGCCAGCAACAGTTTCAGGGCCTAGGAAATTAAGTTTTTGGATCACCACACCAATTTCTAGCTAAGTTGGTCCTAGAAATGAGGAGGGCCCAAGGACTAAGGTCAAGCCCATTCTACTGGGATACAGTAATCTGAGGGTTCCCAGGTAGAGTTTAACTTTGAAGTCATCAGTGACTGAAGGGATATGGAAGTTCATTCATTGAGAATGCTCGTCATGTACTGGACCTTGCACATGCTGATCTTTCAGGTGCTCACTTACATGGAAGAGCCCCTGGCTGGTCCATTTCCTTCATCCACAGGAGCCAGAGGTCACTGTCAGTTTGGGAAGGCCATCTGATCTATGTGTCCACTTCTTTGCTTGCCCTTTATCAGACTCAGCATCAACCCCCAAAGTTGGGTACTTCCACCACCTGAACCTTTCAGAGCTATAATGTGTTTTAAAGTACTAATTCCTTCTCCTAGGAAGCATTATAATTGAGTAAATAAGAAACAGTGTTTAGAAATAGGAGCACATTTATATTTAACTTCTTGTTGAGCAAAGTTTTGGTTGTTTTTTTTTAATCTAAATTTGGTTCAAAATTCCACTAAAGATGGAAGAGAATTTCCCCCACTCTTATCCTGCCTTTCTCCTCTTCCCATAAGCACTCTTGTGTTTGAAAGAAGGGAAAATAGAGCTAATTGTTTCTAGTATTTCTAGGCAAGACGAGCTCCACCAAGAAGCTCTTAGGTACTGGGAATGTCTGGGATGAAAGTAGATTAAAAATCTTAGAATAAAACCTCAAAGATAATACCAGATTACAGTGTAGCTACTACTGAGTGACTAGAATTTGAGTCACAAACCAGCCCAGTCATAATGATGATGAAAGTACCATTGGGATCTATCTTATAGTTACTCATTATTATTTGACCCCAGTAAAACAATTCATGCACCTTATATTAAGAGAGATTGCTGTAAGTGCTTCTCCATTTTAACCGTAAATTACCAAGATAACTTAATTAGATTAAGAGAAAAGCATACATCAGATACAGCTTGATTAAACCACGTAAGAAAAAAGAAGCCAAGCAAACTATCAGAGTCATATTTTCTAAGCAGTGACACGTTAAGTTTTCTAAGAATCCAGGCACTGTGTGTGTATGTGTGAGTGGGTTTATGTATATTTCAATTATGCATTTGTTTCTTATTAATCATTCAGAAGTCAGTGATCATTTGGGGGAAAACCCAGCACCTTGAGTACTTTTCCTTTCCTCCTTAAATACTCACTTTTCATTAAAAGAAAAACCCAGAGATGGGTATTTTTTATAAAATTATAAAAATAATTTGAACATACATATTGTAGGAGCTAAATTTTAGCTCTTGGATTAAGGATTCTGGTTACTTTTTCCTGACACAAAGTATATAATACATTTCAAGTTCTACAAGTCATTAGAAAGCTGGAACTCCCAACAACGGCTATATCTATGTCAGAGGCACCATTTTATTTAGAAAAATTATGAAAACCGTTGTACCCAAAGGGAATTACTGCTTACTCTGGAAGGTTAAATCAAACATTGAAATGATGCCGTGTGTGAGTGCTCAAAGTCTGCCTCCATAAATCGCACCCCTGGTTACAAAGTTTGATATGGAAAGGTGAGGTGACATAGGCTTGTGTGACCCTGTTTTTTCTCCACACCAAGATGAGTTTAAGCAGAATCAGCTTGGACCACTCTTTGAGTCAGACTTTGAGAAGCTAATGGTATTATGGTGAGGATTAGATCTGGGAAAAGGAAATAATTCAGAAAATAAATGCTGGAAGGGAGAGATAATATAAACAAAGGAGAGAATTCTAAAATATAACTCATGCCAGAAGTTTTGAGGGATAAAGTTTGTGTAGGCACCGTTTCTTTAAGATAGAGTGAGGACCTGTTAGAAGTCAGGCTGTCTGGACCATTTATGTATTCCCAGCCCAGAGCTCTGGGTCCACTACACAGTCTATGCAAATGTTTGTTTTGTTGGAAGCGGGGAGAAGGTTCTGCTCATGGAGGAAGGCCACAAAAGAAGACTTGTTTCAGGATGTCAGCTGAACTTCCCCCATTGGCAGTTAAGAGCACATAGGTGCGCAAAACATGGAGACCACTGAGCAGTACAACTGCTTCACAAGAAGTGGATGGCACAAATGCAGAGAAGATGCTGATCTGAAGCTGATTAATAGGTCTAAATCTTTAGGTTGCCATTAGATGCCAAATCAGCACACTGGTCTTTGCTGGAGCAAAATGAATCAGGCTTCAAAAAAAACAAAAACAAAAAAAATCACTCGTTTACATCCTGGATAATGTGTGCCAGTTGGTAGAAATCCAAGGAGAATTTGAAGGAATGCCTTTTCATTAAAGCATTAGTGTCTGTCCTTGGTTACCTTTTTTTGTGGGTGTTGGGTTTTTACTGAGTTGTAACTTAGGTGCATTAAATGTTGTGCTTTTTTTGTGAACAGTCTGAGTTCTGATAAACATGTAAAATCATGATACAGAACAGGTCCATCACCCCCAAAAGCTCTGTCATGCCCCTTTGTGGTCACCTTCTCCTTTTGTCTCCAGCCCCCTATGCAGCACTGATTTGTCTTCTATCCTTAAAGTTTTGACATTTCCAAAATGTAGTGTATATGGAATCACGCAGGACATAACTTTGTATCTGGCTACTTTCACTCAGCATAAATGCATTTCTACTTCACCCACACTGTTGCATGCATCTGTAGTTCCCTTGGATTGCTGAAGAATATTCCATTGTGTCGCTGTACCACACTTTGTTTATTCATTCCCTGATTGAAGGCATTGGGTTGTTTCCAGTTTGGGGCGATTTTAAATAAAGCCACTACAAACACTTGTGTTTAGGTTCCTGTGTGAATAAATGTTTCTGTTTCTCTTGGGTAAATACCTAGGAGTAGGATTGCTGGTTTATATGGTAAGCGTATGTTTAGTTTTCAGAGAAACTGACAAACTGTTTTCCAAAGTGATTGAACCATTTGCATTCCCACCAGTGGTGTATGAGAATTTCAGTTGCCCCTCATTATTGCCAACACTTGATTATGGTCACGTTTAAAAACATTTAACCATTTTTGGCATCTTTTTAAAAATTGTCTCCATTAATACTTTTTATAATGCAGAGAGCTTACCTTTATTCTTCAAAAGCAAAATTCTGTTTTTCTCTGAATAGTGAAAATTTTGCATCAATTAAAAAAAATTAGTGAATTCTTACTGCTTAGGGTCTATAAAGTCACCATGAATAGTGAATTAGCGAGGACTAAACCACAGCTCCTAGGGGAAAAACAAGTTAGATTCTCATGAGGCTCTGGTTGGAACATTTTTGTCAACTGATCAATACGTAAACATGTTTTAAGGGTGTTTCTGTTTAAAGATGCATTATTTAATATATTTGGATTATTCATTAACATTGAACTCATGGTCCGCAGCCCAAACAAAGTCTACCTAATACATGAATTTTCTCTGTAAGGCACATCACAGCCTGTGCATGGTGGCCATTCTAAACAACCAAAATCAACAACAAAAAGCAGAAAAATGTGAAGAACATGGCACTAAGTAGAGCAGGAAGAGATACTTTTTTAAGGATTGAGAGCTGAAACAAGAAGGTAGAATATTGTGCTGGTCTGCCTCTGCTGGGAAAGGCCCATCAGGTGATGCATGGTGGTCACTGCTCTGTGCATATCCAAGACCGACTGCAAAAGTGCCCCGAATACTGTTTTTGGGGTTACAGGTATCTTTTAGCAAGTAGGTGAATTCACCTATGTTTTTATGTTTTAGAAAGTGCTTGAATTCAGTTCAACTTAAATAATGATTTGTAGCAATTTGGTTTAATTCCAAACCTAATTAAATATTTTTGTATTTAATTGTTTAATTAATAAATTACTGAGAAAATTAACTTGCCAAGCCAGAACCATTTAGTATGAGGGCTGCTTTGAAAACACCTCAAGACCTTCCTAAGATTCCCCCCCACCATATTAAAGAACATATTCTTGATTTATGTTAGAAGATCTTGTGCACCATTCAAACATAATAAGCGCACACTTCATTCTTAAAAAGTAATATAAAATGTTGAACCCTGAATTTTATCATAGTAATAGCTGTAGGGTATGTGTTTAAATTCACAAGACAGATTAATGCACTTACGAAACCTCCATTGCCTAAAAGTAATTATAAGTTTTCTAGATTGACTGCCAATATGATATAGGCCCTAAAGAAATCACCCCTCTTTCCTGAGACAGAACAATAAATTGGTTTTCCTGAATACAGTGGGTAAAGAATCCAAGTTTCTGACCTTGACTATGTCACTGGTAGTGTTCTGTGCAGTAGGGAACGATCAGGATGACAGTTGCTGAAATGTTTGAGATTTATAACATAATAGCTTGAGCATATGTGCCAAAAAATAAAAATCTTAAGTCCTATCAAATCAAGATTAATTACCTATTAAAATACTAACAAATAGTGTAGTACAGGTGGTGTAATAAGCTGTCTCTCTTCATATATTGTTACAAAACAAACTATTTTGGCAGTGACATGAAACATCATGTATCTTCTATCTCACTCGCAGTGGGAAAGGGAAAAAATTGCTGCTCGGTCATTCTTGGTGTGGATTTTGGCATTTCATTAGGAAGTGCTATCACAAACCTTTTCACTGAAAAGCATATGCAACTCTCTGGAAACTGCTAAATTTCCTGGCTTTGTACTACCGCCAAAGAGCTGTTGCTTCTCCCCATCATTAACTACTACATATTTATTCCTTCCTATCTTTGTGGAGAGTAACCCCTACAGCACTCCCATGAAAAGGAAAACAGTAGTTTGCTTCCTCCCTCCTGCTAGCTTTACAGGAATTAATCCCATGGGCTAAGTGTTGTCTTTATATTAAGCTTTAATTTGATGGTTTTAATGGTGGGCCTAGTGGCAGTAGTAGAAATGGTACCATTGTACTTGTGTTTCTTCATTAAAATGGGTTTTGAAATTTGGGGAAAATTGCTCATGAAATTTTGTCATTAAACCTTCTATGAGGCTAGAATAGTAATAGTGTCACTTAGTGAGTAGTCAGCCAGCCAGCAGATATTTAGTGAGGACCTACTATGTGCAAGGCAGTCTTCTAGGCTTTAGCCATACCATGGTGAACAAGATAGTGCCTGACCCCCATGTGATTTCTCCATTTCCTTGTGCTGAATGTATTTGGTTAAATGTCTGCTATTATAAGAGGTGGAAAGTGAATACAGAAAACAGCTATTGAAATATTAATTTACCTAAAGTATCCTCATGGTTTAAAAAGTTATACTTACTCTTATATACTTTCTAAATACTACTTCCTTATACCATAGAAACATGTTATAGTTTTTAAAAAGTGAAAAATTTGGGGAAATAAAGTATCTCAAACTTACACAAAATAAAACATCAGCATGTTGACCTATTAGTCAAAGTTGTCGCTTAGGTACCCATTTTTCTTAAGTAAACAAGCCTTTCCTGCTTGGGGTTTTAAAGCTCTTCATTTGGGGAGTTTTACTGTCCTCCCTGTCTTAAAAGAAACCCAGCAACATGACGTTCTTTCTCTGAGACCCTGGTCTGTCCACTACAAATGGTGTAACAAGCTGTATTTCTTCATTCATTTTTTACAAAACAAACTCTTTAACAGTGACATGAAATATCATGTCTCTTCTTTTTGTCTCACAGTGGGAAAAGGGAAAAAAAAAAGTTCCTTGCTCATTTCTCTTTGTGGATTTTGGCATGTCATTGGAAAGTGCCAATAGGTATTCATTTTTTATGTTGCTCTGGAAAGCTGTCAGCAGCCTTCCAAGTCACAAAGCAAACTTAGTCCCTAACGGTTCTCCAAACTCAGGTCAGAAAGGTGGGAAACTTTTGTTTTTCTAGGCAGGGAGTGCATGAATAATACACTTGCAACCTGCTTAGCTTCCCCAGATTCTCTGTAGCCAGCTTCTCTGCTCAAAGAACTGCACATCAATCTGTCGCTGATGGTCAGCAGAGCAGCAAAGAGCCAATGTTATTGTGAACCTACAGCGGAATGACTTGCTTCCCAGCTGGTGATCAATCTGTGTTAGACGGCAACATGTTTGCTTCTACAAATGAGCTGGACCCCTCTGCCACATATCTCTGCCAACTTTTAAAAGAAAGAGTCTGTTTCAATTCTTTTCGGGGGTAAAGACAAAGAAATCTGTCTCCCTTTACATAACCAGCTATTGAAAAGTCCATGCAAATATTCACAGCCAGTATTCTAAGGAAATTGTCTTGAGAAGTCAGGAAGTTGCGCTCAAAAGAGAATAAAAAGAATATATGTATGTATGTACTCACACACACACATGGTAAATATCTTTTTTTCTTCTTTTGTAAAGATGATGTGCTTATGATTCTAATTGTACCATCTCTGGACACTTCTCACTTCAATATAAAAAGGTCCTGGCATTTTGGATTTTAGTTGACTTCTTTAAGCTCCAGGTGAAGCCCATTGTGATATTGCTGTGAAAAATGCTATAAAACTTCTAATTGAGTCTTACTATTAATTAAGGTAGAATAACCAGGTCTGGGCTGGAAATAACTCCACTGAATCAGTGCCAATGGGAGAACACGATGTGTCTTACTAGCTGTGAACTTTTAAGAGGCCTTTCTTAAAGTTCCCTAGGACAGAGAGATGCCAGTCTAGTCCAGAAACCATGGCATGGCAGAAGGACTTGGAGGTGGTAGAGAAGAATGTGGGAAAGGTTATGTGAATGAGGAACGGTGTGAGATCTGTGATGGGAAGCAGATGTGTAAAGATCCTTCTATGTCACACTAGCTGTGGCACAGTGCTATAGTATATTTGGAGGAAGTGTGAATGAGTGGTTGATAACAGGAATGAGGAAATTACGGTTAGAGGAAGGCACTGTAGAAAATTTTGAAGAAGGGTCATAAAGAAAGTTTTATATCATTTGGTGAGGATTTAATTACACAAATTATTGTTCTTCCTTGCCTGTGATCATGTTAGCCCCTGGATAAACAGATTGTGTTGTCATTCAGCACAGTAATATAAAGGAGCAGCGGGAAGATTTGCACCTTGGTCAGCGTAGGTGGAGCACCTCTTTTCTCCATAGAAAGTGGGGATCTCTAGACCCCTGGGGGTGCTAATAAAGGTAAGGTAGATGAGACAGAAAGAAGGGAACTTTGAAAAGAGTGTGAAAATCACTTTGGCCTCAAATTACTCAGCTGAACTAGTCCCCTTGAGCTGTAGAAGGGATTTCTGATTTGGGAAGCAGTTATATTAGATGAGCTTAACGGTACCTTCCAGGATCATATTCCACATGGAATTGGAGGGGACTGTAGCATGTTGCTGGATCTCAAGTTCCTTTAGGATAAAGTCTGTGTGCAATCCATCTTTGCGTTCTCCACTTACACATAATAGGTGCTTGATGAATGCGTGAATTCATCTTCAGTTGTTCTGACAAAGAGGAAAGAACTGAAGACCCTAGAACTGCTTTCAGTGGTTGATGTAACAATTCAGCCCCAAACATGAACATCCCCAACTCATAAGAATAGTGGTGTTGCCCTCTTAGATTGGATATATGATCCTCCTGGTCTCCAAGCCTGCCTTTGAAGGTGATGTGCAAGAAGAACATATTAAGGACATGATTGTCTTCTTCGATATTAATTGCTGTGATTACTATATCCTCCCAGACATCTAAGGCACTCTCCCCTTGGCTCTTCCATCTGTGGAATTATCTACATAGTTACTAGTCTATAGCCGGAATGTTTCCCAATTTTATGAGCTCTTGAATATAAGTGGATTTACATTAACATTAATGCCCACTGAGGTTATCTTAACATTGACTGACTCTCCTCTTTAAATATTTTGGTGAGTTCTCGCTTGTTCCCAGGAATCTGGGATGCTTATACATCACCACTGCTGCTTGCCTCTGCCACTTGGGGACAGTGCTTCCCCCCACCTCCATGAATTCCATCTCCTCTGTTGCTTCAAGATGACCAGTTAATTTGCATAAAAGAAAGATAACTTTAGGATGATGTGGATGAAGGACAGGAGCAGGTCAGGACTCAATGAAGACAAGCCAGTTAAAAGATAGTTTGACATAGTTTAATCTTCAGATGATATTGGGCTGGCCTGGAATGATTTGAGGTAGGGGAAGATACTGAGAGACGTGGGCAGACTTAAAGGAGATGAAATCAGTAGGACTTCATGATTGATTGATGTCTGGCTTGTGCAGCTGCCATCTACCAGTACAGGGCACATGGAAGAGGAAGTTCTATGGAGGCAGAGTGAGAAGACATTGAGTTCAGAGGAGCCTGAGGTGCTCGGAGGTTAGGTATGTCAGAAAGAGCATGCGTCTATTGAATTTGGAGCTCAAGAGAGAATATAAACTTGAATTTTAGATCTGAGGGTCAGCGTGTGGATGGTAAATAAAGCCATGGTGTTAACCATGCAGAAGAGCTGAGGGCCTAGGGCAGAGTTCTGAGGAATACTGTTATTTATCGGAGGATGTGGTGTAGGAAAAGGGAGGTTTGAGGAAAATCAGGAGAACAAGATCAAGTGATATTTTGACTAAACTCCTAACATCCCTTCTCATTTTAATCTATCCCATTGCATCGTACCCATCTTAGCATTCACCACTCCATAGCCAGGATTGTTAACTGTTTGAATTTTTCTGGTCTGAGATGGAAATGATGAGCCCAGCTTGGAGGTGAGGGAAGCAAGTGAAAAGGGTTGAGCCCAGGAGTAAAATCAGCCCCTCGGTGCTAGAGATCGAGAGGAGGCCAGTCATAGTGACGTGAAGGGGGAGGGGGTGACAGCTTTGGGGAGACTGAAGAGCACCTAGGATGTGGGGCTGAGGATTTCAGTATTGGGAAACTACTGAAGATTGCTTAAGTGACAGTGACAGTGATAAGATTTAAAAATAGTGATTCATTGTGGATTTAATCAGGCAGTGGTGGGAAATACTGTGGATGTCAGCAGCCAGTTGGAGACAACTGCAGTCAATTCGAGTGAAGCATCAACAAGAAATAGTGATGATGAGAATGGAAAAAGGGATGCATTTGAGAGAGAAAAGGGAGGAATCTCAAGCCTTGGTGATGGATCCTAAGGGAGATCTAAGGGCAAAAACTCCCAGCTTTTGAACCCATATAACTAGGTAAGTAATGACAAATCTCTACATTGCAGAGTTAGAAAATATCTTTAAAGTCATCCAAGTCAATGTTTCCCCATATAGGATCTAATGGAGTAACTCAGGTTGGAAGCCATTAGATTGTAAAAGTGATTCTCAACTCTTTCTTTCTGTACCTTTCCTAACGAGATTATCAGGGTTCTGGAAATGGGCTAGTTTATCTGACACCATATTTAGCCTCCAGCTCTCCTTTATCCATCCTGACCAAGGTTTGAAAACCCCAAGAGAAACTTAATAACAGAATATTCTTTGCTATGTATCTTTTTATTTTTTATGTACATTAGGGGATATTTTGGTGAGAATTTTTTAATGGTAGTGTCTGTCAGTATGTTCCAGTTCCAGGGTCCCCCCCACTCCACATCCCTTTAGGAAGGAATATCATTGGTGCTTTCCTGATAAAAATAACAGAATTTATATGGAGGAAAGTATAGTAGTGATAGTAACCATCAGTTATTACAGTGCGGAAAAGATAGGCTATTGAAGTTAAACGTTCATTTTGCAAAATGATAAAAACCTTTTAATTGCTCACAAATATGGTATCATCTGGCTGTGTTGTATGCTGCTGTTAAAGTAGGTATTGTGTTAAACATGGGTCTGTGTTAAAAGAAATAGTGTGTTCGAACCAAAAAAAATGATAGTCTTGCCCCACCCAACATTGTTGAAAAGTCATCCATTGTGTTTCATTGAGCTATGCATGCCCCGTTAAGGAACCGGAATCCATTGTCTAGAGTTGGGGACCAAGCCTCAGTGGGATTGGCAGAGGATGTCATGTGACATGCCAGGGTATAGAGCAGGGCTCAGCAAGTTATGGCCCACTGCCTGTTCTATACAGTACAAGCTAAGAATGTAGGTTTTTATATTTTTAAATGGTTGGGGAAAACCCAGACAGAATTCCATTTCATGACATCTGACATGTGACAGTGTCCATGAAGTATTTTTATTTGTTTTTTTTTTTGAGAATCCTATCTGGCTTTGTGTTTTTTTTTTATAATTTATTTTGGTATCATTGATCTACAATTACATGTGCAATATTATGGTTATTAAACTACCCCCTTCATCAGGTCCCCCCCACCAACCCCATTACAGTCACTGTCCATCAGCGTAGTGAGATGCTATAGAATCACTACTTGTCTTCTCTGAGTTGTACAGCCCTCCCCGTGCCCCCCCAACATTACGTCTGCTAATCGTAATGCCCCTTTTTTCCCCTTGTCCCTCCCTTCCCACCCATCCTCCCCAGTCCCTTTCCCTTTGGTAACTGTTAGTCCATTTTTGGGTTCTGTGAGTCTTCTGCTGTTTTCTTCCTTCAGTTTTTTTCTTTGTTCTTATACTCCACATATGAGTGAGATCATTTGATATTTGTCTTTTTTCACTTGGCTTATTTCACTAAGCGTAATACCCTCTAGCTCCATCCATGTTAGTATTCTTAATTTTTGATACAGCTATGCTTGCTTGATTGCATACACCATCTATGGTTGCTCTTGCACTGCAACGGCAGAGTTGAGTAGTTGCAACAAAGACATATGACCTTAAGCCTAAGTATATTTACCATCTAGCCCACTGCAGAAAATGTTTACCAACTGTTGGTCTAAGGCAGTGTTTCCCAAACTTTAATGTGCATATGAATTACCTGGGAATCTTATTAAAATACAGATTCTGAGTCAGGAGGTCTGAGGCAGGGCGTGAGTCTGCATTTCTGACAAACTTCAGATGATGCTCCAACTGCTGGGTCTTGGATCACACACTGATTTGCAAGAGCCTATGTATGTAAGGAGAGAAAGCGGGGGAGATGTTGTAAAGGAGAGAGTATCAGGTTTTTAAAGTAGAAATAAGCTTGTATTTACTCCAGAGGCCAGAACTGGGACCAGTGGGTCCCGGCTTTGGTTTTTAACCTTAGGAAGTACTTTCTGATGATCAAAGACAATTGATCAAATCATTGTGGTGGCTATGATGAGGGTGAAGCTGGGAGCATTAGAGAGAAGATCCTAAGTTTGCCAAGTGGCTGGACTTTCCATGGTGGAAAGTGGTGATTGAAATCTCTTCCAATTTAGCTTCTTTGACAATGAAAAGGTAAAGATAGAATATGAAAGTAGGACGACAGGACTGAGTTGCTCGTTTGTATGAGGCCTGGTCAACAAGTTTGGTATTAATTGGATTAATCTCTCTTACATGGCACACAGCTAGTTTATCTTTGTATTGAGTAACAAACCACCAAGGTCTTCCATTAAATAATCTCATAAAAAATAAATGTTTTGCTCTAATTTGTATTATTTAATTTGCCCTTACTATTCCTTGGGTCAACCCTTGTGTGCGCTGAAAAGGCTTCAGTTGAATGACTCATACAGTTTTAATTGTACACTTACGAGGCAGTAAAAGGTAGTCCCTGTCCTTCTTACTCTCCACTTGGGTTCATTTCTCTCCCACATCCCTTCCTTCCCCGGCATCTGTTAATATCAGCCTTATAAAGGATCTGTGCTTGTAGCCGGATCTCCCAGCTGCAAGTTATTTTGGGGCCCTGCGGAGCCAATCCTCTCGTTAATGGCTCCTTTAAGAAGTACCAAAAAAAAAAAAAAGAAGAAGAAGAAAGAAACTAGTTCTTTTGAGCAAGACAGTAAACGTTGGAAATGGTAACATATTTAGACAGATGAGTGAGTCATGGAGTATTTAAGCAACCTGATATTTAGCTATTGATGAATACTTCCATAAACCATAAAACTCATTAAGTTAATAGTACAACTATCTACAAAATTTGGTGAGTGGCCATAGTCATGTGTTGTGGGTATATTTTTCTACTTTTGAATGCTTTTCATTTCAGCTTGTCATGGACCTTTAAAGACATGATTTATGCCTCCTAATACCCCCAGGGAAGTTAAGTATTTTCATATTTATTGCACGGAAGAGCATTCTGTGATTGCTTGCCTGTCCTAAAATCAGTTTGGCTGGAAAGGGACACAAGAATTCTGACCTCAGCTCTCTATCCAAACCAGGAGTCAGCACTTGAAAAATGTGAATAAATATCTTGCCCAGAGACTTCGTTTCAGTCTGCTAACCTGGGGAAAGAACAGATGGTGGGAGGCACCATACACACAATGCTGTTTTTTCTTTTGTAAATCCGTCTATATCCCCACATCCCAGTGCTCAGCGACATCAATACAGGCCCAACGTCTTTCAGCTCTTTCCGACTTCTCAGACAGTTCTTCCTCACCCAGTACAGTATGCTCGTCACCATCCTGATAGTTATGCTCATTATTAAAACCTGAGCAGCAGAGTCTAGATTCTGCCCCAAGCATGCTGGTGATCTTACGTAACCTCGACAGACTTGTGTGTGTACCGATATTTTTCAAAATCAACCATTTTAGATGCTGTCCCCTCTTCCTTTTATCTCCTGTATCACAGGTCTCCTACTACTTGCATACTAAACAGATATCCTTGCATCCTTTTCCCAGTCCTCTTGCTCACTTCTTATTCACCTTTCATGCAGTCCTTGGGTTTATTATGGTTCTGGTTCTCTCTCTTTTGGCAAGTCAGGGGTGGAGTACATTTTAAGAAAAACATTTTATGACCCACGCATGCTGTTCCATTCAGTCAACTGAACGGATTATATCCCTTTTGGCTCCAGCTTTCCCCCAGGACCAGTGGCTCAGTTCCCATAGTTAATTCCTAATGGGTTTCTTTGCTGTAGAATCTCTATTTTTCTTCCACTTTAAATACCACTTTCTTATAAATCTTTTTAAAATACTGTTTTTGTCGCATGACTTCAATTGTCAAAAAACTTGGTTGTTTTCTTATTCTGTAATAGATGATGTTAAAATTCTTGCAGTCAATATTTAAGCTCTTTTTACATCCGGCCCTAATTTTCTTCTACTCCATGTGAGTTTCTTCTATTTCAATTCCATATGTATCTTTTATATACCTATTACTGTTATAGGTGCTCATTAAGCAGTAGGTATGAAGCATTATGTTTTTAATGTACTTGGGGAGGTGATATATTTTCACAGTGCCAATAAATAATGATAAAAGGTGACATATAATAAAGTACAAACTGAGTCATACAAGTAAGAATTACTTAAACCCTGGGGTCTCTAAGGCCCTGTCCTTGGTTTTCTCCTACTCTGCATGCTCTTACTGAGAGGCCCTCCTATTCCTAGTGCTAATTCATATCCTAATCCATTTCTGTGGCTTCAGCCTTGCATAGGTGCAGTTCATGTTTCAGTGTGTATTTCTGCATAGTCCCAGATCCATATTTCCTACTTTATCTCAGCACCTCAGAGAGGTACTTCCAATGCGGTATGTCTAACACTCAGTTCATTATCTTCGCCTGCAAACCTGTTCCACTCCTTACATTCTTTCTTGATTATTGGCATTACCATCCAGCTTATCTTCAAGGTTAGATATCTGCAGCCTGTAGCTAAGTTCAGTTGATTTCATCTCTGAAACTGTCTCTCCCATCTTTTCTCCCCACCTCTACTGCCTCTACTTTCATTGAAGGCCTGTCTTCTCCCTGGAGAACTCCGGCTGTAGCCCCAAAGGTTTTCCTTCTACCAGTTTCCCAGGGCTCCAGTCTGTCTTTTAGCTTCTGTCAATTAGCTTCTTAAAAACAAACCTGATTCATGCTAAAACAAAAAACAAAAAACCCTGTAGTGGCCTCTTGCCACATTTGGGATAAAATAGCAACTTAAGGGTGTTGGTATGCTGAAGCCCATCTCTGGCCCTAGGCAGCCTCATCTGTTGGCAGCCACACTCGGTATAACCATCCATTTCACACCTCTACCTTCTCATGTGTTGTTTCTTCTACTTATGATGCTCTTCCTGTCTGTTTTATCTAAAAGATGCAGTCATAGTTCAAATGTCATCTCTTCCATGAAACTCTTCCCCATCGGCTCCTTTCATTGGGACCTCCCAGTGCTCTGTGCAGCCACTAATTTTGGATTTTCTCCCCATTTTAGTATCTGCAAACCCCAGAAGTACTTTACATGTTCCACAAGAGCAGGGACCACATTTGATTTGTCTTTTCATCTCCAGTAAAGTTTTTTGACAGAGTGAATGAATGGCTGGTTGTGTGATGAGTGACATTGTGGCCTGAAGATGCTGGGGAAGGCTTTCTGATAGAAGATTGCTGACTGCATCTAAAACCACTAATTGAGCATCCATTCAATGCAATAACATTATAAGGTGGGAATGATTATTTCCATTTTGCTGAGTTAGAAACCAAGACTCAGGTTAAGTTATTTGGTTAGGACTATATAGTTTATAAGCAGAAGAGTAATGATTTGAACACAGATTGGTCTGGGTTGGAAGCTCAGGCCTTATCTACCATACCAAAATGCTAGCATCAAAAAATAAATCTTAGTGCATTACAAGGTCTTCCATGAGAATAGTGATTTCGTGATTATAAGGCACTTGGGAACTCACAAAGGCAGCCTGTGGTTTTGTAGAGGATTAGAACTAGTTTCACAACTGGCTTTCCTGTCTGCATCTATATCTGTGACCTTAATATTGTTTGACTGACAAAAGAAAACTGTTGATCCAGAATAAACCAGTTCAACTTTTCTTCTCCCCAGTCTCAAGAGTATTCCTTGGAAGAAAATGTTTGAAACCACACCTGAGCTATAAACAATTTATTCTGAAGGTAACAGTGTTAGTATTGCAGTATGTAAACCTTTAGCTAATAAAAATCAAAGTAGCCTAATTTGGAAAGTACACAGAAGGTCAGAGGGAAAGCTTGTAAATGTTTTCAAAGACTCTGTATTTAATTCTATCACCAGCTAGCAAAATAAATAGTCCAGCTGCTAGCTCTGAAACAGACACGTGTTGGAAATGAAATGTTAGTTTAAATGTACTGGTCATTAGAAATCAAAAGAAACATGAAGTACACTTTCTAGTTTATGAGAAACAAGGTGCAAGTTCCCAAAACACATTTGTGGTAACGGGGTTTAAAATTGCTTCCTCATCTTTTATTTTAGTGGCTAATGCTTGGTATGGTGTACATGTGCCTATAGGGGCATTCTTTTTTTCCCCCCCCCATTTAGATGCAAAGGCTTAATAAATAAATGGAAAGTGGAAATCAGGAGATGTTAAAATTCCACTTTTCCATGTGTCTGAACAGTTTGCCGTAGATTGCAAGCTGCATGCCAGACGCTTCTGAGGAATGGGAGGTTACTTTCAATAATGTGCTAAGATTGACCTGAAATATTTAGCCAGCACATCTGCTTGCAAGTGCTGGCCTTGTGTGAGGTGGTTATACTGGAATTAATTAACTCTGTTTGGTACTCTGAAATATTTGCTCCACATCTTGTTTTGCCATAATAAAACTTAAAAAATCAATTGGAACATCTTTATTTTACCTTGAGAACTTAAAAAAAAATAAAGCTAAATGAAAGAAAGAATCTGTAAAGCAGCATTTTCTTGCTTGAAGCAAATGTTAAAGAAAAGCACTGGAATTAGAGTGTTATTTTTTCAAATATTTGTTTTTAACTTAAAATTACAGTGGAGTTGTACCTCTTTCACCCATTACGTAATACCATTTTCAAAATGTTTGATTTTATTGTTAGGAAACTCAGAGACTGAGAGGAATAGACAGTG
The DNA here is from genome assembly GCA_032199065.1 of Smutsia gigantea. Classification (NCBI taxonomy): domain Eukaryota; kingdom Metazoa; phylum Chordata; class Mammalia; order Pholidota; family Manidae; genus Smutsia; species Smutsia gigantea. Next base: position 196,924 of record JAVSCE010007770.1, read on the forward strand.
GAGTTGTACCTCTTTCACCCATTACGTAATACCATTTTCAAAATGTTTGATTTTATTGTTAGGAAACTCAGAGACTGAGGTCCTCTCAGCATGATAAAATATTTTGTGAGACTAGATGTTAACATAGGAACTTTCAACTTTTCAGAAAGGGGAGGGAGGGGCGGCTTCTGGGAAGTTCTGCAAGCACAGGACAGCACTCCTAGTCCCAACACCATGATGTCAATGCCAAGATGTGTGGCATTACTACTGCTGTTAGCCTGTTGATCTTTTTTTTTGTTGTTATTATTTTTTTTCTTTTTTTTTTAATATAATTTATTTTATTATCATTAATTTACAATTACATGTGCAATATTACGATTATTAAACTACCCCTTCATCAGGTCCCCCCCACCAACCCCATTACAGTCACTGTCCATCAGCGTAGTGAGATGCTATAGAATCACTACTTGTCTTCTCTGAGTTGTACTGCCCTCCCCGTGCCCCCCCAACATTACATTTGCTAATCGTAATGCCCCTTTTTCCCTCTTATCCCTCCCTTCCCGCCCATTTTCCCCAGTCCCTTTCCCTTTGGTAACTATTAGTCCGTTCTTGGGTTCTGTGAGTCTGCTGCTGTTTTGTTCCTTCAGTATTTTTTCTTTGTTCTTATACTCCACATATGAGTGAAATCATTTGATACTTGTCTTTTTCGGCTTGGCTTATTTCACTGAGCATAATACCTCTAGCTCCATCCATGTTGTTGCAAATGGTAGGATTTGTTTTCTTCTTATGGCTGAATAATATTCCATTGTGTATATGTACCACATCTTCTTTATCCATTCATCTACTGATGGACACTTAGGTTGCTTCCATTTCTTGGCTATTGTAAATAGTGCTGCAATAAACATAGGGGTGCATCTGTCCTTTTCAAATTGGGCTGCTTCATTCTTAGGGTAAATTCCTAGGAGTGGAATTCCTGGGTCAAATGGTATTTCTATTTTGAGATTTTGAGGAACCTCCATACTACTTTCCACAATGGTTGAACTAATTTGCAGTCCCACCAGCAGTGTAGGAGGGTTCCCTTTTCTCCACATCCTCGCCAACATTTGTTGTTGTTTGTGTTTTGATGTTGGCCATCCTCACTGGTGTGAGGTGATATCTCATTGTGGTTTTAATCTGCATTTCTCTGATGATTAGCGATGTGGAGCATCTTTTCATGTGCCTGTTGGCCATCTGAATTTCTTCTTTGGAGAAGTGTCTATTCATGTCCTCTGCCCATTTCTTAATTGGATTATTTGCTTTCTGTTTGTTAAGGTGCATGAGTTCTTTATATATTTTGGATGTCAACCCTTTATCAGATACGTTTTTTATGAATATATTCTCCCATACTGTAGGATGTCTTTTTGTTCTACTGATGGTGTCCTTTGCTGTACAGAAGCTTTTCAGCTTGATATAGTCCCACTTGTTCATTTTTGCTTTTGTTTCCCTTGCCCGGGAGATATGTTCATGAAGAAGTCGCTCATGTTTATGTCCAAGAGATTTTTGCCTATGTTTTTTTCTAAGAGTTTTATGGTTTCATGACTTACATTCAGGTCTTTGATCCACCTTGAGTTTACCTTTGTGTATGGGGCTAGACAGTAGTCCAGTTTCATTCTCTTACATGTAGCTGTCCAGTTTTTCCAACACCAGCTGCTGAAGAGGCTGTCATCTCCCCATTGTATATCCAAGGCACTTTTATCAAATATTAATTGACTGTATATGTTTGGGTTAATGTTTGGATTTTCTATTCTGTTCCACTGGTCTGTGGGTCTGTTTTTGTGCCAATACCAAATTGTCTTGATTACTGTGGCTTTGTAGTAGAGCTTGAAGTCAGGGAGTGTAATTCCCCCTGTTTTATTCCTCCTTCTCAGGATTGCTTTGGCTATTCGGGGTCTTTTGTGGTTCCATATGAATTTTAGAATTATTTGTTCCAGTTCATTGAAGAAAGCTGTTGGTAGTTTGATAGGGATTGCATTGAATCTGTAGATTGCTTTAGGTAGTATAGCCATTTTGACAATATTGATTTTCCTAGCCAAGAGCATGGGATGCATTTCCATTTGTTAGTGTCCTCTTTAATTTCTCTTAGGAGTGTCTTGTAGTTTTCAGAGTACAGGTCTTTCACTTCCTTCGTTAGGTTTATTCCTAGGTATTTTATTCTTTTTGATGCAATTGTGAATGGAATTGTTTTTCTGATTTCTCTTTCTGTTAGTTCATCATTAGTGTATAGGAAAGCAACAGATTTCTGTGTGTTAATTTTGTATCCTGCAACTTTGCTGAATTCAGATATTAGTTCTAGTAGTTTTGGAATGGAATCTTTAGGTTTTTTATGTACAGTATCATGTCATCTGCAAATAGTGACAATTTGACTTCTTCTTTACCAATCTGGATGCCTTGTATGTCTTTGTTTTGTCTGATTGCTGTGGCTAGGACCTCCAGTACTATGTTGAATAACAGTGGAGAGAGTGGGCATCCTTGTCTTGTTCCCGATCTTAGATGAAAAGCTTTCAGCGTCTCGCCGTTAAGTATGATGTTAGCTGTGGGTTTGTCATATATAGCCTTTATGATGTTGAGGTACTTGCCGTCTATACCCATTTTGTTGAGAGTTTTAATCAGGAATGGATGCTGAATTTTGTCAAATGCTTTTTCAGCATCTATGGAGATGATCATGTGGTTTTTGTTCTTCTTTTTGTTGATGTGGTGGATGATGTTGATGGATTTTCGAATGTTGTACCATCCTTGCATCCCTGGGATGAATCCCACTTGATCATGGTGTATGATCCTCTTGATGTATTTTTGAATTCGATTTGCTAATATTTTGTTGAGTATTTTTGCATCTACGTTCATCAGGGATATTGGTCTGTAATTTTCTTTTTTGGTGAGGTCTTTGCCCGGTTTTGGTATTAGAGTGATGCTGGCTTCATAGAATGAGTTTGGAAGTATTCCCTCCTCTCCTATTTTTTGGAAAACTTTAAGGAGAATCGGTGTTATTTCTTCTCTATATGTCTGGTAGAATTCAGAGGTGAATCCATCAGGCCCAGGGGTTTTGTTCTTGGGTAGTTTTTTGATTACCAATTCCATTTCGTCACTGGTGATTGGTCTGTTTAGTTTTTCTGTTTCTTGCTTTGTCAGTCTTGGAAGGCTGTATTTTTCTAAGAAGTTGTCCATTTCTTCTATGTTTTCCAGCTTGTTAGCATATAGATTCTCATAATATTCTCTTATGTTTCTTTGTATTTCTGTGGGGTCCGTCGTGATTTTTCCTTTCTCATTTCTGATTGTGTTAATGTGTGTAGATTCTCTTTTTCTCTTAATGAGTCTCACTAGGGGTTTATCTATTTTGTTTATTTTTTCAAAGAACCAGCTCTTGGTTTTATTGATTTTTTCTATTGTTTTATTCTTCTCAATTTTATTTATTTCTTCTCTAATCTTTATTATGTCCCTCCTTATGGTGACTTTCGGCCTCATTTGTTCTTCTTTTTCCAATTTCAGTAATTGTGTCTTTAGACTATTCATTTGGGAATGTTCTTCCTTTTTTAAATAGGCCTGGATTGCAATATACTTTCCTCTTAGAACTGCCTTTGCTGGTCCCACAGAAGTTGTGGTTTTGTGTTGTTGTTGTCATTAGTCTCCATTTATTCTTTGATTTCTGTTTTGATTTGGTCGTTAACCCACTGATTAATTAGGAGAGTGTTGTTAAGTCTCCATGTATTTGTGAGCCTTTTTGATTTCTTTCTAAAATTTATTTCTAGTTTTATACCTTGGTGATCTGAGAAGTTGGTTGGTAGGATTTCAATATTTTTGAAATTACTGAGGTTCTTTTTGTGGCCTAGTATGTGGTCTATTCTGGAAAATGTTCCATGTGCACTTGAGAAGAATGTGTATCCTGTTGCTTTTGGGTGTAGAGTTCTGTAGATGTCTGTTAGGTCCATCTGTTCTAGTGTGTTGTTCAGTGCCTCTGTGTCTTTACTTATTTTCTGTCTGGTTGATCTGTCCTCTGGAGTGAGTGGTGTGTTGAAGTCTCCTAAGATGAATGCATTGCTGTCTATTTCCTCCTTTAATTCTGTTAGTATTTGTCTCACATATGCTGGCGCTCCTGTGTTGGGTGCATATATATTTATAATGGTTATATCTTCTTGTTGGACTGACCCCTTTATCATTATGTAATGTCCTTCTTTATCTTTTGCTACTTTCTTCGTTTTGAAGTCTATTTTGTCTGATACAAGTACTGCAACACCTGCTTTTTTCTCTTTGTTGTTTGCATGAAATATCTTTTTCCATCCCTTCACTTTTAGTCTGTGTATATCTTTGGATTTGAGGTGAGTTTCTTGTAGGCAGCATATAGATGGGTCTTGCTTTTTTATCCATTCTGTTACTCTGTGTCTTTTGATTGGTGCATTCAGTCCATTTACATTTAGGGTGATTATTGATAGGTATGTACTTATTGCCATTGCTGGCTTTAGATTCGTGGTTACCAAGGGTTCAAGGGTTGCTTCTTTACTATCTAACAATCTAACTTAACTTTCTTGTTAAGTTATTGTAAACACAGTCTGATGTTTCTTTCTTTCTCTCCCTTCTTATTCCTCCTCCTCCATTCTTTCTATAATAGGTGTTTTAATCTTTGCCTTTAGTTGGTATTTGGATGGTCTGCTTTCTTTGCTATGATTTTTTTTTCTCTGGTGACATCTTTTTAGCCTTAGGTGTGCTTCCCTCTAGAGCAGTCCATTTAAGATATCCTGTAGTGGTGGTTTATGAGAGGCAAACTCTCTCAACTTTCGTTTATCTGGAAATTGTTTAATCCCTCCATCATATTTAAATGATAATCGTGCTGGATACAATATTCTTGGTTCGAGGCCCTTCTGTTTCATAACGTTAAATATATCATGCCATTCTCTTCTGGCCTGTAAGGTTTCTGTTGAGAAGTCTGATGATAGTCTGATGGGTTTTCCTTTGTAGGTGATCTTTTTTCCCTCTCTAGCTGCCTTTAATACCCTGTCTTTATCTTTGATCTTTGCCATCTTAATTATTATGTGTCTGGTGTTGTCTTCCTTGGGTCCCTTGTGTTGGGAGATCTATGAGCTTCGGTGGACTGCGAGACTACTTCCTTCCCCAGCGAGGGAAAGTTTTCAGCAATTATTTCTTCAAAGACACTTTCTATCCCTTTTTCTCTCTCTTCTTCCTCTGGTACTCCTATAATGCGAATATTGTTCCGTTTGGATTGGTCACACAGTTCTCTTAATATTCTTTCATTCCTAGAAATCCTTTTATCTCTCTCTGCCTCAGCTGCTCTGTACTCCTGTTCTCTGTTTTCTATTCCATTAACAGTCTCTCGCATCTCATCCATTCTGCTGTTAAGCCCGTCGATCGCTTGTCTGATTTCTGTATTGTCTTTCCTCAGTTCCCTCACTTCCTCCCTCAGCTCTTGCACATTTCTCTGTAGGTCCATCAGCATGGTTATGACTTTTATTCTGAATTCTTTTTCAGGAAGGCTGTGCATTTCCATCCCTTCAGACTCCCTCTCTGGGGTTGTCTGGTTGATTTTGGTCTGAACCATATTCCTCTGTCTTTTCATGGCTGTATAATTTGGTCACTGATAGTTGCCACGTATGTCATCTGGGCTCTTTAAGACTTTAAAAAGAGAAGAAAAAAAAAGAGAAAAAAAAGGGAAAAAAAGAAAAAAAGAGAAAGAAAGAAAAAAAGAAAAAAAGAAAGAAAAGAAAAAACAAAAACAAAACAAAAAACAAAACAAAACAAGAAAACAAAAAAAATGCCCACCGGACATAGATTCTGTGGGAATGCTCTAGGTGGCGCTATTGCCCCACTATTCCACAGCTGTGACTGTGCCGCTCCGCAGGGCCCTTTATCGCTCTGGCAGGGGTGGGAACGAATAGGAGGCTGTTGATCTCAGTGAGAAGTGTTAAGTATGGCTACGCTTCCTCAGTCGCCAGCTAAGGCGTCTGAAACTCCCCAGGACTCCCAGCCTGCTGGGCTGAGTGTGCTGGGGCGATCCAGCTCATCCGCTGGGCTCCTGTCTCTTTAAGACCACTGAAGAAAGTGCGCACTTTTTTTTTTTCCTTCCCGGGAGCCGGCTGCAAGCACCCTGGCGCGTTCCCTGCTCAGATCCTGCCCCTCTGTCTCTCCAATCTCCGCTGGACTGCGCAATGTGGGTCAGCGCTCCCCGTGCAGATCACCGGGGCTGGCTACTTCGCGGGGTGTGCTTCCACTCCCTCCCGGCTCTGCATTCTCTCCTCCCGCCGGTGCGCTGTGGTGGGGGAGGGCTCAGGTCCCGCCGGGTCGCGGCTCCTTATCTTACCCATCTCTTGGGGTGCCGAGTCCTCTCGGGTGTAGCTGCACGCTGTGCGCTTTCCTGTGTATTCTCATCTCTCTTTTAGGAATAGATGTATTTTCTGTGTTTTCGTAGTTAAATATAGTGTTGGGAGGAGATTTCTGCTACCCTGCTCACACCGCCATCTTCCCGGAAGTCTGTGTCAAATGGTATTTCTATTTTGAGTATTTTGAGGAACCTCCATACTGCTTTCCATAATGGCTGAACTAATTTACCTTCCCAACAGCAGTATAGGAGGGTTCCCCTTTCTCCTCGCCAACATTTGTTGTTGTTTATGTTTTGGATGTTGGCCATCCTAACTGGTGTGAGGTGATATCACATTGTGGTTTTAATTTGCATTTCCCTGATGATTAGCAAGGTGGAGCATCTTTTCATGCCTTGTTGGCCATTTGAATTTCTTCTTTGGAGAAGTGTCTGTTCAGATCCTCTGCCCATTTTTTAATTGACTTACTTGCTTTTCGTTTGGGGGGGGCATCAGCTCTTTATATAATTTGGATGTCAACCCTTTATATGGTATGTCATTTACGAATATATTCTCCCATACTGTAGGATGTCTTTTTGTTCTACTGATGGTGTCCTTTGCTGTACAGAAGCTTTTTAGTTTGATATAGTCCCACTTGTTCATTTTTGCTTTTGTTTCCCTTGTCCAGAGAGATATGTTCATGAAAAAGTTGCTCATGTTTATGTCCAAGATATTTTTGCATGTTTTTTTCTAAGAGTTTTATGGTTTCATGACTTACATTAAGGTCTTTGATCCATTTTGAATTTACTTTTGTGTATGTGGTTAGACAATGATCCAGTTTCATTCTCTTACATGTAGCTGTCCAGTTTTGCCAACACCAGTTGTTGAAGAGACTGTCATTTCCCCATTGTATATCCATGGCTCCTTTATCGTATATTAATTGACCATATATGTTTGGGTTAATATCTGGACTCTCTATTCTGTTACACTGGTCTTTGGGTCTGTTTTTATGCCAGTACCAAATTGTCTTGATTACTGTGGCTTTGTAGTAGAGCTTGAAGTTGGGGAGCGTAATCTCCCCTGCTTTATTCTTCCTTCTCAGGATTGCTTTGGCTATTTGGGGTCTTTTGTGGTTCCATATGAATTTTAGAACTATTTGTTCCAGTTTGTTGTAGAATGCTGTAGGTATTTTGAAATGGATTGCATTGAATCTGTAGATTGCTTTTGGTAGTATAGCCATTTTGACAATATTAATTCTTCCTAGCCAAGAGCTTGGGATGAGTTTCCATTTGTTAGTGTCCTCTTTAATTTCTTTTAAGAGTGTCTTATAGTTTTCAGGGTATAGGACTTCACTTCCTTGGTTAGGTTTATTCCTAGGTATTTTATTCTTTTTGATGCAATTGTGAATGGAATTGTTTTCCTGATTTTTCTTTCTGCTAGTTCATCATTAGTGTATAGGAAAGCAACAGATTTCTGTGTGTTAATTTTGTATCTTGGAACTTTGCTGAATATAGGTATTAGATCTGGTAGTTTTGGAGAGGATTCTTTAGGGTTTTTTATATACAATATCATGTCACCTGCAAATAGTGACAGTTTGACTTCTTCTTTACAAATCTGGTTGCCTTTTATTTCTTTGTGTTGTCTGATTGCCATGGCTAGGACCTCCAGTACTATGTTGAATAACAGTGGAGAGAGTGGGCATGTCTGTCTTGTTCCTGATCTTAGGTGGAAAGCTTTCAGCTTCTTGCTGTTAAGTATGATGTTGGCTGTGGGTTTGTCATATATGGCCTTTATTATGTTGAGGTACTTGCCCTGTGTACCCATTTTGTTGAGAGTTTTTATCATGAATGGATGTTGAATTTTGTTGAATGCTTTTTCAGCATCTATGGAGATGATCATGTGGTTTTTGTCCTTCTTTTCGTTGATGTGGTGGATGATGTTGATGAATTTTTGAATGTTGTACCGTCCTTTCATCCCTGAGATGAATCCCATGTGGTCATGGTGTATGATCCTCTTGATGTGTTTTTGAATTCAGTTTGCTAATATTTTGTTGAGTATGTTTGCAGGTATTTTCATCAGGGATATTGGTGTGTAATTTTCTTTTTTGGTGGCATATTTGCCTTGTTTTGGTGTTAGAGTGATACTGGCTTCATAGGATGAGTTTGAAAGTATTCCCTTCTCTTCTGTTTTTTGAAAAACTTTAAGGAGAATGGGTATTATGTCTTCTCTATATGTCTGATAAAATTCAGTGGTGAATCCATCTGGCCTGGGGTTTTGTTCTTGGGTAGTTTTTTGATTATCAATTCAATTTCTTTGCTGGTAATTGTTCTGTTTAGATTTTCTGTTTTTTCCTTGGTCAGTCTTAGAAGGTTGTATTTTTCTAGGAAGTTGTCCATTTCTTCTATGTTTTCCAGCTTGTTAGCATATAGATTCTCATAATATTCACTTATAATTCTTTGTATTTCTGTGGGGTCCGTTGTGATTTTTCCTTTCTCATTTCTGATTCTGTTTATGTGTATAGATTCTCTTTTTCTCTTAATAAGTCTGGCTAGGAGTTTATCTGTTTTGTTTATTTTCTCAAAGAATCAGCTCTTGGCTTCATTGATTTTTTTCTATTTTATTCTTTTCAATTTTATTTATTTCTTCTCTGATCTTTATTATGTCCCTTCTTCTGTGGACTTTGGGCCTCATTTGTTCTTCTTTTTCCAGTTTCAATAATTGTGACTTTAGACTATTCATTTGGGAATGTTCTTCCTTCTTTAAATAGGCCTGGATTGCAATATACTTTCCTCTTAGAACTGCCTTCACTGCATCCCACAGAAGTTGGGGTTTGTGCTGTTGTTGTCATTTGTCTCCATATATTGCTTAATTTCTATTTTAATTTGGTCATTGATCCATTGATTATTTATGAGCATGTTGTTAAACCTTTATTTGCTTGTGAGCCTTTTTGTTTTCTTTGTACAATTTATTTTTAATTTTATGCCTTTGTGATATAAAAAGTTGGTTGGTAGAATTTCAGACTTTTTGAATTTACTGAGGCTCTTTTTGTGGCCCAGTATGTGTTCTTTTCTGAATAGTGTTCCATGTGCACTTGAGAAGAATGCATATCCTACTGCTTTTGGGTGTAGAGTTCTGTGGATGTCTGTTAGGTCCATCTGTTCTAGTGTGTTGTTCAGTGCCTCTGTATTGTTACTTATTTTCTGCCTGGTTGATCTGTCCTTTGGAATGAGTAGTGTGTTGAAGTCTCCTAAAATGAATGCATTGCATTCTATTTCCTCCTTTAATTCTGTTAGTATTTGTTTCACATATGTTGGTGCTCCTGCGTTGGGCTCATATATACTTATAATGGTTATATCCTCTTGTTGGACTGCCCCCTTTATCAATATGTAATGTGTTCCTTTATCTCTTGTTACTTTCTTTGTTTTGAAGTCTATTTTGTCTGATATAAGTACTGCAACACCTGCTATTTTCTCTCTATCGTTTGCATGTAATATCTTTTTCCATCCCTTCGCTTTTGGTCTGTGTATGTCTTTGGGTTTGAGGCAAGTCTCTTGTAAGCAGCATATAGATGGGTCTTGCTTTTTTATCCATTCTATTACTCTGTGTCTTTTGATTGGTGCATTCAGTCCATTTACATTTAGGGTGATTATCGATAAATATGTACTTATTGCCATTGCTAGCTTTGGATTCGTGGTTACCAATGGTTCAAGGGTAGCTTCTTTACTATCTAACCATCTGACTTAACTCTCTTATTAAGCTATTATATACACAATCTGATGATTCTTAATTTCTCTCCCTTCTTATTCTTCTTCTTCCATTTTTCATATGTTATGTGTTTTATTCTGTACTCTTTCGTGTTTCTTTTGACTTCTTTTGTGGATAGTTGATTTTATTTTTTGCCTTTAGTTAGTGTTTTGTTGGTCTGCTTTCTTTGCTGTGAATTTATTTTCTCTGGTGACATCTTTTTATCCTTAGGAGTGCTTCCATCTAGAGCAGTCCCTTTAAAATATCCTGTAGAGGTGGTTTGTGGGAGGCAAATTCCCTCAACTTTTGCTTGTTTGGATATTGTTTAATCTCTCCTTCAAATTTAAATGATAATCATGCTGGATGCAGTATTCTTGGTTCTAGTCCCTTCTGTTTCATTGCATTAAATATATCACGCCATTGTCTTTTGGCCTGTAAAGTTTCTGTTGAGAAGTCTGATGGTAGCCTGATGGGTTTTCCTTTGTAGGTGATCTTTTTTCTCTCTCTGGATGCCTTTAATACTGTGTCCTTGTCTTTGATCTTTGCCATTTTAATTATTATATGTCTTGGTGTTGTCCTCCTTGTGTCCCTTGTGTTGGGATTTCTTTGGGCTTCCATGGTCTGAGAGACTATTTCCGTCCCCAGCTTGGGGAAGTTTTCAGCAATTATTTCTTCAAAGACACTTTCTATCCCTTTTTCTCTGTTCTTCTTCTGATACCCCTATAATGTGAATATTGTTCCGTTCAGATTGGTCACACAGTTCTCTTAATATTCTTTTGTTCCTAGAGATCCTTTTATCTGTCTCTGCCTCAGCTTCTCTGTATTCTGTTCTCTGATTTCTATTCCATTGACAGTCACATGCACCTCATCCGGTCTGCTCTTAAGATCCTCTATTGATTGTTTCATTTCTGTTATCTCCCTCCTGACTTCATCTTTTATAGTTCTTGCATATTTCTCTGCAGGTCCATCAGCATGGTTATGACTTTTACTTTGAATTCTTTTTCAGGAAGATTGGTTATATCTATCTCACCAGGCCTTCTCTCTGAGGTTGTCTGAGATATTTTTGACTGGGCCAGATTCTTCTGCCTTTTCCTGGTGATAGAAGTGATCGCAGGCAAGTGGTGTGTGTGTCAGCTGGGAGAACAAAGTCCCTTCCTGCTTGTCAGTCACCTTGTCCTTCTCTGCTGCCTGTGCTGCCTACCCGCACACCGGGAGCAGTCTCTGGGATAATCTCCTGAGCTGCTGTGGGTGGGGCTGCCCTAGGTATAGCCTAGCACACTGTGGGGGTTGCAGCCACACCGGGTGTGTTCTCCTGTGAGAATGGCGCCCCTTTATACCTTCTGGACCCTGCTCCGGCTTCTGCTGCCTGTGCCGTCTACCCGCACAGTGGGAGCAGTCTCTGGGGTAATCTCCTGAGCTGCCATCTGCGGGGCGGACTTCAGGAAAACCCAAAGCACTGTCAGGGATGGCAGACATGCCAGTGTGTTCTCCTGCAAGAACAGCACCCCTTCCTGCCTTCCAGACCTTTCTCTGGCTTCCTCTGTCTGTCCCGGTTTGCTGGGCACTGGGAGGAGTCTCTGTGTGGTTGCTTTGGGCAGGGCTGTTCTCTGGCTGCTCCACAGCTGTGGCGGGTCTGCCGGTTTGCTTGCAGCGCTGGCTGGGGGGAGTGAATGGCAGGCTGCTTATCACCATGAGGGGCTTCGGGGCTGCATTACCCCCCAGGTTAGGGAGTCTGAAGTTCCTCAAGATTCCAAGTCTGCTGGGCTGAGTGTGCTGGGATGATTTTGTCCAGCTGTTGAGCCCTTGTCCCTTCAGGACTTTAAAAAAGAGCCCGCTTTTCTTTTGCCTCAGGGGAGTTGGCTGTGCGGACCTGCTTGCTGTCTCCATCTTGGATTTTACTTTTCCATTTCTCTAATACCCAGTACACCATGCAATGTGTGTCTGTGCTCCCGGTGCAGATTACTAGGGCTGGTTATTTAGCAGTCCTGTGCTTCCACTCCCTCCCTACTCTGATTCTTTTCCTCCCGGCGGGGGTGGGGGGAGTTCTTGGGTCCCACCGGGTCACAGCTTTGTATCTTACCCTTTTTGTGAGATGCTGAGTTCTCACTAATGTAGCTATAGCCTGGCTGTTGTACTGTATCTTCTGGTCTGTCTTTTAGGAGTAGTTGTATTTGTTGTATTTTCAAAAGTCTATATGGTTTTGGGAGGAGATTTCCACCGCCCTACTCATGCTGCCATCTTGAGCCCCTCCCTCTCTGTCCACTGCTGTTTTATTCCTTCTGTTTTACTTTGTTTTTATATTCTACAAATAAATGAGATCATATGGTATTTGTCTTTCTTCACCTAGCTTATTTTACTTAGCATAATACCCTCTACATCCATGCATGTTGTTGCAAATGGCAGGATTTCTTTTCTTTTTATGGCTGAATAATATTCTGTTGTGTATATGTACCACATCTTGTTTATCCATTCATGAATTGATGGACACTTAGGTTGCTTCCATATCTTGGCTATTGCAAATAGTGTGGCAATAAACAGTGGTGCTTATATCTTTTTGAATCAGGGATTTTGTTTTCTTTGGTGAATTCCTAGAAATGGAATTGCTAGATTGGCATTTCTATGTTTAGTTTTTTGAGGTAACTCTGGACTAATTTCCACAGTGGTTGTACCAATTTACATTCCCACCAACAGTGTAAACCGTGTAGGAGGGCTCCCATTTCTCCTCATCCTTGCCAACATTTGTTATTTCTTGTCTTTTGGATAGTGGCCATTCTAACTGGTGTGAGGTCATAACCTCATTGTGGTTTTAAGTTGCATTTCCCTGAAGATTAGGAATGTGGAGCATGTTTTCCTGTTGGCCATCTCTATTTCATCTTTGGAGAAATGTCTGTTCAGGTCCTCTACCCATTTTTTAATCAAGTTATTTGTTTTTGGGTGTTGCAATGTATGAGGTCTTTATATATTGTGGATGTTAACCCCTCATTAGATGAGTCATTTACGAATATATTCTCCCATACAATAGAATGCCTTTTTGTTCTGCTGATGGTGTCCTTTGCTGTACAGAAGCTTTTTAGCCCTTCTTGTTTATTTTTTTAACCTTGTTTCTCTTGCCTGAGGAGATGTGTCCAGGAAAAAATTGCTTATACATATGTTCAAGAGATTTTACCTATGTTTTCTTCTAAGAGTTTTATGGTTTCATGTCTTACATCTGGTCTTTGATCCATTTAGAATTTACTTTTGTCTGTGGAGTTAGACAATAATCCAGTTTCTTTTACATGCAGCTGTCCAATTTTCCCAACACCAGTTATTGAACAGGCTGTCTTTTCTCCATTGTATATTTATGGCTTCTTTATCATATATTAATTGACCATATATGTGTGGGTTTATATCTGGCTCTCTATTCTGTTCCACTCATCTATGGGTCTGTTCTTGTGTCAGTACTATAATGTTTTGACTACTGTAGCTTTGTGGTATAGTTTGAAGTCAGGGAATGTAGTCTCCCCCGAGCCCTGCCCCACCCTGGCTTTGTTCTTCTTTCTCAGGATTGCTTTGGCTGTTCAGGGTGTTTTGTTAGGTCCATATGAATTTTAGAATTATTTTTCTTGTTCATTGAAAGATGCTTTTAGAATTTTTATAGGGATTACATTGAATCTGTAAATTGCTTTGGGCAGGATGGTCATTTTGAACAATATTAATTCCTCCTGTCCATGAGTGTGGGATGGATTTCCACTTATTTGTGTCTTATTTAATTTCTCTCTAGTGTGCTACGGTTTTTAGAGAATATAAGTCTTTCACTTCCTTGGTTAGGTTTATTGCTAGGTATCTTATTCTTATTGATGCAATTTTAAATGGAATTGTTTTCCTGATTTCTCTTTCTGCTCATTCAGTGTTAGTATATAGGAATGTGACAGATTTGTGTATATTAATTTTGTTTCCTACAACTATGCTGAGTACAGTTATTAGTTCTAATATTTTTTTGTGGAGTCTTTAGGGTTTTCTATATATAATATCATGTCATCTGCATATAGTGACAGTTTAACTTCTTCCTTACCTATTTGGTTGACTTTTATCTCCTTATCTTGTCTGATTACCATGGCTAGGACTTTCAGTATTTTGTTGAATAAAAGTCGTGAGAGTGAACATCCTTGTCTTGTTCCTGATCTTAGAGGAAAAGCTTTCAGCTTTTCACCATTAAGTATGATGTAAGTTGTGGGCTTATCATATATGGCCTTTATTATTTTGAGGTACATATTCTCTATGCCCATTTTGAGAGTTTTAATCATAAATGATGTTGATTTTGTCAAATGCTTTTTCAGCATCTATTGAGATGATCATGTAATTTTTAGCCTCCTTTTTGTTAATGTGGTGTATGATGCTGATTGTACCATCCTTGTATTTGTAGAATAAATCCCACTTGGTCATGATGGATGATCCTTTTGATGCACTTTTGAATTAGGTTTGCTAATATTGTATTGAGGATTTTTGAATCTATGTTCATCAGAGATATTGGTCTGTAATTTTCTCTTTTTGTGGTGTCTTTGTCTGGTTTTGGTATTACAGTGATGCTGGCCTCATAGAATGAGTTTGGAAGTATTCTCACTATCCTTAATTTTTTTTACTACCTTAGGAAGGATTGGTATTAGCTCTTCTTTAAATGTTTGGTAGAATTCAGCTGTGAAGCTATCTTAACCTGGCCCTTTGTTTTTTGGGATTGTTTTGATTACCATTTCAGTTGCATTCCTGGTGATTGATCTGTTCAGATTTTCTCTTTCTTCCTTGGTCAATCTTGGAAGATTGTATTTTTCTAGGAATTTATCCATTTCTTTTAGGTTGTCCAATGTATTGGTATATCATTTTTCATAGTATTCTCTAATAATTCTTTGTATTTCTGTGGAATCTGATGTAGTATTCCTTCTTCATTTCTGATTTTTATTATTTGTGTACTCTCTCTTCTTTGCTTTATCAGTATATCTAGGGATTTATCTACTTTGTTTATTTTTTCAGAGAACTGGCTCTTAGTTTCATTATTTTTTTCCTATTGTTTTATTCTTCTCTATATTATGTCCCTCCTTCTACTAACTTTGGGTTTCATTTGTTCTTTTTTCTAGTTCCTTAATTGTGAGTTTAGACTGTTTATTTGGGATTATTCTTGTTTCTTGAGGTAAGCCTGTACTGCTAGGTACTTCACTCTTAGAACAGCCTTTGTGGTGTCCCACAAATATTGGACTGTTGAACTTTTATTTTCATTTGTCTTCATGTATTGCTTTATTTCTGTTTTAATTTGGTCATTGATCCGTTGATTATTTAGAAGCATGTTGTTTAGCTTCCACATGTTTGTAGGCTTTTTTTGTTTTCTTTAATTTATTTCTAGTTTCATGCCATTGTGGTCTGAGAAGCTGCCTGACATAATTTCAATCTTTTTGGGTTTACTTAGGCTCTTTCTGTGGCCTAGTGTATGATCTGTTCTGGAAAATGTTCCAGGAACACTTGAGAAAAATGTGTGTTCTGCTGCTTTTGGGTGGAATGTTTTGTAAATGTCTGTTAAATCCATCTGATCTAATATATTGCTTAGTGCCTCTGTTTCCTTATTTATTTCTCTCTGATTGATCTGTCTGTTGATGTTAGTGGTGTGTTAAAGTCTCCTTTACAAATAGTTGTAATATATTTCCCCCTTTAATTCTGTTAGTATTTGTTTTACAGATTTAGGTGCACCTATGCTGGGTGCATAGATATTTATTTTGGTTATATCCTCTTGTTGGATTGACCCCTTTATCATTATATAATGTCCTTCTCTGATTCTTGTTACTTTCCATTTTGAAATCAATTTTGTCTGATATAACTATTTCTACTCCTGCTCTTTTCTCCTCATTGTTTGCATTAAATATCTTCTTTCATCCCTTTACTTTTAGTCTGTGTATTTGTTTGGGTCTGAAATGAGTCTCCTATAGGCAGTATATAGAAGGGTCTTGTTTCTTTGTCCATTCTGCCACTGTATGTCTTTTGATTGATGCATTCAGTCCATTTACAGTTAAGGTAATTATTGATCATATGTACTTTTTGCCTTTTTAAAAATTGTTTTCTGTTTGTTTCTATAGCTACTCTCTGTTCCTTTCTTCCTCTCTTATACTCTTCTTGTTATTTGATGGTTTTATCTGGTGTTGTGATTGCATTTCTGTTTTTTATCTTTTTTGTGTATCTATCATAGGCTTTGGGTTTGTGGTTACCATAGTGTACAAGGATAACTTCCTGACTATATAACAGTCTATATTAAGTTGCTGATCACTCTTTTTCAAATGCAATCTAAAAGTACTTTTTATTCTTCCTTTATGTATTAGATATCATAATCTACATCTTTTGTGTATCCCTTGATTGATTTTGTGTACAGTTGGTTTTGTTATTTTTGTTTAAATTTCTAACTTGCTTGGTAATTAATTGGTCTACTACCTTTACTGTAGGTTTAATTTTGCTGGTGAAAGTGACTTAGCCTGAGGAACATTTCCATATATTGCAATCCCTTTAATATATCCTGTAATTCTGGTTTTGTTGTTATAAATCTTTGAGCTTTTGTTTATCTGAAAATTGTTTAATCCTGGCTTCAAATTTAAGTGCTTATATTGCTGTGTAGAGGATTCTTAGTTGAAGTGCCTTCTGTTTCAGTACATTAAGTATTTCATGCCACTTCCTTATAGTCTGTACTGTTTTCTGTTTTCTGCTGAGATGCCTGTTAATAGCCTGATGGGGTTTCCCTTATAAATAATTTCTTTCTCTCTCTCTGGCTGTTTTCAGTACTCTCTCCTTATCCTTAATCTTTGCTATTTTGATTACTATATGTCTTGGTGTTTTCTTCCTGGGGTTCCTTTTGTTAGGGGATGTCTGTGCTTCCATGACCTTAGTGTCTTTTTCTTTCCCCAGATTGGGGAAGTTTTCAACAGTAATTTCCTCAAAGAGACTTTCTATCCCTTTTTCTCTCTCTTCTCCTTCTGGTACCCCTATTATGTGAGTATTATTTTAGTTGGATTGGTCACACAGCTCTTTTACCATTATTTCATTCCTAGAGACCCATTATTCTCTCTGTTCTTCAGCTTTGTTGTGTTCCTGTTCTCATTTACATCTCATTGACTGTAGTCTACTTGCAATAATCTACTATACATTCCTTCCACTGTTTGTTTCATTTCACTTACAGCTGGGAGAGTCTCCCTCTGCCTGCCAGGCAGCAGTCTGACACTGCTCCTGGGCCAGGTGGGTTGGCTCGCCAGTAGTGTGCACAGTGGGGGCACTTTTGAGTTGAATTGTCAGTGACAGGGATGGCATCTGGGGCTCATGAGATTTCCCAAACTGTTGGGCTGAAGGAGGACTGGAGAGGTATCATACACCTACCCCTTCGCCTGAGGAGAGAGTTCTGTCCAACTCTTGCCCCTCTGGCACCCCTCCTGCTGCTGGCAAGTCTTTCAAACTGCTACCTATGGTTTGGGTCTCAGCAGGACCGGTGGAGCATGCCTGTTCTCCACAAGTGGCTGGAGTCTCAGACTCCCAGAATGTTCCAACTGTCCTTGGTGTCCAGTCTCACTAACTACCAGAACCCAATGCAATGTGGACTTGTGCTCCAGGGCCAGGTGTGTAGAATTCCTGAACACCTATCCCCTCCTGCTCCATTCCTCTTCCTTCTGCCTGTGGACTGGGATGGGGGAAGAGGTTGGATCCTGCTCTACTGTGGCTCTGTCACTTTACCCTTTTCTGTGAGGTCTTCTCTTCTTCCCAGATGTAGGTGGTCTGTTCTGCAGTTTTCAGGTCATTTTCAGGGTTAATTGTATTTGTTGTCGTTTCTTCCTTTATATGTGTGTGGGAGAAAGTTTCTGCCTTGCCTTCCTACTCCACTGTCTCTATCACCCCTGTTGTGTTAGCTATTTTAAAACCTCTGCAGATGATTCTTTTGTTAACCTAGGCTTGTATATACACACTCTGGATTATTTTTCTGTAATAAAGGCAATACTGCTCTTTGTATTATTTCTTTTTTATTACTTATTAGGACTCCTTTATACATCCCTGTTGTCAATTCATTTCCATACCTTTGTCTTGTGTTTTTATTTATATTCATACTTTAGTTTAGCCTTCTAAGTCTCCTCATTTATTCAACAAAGAATAATACTCAATAATCTGCTAACTATGCCAGACACTGCTCTGAGTACTTAATATATTTAGCTGACTTAATTTCCTTGACAACTACATAGGATAGGTAGTATAATCATGACCATTTTACACATGAGGAAACTGAGGTACAAAGAAGCAAAATATCTTGCCTAGGGTTATACAGTTGGTAAAAGGCAGTATTGGATCTTCTTTTAGCTTCAGGTTACTGTCTCTGAAGTTGAGCTTTTGCTGTGTACCAGGCACTGTTCTTGGTGCTGAGATTAAAGCAGTGAATAGAACCGACATAAATCCTACTCTTGGTAGAACATACAGTCTAGTGGGAATTCCTAAGGGTGCTCCTGATTTTTAATCATGATATTTTCTTAGGAAATGCTTTATTACCAAGCTATTCCTCTCATCCCATATAATTACTGATCACTGTGCATAATTTGCTCCAAGAAACATTTTATTAGTCTAGACTGATTTTGGTGGGTGGGTATTGAATAAATGGACTTTTACAGAAAAAATCCAACACCCATTCTTTAGTCTTCCTCAAATCTGTTTAATTCTTTCTTATATGGTTAGCCTTGGGTCAGAGGGTACAATTTTATAGTTAGAACTTAGTTTTCTCAGAGAAGAGGGTCCGGATTTATTTTCCCCTAACTAGAAAAACTCAAGTGTCCAGACCTTGATTAACCCTTATTCACCTTTACAACCTCTCATTACAGCATCTCATTTTTCCTGAGCCCTATTAAATGGTACAAGTGGTTAATGAACTAAACTAATTTGAGCAAAAATATTACTGACTGATAATAGCTTAAGGAACTACACACTGATGCCTGCATTTCAGCAGGAGTTTCCATGTGAGCGGCAAAGAAGAACCGGGAGTCCCAATCCGTGTGGTAGGTGGGGTGGAAAGTATTTTTAGCCTATCGGCCTTTTGATCACTTCTCCAGTCATAGCACTAAACAGCTGCTCACTCTGTGTGTGTGTAAACAAGTTCTGCTCCCCCTTCCCAAGCATCTAGATTTGGGACCCTTATTCAATCCTTCACATATGTAGCTTTGGTTGTGACCTTTTACTTTAATCTGGACACTCTTGGGATTTTCAAGTACATGCTGACAGATTTTATGGAAATATGAAAGTATCTGCTTCATGGTGAGAAACAAACCTTTTAACAAGGAGCTCACCCAGTACTGCACATTTGGACACAGTTGGTAGTACTTTAACAGTGGAAAAGAATTCACTTAATGAAATCATGCTCTTTGAAAGGTTGGCTTGAAAACATCGTATTCTGTTGTAGTTAGAGGAGTACTGGTCTTCCAAAAGGAATGATTCCTGAAACGGTCTATCATTCTGAGCTGTCATTCTCCTTAGCTTTTGTTCTCCTGCTCATGCTCCTTAGTCCCAGCCAGTTTGTCTCATGATTAGTGAGTAGCTAAACCAATCAGAATGGCCTGGATTTATTATCAGTCTTTACTATAAAACCTTAAGATCCTTGAAACCTGGGAAGCCCATCTTATTCATTATATTTTTCCAGTATCTTGCCTAGTGAGGCCCATTGAAACTCTCACGGAAAGGTAAGGGCAGCAAGAAGGAATTTTCCCAGGGTCTAGACCTTGATGGTATGGAGTAGGAATTTTAACTCAGGTGGTCTGATTCCAAAGTTTATGGTTTAACGTCACCAAAAAAAAATAAACTATTAAAGGAATTTAAAAACCAATATAATATATACCATCCACAAAAAGCCTTTGTTTTCTCAGAGCTAATGTTTTGTGAATGATTTACCGATTAATGCAGTCTGACTGCTGTCTTTCCAGTGAGACTGTAAGCCCCTCAAGGGCAAGGGAGGGTGCTTTGTTCATTGTTCATTTCCAGGACTATACAGAGTGTTCCTGAAAAAAAATGGTTTAAATTACTTAATGCCTTATGACCAAAATATTTTTCTCCTAAAGATACAGTAATTATTTGCATCAACAGCAGAAGCCTATTCTCTGCTGGAAAGAGATCAGAACTTTTAGAAGGATACTAACTTATTCTCAAAGAGCAGTCACACCTAGGATTCTTAACTCAGGCTGTAAAATATAACAATGTCACAAGTGTAAATATTCTTTTAATTCTTACAGGTTTTAACAAAATCACATAGATACCTACCCTACTTTATACTCATAATTTCATGAATTACAAGAGGTAAATTCATACTGGTTAGAAAAAAGCACCTGATTGATTCTACTTTTAGTACTAATTTCAGACAAATAACGTATGCTGCTAAAATTGGAGTTTTCAAAAAATGTGGTATTCACAATAATTAGAATAATGGATTCTGCGAGAGATCATTAGAGCTCACAATGTGCTTTAACTCTTAAGAGCTGTGGCAGGGCAAGCCATTGTTATTCCTCAGGTTTTGCCTAGAAGCTTTAAAAGAATCTGTTTATAAACTGGAACCTATACTTAAGTGTCACTGGATTAACACTTCAGAATTTCATGTTTACACATATATTTCACAGCTCTCTTTAATATGCTTTAAAGCTGTCTGAGACTTATTTATGTGTTACACAGCTATACTGGGTTCCATAATCTATAGCTACTTTCTTTTGAAATTAAATTTACTGCCACAGAAAATTGTGGTGAAAATCAAGCCAAAAGGTGTAGCAACCGACTAATTGAAAACATGTATTCTGTAGCTAGTAAGCATTAGGAAGCATTTAAGAAGTAAGTCTTAGTAGTTTTGAGGTTTAATACTAATACACAAAAAATATTAAAAAATTACCAAAGTCGTCTCAGAATTAGCTATAATATATGTGTATATATATGAATGTGTGTGTATGTGTGTGTGTGTGTGTATAAACATGTTTTTGTAAACTTTTGTAAATTCATGCAAAATACTCAAGGTTTGGCTTCAGATCTTGTTGGAAGAGGTTCCTGCTAATAGGGACCTTAAGACAATCAAAATTAATAATAGTACAGTAAAACAGCAGTACAAATAAGCTATTGCAGTCAATTCCATAAAACATTTAAGTACCTATTTGCTAGGCATTGTGCTAGGCCAGGCAATATGGATATAGGAACGAACAAGATACAAGTGCTAAATTGTATGGATTTAATTAGAAGCATGTAATAAGACCAAGGTTCATAAATGTTTTCTTCTGTGGCCTGGGTGGAGCATATGTCAGCAGCTAGTTTAAAAAACAAAACTAGATTGTTTTGGTAAATTGATGTCATGTACATCTATTCAGGGGGTAGGTAAGTGAATCCTCCAACTCTCCTTCTTCCCACTCCAGAGTTTATGAGACACTCCTTTCTGTATACTGGTACAAAGCTCTGGGTAACACTTTATTGTGTGGTGATTGCTTATCTGTCTGTTTTTACTGGACTGTGAGCTGCTAGAAAGCAGAGACCAGAATTATGTTTACAGTACAGATCTTCCCACATTAACAGTAGTTGGATAGATGAGTAAATTAAGTAAGTTGGAAGGAAAGGGGGAAATTGGAAAAAAGGAGAAGAAAGGATAAGAAAGATGGACTATGTAAAGAAAGAGAGAGAAATACAAGAAAGAACAGGAGGTGGTTGGCTGCCTTTCTTCCCTGTCCTCTTCAGGCAAGACTCCCAGTGACCTGCTGTCCTGGGGCTGG
Source organism: Smutsia gigantea (assembly GCA_032199065.1). Classification (NCBI taxonomy): domain Eukaryota; kingdom Metazoa; phylum Chordata; class Mammalia; order Pholidota; family Manidae; genus Smutsia; species Smutsia gigantea. Next base: position 218,744 of record JAVSCE010007770.1, read on the forward strand.
GAGAGGGCACAAGAGCAGGGCCATGACATCTGGGCGGGGCTGCGGCTGTCTCTACAGCTTGTGCAAAAGTCACTACTATGAGTTTGGTACCTAGATGACTAGTCTGGGTGCATTCCAGGAATACACTTCAAGCTAGGCAGTTGGGGACTGTTTGTCTCTACTCAGGCTCCTAAACAGCAGGTGACCTCAGCAGCTGCTGAGCCCAGTGCGAAGATAAAACAGTTTTTTCCATGCAGTATTCTTCAGTCTAGTGTTCTTTTGACGTTGCTGAGGAGATGGCCCTGTCAGGTGGGCTTTGAATGATGATCGCATTTTATAAAAGCACACTAAGATGTGTATATAGAATCATATATAGAATTATATTTTTGTGTCCTGGTTGAAAAGCATTAACATCAAAAAAGAGGTGCTTTCAAGTTAATTTTGTATCTGTGTTTGGCAAGGATTCCCACAAGCAACTACTGTTTATGCCATGCTGTAAGCTTTCCTGTTAACCAGAAATTGTTTGAAATGCTTAGTTGAACTTTTTCGAAGTCATTCGTTGTTGAGGTTGTGAAACCCTTTTTCAGCTCACATCTTAAATTCGCCTCACTGAAGAGCAACATAAGGTCTTAAAGTATTCTGAGACAAACTCCTTTAAAAAATGTTGTTAAAACTGGAGTGGAGTGGGCAAAGGGAAGGGGTCTGTCTTGCCAATGGGTTCCAGCCCCCGGGCAAGTTTGCTATAGATTCAGTGTGACTTAAGAAAATGACAGTAAAATGTTCTTGGAGTGAAAAGGTTATACTTTACTTTATTTCCACGGTGGCAGGTCAGTCACTAAAATCCCTTTCACTCAGAGAGAGTCTGCATGCAGCAAGCCAGTCTCTGCCTCTGGGCCTCTCTGCCCGCACAGCCGTCCTCTAGGCCTCTGTCCTCTGCTCTCATCTGCTGCAGCCTTGCAGCCATGCCAACGTGTCACCCAGAGCACTGGACAGAGCTCCTTATATAGAGTCAATATCAATGTATAGCCCACACGTGTGCAGTGAGCTAGCCACCAGGGCCAGGTGAGAATCCTGGCCACAGGAACCTTCACTTTATCCACAGGGTCCTTTGCAGTTGAGGCACTGATGGAAAGTCAGCGTGGTTGCGTTCACTTCCACACTCTCCTTAGGGCCACCTAAGGGTTGGCAGGTGGCTGCGTGTGAGCTGTGGGGAAAGCTGGGACAAAGCTGTGTTTTAGAACTGTGCTGTGGGAAGCTCTGCCTCCATGCTGGGGAGCCAGCAAGTGACTGGAAAGAGACTTAGAGACAACTAGCAAAGGAGACGGAAATACTGGTCATAGTTTATGAGAAAAAATAAAAAGACCTGAGGATCCTGTACTGCACACACAGACCAGCCTTTCTCGGTGCCAAATTGCTGGTCCTGCACTTATTTTGGGGGCTGCCTTCTGCTTCACATATAGAATAGAGAAAAGCTTAGATGTGACTGAGTAGCCTACATATTAAAGAATAGTGTATCTTAGTGTCCTTTTATTTATTTAATTATTTAATACAATTTTTTTTACTAAGGTATTATTGATATACATTCTTATGAAGGTTTCACATGAGAAAAAATGTTTTTACTACATTTACCCGTATTATCAAGTCCCCACCCATACCCCATTGCAGTCACTGTGCATCAGTGTAGTAAGATGCCACAGAGTCACTACTTGTCTTCTCTGTGCTACACTGTTTTCCCCGTGACCCCACACACACCATGTGCACTAATCATGATACCCCTCAAACTTCCTCTCCCTTCTTCCCCACCCGCCCTTCCCCACCCCTTCCCTTTGGTAACCGCTAGTCCCTTCTTGGAGTTTGTGAGTGTGCTGCTGTTTTGTTCCTTCTATTTTGCTTCGTTGTTATAGTCCACAAATGAGGGGAATCATTTGGTACTTGTCTTTCTCTACCTGGCTTATTTCACTGAGCAAGATACCTTTTAGCTCCATCCATGTTGTTGCAAATGGTAGGATTTGTTTTCTTCTTATGGCTAAATAGTATTCCATTGTGTATATGTACCACCTCCTATTTGTACTGATGAACACAGGTGTCTTCCATATCTTGGCTATTGTAAATAGTGCTGCAGTAAACATAGGGGTGCATATGTCTTTTTGAATCTGAGAACTTGTATTCTTTGGGTAAATTCCTAGGAGTGGAATTCCCAGGACAAATGGTATTTGTACTTTTAGTTTTTTGAGAAACCTCCATATTGCTTTCCACAGTGGTTAAACTAGCCTACATTCCCACCACCAGTGTAGGAGGTTCCACTTTCTCCGCATCCTCACCAACATCTATTGTTCTTAGTCTTTCCGATGCTGGCCATCCTAACTGCTGTGAGGTGATATCTCATTTTGGTTTTAATTTGCATTTCCCCTATAATTGGCGATGTGGAACATCTTTTCATGTACCTTTTGGCCATCTGAATTTCTTCTTTGGAGAAGTGTCTGTACATGTCCTCCACCCATTTTTAATCAGGTTATTTGCTTTTGGTTGTTGAGGCATGTGAGTTCTTTATATATTTTGGATGTTAACCCCTTGTCAGATATGTTGTTTACAAATATATTATCTCATACTGTAGGATGCCTTTTTGTTCAGCTGATGGTGTCCTTTGCTGTACAGAAGCTTTTTAGCTTGATGTGGTCCTATTTGTTCATTTTTGCTTTTGTTTCCTTTGCCCAAGGAGATGCATTAGGAAAAAGTTGTTCATGTTTACATTCAGGAGATTTTTGCCTATGTTGACTTCTAAGAGTTTTATGGTTTCATGACTTACATTCAGTTCTTTGATCCATTTCGAGTTTACTTTTGTGTATGGGGTTAGACAATAATCCAATTTCATTCTCTTGCAAGTAGCTGTCCAGTTTTGGCAACACCAGTTGTTGAAGAGGTTATTTCCAAATTGTATGTCTATGGCTCCTTTATCGTATATTAATTGACCGTATATGCTTGGGTTTATATCTGGACTCTCTAGTCTGTTCCATTGGTCTTTGAGTCTGTTCTTGTGCCAGTACCAAATTGTCTTGATTACTGTAGCTTTGTAATAGAGTTTGAAGTTGAGGACCATAATTCCTCCATCTTTATTCTTCCTTCTCAGGATTGCTTTGGCTATTCGGGGTCTTTTGTGGTTCCATATGAATTTTAGAATGATTTGCTCTAGTTTGTTGAAGAATGCTGTTGGTATTTTGATAGGGATTGCATTGAATCTGTAGATTGGTTTAGGCAGGATGGACATTTTAACAGTATTAATTCTTCCTATCCATAAGCATGGGATGTATTTCCATTTATTGGTATCTTCTTTAATTTCTCTCATGAGTGTTTTGTAGTTTTCAGAGTATAAGTCTTTCACCTCCTTGGTTATGTTTATTCCTAGGTATTTTATTCTTTTGGATGCAGTTGTGAATGGAATTGTTTTCCTGATTTATCTTTTTGCTAGTTCATCATTACTGTATAGGAATGCAACAGATTTCTGTGTATTAATTTTGTATCCTACAACTTTACTGAATTCAGGTATTAGATCTAGTAGTTTTGGAGTGGATTCTTTAGGGTTTTTTTATGTACAATATCATATCATCTGCAAACAGTGATAGTTTAACTTCTTCTTTACAAATCTGAATGCCTTCATTTCTTTGTGTTGTCTGATTGCCATGGCTTGGACCTCCAGTACTATGTTGAATAAAAGTGGGGAGAGTGGGCATCCTTGCTTTGATCCTCATCTTAAAAGAAAGGCTTTCAGCTTCTCGCTGTTAAGTATGATATTGACTGTGGGTTTGTCATATATGGCCTTTATTATGTTGAGGTACTTGTCCTCTATACCCATTTTGTTGAGAGTTTTTATCATGAATGGATGTTGAATTTTGTCGAATGTTCTTCGGCATCTATGGAGATGGTCATGTGGTTTTTGTCCTTTTTGTTGATGTGGTGGATGATGTTAATGGATTTTTGAATGTTGTACCATCCTTGCATTCCCGGAATAATTCCTACTTGATCATGATGAATGATCTTTTTGATGTATTTTTGAATTTGGTTTACTGATATTTTGTTGAGTATTTTTGCATTTATTTTCATTAGGGATATTTGTCTGTAATTTTCTTTTTTGTGGTGTCTTTGCCTGGTTTTGGTATTAGACTGATGCTGGGCTCATAGAATGAGTTTGGGAGTATTCCCTCCCCTTCTACTTTTTGGGCAGCTTTAAGGAGGATGGATATTAGGTCTTCACTAGATGTTTGATAAAATTCAGCAGTGAAACCATCTGCTCCAGGAGTTTTGTTCTTAGGTAGTTTTTGATTACCGGTTCAATTACCTTGCTGGTAATTAGTCTGTTCATATTTTCTGTTTCTTCCTGGGTCAGCCTTGGAAGGTTGTATTTTTTCGAAAAAGTTGTCCATTTCTTCTAAGTTATCCAGGTTGTTGGCATGTAATTTTTCATAGTATTGTCTCATAATTCTCTGTACTTCTGTGGTGTGCGCAGTGATTTTTCCTTTCTCATATATTGTTCTGTTTATATGTGTAGACTCTTTTTTTCTTGATAAGTCTGGCTATGGGTTTATCTATTATGTTTATTTTCTCGAAGAGCGAGCTCCTGCCTTCATTGATTCTTTCTATTATTTTTTTATTTATTATTTTTTATTATGGTATTAATGTACAGTTACATGAGCAACATTATGGTTACTTGTCTCCCCGTATTATCAAGTCCCCACCACATACCCCATTACAGTCACTGTCCATCAGCATAGTAAGATGATATAGAATCACTAGTTGTCTTCTCTGTGATATACTGCCTTCCCTGTATTCCCCCTTCTGCTACATTATGTGTGCTAATCATAATGCCCCTTTTCCACCTTATCCCTCCCTTCCCACCCATCCACCCCAATCCCTTTCCCTTTGGTACTGTTAGTCCATTCTTGGGTTCTGTAAGTCTGCTGCTGTTTTGTTCCTTCAGTTTTTTCTTTGTTCTTATACTCGACAGTTGAGTGAAATCATTTGATACTTTTCTTTCCCCACCTCACTTATTTCACTGAGCATACCCTCTAGCTCCATCCATGTTGTTGCAAATGGTAGGATTTGTTTTCTTCTTATGGCTGAATAATATTCCATTGTGTATATGTACCACATCTTCTTTACCCATTCATCTACTGTTGGACACTTAGGTTGCTTCCATTTCTTGGCTATTGTAAATAGTGCTGCAATAAACATAAAGGGTGCATATGTCTTGTTCAAACTAGGCTCCTGCATTCTTAGGGTAAATACCTAAGAGTGGAATTCCTGGGTCAAATGGTATTTCTATTTTTAGCTTTTTGAGGAACCTCTATACTGCTTTCCACAATGGTGGAACTAATTTACATTTCCACCAGCAGTGTAGGAGGCTCCCCTTTCTCCACATCCTCGCCAACATTTGTTGTTGTTTGTCTTTTGGAAGTTGGCCATCCTAACTGGTGTGAGGTGGTAGCTCATTGTGGTTTTAGTCTGCATTTCTCTTATGATTAGCTATGTGGAGCATCTTTTCATGTGCCTGTTGGCCATCTGAATTTCTTCTTTGGAGAAGTGTCTGTTCAGCTCCTCTGCCCATTTTTTAATGGGCCTATTTGCTTTTTGTTTGTTGAGGTGCATGAGCTCTTTGTATAATTTGGATGTCAACCCTTTATAGGATGTGTCATTTAAGAATATATTTTCCCATACTGTAGGATGTCTTTTTGTTCTACTGATGGTGTCCTTTGCTTTACGGAAGCTTGTTAGTTTGATACAGTCCCACTTGTTCATTTTTGCTTTGTTTCCCTTGCCCAGGGAGATATGTTCATGAAGACGTTGCACATGTTTATGTCCGAGAGATTTTTGCCTATGATTTTTCTAAGAGTTTTATGGTTTCATGACTTACATTCAGGTCTTTGATCCATTTTGAGTTTACTTTTGTGTGTGGGGTTAGACAATATTCCAGTTTCCTTCTCTTACATGTAGCTGTCCAGTTTTGCCAACACCAGCTGTTGAAGAGGCTGTCATTTCCCCATTGTATACCCATGGCTCCTTTATCGTATATTAATTGACCATATATGCTTGGATTTATATCTGGGCTCTCTATTCTGTTCCATTGGTCTATGGGTCTGTGCTTGTGCCAGTACCAACTTGTCTTGATTACTGTGGCTTTGTAGTAGAGCTTGAAGTCAAGCATCAATTCCCCAACTTTTTTCTTCGTTCTCAGGATTGCTATGGCTATTCAGCGTCTTTTTTGGTTCCATATGAATTTTAGAACTATTTTCTTTAGTTCATTGAAGAATGCTGTTGGTATTTTGATAAGGATTGCATTGAATTTGTAGATTGCTTTAGGCAGGATGGCCATTTTGACAATATTAATACTTCCTATTTATGAGCATGGGATGTGTTTCCATTTATTGGTATCTTCTTTAATTTCTCTCATGAGTATTTTGTAGTTTTCAGAGTATAAGTCTTTCAGTTCCTTGGTTATGTTAATTCCTAGGTATTTTATTCTTTTTGATGCAATTGTGAATGGAATTGTTTTGCTGATTTATCTTTTTGCTAGTTCATCATTACTGTATAGGAATGCAACAGATTTCTGTGTATTAATTTTGTATCCTACAACTTTACTGAATTCAGGTATTAGATCTAGTAGTTTTGGAGTGGATTCTTTAGGGTTTTTTATATACAATATCATGTCATCTGTAAACAGGGACAGTTTGACTTCTTCCTTACCATTCTGGATGCCTTTTATTTCTTTGTGTTGTCTGATTGCTGTGGCTAGGACCTCTAGATCTCTGTTGAATAAAAGTGGGGAGAGTGAGCATCCTTGTCTTGTTCCTGATCTTAAAGGAAATTCTTTCAGTTTCTTGCTGTTAAGTATAATGCTGGCTGTGAGTTTGTCATATATGGCCTTTATTATGTTGAGGTACTTGCCCTCTATTCCCATTTTGTTGAGAGTTTTTATCATGAATGGATGCTGAATTTTGTCGAATTCTTTTTCAGCATCTATGGAGATGATCATGTGGTTTTTGTCCTTCTTTTTGTTGATGTGGTGGATGATGTTGATGGATTTTAGAATGTTGTACCATCCTTGCATCGCTAGGATGAATCCCACTTGATCACGATGGATGATATTTGATGTATTTTTGAATTCAATTTGCTAATATTTTGTTGAGTATTTTTGTGTCTATGTTCATCAGGGATATTGGTCCGTAATTTTTTGTGTGTGGTGTCTTTGCCTGGTTTTGGTATTAGAGTGATGTTGGCCTCGTAGAATGAGTTTGGGAGTATTCCCTCCTCTTTTTCTTTTTAGAAAACTTAAGGAGGATGGGTATTAGGTCTTCACTAAATGTTTGATAAAATTCATAGTGAAACCATCTGGTGTAAGGGTTTTGTTCTTATGTAATTTTTGATTACCAGTTCAATTTCCTTGCTGGTAATTGGTCTATTCAGATTTTCTGTTTCCTCCTCTGTCAGACTTGGAAGGTTGAATTTTTTGAAAAAGTTGTCTGTTTCTTCTAGGTTATCCAGTTTGTTACCATATAATTTTTCATTGTATTCTCTCATAATTCTTTGTATTTCTGTGGTGTTTATTGTGATTTTTACTTTCTCATTTCTGATTCTGTTCATGTGTGAAGAGTCTCTTTTTTTCTTGATAAATCTGGCTAGGGGTTTATGTACTTTGTTTATTTTCTCAAAGAACTAGTTCCTGCTCTCATTGATTCTGTTATATTAATCTTCTCAATTTTATTTATTTCTGCTCTAATCTTTATTATGTCCCTCCTTCTACTGACTTTGGGCCTCATTTTTTCTTCCTTTTTTAGTTTCAGTAATTGTGAGTTTAGTCTGTTCATTTGGGTTTTTTCTTCTTTCCTGAGGTACCCTGTATTGCAATATATTTCCCTCTTAGCACGGCCTTTGCTGTGTCCCAGAGATTTTGTTGTGTTGAATTATTGTTGTCATTTGTCTCCATATATTGCTTGATCTCTGTTGTTATTTGGTCATTGATCCATTGATTATTTAGGAGCATGTTATTAAGCCTCCATGTGTTTGTGGGCTTTTTCATTTTCTTTGTGTAATTTATTTCTAGTTTCATATGTTTGTGATCTGAGAAGCTTTTTAGTACAATTTCAATCTTTTTGAATTTACCGAGGTTCTTTTTGTGACCTATTATATGATCTATTCTTAAAAATGTTCCATGGGCGCTTGAGAATAATGTGTATCCTGTTGCTTTTTGATGGAGTGTTCTGTAGATGACCCTTTGGTCCATCTGTTCTAATACGTTGTTCAGTGCCTCTGTGTCTTCATTTTTTGTCTGGTTCATCTGTCCTTTGGAATGAGTAGTGTGTTGAAGTCTCTTAAAATGAATCCATTGCATTCTATTTCCCCTTTTAATTGTGTTAGTATTTGTTTCACAAATATAGGTGATCCTTTGTTGGGTGCATAGTTATTCATAATAGTTATATCCTCTAGTTGGACTGACTCATTTATCATTATGTAATGTCCTTCTTTGTCTCTTGTGACTTTCTTTGTTTTGAAGTCTGTTTTGTCTGAAACACGTACTGCAACTCCTGCTTTTTACTCCCTGTTAGTTGCATGAAATATCTTTTTCCATCCCTTTACTTTCAGTCTTTGTATGTCTTTGGGTTTGAAGTGAGTCTCTTGTAGGCAATGTATATATGGGTCTTTTTTTTTATCCATTAAGTGACTCTTGGTCTTTTGATTAGTGCATTAAGACCATTTACATTTAGGGTGATGATTGATAGGTGTGTACTTATTGCCATTACAGGCTTTAGATTTGTGGTTACCAAAGGTTCAAGGGTAACTTCCTTATTATCTAACAGTCTAACTTAACTCTCTTAGTATGCTATTAAGAACACAATCTAAGGAGTCTTTTATTTTTCCCAATTTTTTCTTCTTCCTCCATTCTCTATATATTAGGTGTCATATCCTGTACTCTTTGTCTATTCCTTTGGGGGTCGTTGATTTAATTTTGCATCTGCCAATTAATTGTTCTACTTCCTTACTCTCGTTTTATTTCTTCTGGTGACAGCTATTTTGCTTTAGGAACACTTTCATCTATAGCAGGCCCTCCAATATACACTGTAGAGATGGTTTGTGGGAGGGAAATTCTCTCAGAGTTTGCTTATCTTGAAATTGTTTAATCCCTCCTTCAAATTTAAATGATAATCTTGCCTGATAGAGTATTCTTGGTTCGAGGCTCTTCTGCTTCATTGCATTCAATATATCATGGCATTCCCTTCTGGCCTGTAAGGTTTCTGTTGAGGAGTCTGATGATAGCCTGATGGGCTTTCCTTTGTATGTGATGTTATTTCTCTCTCTGGCTGCTTTTAATAGTCTGTCCATATCCTCAATCTTTGCCATTTTAATTGCTATCTGTCTTGGTATTGTCTTCCTTGGGTCCTTTGTGTTGGGAGATCTGTGCATCTCCATGGCCTGATAGATTATCTCCTTCCCCAGATTGGGGAAGTTTTCAGCAATTACCTCATCAAAGACACTCTCTAACCCTTTTTCTCTCCTTCTTCTGGTATTCCTATAATGTGAATATTGTTCTGTTTGGATTGGTTGAACAGTTCTCTCAATATTCTTTTATTCCTAGAGATTCTTTTTCTTTCTGTTCCTTTGCTTCTTTGTATTCCTGTTCTCTAATTTCTATTCCATTTACTGTCTTCACCATATCTAATCTGCTTTTAAATCCCTCCTTTGTATGTTTCATTTTTGATACTGTGTTCTGTAATGATTGGATATCCATCTGGAATTCTTCCCTGAGTTCTTGAGTATTTTCCTGTACTCACATGAGCATGTTTATGATTTTTATTTTGAAATCTCTTCCAGGAAGATTCATGAGTTCAGTTCACTTTATTGTTTTCCTTGTGTTTGTGGAATTTTGGTTTGAACCAGGTTCCTTTGACATTTCATATTTGTACGCGGCACCTTCTAGTGCCCAAAAGCTGTAGTCTTTGTAGCTGCTCAGCCCTTGGAGTGATATCGGGGCTTGTGGAGGATTGGTGCTGGTGCCTGGGGGGAGGAAAGAGCTGTGTCCTGATTTCTGGCAGCTGTGACTCCCTCCACAGCCAGAACCAGCAGGCTAATCATACAGGTGTAAGCCTCTATATTTTTGTCCTTGTAGCTTCCATCTGGCTGGCCCAACACCATTGCAGGATTTGCCAGTTCGTGAGCTGGTGCAACATGTCCAGGAGGAAAGCACAGCAGGCTGCATATCACGGTGGGGTGACTTGAACCTGTGTAACCCGCCAGGGTGATGGAGTGCCTGAAACTCTTAAAAGTTCCCAACCTCCTGGACAGAGTGAGCCCAGACAATTTTGTCTACCTGTCCTTTCTCCTGAGCAGTAAGCTCTGTGCAATCCTTGCCCCTTTAGCAGCCCTCTTGGTGTTTGGAAATCTCTCAGACTGGCCACCTTTCTTTTGTCCGAGAGCAGCTGGTTGTGGATCCCTGTTTTCCACAAGTGGATGGAATCTCAGTCTCTCCAGGTGTTCTTCCTGTTTTAGCTTTCCAATCCCACTAATCTCAAGAGCACCAATGCAATGTAAGTTCATGGTCCGATAGCAGATCTCCAGGGCTCGTTGTTCAGTAGTCCGAGCCTCCACTCCCTCCCTGCTCTGTTTTTCTTCCTCCTGCCAGTGAGCTTGTTGGGAGGAAGGGCTTGTGTCCCACTGGATCATGGATTTAGTATGTTACCCTGTTTCCTGGGGTCTGTTCTCTTCCCTAGGTGTATGCAGTCTGGCGCAGCCTTCTTTCCTGTTGCTCTTTCAGGATTAGTTGTATTAATTATATTTTCATATTATATGTTATTTTTGGAGGAGGCTTCTGTCTCACCTCTCATGCCACTATCTTTAATCTCTCTGTTTAGTTAATAAAATCTCATATGGTGTTTCATTTTCTTTCAGCATCACAGTGAAGTAAAATCAAATGTGTAATTGAGGTACTAATTCAAGTGTTTATCAGTTTAAACCAGTTTTGTTTGGATTTTGATGCATCAATTTACCACATAATTAGGCTGATCCTTGCCAACGTTTTCCCACAGAGCTATTCAGGAGGAAGCTGAGGAAGCCTTCCTCCCTGTCAGTTTCTTCTCTGAAGCCTCCCCAGTTAATGAGATGACACCCTTCTCTGGGCTGGTACACAGCTCTGTGGGAACACATATTTTATTATATATAATGTTCAAATTACTCTCCAGTTTCTGTCTTCTACAAAATTTCCATTATTGAATTTTGTAAATAGGTGTCCTTAATTCAGTTTAATTCAAATTGACATTTTTATTTCATTTGTGTATCAGAATAATTTTGTATATAAACCCAAAATTCCAACTTGAATTGATTTAAGCAAGAAAGGAGTTTATAATCTCCCTTAAGTGGGTGTCCAGGTGGGGTGGTGCCAAAGCTGACTGATACAGACTCGAGGCCCAATAATATCATTGCAGACCTGTTCACTCTAGTCACTGATATTCTGCCTTGGCCTCATCCTCTGGCTGTGTTAGCACCACACACCACCTTAAGATATATGAGACCATTTCCAGAGGAAGACAGATACTGTCTTTTATTATGCACTTTCTTATTATGGAAGAAACCTTTTCCAGAAGCCCCATGGTGGACTTGTCCTGTCTTTTCATTGGTGAGAACTGGGCCACTTGCCCATTCCTAAGCCATCACTGACAAGGGAAATGGGTGACAGGGCTGAATTAGACTTACTATTTGTGTTGAATGAGATGTTTGAAAGTAGATCAGTGACTGCTAATAAATAAATCTATAGTGACTGTGTACAAATGTCAAAGCACTTTGCCAAATACAGAAGCAAAATGAATTTCATTGCTTGTGAATGAAAATGGCTTTATAATAAAATAAAATCTCATAAGTACACATTTGTAGAAATTTGAAAAATACCATAACAGAGGGAATTTTTTCTGGTTTTCTAAACTTTGTAACTGGGCATGTGTTAACATTTCTTTTTTTATTTGAGGCCTTCGCATTAAGGATATTATTTTTTCCTATTCCTTTGGTTTACTGGGACTGGATCTAGAAGTTCTGTTTATTTGCATTAAAAAAAGATGTTTTAACAATAGTTTCATGAAAAGAATGTGAGACCATATTTTATTATTTTCTTTGATCACAGCCAGTCAAGAAGGAAATGAATGAATTAGCAGAATGGTACTGAATGTAGAAGTTAGATTTTTGGAGATACATTGTGAAGCATAAATGAAACATTAGTTTCTTAAATGGGCTAACTACAAATCTTACGTAAAACTTTTGGCTGCAGTCTATTGGTGGAAGAGTTGAGATCTTGTGAAGGATGTTCAGGTTAAATAAGGGTCGCAGGCTGTTGCAGATGTTACACCTCTGTCAGGCACCGTCATTTGCACATCTGCGCCATGGGGGTTTCTCAGCTGGCAGGAAAGCTCACTGGGGTCCAGATTGCTTCCAGACGCACTTCCTGCTCACTCTGTTCTCTTTCTGGCTGTGCTTTTCTGCTGTGCCCTTGCTTTTGTTTGTTCAAGCCACTTTCCTAGGAAAAGTTCTTGTGATTTCAGATTTTCTTGAAGTACATAAAAAATATGGAATCATTGAAATTCCTGTTAAAAAGTTGTTCCTTTTCTGTTCAATTACTGCTACCATTAGTAGGGTGATTATAAACGGAACCTAGAAAATGTATTCTTTGGGGAATATCAATGAAGGAAGAACATCTGGAAAGTTCTGTACAATAACAAAAATGGAAACATGTGTAATCGCTACGCTGCCTCCTGTCAGAAGTCTCTGTTACTAGTAATTTAGGAAAAATTTTATTCTGTCTGCCCACAAGGAAATATAAATAGATACTTATAATATTAAACTGTTGAAGCCACAATGAAGAGTTTTATATTAGTCTTATAGATTTCAGTGAACAATCTTACATTTCCATGAGTGACAGTTTTGCCATAAAATATAGGAATTATAGAAACTTTGTTATGACTTGCCAAACAGATGTAAATTCTTTAAAATAATTTATAGGGTTTAACAATACAGAATATTACTTACTTTCAAAATGTTGTAATTATAAAAATAAGCCCCAAATACTGGATTCTAAAAAAAATATAGTGTTTATAGGAAGTAATTTTTCTAATGTGAACTATAATCTAATTTGGCTCATTAAATAAATACTATGCCTATAATGGCATTCTATGTAATAGTTGTTCTCTTTGCTCCATTCCTGATCCCTTGCTGTGTTTCTCTGGTTGAGCTGTTTTGAGACCTGAGCAGCAAAAGCCCCTGCTCTTGTAGGGCCAGAGTTTTAAGTGCTTGTTCCTCTGTCTTTGATAGTAGATAGAATGATTATGTTATCTAAGGTCCATATTGGCCTTTAGAAATCTAAATAAACCTAATGTCTAAACATCATAGTGACTATAAAATTCTACCCATTTATATGCTCATATGTCTGTACTTCAATTTATTTTGTATTTGTGAATATAAATATTTAGTTTTAAAATAAAGTTTATATAAAGAAACTAAACACTCAAATATATTATTTGTTTCTGGACTGTTTCCAAATTACTGCCTCTTAGTCATTAATAACAAGTTGAACAAATATATCAAATACCAGCAGTGTACCAGGCACTGGGGGAGTCCCTAGAACAGACAAAATCTTTTTTTTCCTCAGAGAGCCTATGTTCTTTAAATCATATTAAATATTCACTGATACCTTCATTCAGAGTTAACTCTTTTCTTTCTTTTTTTTCCCCCTAGCAATTCATTTTTGCTCTTCTTATGTCAGCCAGCAGTGCTTAGCTTCTGATGTAGCCATATTAGAAAGTGTCTGTACTGTAATGTGAAAGATTTAAAGTATGTATGTATTTACACCTGCAAGTTTTGTGATTAAAAGGAAGAGAAAGAGAAAAGATGCGAGATAAAATGCACAGGGTGTGTGTACAAGTTACCACTGAGGCAGTGCAGTGGAAGGGAGAGATGGCTGGAACGTGAGTCAAAGACATGTCATCACTTAATTCTATGAATTGGTGACTCACGATGCTGCTCCTTTTCTTAGTGAACTAACTTAACTCATGGGGACACAGAGAAATGCCTGCCATATCAGCATCACACAAGGTGTTTGTAAACAGCAGATAAGATCGGGTGTGAGAAAATATTTTGACCTGAACATACTTAAGGTCTTTTGTTCCATTGCTTAAGCATTCTATTAGTAAATGTGAATAAGGTGGATTTGTGGCTTTCAGTATTTAAAAAAATGATGCTAAAGTATGCATAACTTCTAATTGGTTAGTGTTTTAGCATTGTGTGATCTTGATGTTTGCTTTCCACTAAGAGCTACAAGTTAGTGTTGCAAGAAATGATGCACGGGGACTTCCGGGAAGATGGCGGTGTGAGCAGGGTGGCAGAAATCTCCTCCCAACACTATATTTATCTACGAAAACACAGAAAATACATCTATTCCTAAAAGAGAGACGAGAATACACAGGAAAGCACACAGCGTGCAGCTACATCCGAGAGGACTCGGCACCCCAAGAGGCGGGTAAGATACGGAGCCGCACCCTGGCGGGACCCGAGCCCTCCCCCACCCCAGCGCACCGGCGGGAGGAGAGGATTCAGAGCCGAGAGGGAGTGGAAGCACACCCGGCGAAGTAGCCAGCCCCGGTGATCTGCGCGGGGAGCGCTGACCCACATTGCGCAGTGCAGCGGAGATTGGAGAGACAGAGGGGCAGGATCTGAGCGGGGAACGCGCCAGGGTGCTTGCAGCCGGCTCCCGGGAAGGAAAAAAAAAAGCGCGCACTTTCTTCAGCGGTCTTAAAGAGACAGGAGCCCAGCGGAGGAGCCGGATCGCCCCAGCACACTCAGCCCACCAGGCTGGGAGTCCTGGGGAGTTTCAGACGCCTTAGCTGGCGACTGAGGAAGTGTAGCCATACTTAACACTTCTCACTGAGATCAACAGCCTCCTATCGTTCCCACCCCTGCCAGAGCGATAAAGGGCCCTGCGGAGCGGCACAGTCACAGCTGTGGAATAGTGGGGCAATAGCGCCACCTAGAGCATTCCCACAGAATCTACGTCCGGTGGGCATTTTTTTTGTTTTTTTTTTTTGTTTTTTTTCTTTTCTTTCTTTTTTTCTTTCTTCTTTTTTTTCTTTTTTTTTCTTCTCTTTTTAAAGTCTTAAAGAGCCCAGCTGACATACGTGGCAACTATCAGTGACCAAATTATACAGCCATGAAAAGACAGAGGAATATGGTTCAGACCAAAATCAACCAGACAACCCCAGAGAGGGAGTCTGAAGGGATGGAAATGCACAGCCTCCCTGAAAAAGAATTCAGAATAAAAGTCATAACCATGCTGATGGACCTACAGAGAAATGTGCAAGAGCTGAGGGAGGAAGTGAGGGAACTGAGGAAAGACAATACAGAAATCAGACAAGCGATCGAAGGGCTTAACAGCAGAATGGATGAGATGCAAGAGACTGTTAATGGAATAGAAAACAGAGAACAGGAGTACAGAGCAGCTGAGGCAGAGAGAGATAAAAGGATTTCTAGGAATGAAAGAATATTAAGAGAACTGTGTGACCAATCCAAACGGAACAATATTCGCATTATAGGAGTACCAGAGGAAGAAGAGAGAGAAAAGGGATAGAAAGTGTCTTTGAAGAAATAATTGCTGAAAACTTTCCCTCGCTGGGGAAGGAAGTAGTCTCGCAGTCCACCGAAGCTCATAGATCTCCCAACACAAGGGACCCAAGGAAGACAACACCAAGACACATAATAATTAAGATGGCAAAGATCAAAGATAAAGACAGGGTATTAAAGGCAGCTAGAGAGAGAAAAAAGATCACCTACAAAGGAAAACCCATCAGACTATCATCAGACTTCTCAACAGAAACCTTACAGGCCAGAAGAGAATGGCATGATATATTTAACGTTATGAAACAGAAGGGCCTCGAACCAAGAATATTGTATCCAGCACGATTATCATTTAAATATGATGGAGGGATTAAACAATTTCCAGACAAACGAAAGTTGAGAGAGTTTGCCTCTCATAAACCACCACTACAGGATATCTTAAATGGACTGCTCTAGATGGAAGCACACCTAAGGCTAAAAAGATGTCACCAGAGAAAATAAAATCATAGCAAAGAAAGCAGACCATCCAAATACTAACTAAAGGCAAAGAATAAAACACCTATTATAGAAAGAATGGAGGAGGAGGAATAAGAAGGGAGAGAAATAAAGAAACATCAGACTGTGTTTACAATAACTTAACAAGAAAGTTAAGTTAGATTGTTAGATAGTAAAGAAGCAACCCTTGAACCCTTGGTAACCACGAATCTAAAGCCAGCAATGGCAATAAGTACATACCTATCAATAATCACCCTAAATGTAAATGGACTGAATGCACCAATCAAAAGACACAGAGTAACAGAATGGATAAAAAAGCAAGACCCATCTATATGCTGCCTACAAGAAACTCACCTCAAATCCAAAGATATACACAGACTAAAAGTGAAGGGATGGAAAAAGATATTTCATGCAAACACAAAGAGAAAAAAGCAGGTGTTGCAGTACTTGTATCAGACAAAATAGACTTCAAAACGAAGAAAGTAGCAAAAGATAAAGAAGGACATTACATAATGATAAAGGGGTCAGTCCAACAAGAAGATATAACCATTATAAATATATATGCACCCAACACAGGAGCGCCAGCATATGTGAGACAAATACTAACAGAATTAAAGGAGGAAATAGACAGCAATGCATTCATCTTAGGAGACTTCAACACACCACTCACTCCAGAGGACAGATCAACCAGACAGAAAATAAGTAAAGACACAGAGGCACTGAACAACACACTAGAACAGATGGACCTAACAGACATCTACAGAACTCTACACCCAAAAGCAACAGGATACACATTCTTCTCAAGTGCACATGGAACATTTTCCAGAATAGACCACATACCAGGCCACAAAAAGAAGCTCAGTAATTTCAAAAATATTGAAATCCTACCAACCAACTTCTCAGATCACCAAGGTATAAAACTAGAAATAAATTTTAGAAAGAAATCAAAAAGGCACACAAATACATGGAGACTTAACAACACTCTCCTAATTAATCAATGGGTTAACGACCAAATCAAAACAGAAATCAAAGAATATATGGAGACTAATGACAACAACAACACAAAGCCACAACTTCTGTGGGACGCAGCAAAGGCAGTTCTAAGAGGAAAGTATATTGCAATCCAGGCCTATTTAAAGAAGGAAGAACATTCCCAAATGAATAGTCTAAAGACACAATTACTGAAATTGGAAAAAGAAGAACAAATGAGGCCCAAAGTCACCAGAAGGAGGGACATAATAAAGATTAGAGAAGAAATAAATAAAATTGAGAAGAATAAAACAATAGAAAAAATCAATAAAACCAAGAGCTGGTTCTTTGAAAAAATAAACAAAATAGATAAACCCCTAGCCAGACTCATTAAGAGAAAAAGAGAATCTACACACATAAACACAATCAGAAATGAGAAAGGAAAAATCACGACGGACCCCACAGAAATACAAAGAATCATAAGAGAATATTATGAGAATCTATATGCTAACAAGCTGGAAAACATAGAAGAAATGGACAACTTCTTAGAAAAATACAACCTTCCAAGACTGACCAAGCAAGAAACAGAAAAACTAAACAGACCAATCACCAGTGACGAAATCGAATTGGTAATCAAAAAACTACCCAAGAACAAAACCCCTGGGCCTGATGGATTCACCTCTGAATTCTACCAGACATATAGAGAAGAAATAACACCGATTCTCCTTAAAGTTTTCCAAAAAATAGAAGAGGAGGGAATACTTCCAAACTCATTCTATGAAGCCAGCATCACTCTAATACCAAAACCGGGCAAAGACCTCACCAAAAAAGAAAATTACAGACCAATATCCCTGATGAACGTAGATGCAAAAATACTCAACAAAATATTAGCAAACCGAATTCAAAAATACATCAAGAGGATCATACACCATGATCAAGTGGGATTCATCCCAGGGATGCAAGGATGGTACAACATTCGAAAATCCATCAACATCATCCACCACATCAACAAAAAGAAGAACAAAAACCACATGATCATCTCCATAGATGCTGAAAAAGCATTTGACAAAATTCAGCATCCATTCCTGATTAAAACTCTCAACAAAATGGGTATAGACGGCAAGTACCTCAACATCATAAAGGCTATATATGACAAACCCACAGCTAACATCATACTTAACGGCGAGACGCTGAAAGCTTTTCATCTAAGATCGGGAACAAGACAGGGATGCCCACTCTCTCCACTGTTATTCAACATAGTACTGGAGGTCCTAGCCACAGCAATCAGACAAAACAAAGACATACAAGGCATCCAGATTGGTAAAGAAGAAGTCAAATTGTCACTATTTGCAGATGACATGATACTGTACATAAAAAACCCTAAAGATTCCATTCCAAAACTACTAGAACTAATATCTGAATTCA
This sequence comes from Smutsia gigantea, assembly GCA_032199065.1. Taxonomy (NCBI): domain Eukaryota; kingdom Metazoa; phylum Chordata; class Mammalia; order Pholidota; family Manidae; genus Smutsia; species Smutsia gigantea. Next base: position 237,242 of record JAVSCE010007770.1, read on the forward strand.
GCAAAGTTGCAGGATACAAAATTAACACACAGAAATCTGTTGCTTTCCTATACACTAATGATGAACTAACAGAAAGAGAAATCAGAAAAACAATTCCATTCACAATTGCATCAAAAAGAATAAAATACCTAGGAATAAACCTAACGAAGGAAGTGAAAGACCTGTACTCTGAAAACTACAAGACACTCCTAAGAGAAATTAAAGAGGACACTAACAAATGGAAATGCATCCCATGCTCTTGGCTAGGAAGAATAAATATTGTCAAAATGGCTATACTACCTAAAGCAATCTACAGATTCAATGCAATCCCTATCAAACTACCAACAGCTTTCTTCAATGAACTGGAACAAATAATTCTAAAATTCATATGGAACCACAAAAGACCCCGAATAGCCAAAGCAATCCTGAGAAGGAGGAATAAAACAGGGGGAATTACACTCCCTGACTTCAAGCTCTACTACAAAGCCACAGTAATCAAGACAATTTGGTATTGGCACAAAAACAGACCCACAGACCAGTGGAACAGAATAGAAAATCCAAACATTAACCCAAACATATACAGTCAATTAATATTTGATAAAAGTGCCTTGGATATACAATGGGGAGATGACAGCCTCTTCAGCAGCTGGTGTTGGAAAAACTGGACAGCTACATGTAAGAGAATGAAACTGGACTACTGTCTAGCCCCATACACAAAGGTAAACTTAAGGTGGATCAAAGACTTGAATGTAAGTCATGAAACCATAAAACTCTTAGAAAAAAACATAGGCAAAAATCTCTTGGACATAAACATGAGCAACTTCTTCATGAACATATCTCCCCGGGCAAGGGAAACAAAAGCAAAAATGAACAAGTGGGACTATATCAAGCTGAAAAGCTTCTGTACAGCAAAGGACACCATCAGTAGAACAAAAAGACATCCTACAGTATGGGAGAATGTATTCATAAAAAACGTTTCTGATAAAGGGTTGACATCCAAAATATATAAAGAACTCATGCACCTTAACAAACAGAAAGCAAATAATCCAATTAAGAAATGGGCAGAGGACATGAATAGACACTTCTCCAAAGAAGAAATTCAGATGGCCAACAGGCACATGAAAAGATGCTCCACATCGCTAATCATCAGAGAAATGCAGATTAAAACCACAATGAGATATCACCTCACACCAGTGAGGATGGCCAACATCCAAAACACAAACAACAACAAATGTTGGCGAGGATGTGGAGAAAAGGGAACCCTCCTACACTGCTGGTGGGACTGCAAATTAGTTCAACCATTGTGGAAAGCAGTATGGAGGTTCCTCAAAAAACTCAAAATAGAAATACCATTTGACCCAGGAATTCCACTCCTAGGAATTTACCCTAAGAATGCAGCAGCCCAGTTTGAAAAAGACATATGCACCCCTATGTTAATTGCAGCACTATTTACAATAGCCAAGAAATGGAAGCAACCTAAGTGTCCATCAGTAGATGAATGGATAAAGAAGATGTGGTACATATACACAATGGAATATTATTCAGCCATAAGAAGAAAACAAATCCTACCATTTGCAACAACATGGATGGAGCTAGAGGGTATTATGCTCAGTGAAATAAGCCAAGCCGAAAAAGACAAGTATCAAATGATTTCACTCATATGTGGAGTATAAGAACAAAGAAAAAATACTGAAGGAACAAAACAGCAGCAGACTCACAGAACCCAAGAACGGACTAATAGTTACCAAAGGGAAAGGGACTGGGGAAAATGCGGGAAGGGAGGGATAAGAGGGAAAAAGGGGCATTACGATTAGCAGATGTAATGTTGAGGGGGCACGGGGAGGGCTGTACAACTCAGAGAAGACAAGTAGTGATTCTATAGCATCTCACTACGCTGATGGACAGTGACTGTAATGGGGTTGGTGGGGGGACCTGATGAAGAGGTAGTTTAATAATTGTAATATTGCACATGTAATTGTAAATTAATGATAATAAAATAAATTATTTTAAAAAAAAGTAGAGGAAAAAAAAATAAAGCACTCTAGTTTTAATCCAAAAAAAAAAAAAAAGAAATGATGTACGTGACTGAATGAACTGCACCTGATTGGAAGCTGAGAAGCCATTATTTTATTTGGGCAGGAATGATACATGATAAGAAGTTGGATGATTTCCAGGAACAGAATTATTTTTTGCTGAAATACATTTGAAGGAAATAGTTTTAAAGAGCCAATAGAGGTTTTCTCAAAGTGTATTCTGCAGAGAGTGGTAAAATATTAATGGATTGCTCTTTGATTAAAGAATTGAAGGACTTAATAACATTGTTTGATTAACAATGTAAAACTTAATTTACTGCAGAACTTTTCAGAGGTTTTAATATATTAATGTGTAGAGTGAAATTCTGAGAGGGAATGCAGAAAATGTGGCATTCTCCGGCAGCATTTGGAATGGCTCTTCCCCCCAACAGGACACCTAACAGCATAGGAGGGCATTAGTCCTCAGCGTGTGGTCCCAAGACCAGCAACTCCACCATTACGTGGGCCCCACCTGAAACCTGAAGCAGATTCTTTGAAGGTGGGCCCTGCAGTCTGTGTTTTAACAAGTCCTCCAGGGGATTCTAATGCATGTAAGAACCTCTGTACTGAGTTTCTGGGACATAGTTTGTAAAATAAAGATCTAATGAGCTTAAAGCATGTATGCTTTTAAAAGGAAGCTGCTATTCTGAGTAGTGACATTTAGATCTCAAGTTTTCATGCAGGTGTGTGTGTGTGTGAGAGAGAGAAATCATCAAAAACAAAAATCTTGCCAAGCAGAATAGGTGTGGTAGAATGAAAAAGGTGTTGAAAGTTTGATTCAGGATTTAGTAAAAGTGTAGTTAGATTAGCTTTAGATTATGTATCTGGCCTTATAAGCCACACCCTGACTACTTCAGAATTATAATCCTGTGAATTGAAGGAGTGCATACGTGCCCATTGTGGATTAGAAAGTAGAATTCCTCAGAATTTAAATTTTCATAAGGAGCTGTCCCTTTATCTTTTTTTCTTTTTAAAAGCTTCCTGACCCTCACAAATCTATTTCAGCAGGTCATAATTTCCTTATGACACTGCCTTAGGAAATTATTTTGGCAGTTGCTTATTGGCTTTTGCACAGGTGCTTCATATACACTGTGCTAAGTGCTGGACAGAGAGAGGTAAATTCTATGCTGATCATCACAGGGCTGTCGTGTATGGGAAGGTATTGGCAAGGAAACAGGTGTTGCCTAAGGAGTGAAGTGATCTGGCTAGAAAGTCTAAGATGTTAAGGGAGAAGGAGGGGCACATAATCTAGACCTTGGGCTTCATGGAAGGTTTCTCCAAGAAAATGTTGATGTGATAGATGCAGTTTATTATATTGCACAATGATTAACTCAAAAAGTAGTGCAGGACTATTCTAACACATTTCTGTTTTTTGGAAGGAAAATTTGGAAGAAAGTATAGTAGTTTAGAAGCATCTCTGAGCTGTGGGAAGTTCAGCATGTAGGGTAAAATTCAGTGCATTTGTCTTTTGTAGGTGGAATTACAAAAAAAAGACCATAATTATCCTGGATATAAAATTTTTTGGAAATGAGACTTAATAAAATAAATATGTGGTTATGGAGTTATCTAAGCCATTCTGATAAGTAATGTGTTTAGGCTATCATAAGAAAGAACATTTATATTAAATAAGTAACTCCTGGATATGTTTGAGTTACAGTGAATTTCCCTAGAAACAAATAGGAAATATTTATTTGGATGCCTTTGGAAGAGAAAATTCCACGTTTAGGTAAAATAGTATTAGAAATATTTATGAATTAAAACCTTTTTCAGGAATGTTAATGTCTAAACATCATGGTGACTATAAAATTCTACCCATTTATATGTTTACATTTCTGTACTTCAATTTATTTTGTATTTGAGAATATAATTCTGTTTAGATGAATAAGTTATTCCTACCATGTCAAAAAAGCTCTTAGTTTTAAAATTCCACTATCTAAAATATGCTTGAGTCACTAGTTTTCATTAATTACTAGTGAGTTATTGGCATCATAGATAGGATTTGATTCTGTGTAGTTTTTAATTTTAGTTCCCTCCTCCCTCTCTTTCAAATGCTCTTTCAGGCCCTGTTACTTCATGTTGGAAAATTTAACTCTAGACAGTGCCATGTCTGACGTAATAGAGGTGGATATTAATAATGTTAATAATGTAAATATATATTACTTTTTTTTTATTTACCACTAGAGGTAAATGATTATCTACTCCAGACACTTATTATTATTTCAGCTGCCTAGAGTCCCTAAGGGTTGTTAGAGAAAGGTTCATGTGAACCATGGGGCAGCTGATTTCTTTGATTGATCAGGTAGGTCTCATATATAAGCGCAGTGTGCCTTTTACACTCTCTAGGACAAATCCTGGCTCTGCACTGCTGCTGTGCATGCCATTTAACTTTTCTGTGCATTACAAAGTTCCCTTATCTTCAAAATGTAGGTATTAATAATACCTGCTTCACAGTGCTGCTATGAAGATCAAAAAGGTTAATATGAAGTGTTTATGATAGTCCCTGGCACTTAGTAGATAATGAATAAATATAAGTAATTAATCATGTTTCATTTGACCTTTAGTAACCTTCATTCTCAGGATAAAGAAAATACCCTTAACAAGGCCCATAAAACAGCCCCATTATCTGACCACAGTGCATTCTCCACACTTTTTTTTCTGCTGAAACTTCCAAGCTCCTTTTCATCTTTGGGAGATTTTGTATGGACTTGTTATTCTCTCTTCTGAAATGTTCTCTTCCTTATCCTCCCTTGGCAATTTGATTGTTTTCTCATGCTTCAGATTTGAGCTCAAAAGGTACATCCTTATTTAACCTTTCCTGAAATTCCCACCAGCCCTGTACACCCCCGACAGGATGCTGACCCATTATTAGTATGTTCCACATAGAATTGTACTGTTTATAATAATACAGTTGGATTCTTACCTCTCCACTCCATAGCTTATCATGGCCCCAGAACCATTCTTAACAGTGTTAAGAACACAGAATAAATATTTGGTGTGTATGTGCGAGAGAGTGAGTGAATTATGAAGGAATGAATTGCTCTGTATACACAGGTATTATGCATATTTAGGTATTATAAACACAGGACCAGATAATCCTGATACATGAGATTAGACGTTTTATGTTCTTGAAACTTGAGAAGGTAAATGCCTTACTGTATGCAGGTGTGCTTGAGAACTACTCACATGAGTGTGGTGTTTGGTTTTGTTGATGAAATGAACAAAAATCTTTTGATATTTGCAAATTGTGCAAAACAGAAGTATTATTGTGCTTGGACTATGCCAGCCACAGTTGGAACCTTGCCAGTCATTTTCCATGATACCTGGCGATTTAAATACTCTCAGCTCGTTCAGCTTTCCCATGCTCCTGTGGAACTGAAGAAAGTAGTTGTGTCCCTGGCTGTGTGTCCACAGGTGACCACCTTGAGGCAGTTGCCCACCGGAGGTCACTGAGAATCGGACAATTGGACACCAAGGCTCCTGCATGGACTTCACAAATACCGATTTGTTTAGGGGGCAGATCAGTTCCACTGGGGTTGTTCATGATCTGCTTATCCACCTTTTCTCCTATCCTCTTCCCCCCTTATCACTTGAACTATCTTCCCTATTTGGTAAGTAAGTTTCTCCTTTCTTTTCCCTGCCTTCCTCCAACTTTGCATACTTGAAAACTTTTCCTTTCCCCCCCGTTACCTCCTCTTTGGTTTGAAAAGCCAAGGGAGGCTTCTTTCCCCTTTGAAACTCTTTAAGATTTTTGTGTGAATCTCTGAAGCCTTCTACAGCTTTGGCCTAGGCAGTGAAAAACTGATACAAATCTGCTCAAAGACCCACGGTGATGTACATTTGAAGCCCACATAAGGTTGTATATTAACAACAATTTAATAAAAAAAAAGTTCTCACCACACAAAAAAGGTAACTAGGAGGTGGTAGATATGTTAACACCTTATTACGGTAACCATTTCATGAGATTATATGTATATCAAACCATGTTGTACACCTTACAATTTATACAACTTAAACTTACACCATGTTATATATCATACACCGTCTTATATGTCAATTATATCTCAATAAAGCTGGGGAGAAAAAAGACGTTAAACTCCTGTTTCACTTGGAGATTAAGGTCTGGTGTAGGAAATGAAATTCTATAGTTGAGAATCTTAGGAAAGAATCTTAGGACCAGCACCACTAAAAGGGTTCACCAGAATGGGAATGTTTCGTGCTTTCTGATTGTCCAGTACAGAAAGTTCAGCATCACCAACACCCAGTAGTTCGTAGCTCTTCTGTATCTTACTCTGAAAAGGAAATAGCAGTGCCTACTTTAGATAATTTAATGATAAAAGGGACTCATTTTTTCCCCACTGAACCCAACAGTTTTTAAGAATGAGGTTGTCATTAAGTCTCAGAAGAATCTGAACACTGTGCCATTTGTCCTTTTTTTTTTCTTTAAAAATATCCATTGAAGATAGGGAATAGTCTCTCCTCTGTGAGTTGTTATCCATTTGACAACCATTTGCTTTTGTTGTTTTGAAAGACAGGTAGATTTTATGGTGGCCTGAATGATCTTTGGTTATGGAGACCGTTGTAAAGATTTTCCTATAAGGTGCTTTAATTTTCCATAGAACGGCAGGGGTTATCTTCACAGCTATTTTTAAAATGTAAGACATGATTTGCTGACACTTTTTTTGTTTTTTGGTGCCAATGTACACATGGAATCTTTCACCAGAAAGTCATTCCCTAAGCTTGCTAACTCTGTCGGAAACGATCTGCTTGGAGAAATGCCTTTTAAAAATGGAATAATCTTCTGCTGAGGTTAACAAGTAAACCTTTTCCAACGCAAAACATCTTATATTGTCATAGCAATAATCTCTTGGATGTTAATCAGGTTCAGGTATGGCCAGAAAGATGTAATAATATGCTTTAGATGCCAGTTTATGTTGAAGATACTTATTAATTATAAGTTTTGTAAATCTTTACTATTTAAAGATTCCATTTCCTAGCACCATGCTAATTTTTATTAAAAAGTGAGATTGCCAGCCACTTAAAAGCCAGCACTTTTCTACTGATGGTAGTTAATTGGGTAATGATGAAAATAACGGTAAATGAAGTCATTTTCAGTAATGTTTCTTGGTATACATTCTTATCTCAGTTTATGGTAAGTCTTCCCCTGTGAGCCACTTAAAAAAGATGACAGCTGGAAAAACCGAAGGACGTTATTGTGATAATCTCAGCTACATGCAGTCCCTTGGCATGGATATATGCTTTGTTAAGGGCTTGGTGCAGCAGTAAAAAGTGCTTAGAACTTGGTTTTTAAAAAATAAATGATTTAATTTATTGAGTGAATGGGTTTTTTAGACACATGGTACAAAACTTAAAATTATACAAGTAAGCTTCCTCTTAATTCCTGTCTCCCATCCGTTCAGAAGTCCCTCCCCGGAGACAATTACTATGGCCATGTTCTTGTTACTCATCGAGAGATAGGGTATGTGTATATATGTATATATTCACACACACATATACATGATTAATTATATATTAGTATATGCATATTATATACATGAACACATATATACATGACACACAAATGTTTATGTAGTATATATACTATATATATGTCTTGCTTTTAAATATAAATTAGAGTAGCTGTATACACTCTTCTGTATCTTGCTGTCAGTTAGCAATGGATGTCAGTCATTCCATATCAGTACACATAAAGCTGCATCATTCCTGTAAGTGCTGCACACAGTACTTTTAAAGGCATTGTATAGTATAAGGTATTTGATTTTTCCAGGAATTTGTTACTTACATCCATGTGTGCACAGAACTGCAGGAACATGTCCTAGGGCAGGGAGAGGTGTCCCCACAGGGCTTATGCCAGTTCCCATGCCCCCACAATGTGCGAGGTGCTTGCTTCCATCTATGCCACCGGACGTTATCAAACTCTTAAACTTTTGCAAAGCCGGTGAAGAAAACAATACCATCTCTTCAATGTTGTACTTCCTGTTTTTCTTATGAGAGATGTTCAGCATCTTTTCATATTTTTCAACATCACTGATGTTTAAATTCTTGTAAAATCTTTGTTTGTGTTGCTTGTTTTTCATGAATTGCTGGTTTTGTTTTTATTGTTTTAGAGGCTTATGATATGTAAGGGAAGAAAATAGCCCTTTGAGATGATCTAGATATATTTATTCAATTTGGGTTTTGACTTGGCTTATGAATTTCTTTGACCCAGAAGCATATGTTGCATTTTTCGGCCATTTACTTAGTGCCAAACACTCTTTTAAACCCTTTGTCTTCCTAAGCTTCTTTAATCCTTGAAAAGTAAGAATAAAAACCATGAGGAGTTAAGTAACTTGCTCAAAGTCTCATAGCTAAACTGAACTCAGGATATCTGACCCCAGTGCCCACCCTCTACCTACTATCTAGCTGCCTATGTCCATTTTTTAAAGACAACAATGCAATGTTTCTGATAATTAAAAAAATTCTATTTCACAGGAGTTTTTCTTCCTGATATTGACAACTAATAATTAACAGATATGCATTTCAATTATAATTTATTTTTCAAATAGAAATACAGGTACTGGTTTGCTACTCACTTCAAAGTAAAATTGACAATTATTTGTTCTTGTGGTTAGAAAAGCATTTTTATGCTCAGATTTATATATTTGATTGCAAGGAATATTAGGCATGAAAGAAACTATTTGAAAAATGATATTTATAAATAGTGCATTTTGATTTGTCTTTTTTCTGAAAATAAGAATACTTATCCTGATTGGATTTTAGGTGAGATATATTCTTGGCATCCTAGGACACTAAGGCAGGTGTAACATATAGACATGAGGCATGTTTTGATGGGATTCCCATCTTCAGAAGGGTGGGCAAAAGGCCAGAGCCTATATAAATATTTTAGATCTCTCTTTTTCTTTCATGGATAAGCCTAATATTGAGCAAGACTTTTTTGTGAATAGTTTGTTGTTTTCTGTGTTAAATGTAAGAAACTTGTTTTAAAAGTTCACTGCCTTTTTGCATGCTTGTAATTCTTAAAAATTTGCTGCCTTGAAAACAGTATAATTTAAGGGCTTACCTGCAGTCAAGTTTTATGGGTTTACAGTAAAAATCAGTGAGCTGTACAGTGGGTCACAGAGGAGAAAGACAGTTCCACCAGGAAGGAAAGGAAGGCAGATCGGAAAGGCTTTGTGGGTGAGCTGGCACCTGTATGAAATCTTGAAAGAAGAGGAGGAAGCAGCAGTACACAAACAGGGAGCTACACGCACGGGAGATGCAGTGTGTGCCTGAGCGCTGCCCAAGGTTACTGTGCCAAAGGGAAGAGAAAACACAAGAGCTGAAACTGGTTTTCTGTGGGACACTGTTGTGTACTAGAAACATAATGTGAGCCACATATATAATTTAAAATTTTTAGTGGAACATTACAAAAGGTACAACACAGGTGAAGTTACTTTTAATTATTTCATGCAAGCAGAAAAATTGGATGGAAGTCGGAGTAGGTGGCATGATGTATGGCTTTTTTATTTTTAATTTGTGAAAGAGGAGAAGTAGGAGTGCTTTAAGATTTAAGGAAGGATTTAGAAGAATGAAATTATTCAAAATATAGGGGACCAACTGGGCAAGTATAGATAGATTGGTCTTAATTGGCAGAAAGAAGAACTTTTCCTCTGAAACTAGAAGGAAGAGGGCAGATAGATTTACATCTTGTTGAAGGTTTTAGAAGTCTAGGGAAAACTAAAAATGCATTTTTAAGTATAGATTTTCAGGAAGAAAAATGACACTTAAAAAAATCCAGATTGTTCATAAATGGAATATTTCTTCAGGTTTCCCTTTTTACAGTATCATTAATTCTTCACATGGCAGAAATGGCCTAGGACTCTGAGGGCCATAGAATAGATGGCAGAGGCGTCAAGGAAGAAACCACTGCAGCTTCATTCGGATTGGTGGTAGGGTGGATCAGGTAGACTATGGCAGAGACAGCGTCTTGGAAGTTTTAAGCTAATTTGTAAAGGAAGGCATGGGCACAAATTGATGGGAATTCTTGATGTCAAGCACAAAGGAATAGGGAGGGAGAAGAGGAACAATAGTATAGAGAAAGACAAAGAGGCCCTGACGTGAGTAGTAGAAAAGATTCAAGGTTAATAAAATCTTTGCTCTCTGGCTTTAAGTCAATGTTTTTTCAATTTTTCAACAAAAATATTTGTTACATGTTACAGAAAGTGCACCTCAGACTCTTTTAAACAATGAAAAAATGTACTGGCTCACAAAATAAAAAGATCAAGGATATTGGGCCTCAGGCAAGGCTTGATCCAGTGGCTCAGCGTGTCACTGGGATTCAGCTGTTTTCTGAGATACTTTGGACTCTGCCCTGCTCAACATGTTTGTGCCATCCGCAGGCAGGATTGCCTCATTGCCTCATATCTTCATGCCCTGTTGTCCCGAGTAACAGCCAGGTTGTTAGAGCGCTCAGACTCACTGCTTGGACTACAGCTAGATCACAAACTCTCTCTCTGGGGCTGGGAATGCAGTTGGGGTTCCTGCGATTACAGGCATTCGCAATGGAAATGAGGGCTTATAAAACAGGAAAACAGACGGATGATACACTCAAGACTTCCCATAACACTAAAACAAAGGGAGAGTGGACACCCCTCCAAGATCCTTGAACAAGCAGCCTGAAGCACAGACTTTTAATGTCTCCTGTTTTATATTAAATATTAATTATAATTTTATATTCCATAATATATTTTAGTGTAAATAAAAAATTCTTTTAAAATTTTTAAGGAAAATTAATGATCCAAAGCTTTTGCTTAATCTGTGACTTCAGACACCTTTTGGTGTCAAGAAGTATTTGTAAATAAATAGTACATAATCCTAACCTAATAGACTCTTTAATACAAACACGTTTGATGTATGAAATAAAGAGAACACTGAGATATTTATTAAATACTATATCCTAGAGATATTTTAAGGAATGGCTTTTTAAAGATACTGTCTACTTTTAGGAAAAAATTTCCCAATTCACTTTTATTAAAAACTACTTATCACCACTGGAGTTAACACCCTTTAAGATATTAATAACCATGGTAAAAATATTTGAGGATACCTTTTTTTATATTTATTTTTTTCTGTTGCTATCTTTAATGTACAATTACATGAACAACATTACCGTTACTAGACTCCCCCTATTATAAAGTCCCCACCACATACCCCATTACAGTCACTGTCCATCAGAGTAGTAAGATGCTATAGAATCACACTTGTCTTCTCTGTGCTATACTGCCTTCCCCGTGCCCTCCCTACATTAAACGTGCTAATCATAATGACCCCTTTTCCCCCTTATCCCTCCCTTCCCACTCATCCTCCCCAATCCCTTTCCCTTTGGTAACTGTTAGGCCATTCTTGGGTTCTGTGAGTCTGCTGCTGTTTTGTTCCTTCAGTTTTTTCTTTGCTCTTATACTCAACAGATGAGTGAAAACATCTGATACTTGTCTTTCTCCACCTGGCTTATTTCACCAAGCATAATACCCTCTAGCTCCATCCATGTTGTTGCAAATGGTAGGATTTGTTTTCTTCTCATGGCTGAATAATATTCCATTGTGTATATGTACCACCTCTTCTTTATCCATTCATCTACAGATGGACACTTAGGTTGTTTCCATTTCTTGGCTATTGTAAATAGTGCTGCAATAAACATAGGGGTGCACATGTATTTTTCAAACTAGGCTACTGCATTCTTAGGGTAAATTCCTAGGAGTGGAATTCCTGGGTCAAATGGTATTTCTATTTTTAGCTTTTTGAGGAACCTCCATACTGCTTTCCACAATGGTTGAACTAATTTACATTCCCACCAGCAGTGTAGGAGTGTTCCCCTTTCTCCACATCCTTGCCAACATTTGTGGTTGTTTGTCTTTTGGATGTTAGCCATCCTAACTGGTGTGAGGTGATATCTCATTGTGGTTTTAATATGCATTTCTCTGATGATTAGCGATGTGGAGCATCTTTTCATGTGCCAGTAGGCAATCCGAATTTCTTCTTAGGAGAAGTGTCTGTTCAACACCTCTGCCCATTTTTTAATTGGCTCATCTGCTTTTTGTTTGTTGAGGTGTGTGAGCTCTTTATATAATTTAGATGTCAACCCCTTATCAGATATGTCATTTGTGAATATATTCTCCCATACTGTAGGATGTCTTTTTGTTCTACAGATGGTGTCCTTTGCTGTACAGAAGCTTTTTAATTTGATATAGTCCCCTTTGTTCATTTTTGCTTTTGTTTCCCTCGCCTGGGGAGATATGTTCATGAAGAAGTTGCCCATGTTTATGTCCAAGAGATTTTTGCCTTTATTTTTTTCTAAGAGTTTTATGGTTTCCTGACTTACATTCAGGTCTTTGATCCATTTTGAGTTTACTTTTGTGTATGGTGTTAGACAGTAGTCCAGTTTCATTCTCTTACATGTAGCTGTCCAATTTTGCCAACACCAGCTGTTGAAGAGGCTTTCATTTCCCCATTGTATATCCATGGCTCCTTTATCATATATTAATTGACCGTATATGCTTGGATTTTATCTGGGCTCTCTAGTCTCTTCCACTGGTCTATGGGTCTGTTCTTGTGCCAGTACCAAATTGTCTTGATTACTGTGGCTTTCTAGTAGAGCTTGAAGTCAGGGAGCATAATTTCCCCTGCTTTATTCTTCCTTCTCAGGATTGCTTTGGATATTCGGGGTCTTTTGTGGTTCTATATGAATTTTAGAACTATTTGCTCTATTTCATGGAAGAATGCTGTTGGTATTTTGATAGGGATTGCAGTGAATCTGTAGATTGCTTTCGGCAGGATGGCCATTTTGACAATATTAATTCTTCCTGTCTGTGAGCATGGGATGTGTTTCCATTTGTTGGTTTCTACTTTAATTTCTCTCATGAGTGTCTTGAAGTTTTCAGAATATAAGTCTTTCACTTTCTTGGTTAGATTTATTCCTAGGTATTTTATTCCTTTTGATGCGATTGTGAATGGAGTTGTTTCCTGATTTTTCTTTCTGCTAGTTCATCGTTAGTGTATAGGAATGCAACAGATTACTGTGTATTAATTTTGTATCCTGCAACTTTGCTGAATTCAGATATTAGATCTAGTAGTTTTGGAGGGGATTCTTTAGGGTTTTTTTATGTACAATATCATGTCATCTGCAAACAGGGACAGTTTGACTTTTTCCTTGCCAATCTGGATGCCTTTTATTTCTTTGTGTTGTCTAATTGCCAAGGCTAGAACCTCCAGAACTATGTTGAATAAAAGTGGGGAGAGTGGGCATCCTTGTCTTGTTCCCAATCTTAAAGGAAAAGCTTTCAGCTTCTTGCCGTTAAGCATAATGCTGGCTGTGGGTTTGTCATATATGGCCTTTATTATGTTGAGGTACTTGCCCTCTATACCCATTTTGTTGAGAATTTTTATCATGAATGGATGTTGAATTTTGTCAAATGTTTTTTCAGCATCTATGTAGATGATCATGTGGTTTTTGTCCTTCTTTTTGTTGATGTGGTGGATGATATTGATGGTTTTTTGCATGTTGTACCATCTTTCATCCCTGGGATGAATCCCACTTCATCACGATGGGTTATCTTTTTGATGTATTTTTGAATTCGATTTGCTAATATTTTGTTGAATATTTTTGCATCTATGTTCATCAGGAATATTGGTTTGTAACTTTCTTTTTTTTGTGGTGTCTTTGCCTGGTTTTGGTATTAGTGTGATGCTGGCCTCATAGAATGAGTTTGGGAGTATTCCCTCCTCTCCTACTTTTTGGTAAACTTTAAGGAGGATGGGTATCACGTCTTCACTAAATGATAAAATTCAGCAGTGCAACTGTCTGGTCCAGGAGTTTTGTTCTTAGGTAGTTTTTTGATTACCAACTCAATTTCTTTGCTCGTAATTGGTCTATTCAGATTTTCTGTTTCTTCCTGTGTTAGCCTTGGAAGATTGTATTTTTCTGGAAAGTTGTCCATTTCTTCTAGGTTATCCAGTTTGTTAGCATATCATTTTTCATAGTATTCTCTCATAATTCTTTGTATTTCTGTCGTGTCCATAGTGATTTTTCCTTTCTCATTTCTGATTCTGTTTATGTGTGTAGACTCTCTTTTTTTCTTGATAAGTCTGGCTAGGGGTTTGTTTGTTTTGTTTATTTTCTCGAAGAACCAGCTCCTGCTTTCATTGATTCTTTCTATTGTTTTATTCTTCTCAATTTTATTCATTTCTGCTTTAATATTTATTATGTCCCTCCTTCTACTGACTTTGGGCCTCATTTGTTCTTCCTTTCTAGTTTCATTAGTTGTGAGTTGGGACTGTTCATTTGGTTTTGGTCATCTTTCCTGTGGTAGGCCGGTATTGCAATATATTTCCTCTTAGCATAGCCTTCGCTGTGTCCCAGATATCTTATGGTGTTGAATTATTGTTGTCATTTGTCTCCATATATTGCTTGATCTCTGTTTTTATTTGGTCATTGATTCATTAATTATTTAGGAGTATGTTAGTAAGCCTCCATGTGTTTGTGGGCTTTTTCATATTCTTTGTGTAATTTATTTCTAGTTTCATACCTTTCTGATCTGAGATGCTGGTTGGTACAATTTCAATCTTTTTGATTTCTTGAGGTTCTTTTTATGGCCTAGTATATGATCTATTCTTGAAAATGTTGCATGTGCACTTGAGAAGAGTGTATATCCTGTTGCTTTTGGATGGGTGTTCTGTAGATGTCGGTTAGGTCCATCTTTTCTAATATGTTCTTGAGTGCCTCTCTCTCTTTACTTATTTTCTCTGTGGTTGATCTGTTCTTTGGAGCGAGTGGTGTGTTGAAGTCTCCTAAAATGAATGCATTGCATTCTATTTCCCCTTTTAATTCTGTTAGTATTTGTTTCACATATGTAGGTGCTCCTGTGTTGGGTGCACATATATTTATAATGGTTATATCCTCTTGTTGAACTGACACCCTTATCATTATGTAATGTCCTTCTTTGTCTCTTGTTACTTTCTTTGTTTTGAAGTCTATTTTGTCTGATACAAGTACTGCAACTCCTTCTTTTTTTCTCCCTATTAGGTGCATGAAATATCTTTTTCCATCCATTTACTTTCAGTCTGTGTATGTCTTTGGGTTTGAACTGAGTCTCTTGTAGGCAGCATATAGATGGGTCTTGTTTTTTTATCCATTCAGTGACTCTATGTCTTTTGATTGGTGCATTCAGACCATTTACATTTAGGGTGATTATCGATAGGTGTGTAACTATTGCCATTGCTGGCTTTAGATTCGTGGTTACTAACAGTTCTAGGGTAATTCCCTTACTATCTAATAGTCTAATTTAACTAACTTTCTATGCTATTACAAACACAACCTAAAGGTTCTTTTTTTCCTTTACCTCTTTTTTCTTTTTCTTCCTCCTTCATTCTTTGTATGTTATGAATCATATTCTGTACTCTTTGTCTATCCCTTGGGTGACATCTATTTAGCCTTAGGAATACTTCTATCTGTAGGAGTTCCTCCAAAATGCACTGTAGAGATGGTTTGTGGGATGTAAATTCTCTCAGTTTTTGCTTATCTGAAAATTGTTTAATCCCTCCTTCAAATTTAAATGATAACCTTGCTGGGTAGAGTATTCTTGGTTCAAGGCCCTTCTGCTTCATTGCATTAAATATGTCATGGCACTCCCTTCTGGCCTGTAAGGATTGTGTTGAGAAATCTGATGATAGCCTGATGGGTTTTCCTTGATATGTGATCTTTTTTCTCTCTCTAGCTGCTTTTATAAGTCTGTCTTTATCCTTGATATTTGCCATTTTATTATGTCTTGATGTTGTCTTCCTTGGGTCCCTTGTGTTGGGAGATCTGTGCATCTCAATGGCTTGAGAGACTATCTCCATCCCCGTATTGGGGAAGTTTTCAGCAATTACCTCCTCAGTGACATTTTCTATCTCTTTTTCTCTCTCTTCTTCTTCTGATACCCGTATAATGCGAATATTGTTGCGTTTGGATTGGTCACACAGTTCTCTCAATATTCTTTCATTCTTAGAGATCCTTTTTTCTTTCTGTGCCTCAGCTTCTTTGTATTCTCTTCTCTAATTTCTATTCCATTTAATGTCTCTTGTGCTACAACTAATCTGCTTTTAAATCCCTCCATTGTATGTTTCATTTCAGATATGGAATTTCTTAATGATTGAATCTCCATATTAAATTCATTCCTGAGTTCTTGAATATTTTTCTGTAACTCCGTAACCATGTTCATGATTTTTATTTTGAACTCTCTTTCAGGAAGATTGGTGAGTTCAGTTTCATCTGGCCCTTTTTCTGGGGTTTGTGAGATTTTGGTCTGAACCATGTTCTGTTGATTTTTCATATTTCTATGTGGTGCCCTCTACACAGAAACTCCAGTCTATGAAGCTGCTCAGTCCCTAGAGTGAGGTTGGGGGCCACTGGGGAGTGGAGCTGGTGCCTTGGGGGGAGGAAAGATCTGTTTCCTGATTTCCATCTAAGGTGCCTATCTCCAGTATCACAGCCAGTGGGCTTAGCACACAGGTGTCAGCCTCTGTGCTTGGCGTCTCTAGCTGATGTAGCGGGGCCTCCCTCTGGCTGGTCTGACGCCAGCGCAGTGACTGCTGGTTTGCGAGCCAGTCCTGTCAGGCCAGGAGGAAGGCTCGGCAGGGTCCGCGTCACCATGTGGGTGTCTGGAGCTGAGCATCCAGCCAGAGGGATGGAATGCCTGAAGCTCCTTAAAGTTCCCAATCTGCTCGGCAGAGCATGTTCAGAAACCTTGTTCCCCATCCCTTCTCCCATGCAGCAAGCTCCATGCAACCCCCACCCCATCAGCAGCCCTCTTGCTGCTCAGAAGCCTCTCAGACTGCCTGCCTTTCCTCTGTCACAGAGCGGCCGGATGTGAATCCCCTCCTCCACAAACAGCCGGAATGTCAGTCTCTCGGGCACTGTGCCTGTACCAGCTCTTCAACCTCCAGAGCATCACACAGAGTAGGTTTCTGCTCACAAAGCAGATCTCCAGGGCTAGGTGTTCAGCAGCCCCAGGTTTCCACCCCCTCCCTGCTCTGTTTCTCTTCCTCCTGCTGGTAAGCTGGGGTGGGGGAAGGGCTTGGGTCCCGCTGGATGAAGGCTTTCATACGTTACCTGGTTTCGTCAGGTCTGCTCTGTTTGTGAGGTCTGTATGCAGTCTGGTTCAGCCTTCTTTTCTGTTGCTGTTTTAGGGATAGTTGTATTAATTAACTATATTTTCGTACTATTTGTGTTTTTGGGAGTTCTCTGCCTCACCTCTCACAACACCATCTTGAATCCCCAGCTGAGGATACCTTTTTTAAAAACATGCTTTTTACTCTAGGTCATTAAACTTATTATATGAATGTGTTGAGTAGCTGTAATTGTGCTGCAGGACATTTTAAAATCCAAAACTGAACTCTTAACCCCAGGTTTCCTCTGAGATAATTACAGAATGAAAAATAACTAAGAAAAAAATCTATTTACCTTCATTAATAAGAACATGTCAGTACTGTTTTAAGTTTAATGATTTTCATTTTACATGTACACACACACAAAACATACACATACCTCTCTGGTTTTAGGAACTAGTTTTCCATTTACTCTGATACCTAGATATTGTATGATGAGACTTGGACAGTAAAGAAAAACTCTTATTTTCAAGCAAGAATAGGACTTACTATGTTCCAGCCATTGTATTAATGTTTTAAATATAGTCATGTTTAATACTTAGAGCAACCCTGAAAAACGCAAGTTCTAGCATGATTAAATAACTTGCCCAAAGTAATTCATACAACTAGTGAATAGTTGAGCTGGAGAAGCCAGGCCACTAGACTGTGGGACCATGATCCTTAACTACCCACTGTGTTGATTCTTAGTTTTTCCACTAGTAAAAAGGAAACCTCTGCCATTTAAATGTATGGAAGCTTATTATGGAAATGATTTGTGGTGACACTGTTCCTAGTCTTCTCTAGTTTGAAAGTGAGCTGCCAACCCTGTGTTTGAGTTCCGGCATCTGAGCGGGCTGTTTCCCAGAAGCTCACATCTGTGCCTTTTGAAGTCATGCTTCACTGGGGCTTTGATGTGTTTCTTCTGCCCAGGTTCCTTACAGGTGTCTAACTTCAAATAAATGGTTATGGTGCCATTCTTCACTGATCACATAATAGAATTTGGGTTCTTTTATCCTTGTTGTGTGGGTCTTACTCTACTGGATTTTTAGAGAAGCTTATTTTAACTAATCAGAATATTGAGTTTTAAGATTTATCTTTTGGTTGTTATATGTGTATCAATTAAATAACAAATCAGATGCATCTGAAGATCCTTTTTGAAACTGCTCTCCAAAAGAAGTGTGGTGAATGACTTTATTTTTGGTTTGGTAAGCAATGACTGGGTGGAAAACCTTAAGAATCATTTTTTTTCTCTCTGAGCCTCATTGAGATGCAGCTCACCTTTGACACTTTTATTTTGGAAATTCACCTCATGTTTCTGTCAGTTCCATGCTCCTCCAGTTTTGTTGGGAGAGTGAAGGATGAGCTGAGGCTATAACCCCAAACCAGAAACTTTGAAGAAATAGTAAAGGTAAACTTATCTTTCTATCTAGAATTATCAATGTGCTTTGGATAATCATGAATTACTTGAATTACTTACGTGATTATTTGTGTGATTTCACATTGGGTTGTTTACTCTGATTCATTTTCCATTGTGGCTTGCTTTTTCTAGCCTCCTTGCCCCCATGCCACCCCACCCTCCTCTCTCTCTCTATAGTTACAGAAAACAAAGTGATTTTAAGATAAGTAGATTTATTGGGAGGATTCAAAGTGGCTCAAAGGAAAAGATGAACATACAGGCTTTAGGATTAGAGCCAGTTGACTGTTGACCTTTGTTGAGACACACTTTGAGTAGATGACTTGTCTGTAGTCACCTTCTCTGCTTAAGATGACAGGCACCTGGAAGGAAGCGTGGGAGGCCCAGGGCAGTCCACCACATAGCCCCACCTCGGGCCAGAGGAACTTGTAGGGCAGCTTGCTGAAGGAGACTGTGCAGTTGGGATGCTGCCATCCTCTCTCTGCCATCTCCTCTGTCTCTCTCTCTGGATTCCACGCACACTCCCAGTCAAAGGCAGTCTAATTTGCAGCAGGATTCTGTTCTGGGGAAGAAAGACATGCTGAAAGAAGAAAAGAGTACTGGCTCTGGGTTCCAAATCAATTTCATATTGAGCACTGGATAGTTCTCGCTCATGTTTTTCACTGATCAGAAGAGCAAATTGATAAGATTAATGAATGTGGCTGAGAGGGGAATAGTGGGGCAGAATTTAAAAGGCATATATTTCCACCTGTACCCTTCTTCAGGTAAAATCCAGAAAGGAAGGAGAAAAGAAATATATTAGCAATTGTGCTGGTTTTTCTGGTTTAGCTTCTTGCAAGACTTCTCTGCTCTCACCAATAAAAGGAGAGCAAAGTAGAAGGTTGACACTGAAGGATGAGAAAAAGAAAATCACAAGATGTCATTAGAATTGTACAAAATTCTTTAGACAAAACCTATATGCTAATGAAACTTAAATTTTTATCTTCAGTCAGGCTCCTCCCTGAACCCCAGCCTCACATATCCACTTTTCCATGCCATTTGATGACATATTTCTTAGAGGATTTAAATACATAATTTAAAGAGAAAATAATTGGGTAGAAAGTTATATGAAGAATATATTTTTTCTAGGCTAATTTTATCTTTTAATAATGTCAATTCAGGGTCACAAAGTTGTTGAATTATAAGGCAGTTTAAAATAAACTGTTAGGTTAGAAAAGGTGAGACAACCAGGAAATTCTTATTTTAAGAAAGACCATTTTCAAAACTTAGGGAGACTACTCTTTGTTTCAATCACAACCTAACATTTCTACCTTATATTTATATCCTCTATTTAAACTTTACAAAACCAATTATTAATTAAAATTCTGTCTAGGTATAAGCAAAAATATTTGGAACTAGTCCTCTTGCATTTAATCCTCTAAGAAGAAGTACTAAGTGATGGAATTATTTTGACTTACTAGAGGATCAACATGTAGGAAAGAAATTTCAAAGAATTATTTTTCCCTAGAAATCTGTATTTAATCGTTGTTACCTTATCAAATGTATTAAAAAGTATTTTGAAAATTGCAGTGGAAGTAAGCATAAAGATATTCAGTTTGGCATAATTGACAATTGAAGTATTGGTAAATAAATGCAGTTCTAGCCTGTTTGATATAATCTTAGGATTTAGTTAGGAATTTGAAGAAAGATGAAACTGAGTTTTAGGTAAGGTCTTTCACTGAGCCTATGAAAGTCATTTTAGGGGAAGAATTATAATCCTTTAAACTGTTATATGTAACAGTTTTTATAATTAGTCCCCCAAAGTATCCAATGGGGACATTTTTTCAGTAACAGAAATATGAAAAAAGTAATTTTAAAGAATTAATCACTGCAGTGATTTTCATCTGTTAGGAGTGAGGCACATTCCATTGTATACTGGGGGACGATGGTCCTGGGAGAGTAGGGAGCAGACCCCAGGCAGCGATGTTGGCTTGAAGACCAGCTTGGAAACCAGCATCCCTGGGGCAGGCGGTTCAAGGGAAGAGCACTAAGAGGGCATTCAGAAAGGTAACAGATCGTGTTTGGGCTTGTAGGCAGTTTTAAGGACTTTAGCTTGTATTTTCAGTGATATGGAAAGTCACTGGAATGTTTAATCAAATGAGTAACATGAGTTGTCATTCGTTTTAAAAAAGATTATTCTGGCTGCTGCAATGGAGAGTAATGTTAGGACAAAAACATGGCAATAGTGAGACCTGCTGGAGTGCTCTGCGGCAGTCCCAGCTGAGCCAGGGTAGCAGGGGTGGAGCTGATGAGAAAAGTGAACTTCAGAATGTATTTTTAAAGAAAGAACTGAAAGGATTTGAACTGGATGTGGGAGACAAATAGTAGGGAGGCATCAAGATCAAGTATAAGGATTTTTTCAGATCACAGGATGAAGTTCCCCTTATGGGGCTAAGGAAGACTGAAAGGTGAAGGTATGGGTGAAGTCAGGAGTTCAGCTGGGCATGTTGAGATGTCAAAGTGGATATGTGAGGCTGGAGTTCAGGGAGGAGCCTGACTGGAGATAAAAATTTAAGTTTCATTAGCAGGTAGGTTCTGCCTAAAGCCGCCAGACTAGATGAGACCACTTAGAGAGTGAGTGTAGCTAGAAATCTGAAGACTGATCCCAGAGCACTCTGACCTCTGAAAGTTGGCAGTGAGGAGGAAGCAGCAAAGAAGGATGAGGAGGAGTGTGGTAGGAGGGCAATCAGGAGGCTGTGTGTATCCAGGCAGCCATGTGATGGAAGTATTTCAAGGAGAGGGAATTGATAACCTTAGTTAAATCCTGTTCAGCAACATGGAAGGTCAGCTGCTGACCTTGACAAAAGCTGGCTTGAATGTTGAGGGAAAGCCTGGCTGGGCTCAAGAGAGGGCCGGAGGGGAGGATGGCATTGGAGGCAGCAAGAATAGACAGTTATCTTGAGAAAAACAAGGAGCTGATGAATGAGTAGTTGGAGTAGGAAATGAGGCCAAGAGGTTTTTTTTTTTTTTTTTTTTTTAATGTAAGGAAATCCAGCCTGGGAATGATCAGGTCAGGAGGTAAAAGAAGGGGACAGGGAACTGCTATACTGCTGTGCTTGAGCTAGTCAGACAAGATAACAAGATGGGCTCTAGTGCACAAAAGGGATGGTGGGGTAGGGGAAGAGGTGGTCTTGGATGTGCACACGGACTGTTTATTCAGTTAGAAGGAAAGGGGGAGTATATGGGCACCAGTTCAGGTTGGTGATTAGGTGTGGGAGGGCATGACAAAGGAAGGCTTTAACAGTGTTTGTTTTTTACATTGATTTTTTTTTTAGTTTCTGTGGGCTTAGATTGAAGGGTGTGAGAAAGAAGAAGTAAGGCAGGGCAGGGGCGAGAAAGCAGTTCTAGAAACAAAGTGAAAGTCTAGTGGTCAGTGGATCTTCAGAACCACTGTTGCCTGTCCTAGGATATACAGAGTGTCTCCCACTCCAGTTGTTCCAACCCTTCAGTCAAAACTGATAGCGCAGAAGAGGACTGTCCCCTGACTGGTGTCTTTTCCTTCCAGTTCTTGTTGATGCCATCCCTTCACGCTTCCACAGCTCCATGAGCCCAAGCGTGCTCATGGGCAGCCAACTCTGAGGGAAGAGTTGAGACAATGGAGGGAGATCTCAGAAGCATCTTCCCTGCCTTTATTCAAAAAAATTATTTCCTTCGTGCTTCAGAGCAGTTGTTCTCCCTTTTTTGTTCCATAGGTCCCTTTGGCAGACTAGGGACGCCTATGGACCCCTTCCTCAGGGTCATTTTTAAATGGAAAAATTCAGAGTGTTATAAAGGAAACTAGTGGGATAATTTTCAAAATATAAAAAACACTTATGATATAATATGTGACTCATTGCTGTGCATGAAACAACAAATGCTAGTGGCAGGTCATGTGACTACCTTAATGTCAGAGTTAGTCATGTAAATAATATTTTGAGATATGTGTAAAGTTGAGATATGACGTGGAAATGTTTGTGATTTGCATGGGTGACAAGGTCACAGGTATAAACAATAGGATTGCTATCTACCTTCATAATTAAATTTCCTAAATTTCGGTTAAAAATTCATACAAACAGATGAAATCTTTTCTCCATCTAAATTCGCTCCTGCTTTCTATGCGTGAACCTTGTATGGGTCCATGGTCTTTGCTTCTGTGGTTAATCACTCCTGCCTCAGAGAAAATAGTGCATCTCTCCTGTACAACGCGGACCCCGCTATCTGTGGTTAGCCTCCTACCACCATTTACTCTGAGACCTACTCCAAATAACCCAGATTTCTTTAAGCCTTTAATCTCTTTTTCTGCCCATGGGTTTTTTCCTTCTTTTTTGGAATATCCTTGCATTTCGTCAATCTTCCATTTCTCATGAAGGCGATAAGTAAATAACCTTAGTTGCCTGAGTATGGCCAAAGCAGTGATTGGCATATACTTTTTTTTTTATTTTGGTATAATTAATATACAATTACATGAGCAACATTGTGGTTACTAGATTCCCCCCATTATCAAGTCCCCCACACATATGCCATTACAGTCAGTGTCCATCAGCGTAGTAAGATGCTATAGAGTCACTACTTGTCTTCTCTGTGCTGTACTGCCTTCCCCGAGCCCCCACCCCCGCTATGTTATGTGTGATAATCGTAATGCCCCTTATTCCCCTTCTCACTCCCTTCCCACCCATCCTCCCCAGTCCCTTACCCTTTAGCAACTGTTAGTCCATTCCTAGGTTCTGTGAGTCTGCTGCTGTTTTGTTCCTTCAGTTTTCACTTTGTTCTTATACTCTACAGATGAGTGAAATCATTTGGTACTTGTCTTTCTCCACCTGGCTTATTTCACTGAGCATAATACCCTCTAGCTCCATCCATGTTGTTGCAAATGGTAGGATTTGTTTTCTTCTCATGGCTGAATAATATTCCATTGTGTATATGTACCATATCTTCTTTATCCATTCATCTACTGTTGGATACTTAGGTTGCTTCCATTTCTTGGCTATTGTGAATAATGCTGCGATAAACATAGGCGTGCATATATCTTTTTCAAACTGGGCTGCTGCATTCTTAGAGTAGATTTCTAGGATTGGAATTCCTGGGTCAAATGGTATTTCTACTTTTAGTTTTTTGAGGAACCTCCATACTGCTTTCCACAATGGTGGAACTAATTTACATTCCCACCAGCAGTGTAGGAGGGTTCCCCTTTCTCCACATCCTCACCAACATTTGTTGTTCTTTGTCTTTTGATGTTAGCCATCTTAACTGGTGTGAGGTGATACCTCATTGTGGTTTTAATTTGCATTTCTCTGATGATTAGCAATGTGGAGCATCTTTTCATGTGCCTTGTTGGCCATCTGAATTTCTGCTTTGGAGAAGTGTCTGTTCAGATCCTCTGCCCATTTTTTAATTGGATTATTTGCTTTTTGTTTGTTGAGGTGCGTGAGCTCTATATATTTTGGATGTCAGTCCCTTATCGGATATGTCATTTATGGATATATTCTCCCATATTATAGGATGCTTTTTGTCCTACTGATGGTGTCCTTTGCTGTACAGAAGCTTTTTAGTTTGGTATAATTCCACTTGTTCCATTTTTGCTTTTGTTTCCCTTGCCTGGAGAGATATGTTCATGAAGAAGTTGCTCATGTTCATGTCTAAGAGATTTTTGCCTATGTTTTCTTCTAGGACTTTTAAGGTTTCATGACTTACATTCATGTTTTTGATCCCTTTCAGGTTTACTTTTGTGTATGCGGTTAAACAATAATCCAGTTTCATTCTCTTTCATGTAGCTGTCCAGTTTTGCCAACACCAGCTGTTGAAGAGGCTATCATTTCCCCATTGTATATCCATGGCTCCTTTATTGTATATTAATTGCCTATGTATGCTTGGATTAATATCTGTACTCTCTATTCTGTTCCAGTGGTCTTTGGGTCTGTTCTTGTGCCAGTACCAAATTGTCTTGATTACTGTGGCTTTGTAGTAGAGCTTGAAGTTGGGAAGCGAGATCCCCCCTGCTTTATTCTTCCTTCTCAGGATTGCTTTGGCTATTTGGGTGTTTTTTGGTTCCATATGAATTTTAGAACTATTTGGTCCAGTTTGTTGAAGAATGCTTTAGGTATTTTGATAGGGATTGCATTGAATCTGTAGATTTCTTTAGGCAGGATGGCCATTTTGACAATATTAATTTTTCCTATACCCAAGAGCATGGGATGAATTTCCTTTTATTCGTGTCCTCTTTAATTTCCCATAAGAGTGTCTTGTAGTTTTCAGGGTATAGGTCTTTCACTTCCTTGATTAGGTTTATTCATAGGTATTTTATTCTTTTTGATGCAATTGTGAATGGAATTGTTTTCCTGATTTCTCTTTCTGCTAGTTCATCATTAGTGTATAGGAATGCAACAGATTTCTGTGTATTAATTTTGTATCCTACAACTTTGCTGAATTCAGATATTAGATCTAGTAGTTTTGGAGTGGATTCTTTAGGGTTTTTTATGTACAATATCACATCATCTGTAAACAGGGACAGTTTGACTTCTTCCTTACCAATCTGGATGCCTTTTATTTCTTTGTGTTGTCTGCCGTGGCTAGGACCTCCAATACTATGTTGAATAAAAGTGGGTAATCCTTGTCTTGTTCCTGATCTTAGAGCAAAAGCTTTCAGCTTCTCATTGTTAAGTATGATGTTGGCTGTGGGTTTGTCATATATGGCCTTTATTATATTGAGGTACTTGTCCTCTATACCCATTTTGTTGAGAGTTTTTATCATGAATGGACGTTGAATTTTGTCAAAGCTTTTTCAGCATCTATGGAGATGATCATGTGGTTTTTGTCCTTCTTTTTGTTGATGTGGTGGATGATGTTGATGGATTTTTGAGTGTTTTACCATCCTTTCATCCCTAGGATGAATCCCACTTGATCATGATGGATGATCTTTTTGATGTATTGTTGAATTCGGTTTGCTAATATTTTGTTGAGTATTTTTGCATTTATGTTCATCAGGGATATTGGTCTGTAATTTTCTTTTTTTGTGGTGTCTTTGCCTGATTTTGGTATTATGGTGATGCTGGCTTCATAGAATTAGCTTGGAAGTATTTCCTCCTATTTTGTTTTTTGGAAAACTTTAAGGTGAATGGGTATTATGTCTTCTCTTAATGTCTGATAAAATTCAGCAGTGAATCCATCTTACCAGGGGTTTTGTTCTTTGGCAGTTTCTTGATTACTGGTTCAATTTTATTGCTGGTAATTGGTCTGTTTAGATTTTCTTTTTCTTCCTGGGTCAGTCTTGGAAAGTTGTATTTTTCTAGAAAGTTGTCCATTTCTTCTAGGTTTTCCAGTTTGTTAGCATATAGATTTTCACAGTATTCTCTAAGAATTGTCCATAGTGATTTTTCCTTTGTCATTTCTGATTCTGTTTGTGTGTAGATTCTCTTTTTTTTTGTAATAAGTCTGGATAGCGGTTTATCTATTTTGTTTATTTTCTCAAAGAACAAGCTCTTGATTTCATTAATGTTTTCTATTGTTTTTTTTTTCTTCTGAATTTTATTTATTTCTTCTCTAATCTTTATTATGTCCCTCCTTCTGACTTTGGGCTTCATTTGTTCTTTTTCCAGTTTCAATAATTGTGACTTTAAGAGTATTCTTTTGGGATTGTTCTTCCTTCTTTTAGTAGGCCTGGATTTCTATATGCTTTCCTCTTAGAATTGCTTTCACTGCATCGTACAGAAGTTGGGGCTTTGTGCTGTTGTTTTAATATGTCTTCATATATTGCTTGATCTCTGTTTTATTTTGGTCATTGATCCATTGATTATTTAGGAGCATGTTGTTAACCCTCCATGTGTTTGTGTACCTTTTTGTTTTCTTTGTACAATTTATTTCTAGTTTTATACCTTTGTGATCTGAGAAGTTGATGGGTACAATTTCAGTCTTTTTGAATTTACTGAGGCTCTTTTGTGGCCTAGTATGTGGTCTGTTCTGGAAGATGTTCCATGTGCACTTGAGAAGAATGTCTATCCTGCTGCTTTTGAGTGGAATGTTCTATAGATGTCTGTTAGGTCCATTTGTTTTAAGGTGGTGTTCAGTGCCTCTGTCTCTATTTATTTTCTGTCTGGTTGATCTGTCCTTTGAAGTGAGTGGTATGTTGAAGTCTCCTAAAATGAATGCATTGCATTCTGTTAGCATTTGTTTCATATATGTAGGAGCTCCTGTGTTGGATGCAAAGGTATTTATAATAGTTATACCCTCTTGTTGGACTGACACCTTTATCATTAGGTAATGTCCTTCTTTGTCTCTTGTTACTTTCTTTGTTTTGAAGTCTATTTTGTCTGATACAAGTACTACAACACCTGCTTTTTTCTCTTTATTTTTTGCATAAAATATCTTTTTTCATCCCTTCACTTTCAGTCTGTGTATATATTTTGATTTGAAGTGAGTCTCTTGTAGGCATCATATAGATGGGTCTTGCTTTTTTTATCCATTCTGTAACTCTATGTCTTTTGATTGGAGCATTCAGACCATTTACATTTAGGATGATTATTGATAGATATGTACTTATTGCCATTGCAGGATTTGGATTCGTGGTTACCAAAGGTTCAAGGGCAGCTTCTTTACTATCTAACCTTATAACTTAACTCACTTATTATGCTATTATAAACACAGTCTGATGATTCTTTATTTCTCTCCCTTCTTTTTTTTCCTCCTCTACTCTTCATATGTTAGATGTTTTATTCTGTACTCTTTGCGTTTCTCTTGACTGACTTTGTGGATAGCTGATTATATTTTGCATTTAGTTAGTATTTAGTTGGTCTACTTCCTTTGCTGTGGTTTTATTGTCTCTTTTGACAGCTATTTATCCTTAGGCATACTTCATTCTAGAGCAGTCCCTTTAAAATTCACTGTAGAGATGGTTTGTGGGAGGTAAATTCTCTCAACTTTTGCTTATCTAGGAATTGTTTAATCCCGCCTTCAAATTTAAATGATGATGTTGTTGGATAGAGTATACATGGTTCGAGGCCCTTCTGTTTCATTGCATTGAATATATCATGCCATTCCCTTCTGGCCTGTAAGGTTTTTGCTGAGAAGTCTGAAGATAGCCTGATGGGTTTTCCTTTGTAGGTGATCTTTTTTCTCACTCTGGCTGCTTTTAATACTCCGTCCTAGTCTTTGATCTTTGCCATTGTAATTATGGCATATGCTTTTTAAATATTTACTGCTTATATAAGATGCTCACTGTTTATTACATAAATAGACATTTCTATTTCCAATGAAAATTCACTGACTTTTGTCTAAATTAGTGAATGTTATAACTGTCTTTCGCTGGTGAATGGATGATCCTCATAGGACTAATAAGCATCATGCAAGCAGGGAAAGTGCATCATTCAGTCAGTCTGTGACAGTGTTTAACATCCTCACAGAAGGATATGCTAGATTTCCAAATTTAAGTAATTTTGACAAGAAAAGTTGAGATTGACTCTTGGTCAAATCAGTTCATTGATTTTCATGAGAGTCTGATAGAGGAGATAAAGTGACTTATTACTTGCTGGACTTTAAATTCAAAAACATGGTTCACCTCAATTTCTTTAAGTTGCCTTTTGGAAAATATAGTTTTGATTTGAATTTGCAGTAGATTACTGGAGACATGAAGTATTTTAGATTAAAAGGGTAGAATTCAGTAACAAAAATTCAGTTTTAAGGAAGTATCTCATGTTAGTATTAGAACATATTTTTTCTGTCATTTTCTGAGTTACTTTATTTTTCTCATAATCTAGTAACTGATCTTTGAATACATACTTCTAATTTATATATCTATTAATTATATTTTTCTTGTAATTGTTATTGTCTGTTGAGTGGTTAATTTGAATTTTTAATGTAAATATTTGTGTAAACAATTGAGGTTATGTAAAGCTGTTAGGCTAGTGCTTGGCATATAATAAACACTATACAATAAAATAAGAAAGCACAAATATACACATACCCAAACATTTATTCTTTCCAATTTGATTATAAACTTCAGTGTAAACTGTGAACATAGGACCTTGTTTGTCTTGTACATCCCCTCTTCCCTTGTGTCTGGCACAGTGTCTGGTCCATAGTAGGTTATCAGTAAATACTTGTTGCATGGATGTAAGCCCCTTAGGAGCAGTGGTCATGTAGGGTGGGAACAGAGATGGAAAAAGTAGAGATTATTTCTGTAACTAATTCTAAAAGTGAACACATTTTTCTCTCTTACCTATTTGTACTTAGTGAAATTAGCATGTCTTAAAAATACGAAATGAGTACGGTTATTACAGGTGAATGAGGTATAGGGAGGTTCAGTCGTCAGCCTGAATGCGCTGGCATGGCTGTCTTAGTTCTTTATGGCCAGGTTCCATTCTTATTGGATGTAGACAGGCCATATCAGTTGGACAGCATTTTGAATATCATCTGTGGGCTTAAGTGAATATTTGGAAGAAAAGGTATTCAATTAAGCTGTATAGATACACAAAAGTATATGTATGTACACACATATATACAGATATTACTATATGTCTGTTAAGCAGTGATGGATATTTTAGCATATATTCAATATAATCCGTTTATATGTTAAAGAACCCATGTAATAAGCCATATTTTAATACTAGTAAAAATTATATATCTTAACAATGAGATGTTGCTTTTTCTAGTTTCAAGTGGCAGTCATGATAATGAAAGTATATTATTGGTTGTCTTACATTTATGTGCTTAATAGTTCAGTAGGGGATTCAAATTAATCAGTAACATTTTCTTCTTGTAATGACAAACACCCACATTAAAGTGATCACATTCCATGTACCTTATTTTTTAATCATCATTTTCCTATTTGTCTCCCTTTAAGAAAAAGGCAGAGGAGCTACTGCACTATATGTAAGGTAATTTTATACTTGCCAATTGATCTTCCCTTGGAGGCTACTGTAGTTTTTACAAATAGCTTGCTGACTTCGAAGAAACACAGTTCTGTTCTTAGGAACTCATCTGGAAAGGGCATTTCTTTGGGGATGTGGATGGAGACCATGTGGGGAATTTCAGCCACAAGAAAAATTCTGGGATTTAGACAAAGAAATATTGGGTGGTTTAAAATTGAAAGTCCATTTGTAAAAAATTGGTTTGCTTTTAATAACCATATTTTGTTTTTAGAACCTAATATATTGTTGACTCATGGTTCCCACTCTGGCGTTTTTGGACACCCGGGAACCTGCAAATGCCAATTGGTCCCACTGGTCATATTACCCTGGTCAAAAGTAGTGCATCATGGCTTTATCAGAGATTAGCAATGGTTGTATATTACTTTCAAAAAAACAATTTGTTTAGTTCACTAAATTTTTTGTAACATGGAGTTCATGGAGTAAAAATAGAAAAGTTCCCTGGGAAAGACTCATGTTAATTTGAAGTCTGTCCTATACAACTGTCATATATGTGAGCTTGTTACCACCAAACTTTTTTATTGATTGAATTAATATATTTAGTTGTATAGCTAAGACCACAAACTATTTAACTGAATTTCACTTTAGGGTGAATATTAAAGTCTGGTGAATTTTTTCCACATTAAAGTTTTGATGAAAGATGCAAGTGGTTTTATGATATTTCTGTGATAAGAATATGTGTGGAGGCTGGAATAGCTTCCATATATCCTTAATGCAGTGGATATGTGATACTGAATTCATATTTCTTAAATTACTTATTGTACCTGGATTAAGAGATATCCAAAATAAGCTTTGCTTTTTTCAGGTCAGAGTTATGTTACTTTCTTTTTACTTTTCTTTCTCTCTTTTTCCTTTAGGGGAGGGGGAGGAGGTCATGGTTAGCCTAGCAGTACATGCCACCATCAGGCTTCAGACATCTGGGGCATAGATCATGCTCTGCCCACGATTTCTTCAAATCATTGTAAAAGCATTAGAGCTATTACTGTAGACTGAAATTTGAATGAATTCATTTTGAAACACTTTGAAACTTTAAGACAAACATTCAGTGACTAGTTACAGAATTGTTCCAACTTATAGTTGAATTTTTAAGAAAGCTTTGCTTATCACATTCTTAAATGGCTTAAATATACTGATAAGAGATTTCTTATTCATTATAATGATTTACAGTCCTTTTCTTCAGAATGATGTTTAAAATAATCTAAATTCTTGTTGCAAGTTAAATTTTCTCCTTCCTGTTCAATCTGTTGATGAAGGGAAGAAACTGAGTTTCTTGCATTCCCTCTGGCCGCCTTCCTGTGTTTGAGGACTGCTAGGAAGTTTTCTACTCCTGCCGGCTTGCTCTTCTCTTCCTTCCACACTGCCTTTTCTATTTTATAACAGTCCTTTATTCTGAAATGATAAAAAAAATCGTTCTGATGGTCTACTGTAGTCCTCTTTGGAATATAAAAAGGAAAAATTATATGAAAATTCATTTTTTATAAAAATTTGAACAAATACACTTTCGAAAATAACATGAATTTCAATATGGAAATGCTGGGGCCTGATTATACCAGCAACAGTGAAGTAGTTAGATTCTTGTATTTATGTATATCATCACAGTGAAGACCATAGATAGAAATGTAGGCTAAAAAAAACCCTGTTTTGGTGACTTGAGAACAAGCAGCTTTGAAATTGTGGGCCCAACTTTGGTATGGTGAATCGCTTTGGACAAGGCTCTGAACAAAACAAATCCCTTGGCTTACACACTTGTGTTCTTGAAAAATTCAGTGTGTATTAAAAAATTTTCATAAAGACCTTGTGTTTATGTAAAATGGAGTAAGGTTCTAGACTCATTTTCACCCTCACACATCTCTACTCATTCATTCAGAAGTTGTGAGGGACCCAAGAAAGTTCTTTGGGATTCTTTGCATTGCAGCTTACAAAACAAGCCCCTCCTCAGCCCTTGAAAGCAGGTAATACTCCCTAGTCATTGTGCACGCTAACAATGCAATCACTTACTTTCAAAAAGGCCCAGGTGATTGTCTTGACATTTTTTGCTCTAGGCCAAGCTTTTAAACTTAGGGTCTATTTTCTGAAGCATCAGTAGTTTTTTTTTTTCTCCTCTGTAGCCTACCTGATTTTTCCTACCTTCTACCTTAATCAGTAAGGACAAGGTATTGACATTTGTTTATCTCAGAATATACCTAATATATCTTGAAAGGTGCAAGCTAAGACAATCTAGGTGTGAAAATAAATTTTTAAGCAAATGATCAGTTGCGAACAAACCTTTGTGGGTGATAACCAAAGAGATCCATTCATCTTTTTAAAGTGGAATTCCACTGCATTTAAAGATTGAATATTTTATCTTAAAAATATGTAGGAGGATGATGATAATACCAAACATTATAGATCACTTCTGTAAGAGTAATGTTGTTCGCCTCATCTTTTATCTTTAAGTCTGCTAACCATTGATGAAGCGGGCATTATTAATATCTTCATTTTATAAAAGAAATCAGAGCCATAGAGAGGTTAATTAGCTTGCTCAGGGTCACACAACTATTAAATAGTAGTACCAGGATTTGATCTCAGATTTCTTTGACTCTATAGCAATTGCTTTTAAATTGCAGCAGTGTTCAGATGAAGCTTTTCAAAACCGGATCATCACTGTTAAAAGGTGTCTTTTTTAACAGATAAGCTCTCCCCATCTCTTTTCTAATAACATTTATCTGTAATTCCTTTTGGTTATTTATTTTTTGAGTCGTCTAGATGTATGGGATGGAGAAGTGAACTATACACAGAAATTCTACTTGGTGTTATTTAAGTGTCAAAATAGCAATAAGAAATTGATGGGGGCCAAGTACTCCAGACTTTACCAACATTATGATGCTCATGAGTAATAACCAAGGGACCTTAGCCTGCCTGTGTGGTCTAGACTGGTAGGAAATAAGAAAACACTGCCATGTGCTTAACAAACACTTTATGAATAACAAAACCCAGGAGGCAGAAGATAATGCTTATTTTTCATTAACCACCTTCAATTTCGACTAAGGGGAAAGGCTGCTTTTCATTCTACTGGTGCCAGTTACCAGTGAAGTAAAAGAGTGTGCTGTTCTGCCTCTGGTGGTATTTGTGACTCCTAGGTAAACAGGCCTTCTAGCCTCCTATGTGGTGGTGTTTTCAGCATTAATACATTTATTTAAATAAAGTTATATGAGTGGATCAAATGAGTTCTTGTGCCTGACAGTGAAATAATTAGATTTTAACTTATATTTAAAATGTAGAGAGGCTTCCTATTAAACATAGCATTTGGCTGCAATTGCTGTTACAGCTTCTTCCAGTTTTCTGCTAAAAGATTAATGATGATCCTAGAAACAAAGAAACAAACTTACCGTTATAGGGGTTGGTGGGGTGGGGAAGACTGGCACTCACTTGCTAGAAAGCTTGCTAAATTTCCTCTACCCCCAAGGAACTGAACTGCGGAAAGCAGGGTTGTATCCTGAAACAGATAACCCAGCCAATCTCAACTAGTAAGTGGAGCGTCCTTCCTTTTTCGTAATGTCTCCTGCTTGCTGAGACACCCCTGATCTTTAAGCAGTGAGAAAATGGGGCAGCACTCCATCTGCTGTGGGGGTGCTCCTTTTCTGAGGAAGCTATACTGTTTCTGTCACCTATGGCTCCATTCTCTTGCATCTTTCTGCATTGCCCACAGCCGTACAAACATAGAGCAAGAACATGAAGGACTGGGAGAGTCAGAGCCGCTGACGACTGCATCCTGAAGGAAAAGGGCTCCTCAGGTAAAGAGCTCAAGGTGGGAACAGAGAACTGAATGGTAGGCATTTTTGTTTCAGGTGATCCTTTTTCAAACCAGCGATATGTAAAGAGAAGGTCTCTTTGTCATCCAGAAGACCAGCTTCAAAGTAATGCCTAAAAATCACTAAGAATTGGGCTTTTAACTCTCAGAGCTATCAACATTCCTGCTGTAGCATTGAACAGGGATTTCTATACCTATCCAAGAGCATATGAGCCAGGCCAAGCCTTCTGTTTGATGGTGGACACCTTTGTCATCACAGGAAGAGGCAACAGCAACTCAACTATGTTGGACATATTAACAAATACTGTAGTTTAGGATAAGGGCCTATCATCCTGCAGACGCAAAAGAAAAGCACATTTTTGGAAATATGTACACTAGAAGAACATTTAGAAAATAGTTGAGCATAGCAGAAGGTAGAAGATGTGTCTGTGAAACTGCAGTGGAGGACTGAAAGAGAACAAACGTGTTTAAATATTGCAGGGTACACTGAAACTTTGAAAGTGTTGTTCAAGTCTGTGGAGGAATTGATTGCAAGAAGAATTAATGTATTTGAAAAACTGAATCAGCAATGTGAAGAACAAACTTGAGGAACTTCCTTAGACTTCCGAGAAGGATTAAGAAATGAAAAGTGAGATAAAACATAGGTATGAGGAGAGAGAACTGAAATCCACTTTAAGAAGGAGAAATACAAATGGCAGATATAAAATGAAAAAAATCCAGACTTACTGTTTTGCAAAGACATGTAAATGAAAATAAGAGTTCTCATTTTGTGCCAAATTAACAAATATTAAACAAGTGACAACATACTTCTAACACAAATTCAGTGAAAAGTGCTGTTTGAAATGTACAGTCATTTAGATAGTTTGTCAACATTTTCTTAAGGTTAGCACTTTATCTAAAGGAACGCTTGTGCATATGTAATAAGATTTATATGTAAGGATAAGTTGGAAAAAAATCTAGGAAACTATGAGCGATTTAAATGCTATAATAATTTATAGCCTTAAAATCATGGTTCTGAAACTATTTAATGATATGAGAATGTCCCTCCGATATAATGTGGTTTCAGTGTTTCTTAAGGTGGAGGCTAATAGATGAACAAGGAAAATATATTAAGTAGGAAATAAATTTGAGAGTCTGATAGTTACACAAACTTATTATGATTTAAGAAGTCATAATATTATATCAGCTCTGAGAAATCTGTACTAAAGACATCTGCCAACTTTGCTTAAAACTTCTTATTCCATTTTATACCACAGAACACTGTTTTTTAGGGGAACAGATGTTAACATCTCCCAGAAGAATGTTCTTTAAAAACCAGTTTGGGAAATAATATGTTAAATGAAAAAAAATCTACATGAGATGTAGTAAATACACCAAATAATTTAAAATCGTCTCTGAATAGTGGAACTATTTTGTGCTTATCTGTAACTCCTAAATTTTCTTCTATGGGAATTTCATCAATAAGAATACAATACTTTTTCTCATAAGAAAATAAAGCAAAGGTATTTAAAAGAGAAATTTGAGAAACTGTCTATAAAATTTAATAATCATTAAAGAAGATAAAACAGAACTATCCTGCTGCAATTCATGCCATGATTATTTGGTATTACAGAATTTTAGATTAGACATTTGTTTTAAAATGTAGGGGGAAGTATTTTTACCAAATCTTTGATGTTACACAGAATTAGTTTCTCCTTGATTGTGAATGCATTCCAGTAGACCAAAAAGTGAGTCATCATGAGTCAAAGTAAAGTGAAAAAAAATATTTTTTGTTTATTTTGTTTAAAATGACGGAATTACAACCCTTATCGTATTTGTTACTAACCCCAACCATGTGAAAATGGGACATGGAGTGAATTGGTGGTATCGAGGATGTGTTTGTGTGTGTGTGTGTGTGTGTGTGTGTGTGTGTGTGTGTGTGTGTGTGTGTATGCTCACACACGGGTATTTAAGCTTTCTTTCTCATTTTCATTTTTAATACATCAAAGTGAAAGACACTGTAATCCTATCTCTTCAGTCTTTCTCCATCTCTTCCAAGTCAACTTAATTTCCTCTAATTACCCACAGATGAGAGTAAGTCCAAAAAAAATTGTGTTCATGTTCTATTTCTTTTGTCTTTTAGAGATGACTACCTTTCTTTTTGCATCTCTGTAAATAGATAAGCATGTCAACATAGTTTACTATTGCCATAACCATATTTTATAAATGCAAGAATTTTAGACTAACAGGCAAATCTGGAAGTGATTTAGACCCCTGCTTTTTTGAGGTATTTGAATTGTCCTCTCAGACTGTCTAGAGCAAGTTAAATAGGGAGTTGAGAGAATCAAGCTTCAAGAGGCTACCCTTCATGTTAGAATGGGTGGTAACACTGTAAGTTGTAAAGTGAAGTTGAAACACATGTTTTGGTTAATAATTCTTTTTTTAAGAAAAACAGCTTTCCATCTTTTCATTTATCTAAGTAAATTTTTTGTGATTTAAACTGAAGGCTATAGCACACAACACGGACACCTTTCTGGTGAGGGATCTTTTCATGCTGAAGCATCAATAAACCAGTCTTATTTTATGTACCCAAGGGTGTGTAAGGGCATTTCCCCCTGCCATCCACATTAAATTACTAGGTAAGACGTAATTTCAGAAGACCTTATGTACATTTATTTTTAGAACATTCAAAGATAGGACTGAATCCTCATATGGTCAACTCCTGCATTCTTGATTTGGTGAACACTTTGATCAGTGTAGTGTGGCCCTTTTGCAGCCCAATCTCAAACCAAGTAGCATAAAAGTGATGAACCTTAAAACAATGGGATTCAGTGACAAGGCTTTTTAAAAAATGCAGTAATAACTAAGTACTAATATTTGAGAAATCTGTGAAAATAACAAAACACTTCTGAGTTATTTTGACCTAGAGTGTGAGCAAGTTATTTAATTATATATAAATGACTAGAGGATGGTGTGGTTCAGATTTCAAAAGTAAATCATTTCCCTTTCTTCCACTGAAAAGCCCACCTCTTCCTGGGTCTCTAGGAGCTCAGTTAATGATTTGCATTGTGATCAGCATGCTTTTTGGGGATTTTCATCTGTAATTAGAACTTGTTTTTTTGGTTTGAAATTCCACATACTTGGTGAAACTCCCTAATTGGAATGAGAGAAGCAAAATTTTCTGCCCCCATTTTTCTTTCACAAATAATTCTGTGACACTTCCCCAGTTGGGTGGAAGGACTTCTGACAAAGGGAGAAATTGAAGGTTGAAAGAATTTAACAAGACTGTTATGTTATTTTGTATCCAGGTTTTTTTCAGTAAGTGGGAAGTCTTTGGTCTCTTTGGGGAGGAAATAAAAGTAGGGTCTGAGAATTAGATGATATATACTACAAAGTTGAAGATCAGCAAACAGTGTATTTAGAAGCATTTAGAGATGCAGAAACATTATTAAGGTGATGACCAAGTACTGCTACCAAACTAGTTATCAGATGTTGCAGAAAGAGATACATAATTTCCCAAAGGACAGCTCTTGAGGACCAGGGCCATTTCTTATTTATTTTTGAATTCTTAGGTCCTGAATAGCACTTTTCATATAATAGGTTTGCTTTAATATCCATTAAGAAGATTTAAAAACTGAAGCATAAGGATTCAATTTATTAACTAAATTGTATCTATTGCTGTCTGTAATCAGGCATATTCCTCTTTTTTTTTTTTTTAAGGTATGTCTGCTACTTAAAGATACTCTTTCAGTTTTCATAGCATGTTTCTCTTCCTCCTATTAACCATTGAGAGTATAGTAAGTTTTATTTTAAATAGATTAAACCATCCTGGCATTTGGCAGACCTGGGTCATCTTGATTCTGGGCATTTCTGCTGCCAGTGCATCCTATAGGAGATTCTTGGGTGAGGTCCACCTAAACGACTGATTTCATAGGTCTCTTACACAGGTCCCATTCCATCCCATTCTTTAGTCCTTCATGCATGTGTATCTATTTTTGACTTTCCTCTTGAGAGCTATAGTTTGGTACAGTGATGCTGGTAGTAAACTGGATATAAATTCCAGGTCTGCTGCTTACTGGTGGATGAGCTGAGGTAAGTTATTTAATCTATCTGTATCTGTTTCCCAATTAAAAAAAATAGGATAATAATATCGCTTATCTCTCAGAGCTGTTGTAAGAGTCATTGTGATAATACCAGTAAAGAGCCTGGAACAATGTGGTGCATATCTAAATTCCTTTGTCTATCTTTGAAAGCTGATTAGAAATTGATGTTATCTGTTTCATCCCAGAGTATTACGTGACACAGTTGGGTGTTTGCATTTCACTTTAAGCAAGTTTGACCTCTTGTTGGTATGCCCGACCCATACTCCATGTGTTCCTAGAACACACTCCACACTGCTCCACCTATCTGAGATCTAATTCTCAGAAGGTACATGTCAAGCCTCCTAGCCTGCGCCATTTTCTTATTATCAAAGTAAATACATGGTCCCTGAACTCCCAAAACCTTACCAAACTAGACTACAAACTTTGTGAATGTATTATATTTTTATTATATTCTTTATTACATTTATTATATTATTCTTGATAGTCTTTATTATAGCACTATAAAAAGTTACATATGCTGACTGTAAAACTGTGCTCATAGCTAATCTATTTTCCAAAAGAGAAATTTAGAAGTGATATAGGTTAGAATAGACATTATTTGCAATTTCAGTTGTACATTTATTAAAGGATTAGGAGTAATCAGAGGTTATCTCACATTGTATGTTCCCTTAACCCGTAGTTGCAATAAAATAGGATCATCTTAAGGCTGAATTTCATACAGCCTTGGATGAAAGGTAATATTTTGTCTGTACTACTTATTATACTTCAGTTGTGAGGAAACTGTATACTTCAGTGGAAATAATGGTAGTAGTGAACCGTACAGCGCTTACTTCGTGCCACATGGTACCTATTTACCAATAACTAATCATGATGGAAAATCCTTAAAAAAAAAGACAAGATGATTTGGGAAATTCCAGAATTGTAAGTTTTGGAAACTTTTTTTAATGAAAAATTTTAGAGAGTTTTGTGTTGACTAGAAGAGTTGCTTCTACATGTTCACCAGACCACATCTGACTCTGGTGGTGGTCACTGCAAGAAGTGGGACAGTCAGGGACACTGTCCTTGGCTACATGGAGTGGTGAATAACAGTACTAGGATTTTCTTTTCCACTACAAATCTCTCTAAGATCTTCAGGCTATTCAGAGTGAAAGGGGAAGAAAATAGCAGTACTCTATTTATTTTGCAGTTGCTATTTGGTTTCTAGTTTAGATTGTGTATTTTCCTTTAATTCTTCATTTTGACATAATATATTTTAAAATGGACTTTTCTTGTGGATAAACATTTTATAATATAATTTTTCTCAAGTTCTAGGAGACAATGTGGCTGTGTTTTATTTACTTGAATCATTTGTGATGAGAACCAGACTCAAACTTATTTCAGAAATAGTGTTAATTATACAAATGAAAGAGATATCTTTTTGACTCATCTACACATTTTAAAGTTGCTCCATAGTGCATTCCTGAAACCACATCTAAATAATCATATAACATCTCATAATGTCGGCAGATATTTTGTTCTTGCCTGTTGGAAGTTGTATTTAATTAAATGACTACACAATAATGTGTGGTGTCAGGCAGAATGAGATTCAGTTCACGGGTAAATAGTATATGATAATGAGGTTAAAGGTAATGGAAGATATTCAAATATACATGATCAATTGTATACTTAAATTGTGCCTTTAATTATTGTAGATTTTAGTCTATATACTGTTGGTATTTATAAGACAAAGAAAAAAGATGGTAGATCAGGTTATGATTTCAGGTATTAAGATTTTGAGTGGGCAGAACTCAAGGAATATGTGTTACAGCAGTGATACTGTGAACAAACTAGTCTGTGGCTTGAGTGCCCAGCACTGGAATTGATCCAATGTCCAGAGGATTGTCTGCATGGGCTACAACCCAGAGTGGATCTCAGCCCCTCCCATTTTGCATCTCCTTCATGGTCAGTGTGTAGCAATAGGGCAAGTGGAAGGAGATCCGTACAAAATCAGGATTAAAAACTCCAGTTACTGAAAATCAGCATCAAGGTACTATTAAGAAGATTTTGGAAGGAGGAGTAGAGATAGAGGGAAGGTTGGGAAATCA
This sequence comes from Smutsia gigantea, assembly GCA_032199065.1. Lineage (NCBI taxonomy): Eukaryota > Metazoa > Chordata > Mammalia > Pholidota > Manidae > Smutsia > Smutsia gigantea. The sequence goes on from JAVSCE010007770.1 coordinate 276,774, forward strand.
TTTGACCTGAGTCCCTTAGGAAGGACATGTTTGTTAGGGACTGTTTATAAGCCATTTAGCTTTGTATTTCTTTTACAAATGGATCCGTTAATAAGAGTCAAAGACTTACTAAAAGACTTAAATTGTATTTAAATAGATAATTTCTTGACTATAGATTAGTGACTTCACTTGGTTATATTAGGTCATTGAATTTGACAAAGGAGTAAAAGCTCAAGGTGCTTTTTTTGGAAACATTAGGATAGAAGTTAAAAGTCAGCTAGAGTCAAACTTATCTAATTTACCTTTTAATCAAGTTAAATCATATTTGAAATTGTAAATAAGGCCTGTATTCAGGAAATATTCAACTTATTTTTTTCTATTTAAATATGTATTTATGTATTTTTCATTATACATAAAAAATATTTTTAATAGTCTAGTGGTATATGGAGGTTTGTTAATTTACAAATGATACACATGATACAATAATTTACACAGTTTTAAGATTTTCAGGTTTTATGGATATATTCTAGATTAATTGAGAAAAATGTAGGTATAGTTATTTTTGCTTATTAAAACTAATATAGGAATGGAAGTACATAGTTCAAAAACAAATCTGCTCACGTTCTTTCCTACTTAAAATTTTTCAGTGGTTTGCATTGTCTTCAGGATGAAGTCTAACATCTCTGTCATGGAGCCTCATCTTTTTAGCTGTTCATTTGCAAAACTTCTGTTTGTCCCATGTACTCCCTCTCCCATTCCTAATAGGGGTTAAGTCACAATCCATCTTCTCAAGCTCTCTGCATCAACTTATCCCTGTAGATTTTCAGAGTATGACCATTTCTTTTCAGGTCACAAGATATGTCTACCAGGTTCCTGCCTTGTGCCTAGATTTCCGCACATTCATACTGACATCCCTCCTTTTTAAGTATCAGGACTCCGTTCCCTCTGAAACAAGTTGCTTATTCAATCATATTCTATCTCCTTAAACACTCCCTCTTTCTCTTTTTCTTCTCTGCTAACTCCTTCTTTACAAACTCTTTTCCCTTAGCAAAACTCTTCCCTGACCCAGTGTCAACTTCTAACTATTGCCCTAGCTCTCCCTCTGGAAAAAACTCTTCTGTGTTTTCAACCACCCATTCATTGTTTATTTCACGGTCTGTAGCTGAAATTACTTTCACCAAGTCACTAATGACCCTTGATTTGCCAAATCCCATTGACACTTGTTTCAGGCCCTGGCATATCCCTGTATCCATTGGTGCCACATACTGAGAACAGAACAAATATAAGGTAAATGATTAACATTTTTTCACTTATAATACCTTACTTCCCCTCAGCTTACTTATATGGCTTTCCCTCCTCTAGGATCAAAACTGGCTCTTTATCTACCTCTTAAATATGTGTCCTTCGAGGTTCCAAGAGACACTTTGTCTCTCATTCTAACATGATTTACTCTTCTCTGGATGGATGCCCCACTCACAAGCATGCCTCCAAATATATAGAAGGTCCCTCACCTTATGCCTTGACCCTTACTAAAAGGCTTTAATTTTTTTTGTTGTTCCATCGATATCTCAAACTCAGTGTGCACAGTTTTGAATTCATGAGTAATCCCACCAAGTTTAGTTCTTTTACATTATTACTTCTGAACTCCCTTTAAGTGACATCCCCAGGTACACACTGAAACCAGAAATCTAGGGACAAAGCTTTAATTCTTGCTGCCTCTAGTATCTTAATTTTGAGAATTCCTCTTTGCTTTATTCCTGCATCTTAGGGCCTTGGTTCAGTACCATCTCAATTTTCACTGGAATGGCCTTAGGTTAGTCTGTCTACCTGCTGACTCTCTGCCTTTGGCTATCTGTATTTTGTAATTTTCTTTTCTTCTCTATTTATTTTTTTAACTTAAAACTTAAAGTTTCATTGGGATGTATGATTTTTTTTTTCTGAGCAAATTGAAAATACTTATTTGGGAAGTAACTTGGGTAAACAAAATTTGGGAAAAACAAAATTTTTTGGAACCTTCAAAAAGGGATTGATACATTGCTCAATATATGTTTGTTGTTTAAACATAATTACTGTATTTTGAAGATTAGTTTTAGCTGCATATTAAGATCATACTTTATTTCTTTTTATTCAGTTAAAAAAAAAAAGGGCTTCTCTGTCATTGGAATTGGGTATGGGGAGATGAACAGGGTCACATTTTCTTGGAAGGGGCCAAGATGTGTCCTTTGTTCCCAGTGTGGAAGAATAAGCATGACTTTAACAGTATCTGAGAGAAAGGCTGTTCTAGCCAGACAGAAGACAAAGCCAATGCTTAATGTCATGAAAAGAAGCAGGGTGAAAATGTTCTTGGAACATGAGAATAAATGTTTGAATTTATGAGAATGCATTTGTCTTACTATTAATCAAAGTAATTGTTTTAATATTAATTCGTCTGAAATTTATTCAGACAAATATTTAGTAGACTAGACATAATGGACTATATGCTATGCTTTAATTTCTTCTGTAACTTCTAATTTCTTGTTAGCACTGCTTATTTACATAGTTGTATGAGTCTCCATAGAGTCACTATTTACAAGTTAAATGTTAAAGCACTCTGAGGACAGGGCTAAAAATCAAATACTGTATCTTAAATTTCTCTAAAACCACGTTAGATAAAAAAGCAAAAGAGCTGTAATGTGTCTAAATTAATTTCTTACTGTTTTACACACACAGAATGAAGGAATGGTGATTTGTATTTCTACTTGCTGGATAATTAGTGATTTCATTTAACTCTTTCCATAATGTAAAAGATAAAATCTCCTTAGCTTTTCTTTTAAAGTCTAGATTTATTATTCATATATATTGTATGAAACAGTTTTACACTTTTTTTCCTTCAGACCTTTTTCCTTTATATTAAAAAGCACCAGAAGAAAGTCAGACTTTTCCTGTGATGCTAAAATTTCTTCCAGATCACATGCTGAAGTACCTTTCCTTTTTCTTTGAGGCACTTCTTAAGTGATCAAATGTAGACTTTTAAATGTGTGTAGGGCCAGCTCTTTAATCTGAGTGACTTTATCTAAATTTATGTTATTCAGATAGCATGTATCTTCAATATTCAGTTGTGCATATGAGCTGTATTTTAACCAGGTAGTATTTATATTTATATTTTTCCTTCTTTTAGATTTGACTGAAATTAGAGGTGTGTTCCATCTACATTGTCTGGGTTCAAAAGATGTGCTTGATTTTGAAATATTCATTATAAAATAAAATGTGAGTGCGTTTTTGTGTATACTTTTCCTAATTAGTAACATTTTATTTTATTATTTTCATGTAAGCATTTCCTTTAAAAATTGGTTTTTATAAATGATTTATGTTTTGTGTATGCTTGGCATTTATATTTGCTAAAGATGCAAAGCTGAATGGTTATAAAGAACAGGGGCACCACTTTCCTCTTTGAGATCTGGTCAATATCTGCGTAAAGTGTAACAAGTATCTTTAAGATTGTATACATTTTTAGTACTTTCAAGATGATATTTAGCAAGTCTTATGGGTAATAAGGTTGAATATATAGATAGTTTATATGTTTAAAAAGTTACATTACTTGTAGGACTTGCAGAGAAATTTAGATTTTTATCAAATTTATCTGGTCCTTAAGAGCCTTCTAAAATTCTATTTTCATAAACTCTGACCAGTCTTAACTAAATTTTGCTTTTAAATCTGCATAACAATTCATGTTACATGGGTTCCTGCAGTGTGAACATAGTGCCATATTTGGACTTGTTTTTGTGATTTTCTTCCACCAAACTTGGAATAGGTTTTTGGCTCTCAAGGACCATCATAGTCACACACTAGTTCATCACTGTGTCTGTGGAGTGTCTTGGTGATGTAGATCTCAGTGCACTGACTTCCTTTTCTATTTCCAGCCAAAAATTTTTGAAATGTTTCAACCAAAAAACCCCACAAAATTGCAGTTTTACCGCTTGCGATAGGGAACATCTTTACTTGGTCATTGCTGTGTGATGGTTATGGAATCACTGCTGTGACAGAAACTGTCAAACTTTAAGTTGTCTGGGCACATTTTGGATTAATCACATCCTTAGTTTTTGTTTCTTCCTAGTCCTTTCATTCCATTATACCTTAGAATGTGATTTCCCATGTTAGCCCTGGAAGGCGTCTCGTGGTAGCTCCTGAACGAGCAAGTATGGAGCGGTGGAAATAGCCTTGGAGGAGGAGCGGAATAACCCAAGTTCTCAAATAGGCTCTGTTTACTTAGAAAATGGACAATTGGGAAGAAAAAGAAATGATTTAATATTTCATCATTTAATTCAACTCTTCTTGAGAGAAAACTTAAAAGTTTTTTCAGAGGCTTTTGCCTCATCTGGAGATTTGATATTCTTCCAGCAAAAATTATGTTCTGTTAGCACAGTCAGTTGCTAATTGCTCCAAAATTGTTAGAAGTCTTTCACTGGATTCTATTCTGACTCTGGAAACATTTTCTGTGAAACTGAGGTGAAACAAAGAGGGCGACTGTGACTCAGTTTGTGATTTCCCATGTTAGTCCTGGAAGGCATCTCGTGGTAGCTACTAAACGAGCAGGTATGGAGCGGTGGAAATAGCCTTGGAGGAGGAGCAGAATAACCCTAGTTCTCAAGTAGGCTCTGATTACTACGAGTTTCAGAAACTTATCTCCAAATAATGATGATTGTTTTTAAAGTAAGAGATATGTTAAATGCATAATCTTATTCAATGCTTATGGTAAATTTGAACTAGACACCATTATCCCCATTTTACAGATGAGGAAAACAAGGCTTAGAGAAGTGTAACAGCTCACCCAGGATCCCAGACCTAGTAAATATAGAGCTGGCATTCAGATCTAGGGATTGAGTCCAGACCTGGCTTTTCACTGCTCTTTGCATTTTGCTCCATGTAAAGTACTATGTGCTTATTTTAAAGATTAAATAAACTAATGTGTACATACACTATAAACTATTATTCTTGAAATATGTATGTATTTGGAACTGTTTGTCAATCCCTTTACATTTACTTCATATTTTTATATATAAATATACCTTCAGGATTTTAATATTTTGTCAATGTCATGTTTCCTGATTTATGAAGTACTCACATAGTTTAAAGACTTTATTAAGAGGTAAGGGAATCTATGATTTTTTACCCCCCATATCCAATGGATTTTTGTTTTTGGAAAAGAGAAGTTTTACCTCAGAATCTTCTTTAGGATTTTCCGGACTTGAGGATTTAATAATTTGTTGTATTATACACTTAAAATTTCATGCTAGAGAATAGGATCTCTAACACTCCACTACCTAAAAAAAAGGTAATACAAGGCAAACACATATAAAAAAAGATTGATTGCTTCAGTGACAACACTGAATAGTGAAAAAATTTTAAAGAACATAGCTTACTACCTGTATACACAAGCTATTTTGAGTGTTGTACGTTATTGAAATACTTTAAAGCCTTCTTTCGTTTGTATGCATTGCTGAAATACTCTAAGGTTTGATTCTAAAATGCTTGAAAAAATTTAAATTGCAAGAGAAAAACAAATGAATACTTACTCATGTTGTAACACTTTTCTGTAATTTCCCTCAATTTCTGAGGTTGTCTTCTGGTAATTTTTATTCAGGTTAGGAATAGATTTTAAGTACTCATGATGTCAAGTAATTTGTTTAATTGTCTTAATACTATCTTTATAATGATTTTAAGCTGTGGCCTCTCTGAACAAGTGCCCAGGGTCTGGATAATTGACATTCAGTCAGTGAGGTCTGCTTTCTCTTACTGGTTTCTTGGCAGCCTCTGTGACCTCACACAGGAGTTAAAAAAAAATCTTTTAACCTCTGGTAGCTTTGAAGCCAAAGTTCTGGAATATGGTTTGGGAATTGAAAAATGATAATTTGAGTAAAACTAAAAGCAAGTGTTTGTAGACAAAGCTCTCAAGTTTAAACTATAGTTTAAATACCTTCTAAAAGTGCAACTTTAAAAAAAAATTATTTTTATATCCCAGAAGCAATATAGTAAGAAAAGTCCCTATGAATATTACATGTTTAGTGATAGTTACAATTATTTATTTGAAATATAAAATTTGGAAATCTATTTTTTTATTTTGGTATTATTAATGTGCAATTACATGAGCAACATTATGGTTACTGGACTCCCCCTATTATCAAGTCCCCAGAACATACCCCATTACAGTCACTGTCCATCAGCATAGTAAGATGCTATAGAATCACTACTTGTCTTCTCTGTGTTATACTGCCTTCCCCATATCCCCCCCCCCCGCTACATTATGTGTGCCAATCATAATGCCCCTTTTCCCCCCTTATCCCTCCCTTCCCACCCATCCTCCCCAGTCCCTTTCTGTTTGGTAACTGTTAGTCCATTCTTGGGTTCTGTGAGTCTGCTGCTGTTTTGTTCCTTCAGTTTTTCTTTGTTCTTATACTCCACAGATGAGTGAAAGCACTTGATACTTGTCTTTCTCCACCTGGCTTATTTCACTGAGCATAATACCCTCTAGCTCCATCCATGTTGTTGCAAATGGTAGGATTTGTTTTCTGCTTAAGGCTGAATAGTATTCCATTATGTATATGTACCACCTCCTCTTTATCCATTCATCTACTGATGGACACTTAGGTTGCTTCCATTTCTGGCTACTGTAAATAGTGCTGCAATAAACATAGGGATGCATCTGTCTTTTTCAAACTGGGCTGCTGCATTTTTAGGGTAAATTCCTAGGAGTGGAATTCCTGGGTCAAATGGTATTTCTATTTTGAGTTTTTTGAGGAACCTCCATACTGCTTTCCACAATGGTTGAACTAATTTACATTCCCACTAGCAGTGTAGGAGGGTTCCCATTTCTCCACATCCTCACCAACATTTGTTGTTGTCTTTTGGATTGTGACCATCTTAACTGGTGTGAGGTGATATCTCATTGTGGTTTTAATTTGCACTTCTCTGATAATTAGAGATGTGGAGCATCTTTTCATGTGCCTGTTGGCCATCTGAATTTCTACTTTGGAGAAGTGTCTGTTCAGGTCCTCTGCCCATTTCTTAATTGGCCTATTTGCTTTTTGTTTGTTGAGGTGCTTGAGCTCTTTATATAATTTGGATGTCAACCCTTTATAGGATATGTCACTTATGAATATATTCTCCCATACTGTAGGATGTCTTTTTCTACTGATGGTGTTCTTTGCTGTATGGAAGCTTTTTAGTTTGATATAGTCCCACTTGTTCATTTTTGCTTTTGTTTCCCTTGCCCAGAGAGATATGTTCATGAAGAAGTTGCTCATGTTTATGTACAGGAGATTTTTTCCTATGTTTTTTTCTAGAGTTTTATGTTTTCATGACTTACATTCAGGTCTTTGATCCATTTTGAGTTTACTTTTGCATATGGGGTTAGACAATATTTCATTCTCATACATGTAGCTGTCCAGTTTTTCCAACACCAGCTGTTGAAGAGGCTGTCATTACCCCATTATATATCCATGGCTCCTTTATCGTATATTAATTGACCATATATGCTTGGGTTTATATCTAGGCTCTCTAGTCTGTTCCATTGGTCTATGGGTCTGTTCTTGTACCAGAACCAAATTGCCTTGATCACTGTGGCTTTGTAGTAGAGCTTGAAGTCAGGGAGCGTAATTCCCCCTGCTTTATTCTTCCTTCTCAGCATTGCTTTGGCTATTCAGCGTCTTTTGTGGTTCCATATGTATTTTAGAACTATTTGCTGTAGTTCATTGAAGAATGCTGTTGGTATTTTGATAGGGATTGCATTGAATCTGTAGATTGCTTTAGGTAGGATGGCCATTTTGACAATATTAATTCTTCCTACCCATGAGCATTGTATGTGTTTCCATTTATTGGTATATTCTTTTATTTCTCTCAAGAGTGTATTGTAGTTTTCAGAGTATACGTCTTTCACTTCCTTTGTTAGGTTTATTCCTAGGTATTTTATTATTTTTTATGCAATTGTGAATGGAATTGTTTTCTTGATTTCTCTTTGCTAGTTCATCATTAGTGTATAGGAATGCAACAGATTTCTGTGTATTAATTTTCTATCCCAAGACTTTACTGAATTCAGATATTAGATCTAGTAGTATTGGAGTGGTTTCTTTAGGGGTTTTTATGTACAATATCATGTCTTCTTTAAACAGGGACAGTTTGACTTCTTCCTTACCAATCTGGATGCCTTTTATTTCCTTGTGTCTGATTGCCATGGCTAGGACATCTAGAACTATGTTGAATAAAAGTGGGAGAAGATTACTCATTTAATTGTAGATTAATGATATCAAAATAAACTAAAAAAAAAAAAGTGGGAGAAGTGGGCATTCTTGTTTTCTTCCCGATCTTAAAGGAAACGCTTTCAGTTTCTTGCTGTTAAGTATAATGTTGGCTGTGGGTTTGTCATATATGGGCTTTATTATGTTGAGGTACTTGTCCTCTATACCCATTTTGTTGAGAGTTTTTATCATGAATGTATGTTGAATTTTGCCCAGTGCTTTTCCAGCCTCCATGGAGATGATGATGTGGTTTTTGTCCTTCTTTTTATTGATCTGGTGGATGATGTTGATGGATTTTCGAATGTTGTACAATCCTTGAATCCCTTGGATGAATCCCACTTGGTCATGATGGATGATCTTTTTGATGTATTGTTGAATTCGGTTTGGTAATATTTTGTTGAGTATTTCTGCATCTATGTTCATCAGGGATATTGGTCTGTAATTTTCTTTTTTTGTGGTGTCTTTGCCTGGTTTTGGTATTACAGTGATGTTGGCCTCATAGAATGAGTTTGGGAGTATTCCCTCCTCTTCTACTTTTTGGAAAATTTCAAGGAGGATGGGTGTTAGGTCTTCACTAAATGTTTGATAAAATTCAGCAGTGCAACCATCTAGCCTAGGAGTTTTGTTCTTAGGTAGTTTTTTGATTACTATCTCAAATTCTTTGCTGATAATTGGTCTATTCAGATTTTCTGTTTCTTCCTGGGTCAGCCTTGGAAGGTTGTATTTTTCTGGAAAGTTGTCCATTTCTTCTAGGTTATCCAGTTTGTTACCATATTATTTTTCATAGTATTCTCTCATAATTCTTTGTATTTCTGTGGTGTCTGTAGTGATTTTTCCTTTCTCATTTCTGATTCTGTTTATGTGTGTAGACTCTCTTTTTTTCTTTATAAGTGTGGCTAGGGGTTTATCTGTTTTGTTTATTTTCTCGAAGAAACGGGTCCTCCTTTCATTGATTCTATTGTTTTATTCTTCTCAATTTTATTTATTTCTGCTTTAATCTTTATTATATCCCTCCTTCTACTGACTTTAGGCCTCATTTGTTCTTCCTTTTCTAGTTTCATTAATTGTGAGTTTGATCTGTTCATTTGGGATTGTTCTTCTTTCCGGAGGTAGGCCAATATTGCAGTATACTTCCCTCTTAGCACGGCCTTCGCTGTGTACAACAGATTTTGCAGTGTTGAATTATTGTTGTCATTTGTCTCCATATATTGCTTGATCTCTGTTTTTATTTGGTCATTGATCCGTTATTTAGGAGCATGTTATTAAGCCTCCATCGTTTTGTGGGACTTTTCATTTTCTTTGAGTAATTTATTTCTAGTTTCATATGTTTGTGATCTGAGAAGCTGGTTGCTACAATTTCAATCTTTCTGAATTCACTGAGGCTCTTTTTGTGTCCTAGTGTATGATCTATTCTTGAAAATGTTCCATGTGCACTTGAGAAGAATGTGTATCCTGTTGCTTTTGGATGGAGTGTTCTGTATATGTCCATTAGGTCCATCTGTTCTAATATGTTGTTCAGTGCCTTTGTCTCTTTATTTTTTTTCTGTCTGGTTGATCTGTCCTTTGGAGTGAGTGGTGTGTTGAAGTCTCCCAAAATGAATGTGTTGCATTCTATTTCCTCTTTAATTCTGTTAGTATTTGTTTCACATATGTAGGTGATCCTGTGTTGGGTCCATAGATATTCATAATAGTTATATTCTCTTATTGGACTGACCCCTTTATCATTATGTAATGTCCTTCTTTTTCTCTTATGACTTTCTTTATTTTGAAGTCTATTTTGTCTGATACAAGTACTGCAACTCCTGCTTTTTTCTCCCTATTAGTTGCATGAAATATCTTTTTCCATCCCTTTACTTTCAGTCTCTGCATTTCTTTGGGTTTGAAGTGAGTCTCTTGTAGGCAGCATATAGATGGGTCTTGTTTTTTTCTCCATTCAGTGACTCTACGTCTTTTGATTGGTGCTTTCAAACCATTTACATTTAGGGTGATTATCAATAGGTATGTACTTATTGCCATTGCAGGCTTTAGATTCACGGTTACCAAAGGTTCAAGGATAATTCCCGTACTATTTAACAGTTTAATTTAACTCACTTTGTATGCTATTACAAACACGGCCTAAATATTTTTTTTTTCTTTTCCTTCTTTTTCTTCCTCCTCCATCCTGTGTGTGTTATGAATCATATTCTGTACTCTTTGTCTATCCCTTGTGTGACATCTGTTTAGCCTTAGGAATACTTCCATCTATAGGAGTCCCTCCAAAATGCACTGTAGAGGTGGTTTGTGGGAGGCAAATTCTCTCAGCTTTTGCTTATCTGAAAATTGTTTAATCCTTCCTTCAAATTTAAATGATAACTTTGCTGGGTAGAATATTCTTGGTTCAAGGCCCTTCTGCTTCATTGCATTAAACATATCATGCCACTCCCTTCTGGCCTGTAAGGTTTCTGTTGAGAAATGTGATGATTGCCTGGTGGGTTTTCCTTTGTATGTGATCTTTTTTCTCTCTGTAGCTGCTTTTAAAAGTCTGTCTTTATCTTTGATCTTTGCCATTTTAATTATTATATGTCTTGATATTGTCCTTCTTTTGTCCCTTGTTTTGGAAGATCTGTGCATCTCCATGGCTTTAAAGACTATCTCCTTCCCCAGACTGGGGAAGTTTTCAGCAATTACTTCCTCAGTAACACTTTCTATCCCTTTTTCTCTCTCTTCTTCTTCTTGTACCCCTACTATGCGAATATTGTTCCATTTTGGTCAACTGGATTGGTCACACAGTTGTCAATATTCATTCTTAGAGATTCTTTTTTCTCTGTGCCTCTGCTTCTTTGTTTTCCTGTTCTCTAATTTCTATTCCCTTTACCATCTCTTCTACTACATCTAATCTTCTTTTAAATCCTTCCATTGTATGTTTCATTTCAGATATGGAGTTTCTTAATGATTGAATCTCCATCTTAAATTTGTTCCTGAGTTCTTGAATATTTTTCTGTACCTCCATAAGCATGTTTATAATTTTTATTTTGACCTCTCTTTCAGGAAGATTGGTGAGTTCAGTTTCATTTGGCCTCTTTCTGGGGTTTGTGAGATTTTGGTCTGAACCATGTTGTTTTGATGTTTCATATTTCTGTGTGGTGCCCTCTACTGCCCAGAAGCTCCAGTCTCTGAAGCTTCTCAGCACTCCCTAGAGTGAGATTGTGGGTCATAGGGGAGCAGAGCTGGTGCCTGGGGGGAGGAAAGATCTGTTTCCTGATTCCTGTCTGTCATGCCTGTCTCCCATATCAGAGTCAATGGGCAAAGCACACAGATGTAAGCCTCTGTGCTTTGTGTCTCTAGCTGTTGTCTGTGTGGCCTTCCTCTGACTGGCCTGACGCCAGCACAGTGACTGCAGGTTTGCAAGCCAGTGCCGTCAGGCCAGGAGGAAGGCTCGGCAGGCTGCATGTAACAGTGGGGGACCTCGGAGCTGAGTAGCCAGCCAGGGGGATGGAGCACCTGAAGCTCCTCAAAGTTCCAAATCTGCTGGGAAAAGCACACACAGACAACCTTGTCCCCTTATTCCTTCTCCTGTGCAGCAAGCTCCATGCAAATCCTGCCCCTTCAGTAGCCCTCTCACTCCTCTGAAGCCTCTCAGACCACCTGCCTTTCCTTTGTCCCAAAGTGTCCGGGTTTGGATCTTGTCCTCCACAAATAGCTGGAATCTGTCTCTCAATCACTCTGCCTGTCCCAACTCATCCTCCAAAGCACCACACAGTGTAGGTTTCTGCTCGCAAAGCAGATCTCCAGGGCTAGGTGTTCAGCAATCCCAGGCTTCCACCTCCTCCCTGCTCCATTTCTCTTCCTCCCGCCAGTGAGCTGGGGTGGGGGAAGGGCCTGGGTTCCACTGGATCAAGGCTTTGGTATGTTACCCTGTTTTGTGTGGTCTGCTCTTTTCGTGAGGTCTGTATGCAGTCTGGTGCAGCCCTCTCCTGTTGTTGTTTTAGGATTAGTTGTATTAACTATATTTTCACACTGTCTGTGGTTTTGGGAGGAGTTCTCTGTCCCACCTCTCATGCCGCCATCTTGAATCTCCTGTATTTCTATTTTTTATTAGAGTAGAAGTGTATGAAATTATTAACTTTATGTTTCATATGAAAAATACAGATTTTTTCCTGCATCTTTCATAAATAGTAGAAATTGATGAATCCATGTTTTTTTTAACTTAAGCTAATTTTTTGTTAACAATTTCAAGTGGTTAGCATGGCCCCATGGATGCATTCAGCAGTGAAAGGTGATCACTGATTGCATAGACAATTACTTGTATATGCTGTCTGTAAGCATAAAATACACTTTGGATGAAGGATATAAGAGGATATCTCTATTCTTAAGCTTGGAGTCAAGAAATTTCAGTTTGATACAATTCAGAAGTAGTGTAAGTCCATACTAGCTTTGAAAGGTTTTCTACGATATATCTTCATTTATGGGAAACCCAACTGATTTGGTTGCCTATGGGGGCCACCTCACATGTGCTAGATTAATTCTAGAAATATTCTACCTGAAATTTATTTGCCATAAGCCAGACTTTCTGGGTGAGCATTGAGCAATCTTGTAACAAGTGCCCTTGATGACATTCTCTCATGTCTCTAGTTTGTCTGGCCAGGGCTTTATTTGTTCTGTCCCCTCAGAGACTCTCCATTGAGGACAGATCACCTTACCGCATGATACCAGTCTACTTTTCTAGTTTCATCTGGGCCACTCTTCTCTTATGTGCCTGTGGCCTGAATTTTTTTTTTCTCCTCTGACTACTTGCCTAGGTTAGATCTTTTATCTAGACTTTTCACTCCTGTTCCTGTTTTTCTAAATCTTATCCATTCGTCAAGTCTATGAATTCTGACTTTGTAACCTCATTACGTTACTTACTGCCTATGCCTTACTGGCTTTTAAAAAAATATGGATAGAAACATTAAACATCAAATTTACCACCCTAACTTAATTTTAAGTGTGCAGTTCATTAGAGGTAAATATATTTACATTGTTGTGCAACAGACTGTCACAACTTTGTTATCTTGCAAAAATGACACTATGTTCATTTAAAAACTCATTTCACCCCCACTCCAACCTCTCGCAACCACCATTCTACTTTCTGTTTCTATGAGTTTGACTACTTTAGATACCTCATATAAGTGGGAGCATACAAGATTTGTCTCTTTGGGACTGGCTTATATTACTTAGCATTTTGTCCTCAAGGCTCATCCATGTTATAGCATGTTACAGTATCTCCTTTCTTTAAGGCTGAATAACACTCCATTGTATGTGTATATTACATCCATTCATCTACCTGTGGGGATTTATGTTGCTTTCACCTCTTGGCTATTATGAATAATGCTGCTATGAACATGGGTGTGCAAATATTTCCTTAAGATCCTGCTTTCAGTTCTTTTGGATATATACCCATAAATGAGATTGCTGGATCATATGGTAATTCTATTTTAAACTTATTGAGGAACTGCCATACTGTTTTTTTATAACAGTTGTGCCATTTTATATTCTCCCAAACGGTGTACAAGGGTTCAAATCTTTCCACCTTTTTTACAACACTTGTTATTTTCTGTTTTTTTAAATTGAGATATAATTGACATATTCATTTCAGGCATACAAAATAATTGGATATTTGTATAGATCATCACAATAAGTCTACTTACTATCACCATACAAACTTACAAATTCTTTTTCCTGTTATGGGAACTTTTAAGATTTACTCTTTTGGCAATTTTCAAGTGCACAGTACATTATTATTGACTATTGTCACCTCCTGTATATTATATTCCCATAATTTATTTATAACTCTAAGTTTGTACATTTTGACCCCTTTACTCTTCTGCCCACCCTGCAACCTCCCTTGCTGCTGGCAAATCACCATTCTGTACTCTGTGAGCTTTGTTTTCTTCATTTGTTTTTAGGTTTCACATGTAAGGGAAATTGTAAGATATTTGTCTTTCTCTGACTTATTTCACCTAGCATAATATCCTCAAGTCCATTTAAGTTGTTGTAAATGACAAGATTTCCTTCTTTTTTAATGGCTGAGTTGTATTCCATTGTGTGTGTGTACATGTGTATGTACCATCTTCTTTATCCAGTCATCCATCATTGGACACTTAGGTTGTTTCCATATCTTAGATATTGTAAATAATTCTATAATGAACCTAGAAGTGCATATATCATTTTGAATCAGTGTTTTAATTTTCTTCAAATAAAAACCTAAATATGGAATTGCTGGATCACATGGTAGTTCTGTATTTATTTTTTTAAGGAATCTCTATACTGTTTTCCATAGTGGCACACCAGTTTACATTCTCATCAACAGAACACAAGAATTCCTTTTTCTCCACATCCTTGCCAAAAATTGTTGTTCTTGTCTTTCTGATAATAGCTATTCTAACAGGTGTGAGGTGGTATTTCTCTATGGTTTTGATTTTCATTTCCCTGATCATTAGTGATATTGAACATGTTGCTATTGGCCTTCTCTATGTCGTCTTTGGAAAAGTGCTTATTCAGATCCACTGCCCATTTTTTAATTGGATTGTTTGTATGGGTTTTTTTTTTTTTTTGCTGTTGAGCTTTGAAAATTCTTTGCATATTTTGGATATTAACACTTTATCAGATATATGATTTGAAAATCTGTTCTCCCATTCAGTAGGCTGAATTTTGGTGATGGTTTACTTTGCTGTATAGTTTTTCAGTTTAATATTGTCCAGCTTGATTGTTTTTGCTCTTGTTGTCTTTGCTTTTAGCATCATTGCCAAGACTGATGCCAAGGAGCTTACAATGTTTTCTTTTAGGACTTTTATGGTTCAGATCTTAGATTCAAGTCTTTAATCCATTTTTAGTTGATTTTGTGTATGGGTTAAGATAGTGGTCTAGTTTAATTGTTAGAATGACATGTATGCATGTAGCTGTCCAATTTTCCCAACACCATTCATTGAAAAGTCTCTTCCCATTGTACTTTTTTGTCTCCTTTGTCATGAATTAATTGAATCAATTTTTTTCTGGGCACTTTATTCTGTTCCATTGAGCTATGTATCTGTTTTTATGCTAATACCATACTGTTTTGATTACTGTTACTTTGTAATATAGTTTGAAACCAAGGTGTGTGGTACTGCCAACTTTGTGTTTCTTTCTTTCTTTTTTTTCTGTTCTCATTTTTTTAAATTGGTAAACTATACATAATTTAATGTATATCATTGTAACCATTTTTAAGTATGTAATTCAGTTGCATTAAGTATATTCATATTGTCAGGTAGCATAGTACCCCCAGCTTTGTTAATCTTTCTCAGGATGGCCTTAGCTATTCAGGGTTTTTTGTGGTTCCATATGAATTTTAGGATTTTATGCTCTAATTGATTGAAAAATAATGTTGGTATTTTTATTAGGATCGAATTGAATCTGTAAATTGCTTTGGGTAGGATGGCCATTTTGATAGTATTCTTCCTATCCATGAGCATGGGATGGATTTCTATTTATTTGTATTCTCAGTTTCTCTTATGAATATCTTACAGTTTTCAGAGTACAAGTCTTCACTTCCTTGGTTAATTTTATTCCTAGGTATTTTATTTTTTTGATGCTATTGTCAATGGAATTGTTTTCCTGATTTCTCTTTGTAATAGTTCATTCTTAGTATAGAGGAAAGCAACATATTTCTGTGCATTAATTTTGTATCCTGCAACTTAGCTGAATCCAATTATTAGTTCTAATAGTTTTTTGGTGGAGTCTTTAGGGTCTTCTGTGTATAAAATTATGTAATCTGCAAATAGTGACAGTTTAACTTCTTCCTTACCAATCTGGATGCCATTTATCTCTTTATCTTGTGTGATTGCTGTGACTAGGATGTCCAGTACCATGTTGAATGAAAGTGGTGAGAGTAGACATCCTTTTCCTGTTCCTCATCTTGGAGGAAAAGCTTTCTGCTTTTTGCCATCAAGTGTGATGTTAGCTGTGGGTTTGTTGTATATGGTCTTTATTATGTTGAGGTACATACCCTCTATACCCATTTTGTTGAGAGTTTTTATCATGAATGGATGTTGAATTTTGTCAAATTTTCAGCATTTATTGAGATGATTGTGTGATTTTTATCCTTCTTTTTGTTATGTGGTGTATGATACTGGTTGCTTTATGAATATTGTACCATCCTTGCATCCCTGGATAAATCCCATTTGGTTATGACTGAATATCCTTTTGGTGTATTTTGAATTTGATTTGCTTCCTTTTTGAGGATTTTTGCATTTTTGTTTTTTAGGGATATTGGACTATAATTTTCTTTTTTTGTAGTGTCTTTGTCTGGTTTTGGTATTAGAGTGGTCCTGGCTGCATAGAATGAATTTGGAAGTATTCCCTCCTCTTCTACTTTTCAGAATACCTTAAAAAGGATGGGTATTAGCTCTTATTTAAATGTTTGGTAGAATTCAGCTGTGAAGCCATCTGGTTCTGGTATTTTGTTTTTTGGGAGTTTTTTGATTACCAATTGGTTTGTTCAGATTTCTGTTTCTTCCTTGGTTGGTTTTAGAAGGTTGTATTTTTCTAGGAATTTGTCCATTTTTTCTAGGATGTCTAATTTTTTGGCATATAATTTTTCATAGTATTCTGGAATAATTGTATTTCTGTGGCATCCGTTGTTACTATTCCTTTTTCATTTCTGATTTTGTTCGTTTGTGTCCTGTCTTTTTCTCAATATGCCTGTGTAGGGGTTTGTCTATTTTGTTTATTTTCTCAAAGTACCAGCTCTTGGTTTCGTTGATGTTTTCTATTGTTTTATTTTTCTCTAATTTATTTATTTCTTCTGTGATCTTTACTATATCCCTCCTTCTACTTACTTTGGGCCTCATTTATTCTTCTTCTAGTTTCTTCAATTATGGGTTTAGACTGTTTATTTGGGATTGTTCTTGTTTCTTGAGTTAAAACTGTATTGCTAGGTACTTCCCTCTGAGAACCACTTTTGCAGTATCCCACAAATTTTGGACTGTTGTATTTTTGTTTTCATCAGTCCTCATATATTGCTTAGTTTTTGTTTTGAATAGTTCATTGATCCATTGGTTATTTAGAAACATGTTGTTTAGCCTCCATGTGTTTATAGACATTTTGTTTTCTTTGTGTAATTTATTTCTAATTTCAGATCACTATGATCAGAGAAGTTGCTTGACACAATTTCAATCTTTTTGAATTTATTGAGACTCTTTTTGTGGCTTAGTATATAATCTATTCTGGAGAACTTTCATTATGCATCTGAAGAAAAATGTGTATCCTACAGTTTTTTAGTGGAATGTTCTGTAGATATCTGTTAAGTCCTTATGACCTGATGTGTTGTTCAGTGCCTCTGCCTTCTTATTTTCTGTGTTATTGACATGTCTATTGATGTGAGTGGTGTGTTAAAGTCTCCTAATGTGAATGAGTTGCAGTATGTTTTCCCCTTTAATTCTGTTAGTATTTGTTTTACATATTTAGGTGCTCCTATGTTGGGTGCAAAGATATTTATAATGGTTATATCCTCTTGTTTGACTGATCCCTTTATCATTATGTAATGTCCTTCTTTGTCTCTTGTTACTTTGTTTTGAAGTATACTTTGTCTGATATAAGTACTGCTACTCCTGCTTTTTCTCCCTATTATTTGCATAAAATACCACTTTCCATCCCTTCTTTTCCAGTCTGTGTATGTATTTGGATCTGAAATGAGTCTCTTGTAGGCAGTATATGGAGGGGTCTTGTTTTTTCATTCATTCTGCCACTCTATGTCCTTTGATTGGTGCATTCAGTTCATTTATAGTTAAGGTAATTATTGATACATATGTATTTATTGAAATTTTATTAATTGTTCTCTTGTTTTCATAGTTCCTCTCTGTTCCTTTTCCTTCTCTTAGACTTTTATCTTGTTATTTTATGGTTTTATTTAGTGTTATGATTGGATTTCTATATTTTTAAATTTTTTCCTTATCTATTATAGGCTTTAGGATTGTGGTTACCATAAGTTTCAAGGATAGCTTCCTGACTACAAAACAGTCTATATTAAGTTGCTGATCACTGTTTCAAACACAATCTAAAATTACTTCTTTTTTCTTCTTCCTCCTCATTTTATAAATTAGATGTCAATATCAGCATTTTTTTTGTATCCCTTTACTTATTTTGTGTATAGTTGGTTTTACTACTTTTGTTTTGTTTTAATATCATACTTCCTTTGTAAGTAATTTGTCTACCACCCATACTGTGGCTTTATTTTCACTGAGAAAAAATATTTAGGCTTAGGAACATTTCCCATTCCTTTTCACATATCCTGTAATGCTGGTTTAGTGGTTATAAATTCCTTCACCCTTTGTTTATCTGAGAAATGTTTAATCTCTCCTTCAAATTTGAATGATAATCTTGCTGGGTAGAGGATTCTTAGTTGAAGGTCCTGTAAAGTTTCTGTTGAGAAGTCTGCTGATAGCCTGATGGGGTTCCCTTTATAAGTAATCTTTTTTTCTCTGTCTTTCTGCTTTCAAAAACCTTTTTTTATCTTTAATTGTTGTCTTTTAATTATTATATGTCTTGCAGATGTCTTCCTGCCTTTCCAAGACATGTGTTTCCAAGACATGGGTGCCTATTTCCTTCTCCAGATTGGAAAAGTTTTCAACAGTTATTTCTTCAAGGAGACTTTCTACCCTTTGTCTCTCTCTTCTCCTTGTGGTATGCTATTATGTGAACATTGTTTTGTTTGGAGTTGTCACATAGTTCTCTTATTATTCTTTCATTCCTAGAGATTCGTTTGTCTCTGTTCCTCAGCTTGTTCTTCTGTTCTCTAATTTCAATCTTATTGATTGTCTCCTCTACCTGCAGGAATCTATTATTCATTCCCTCCACTGTGTTTTCCATTTCAGTTTCTGTATTTTTCAGTTCTGAATGGCTCTTTTTCAACTCTCCTATCTCTTTGTTGAAGTTCTCTCTGAGATATTTAATACTTTTCCTCAGATCACTGAGCATATTTATGATAGTTACTTTGAAATTGTTATCAAGATGACTGGCTATCTCCATTTTTTTAACCCTCTCCCTGGTGTCTCATCCTGTAGTTTTTACTCTCCAGTGCCTGGTTCTCCTTTGCAGTGGAGCCCCACTTGCTGTTGGTAGGCTATGGGTGGGGCTGCCTTTCTGTCTGTCTGCCAGCAGTGGTCTATCTCAATCTCTGCAGAAGGCTGTTCATTCCAAGCAGTGTTGGTTTGGCTGTGATTGTTGTGGTTGGAATTACTCTTTGCCTGCACTGCCAGGATGGTGACCCTGCTGTGCTAATGGGGTGGGTGGGGCAGGCACACAGCTGCGGTAGTGGTGGGTGGTTGGGGCTGCCAGTGCAAGATTGTGTGGTGGTAGAGGGGGACATGAAATGGGTCTGGGCTACCTGCAAGGAGGAGGGGGGACTTGAAGCTGGCTCCCACAGGTGCCTGCTAGTTGAGCTGAGATAGGGCCAAGAAAGCCATAACATTTCCCTCTGCCTGCTGGGCCACAAAATCTGATGATGCTGGCCCAAGCAGGCAGGATGGGGGTGAGGAGCAGGTTTGCTGTGAAGCACCTTGGAGCTGAACTGCCAGCAACTGGGATGGAGCATGTGTGTCTCCTGATTGTGCCTCCTCTGTTTGGCCAAGGGTGGTCTTGGGAAGAGTCATCCACCTGTCTTTTCTCCTATGGAGCTAGCACCATCCAACACTTGTGGCTCTGGGACCCCTCCTGCTGTTGGCCAATCTTTCAAACTGTGGCCTCTTTTTGGATCTCAGCTGGATTACTGGAGCGTTCCAGTTCTCCACAAGTGGCTGGAGTCTCAGCCTCCCAGAGTACTACAACTCTCCCTGGTGTCCAGCTCTGCTAATCACCAGAACCCAATACAGTATGGACTTGTGTTCCCAGAGCTGATCTCCAGTGTTAGGTGTGCAGAGTTCCTGAGTACCTCTCCACTCCTGGCCCTGTTCCTCTTCCTCCCACCTGTGGGCTGGGTGGGGGAAGGCCTGAGGTGCTGATTGATTGTGCCTACTTTACATTTCTCAATGTGGACTTCTCTTCTTCACCAGGTGTAGGTCATCTGTTCTGCAGTCTTCACGTCATTTTCAGGGTTAGTTGTATTTGCTGTAGTTGCTTCCTTGTGTGTGTAGGAGGAGGTTTCTGCCTTGCTTTGTTACTCTGCCATCTTCTCTTTTTTTGATATTCTGTATTTCTTTCTCAAGATTGCTTTGGCTATTCAGGGTCTTTTGTGTTTCCATACAAGTCTTAAAGTTGATCGTTCTGTATTTGTGAAAAACTCTGTTGGATTCTTAATATGGATTGCATTGAATATGTAGATTACTTTAGGTAGCATGGATATTTTAATAATTCCTCCAGTTGATGAGCACAGAATATCTTTCCATTTATTTGTGCTTCCTGCAACTTCTTTCATCAGTTGCTTACAATTTGTAATGTACAGGTCTTTTGCATCCTTGATTAAATTTATCCCTAGGTATTTTATTATTTTTGAAGCAGTTACAAATGGGATTATTTTCTTAATTTATCTGATCAATCATTAATAATATATGGAAACACAACAGATTTTTTTCATATTGATTTTTGTATCCTGAAATTACCAACTATATTTATTAGTTATGACCATTTTTTTGTTAACTCTCTCAGGTTTTCTTTATACAAAATCATGCTGTCAACAAATAGTGACAGTTTACCTTCTTCCTTGCCAGTTTGTTTTATTTTTGTTATTTAGCTGAAGTACATACAATAAAATAGATAAATCCTAGTGTATAACTCAATGAATTTTGACATGTGTATACACTCATGTAACTATCATCCAGATCAAAATATCAAACATCGTCACTGATTTTTTTCCATTTCACCCATTTTACCCATTCTCCAGCCCCCTCCCCTATGGTAGTCACAAGTCTGTTCTCTGTGTCTATGAATCTATATGTTTTGTTTTTTAGATTCCACATATAAATGAAGTCATATAGTATTTGTCTTTGTTGTCTGACTTATTCACTTGGCATAATTTGGATGCCTTTTATTTCTTCTCTACCTGCTGTTGCTAGAACTTCCAGTACTATGTTGAATAATAGTGGTGAGAGTGGGCATCCTTGTCTTGTTCATGATTTTAGAAGAAAAGATTAGCTTTTCACTGTTGAGTATGATGATAGCAATGGGCTTGCCATATATGGCCTTTATTATGTTGATATTGATATTGCTAAACACTGTTGAGAATTCTTATAAATGATGTCAAATTTCTCAAATGCTTTTTATGTATCTACTGAGATGATCATAAAATTTTTATCTTTCATCTTGTTAATGTGGTGTATCACATTGATTTGTGGATGTTGAATCATCCTTGCATCCCTGGACTATATTCAACTTGATGCTGGTGTGTGATCGTTTTAAGGTATTGTTGAATACCACCTGCTAATATTTTGCTGAGGAGTTTTTGATTCCATATTCATCAGGGATATTGGCCTATAATTTTTGTGTGGGTGTGTGTGGTGTCCTTGACTGGTTTTGGTATCAGGGTTATGCTGGTTTCATGAAATGAGTTTCCAAACTCCTTTTCAATTTCTTGGAGTAGTTTAAGAAGCATAGGTAATAAGTCTTCTGTGAAGGTTTAGCAGAATTCACTAGTGAAGCTGTTTCATGCTGAACTTATGTTTGTTGGGAGGTTTTTGAATAATGACTCAAAACCCTTACTAGTAATTGGTCTATTCAGATTCTCTATTTCTTCAAATCAGTCTTGAAGATTGTTTCTAGGAATTCATTCATTTCTTCTAGGTTGTCCAATTTGTTGCCATGTAATTGTTCATTGTAGTCTCTTATGATCCTTAATATTTCTGTAGTATCAATTGTAACTTCTGCTCTTTAATTTCTGGTTTTATTTATTTGAGCCCCCCTTTTTTCTTGGTTAGTCTAGCTAAAAGTTTATCACTTTTGCTTATCTTTTCAAAGAACCAGCTGTTAGTTTAATTGATCTTTTCTATTTTCTTTTTAGTCCTTGCATTTATTTCTGCTCTGATCCTTATTATTTCCTCCCATCTACTAACTTTGGACTTCATTTGTTCTCTTTTTAATTCCTTTATGTAGAAAGTTAGATTGATTAGTCAATTTTTTCTTGTTTATTAAGGTATACATGTGAGTTTCCCTCTTAGAACTATTGTGCTGCACCCCATAGATTTTGGAGTTGCATTTTGATTTTGATTTTTCCAAAAGAATTTTTTTTTAATTTCTTCATTGAGCCATTGGTCATTCAGTAGCATGTTTGTTAATTTTTTTTTGTATTTTTTCTCATTTTCTTCTTGTAATTGATTTTTATTTTCATAGCCATTGTGATCAAAAGGATACTTGATATGATCTGAATCTTCTTAAATTTATTGAGACCTGTTTTGTGGCCTAACATGGGATCTATCCTGCAGAATGTTCCAGGTGCACTTGAGAAGAATGTGTATTATGATTTTGGATGTACTCTGTATATATCTATTAAATTTATTTGGTCTGATGTGTTGTTCAAAGGCACTGTTTCCATATTGATTTTTTTGTTTGGATTATCTATTCATTGATGTAAGTAAAGTCCTCTTCTACTATTATATTAGTGTCCATTTTCCTCTTTTTGTCTGTTAATATTTGTTTTATATAGGTGTTCCTCTGTTGTGCATGTAGATATGTTGAACCCTTAATTATTATATGATGCCCATCTTTGTCTCTTGATACAGTCTTTATTTTAATGTCTATTTTTTTCTAATATAAGTACTGCTACTCTAGGTCTTTTTTCATTTCTATTTGTGTGATATATTTTTTTCTGTCCCTTCAAGATGTGTGTGTTTATGTCTAAAGTGAGTCTCTTGCAGGCAGTATAAAGATATGTCTTGTTATTTTATTGTTGCCCTATGTCATTTGTTTGTAGCATTTAGTCCCTTTGCATTTGAAGTAATCATTGATACAGGTATGTACTTATTACAATTTTGTGAAATGTTTTCTGATAGTTTTGTAGTTTTTCTCTATTCTTTCTTCCTGTTCTCTTCCCTTGTGTGTGATGACTTTCTATAGTTGGGTCCCTTTCTCTTTATATTTTGTGTATCTACTATAGGTTTTTTATATGTGGTTACCATGGGCTTCATATAGAACGTCTTACATATATAGTAGACCATGTTATTGATGGTCATGTGAGATTGAATGTATTCTAATAGCACTATAATTTTTACTCCCATTCCTCTATATTTTATGTATTGATGTCTTCTACACCTTTTTATTTAATGTTCCCTTAACAAATTTTTAGATATAATTGATTTTACCACTTTTGTCTTTTAACCTTCTTACTAGCTTTTAAGTGATTAATCTGATACCTTTGCTATGTTTGACTGTACTGGTGAAATTTTTCTTTTCATAGAAATTTTCTTCTAGTTATGGCCTTTTCTTTTCCTCTTAAATAAGGCCCTTTAACATTTCTCGTAAGGCTGGTTTAGTGTTGGTGTACTCCTTAGTTTATGTTTTTCTGGGAAGTCCTTTATATCTCCTTCAGTTCTGAATGATAACCTTGCTGGGTAGAGTATTCTTGGTTGTAGGTGTTTTTCTTTCAGCATTTTGAATATTTCATGCCACTCCCTCCTGGCCGATAGAGTTTCTGCTGAAAAATCAGCTCATAGCCTTATGGGATTTCCCTTGTACATAACTCATTGCTTCTCTCTTTCTGCTTTTAAGATTTTCTCTTTATCTTTAGTATTTGACATTTTAGTTTTTTGTGTGTCTTGGTGTGGACCTCCTTGGGTTCATCTTGTCTGGGACTGTCTTTGATTCCTGTACCTGGATGTCTATTTCCTTCCCCAGGTTAGGGAGATTTTCAGCTATTATTTCCTCAAATAAGTTTGCCCTTACTTTTTCTCTTTCTCTTTTCCTTCTGGGATTCCTATAATGTCAATATTAGGATGTTTGATGTTGTCTTCAGGGTCCTTTAACCTATTCTATTTTTTTTTCTTTCTGCCATTCAGCTTGAGTGCTTTCCATTACTCTGTCTTCCTGGTTGCTGGTCCATTCTTCATCCTCTAATCTGTTAACTGTTTCTAGTGTATTTTCCATTCATTTATTATATTCTTCATCTCTGATTGGGTTCTTTTTTATGTATTCTATCTCTCCCTGTGTATCTCCTCTGCATATCCTCTGTCTCCTCACTTTACCTTACTCAATATGTTTGTTTAGTCAGCTGTTATTTCTTCAAATATGTTTTCTGTCCATTTCTTGCTTTTTCTTCTGGGACCCCTATAATGTAAATGTTAATCTATTTGGTTTTGTCTTGTATATCACTTAAGCTGCCTTAACTTTTTAAACTTCTTTTTTCTTTTTGTTACTCTGGGTGTGCTCCACTGCCTTGTCTTCTAGATCACTGATCCTTTCTCGCGCTTCATCTAGTCTGCTATTGAACCCTTGTAGGTAGTGTATTTTTCAGTTCACTTACTGCATTGCTCAGCTCTGTGGCTTCTGTTTAATATTTACTTATATTTTTCTGTTTCTTTGCTGAAGGTCTACTGTGTTCATCCATCTTCTTCCTAATTGTGTGAGCATCTTTATGACCATTACTCTGAATTCTTTATCAGTTAAATTACTTACCTCCATTTCATTAAGATTTTTTTCTGCGAGGTTTTATCTTTTTCTTTTGTTTGGAGCACATTTCTCTGTTTCTTCATTTTACTTGGCTGTGTTTCTTTCTATGTATTAAGTGAAAGAGCTATCTCCCCCAGTCTTGAAGAAGTGGCCCTATGAGGGAGATGAAACTTATCATTCAATTTTGCATTAGCTCTTGGTTGTCCCTTTATCCTTTGTGATTATCTAAGCAGCCTGATTTATTCTTGATAGGT
Organism: Smutsia gigantea; assembly: GCA_032199065.1. NCBI lineage: Eukaryota > Metazoa > Chordata > Mammalia > Pholidota > Manidae > Smutsia > Smutsia gigantea. The sequence goes on from JAVSCE010007770.1 coordinate 301,858, forward strand.
CTCAGTTGAGGGTGTTCCAAGACCTGTCAGTGTCATAAAGGGTGGGATATTTGTCAGCACCTAGTTTCAAGTTGATTTGAAGCCAGACCCTCAGGCAGCAGCTTTTCATGTGCATAAATATATACAGTCTTGTGGGACTACAGTCATAAATCTTGCTGGCCTCCAGACTGGATGATCTGGAGGTGTTTCCTGGGTGACAGTTGCAAAAATTGGAGTACCAAATGAGTGTGTAAGCTCCTCTCTGGGAAGTACTGGTAAGTTGTAGCAAGGCCAAGAGAGAGTGTAAAGATGTCATCCTCTGATATGCATTCCTTTCAGAGGCTACCTCTGTAGCCACTAGATGTGTAAAAAACCTGTGGCCTACTCCTCCAGCTGAAGTTCCAGGACAAGTAAAGAGATAGGCCTTTTTCACAGGTAGATTGTGGGTTATGTTTTAATCTGCTTTCTATTCAGTGACCTTGGGTGGTAGCGTGGCCAAGAACTGTCTCTCTGATTGTTACAGTCATATAGGGAACCCAGAAATGCAAGCCTCCCTAGTTACCATATCAAGGAGTGTCCACTGTGTGGACTACATATAGTTGCTGGTTTTAGTGAGGCACAGGGACGGCACAGGGCCTGGGAGTACCTGCTGGCTTTAGCAGAAGTGCAGGGATTACTCATACCTGCTAGCACTAACAAGGTAGAGGGAGAGTGCAAAAAGGGCACCTGTCAGTGCCTCTGTCCCTGGAGAGAGCCCAAACAGGCACCTGCCCTTATGGCAGATGTTTTAAGATTAGCAAATGAGCCTTTATAGATAGTCCAGAGGCTTGTCAAACTTCTGCTTTACTCTGGGCCCGAGGAGCTCTGTAAGAGCAATGATTTAGTTCCCTATAACCCCTTGGGTCTCCTGGACGTGAGTCCCATTGGTTTTCAAAGACATATCTTTTGTGAGCTCATCTCTCTTGGGGGAGGTCCCAAGTGTTAGGGTCCTGATGTGGGGGATGCAGGGAGAAGCTCTGGATTTGTGAGATCCCTCCCTGTTGTAGGTCACTACACCAAGGGTTGGGTTTTTGGTGAGATGGCATCTCTGCCAATCCTGCACATCTTAGTGTGTCCCTCTTTTCATTTGTTGTAAAGGAGCTGTAAGCTACTTTTCAGGTCCTTTTCAGAGGAAATTGTTCTATTTGTAGCTGTATATCCATGGGAGGAATGAATTCAGCATCTTCCTATGTTACCCTCTTGGATCCTCTCCCCCTTTTTTTAATTAATAGTGACAATCCTAATGGGTGTAAGATGATATCTCATTGTGGTTTTGACTTGCATTTCTCTAATTATTACAGTTATGTTGAACAATTTTCATATGCTTGTTAACTATTTGTATATTATCTTTGGAGAAATGTCTATTTAAGGCTTCTGTCCATCTTTTAATTTCTTGGTTTTTTGTTGTTGTTGTTGTTTATATGTAGGGATTCTTTATATATTGTAGGTATTGAACTTTTACCAGATATAAAATGTTTGCCTTTCCACTCTGTTGATTGTGTTCTTTACTGTGCAGAAGGTTTTTAGTTTGGTGTAGTCCCATTTGTTTATATTTACTTTCACTTTTGTTGCGGTTATATCCAAGTACTCATTGCCAAATCCAATGTCATAAGTCTTTCCCTCTAAGTTTTTTATTCATTCAATGAATATTTATTTATTTTTTAAGTAAAGCATCATTGATATACTCTCTTATGAAGGTTTCACATGAGCAACATTGTGGTTGTTATATTCACCCATACTATCAAGTCCACATCACCACCCCCATTGTGGTCACTGTCCATCAGCATAGTAAGATGCTCTAGAGTCACTACTTGTCTTCTCTGTGCTGTACTGCCTTCCCTGTGACCCCCTATGTTATGTGTGCTGATCATAGTGCCCCTCAATCCCCTCCTCCCTCCCTCCCCACCCACCTTCCCCACTCCTCCCCTTTGTTAACTGCTAGTCCCTTCTTGGATTCTGTGGGGTCTGCTGCTATTTTTTTCCTTCAGTTTTGCTTCATTGTTATACTCTACAAATGAGGGAAATCATTTGGTACTTATCTTTCTCTACCTGGTTTAGTTCATTGAGCGTAATACCCTCTAGCTACATCCATCTTGTTGCAAATGGTAGGATTTGTTTTCTTCTTATGGCTGAATAATATTCCATTGCATATATGTACCACATCTTCTTTATCCATTCATCTACTGATGGACACTTAGTTGCTTCCGTATCTTGGCCATTGTAAATAGTGCTGTGATAAACATTTTGTTTTCTTCTAGAAATTTTAGTGTCAATCTTTTATTTAGGTCATTAAACCATTTTGAGTTAAATTTTGTAAAGGAAAGTTTCCAACTTCATTCTTTTACATGCAGATGTCCAGATTCCTCAGCAGCATTTGCTGAAGAAATTGTCCTTTTCCCATTGAGTAGTCTTGGGTCCTTTGTTGAATATCATTTGACAACATATGAAAGCATTTATTTCTGAGCTGTCTGTTCTGTTCCATTGATCTATATGTTTGTCTTTATGCCAATATACCACACTTAAAAATTACTGTAGCTTTGTAATATGTTTGAAATCAGAAGTGTGAGATTTTTAACTTTATTCTTCATTTTCAGGATTGTTTTGGCTATTTAGGGTACTGTCTTTCAAAAGCCTTATGCCATGTAAAGCTTATTCATGTTTATGTCTCCTAGACTTGTTGCAGTCTCTGGCACACAATGGTTATTTAGATAATACAAATTGAATGACTGCTGCAAGCCACTTATGCACTGAAATTATGAGTTGGATTCTTAGAAAAAGGGCCAAGCATTACTGAAGTCCTCAGCTGACTGACCTTCTAAGATAGCTAAATCATACACATTCCATATTCTACCTGTTGGAATTAAAGGAATGCAGCTGAATAGTGAAAATGAATTTCCACCACAAAATAAGCAAGTGAAGAAAACTACAATGTCAGAAAACTTGTCATAGTAAAAAAAATACAGTTCTTAGAAATTTTGTCTGAGAATATAAACAAAACCTCCTTGAAGAGGACAAAAAGCATTTTAGTATGGTGTGAATTATAATTAATCTATTTCAAACAAGCTTTTCTCTGGTGATTTTTTTTAAATTAGTGTTCTAGATTCTAAAAAGCAAGAATATAGCACATTCTAAACCTTTCCTCCATCCTGTGTTTCAACATTTATTGAAGCTCTGGTGAATAAAAGGAAATATGAAAATTAATTGCTTTCTGTTACCTATGAATTCAGTCCCCTAATTCATGGATACATCTCACATTGAAAATACAGCAACATAAACTGGTAAGTTAGAATGAATATAGTTGATATTCACTTTTCTTCAGACTGCGTACCTACAATGATCCTCATAATTAGCTGATATGAAACCCAGATTATCAGTGGTATAAAGTGGTTTAAAATTCCTGAAATTGAAACAACCTTGGTTTCTATTGTATTCTGTTATGATATAGTCATAGAAATTCTCTGGAGACTTCCTTTTGTCCTAATATCTGTCACTGGGTCATGAGCATTCTTTTCTCAGAGAGTCAGGGAAGACTATCATTTGGGAGTAAGTCAGGGAGTTTCTCTGAAGCCCCAGTGCCTTTAATGAGAACTATCTCCCCAGCACATTGTCCAACATAAAAAGATCCCTGAGATCCAGCAAGCAGGCCTCAGACTAATAGTTTCATTTTTATCAGCACTACTATCCTTCTGATTTACTATTAGAAACCAAACTTTTACTTCCACGCTTTCATGAGTTTAAGTTTATAGGAAAATGTCTGGAAGAGACTGATGGGGAGCCATGTTCAATTTCAGGAAGTGCTAGTTCTTACAGTCTAAGTTCTTTTTTTTCTGTTTTTTTTTTTGGAGGGAGGGGGCAAAAAGAAAAAAAAACATAGTGTTGTATAATTTAGATATTTGTGCTCCATTCCAAGATGTCCCAAAAATGAATATACTTTTCATGATCTTTGATAGTCATGAGTGGCCCACTGTAGAATGAGATTATTATGGGGAAATGGAAAAGAAATAATAATTTGCTTTTTGAAAGTTGTGATATTGGGTAATCTACTCAGAATAAATTTCTTGAGATATAGTAAGCACTCAATATTTGTTCAATGAACAAATAAAATGTTTATGTGAACTAAATGTTGAAAATCATCAAATCCACTCCATTAAACATGCTGAAGCTAACATTCATCATCAAGTGTTAGGTATTTTTGAAACACCGTGATTTGTTACAGATCAGGGGATTGAAGCACAGAGATTCAGTTACTGTCAACTCATCTAAGGCCAGGATGAAATATGTTTACCAATTCTTCAATTAGTAGTTACTTATCAAATATCTACTATGTACCAGGACTATGTTTCTAAGTGAATTGGTCTCACGTAGGTGTTTCATTCAACACTTCCTACTGTATGTAAGTATTTCAATTTGATGCTCTGTAGAGTGATATGATTTATGTTGATTATGCTATTCATTAGTTTTTTTTGCATGTGTTTTAAATGATTTTAAACTTGCAGTAACTTTAAAACAGAGTTAATAAAAAGCAAGTCAACTAATTTTATATCTGGCATAATGACTGTGTAGGTTTTTTCAAGCTATTAAAATGTTCTACTTTGTGAATCCAAATTGAGGTCTCTGAGTTCAGTACAATTATATTCTAACAAAATTTTGTGGTAAATTTGAAGTGTATATGAAAAATGGATTTTATTTTGCTTTGGGATTATGGGAATTTTATTACACTAAATCTTGCAATCAAGTAACCTTGTCAGTTTAATTCAGATATTAATTTGTTTGCTTACCTAATCTGATGCCATTAGAATGAAAAATATTATAGTCTTACTTTCTACCTTATCTGACTGCACAGGCATTTTTCTTTTAGTCATCTTCCTTATGTATGTGTCTCTTTTTTATGTGTTTTAACTGGAAAAACATATCCTTATGTATGTGTCTCCTTTTTATGTGTTTTAACTGGAAAAACGTATTTCATACCTAATTAAGGTGTGATTGTGGTTTATGCAAATTTTACTAGAATGGTGTGTTGGTGGTGTGAATACTAACAAAGGGTTATGAAAACTTGATTATTTTTCTTGCTTTCTATATTTTAATAAATAATCTTGGACAGAAAAATACTATGGATGAAAATCTAAATATATTTACTCTCAAAGTCTTTGGGTATTCTTTTATTTAAGTAAAATCTTTGCTTAAAAGCATTCCCCAAACTACAGGCCTAATTAGACTTAATATTTGCTTCTTTTTGGAAAGATGTTGGACAAACTTCATATGTGTCTATAGTACTATGTTTTCTCATGTTGATAAGCTAGGAGCTTGAAAGTTAGAGCTTTGAGATGCTAAAGTACAAATACACATTTTTTTCCCAATTTAATTATGTTTTGCCATTGGCTCTGCATTTGATTTGGTAAAAGATCACCCACATTTTCTCAAGCCAGTAGATTAAAACAAATAACAACTTAATTTTTTCCCCCTTTGTTGACAGGGTGGAATTCAATTTACTCTTTCTTAGATGTGAAAGGGAGGGAAGGTCATTTCATGCTTTGTTGATAAAAGTAAGGTCACAGTAATTATTAAAGAGTTGAGGGTGTTTGTTAGGCATCATTTTTGCTTTTCGACATCCTGACTTTGTGGTGTGCTAGCCAAAAGAAAGATAATATATTTTATACAATGAATGGAATGTACAATTGTTCTTTTAATTATCAGTAAAAACACATAAGATAAGAAAACTGGTGTAAATCAACATGACAAAATGGATGTGGATTTGTTATATGAGAAAGTAACTTGTGCCCTTTGATTTGAAATGTTGGCTTATACACTTAGTCTATTCATCAAACATTTACACACTTGGTAATAGCCTTTTCCCAAATATTGCTGATATCATGGTAACATTTTTGGGTTATTACAAACGAGTACAAAATTATGCTGTTTTCAAGCAAATCCAATCCATTATACTTTCAGGCCAATAGTTCTAGTTGGTTTCACTCGTATGAAAGGACAAATGTGAAACAGGTGGAATGGACTTCAGAGACCCCACCCGAGTAGATTGCCGTGGACCTTGGTGACTGTTTGCTTGGAGAGTGTGTTTTCTAGCCAGTGTATCCCTGTGTGTAGCAATTTTTTATAGTATGCTACAATTATCAGACCATGTTATAAATACTTCATATATGTTCAGTTTCTTCTTTACAACAACTTTGTGAGGAGTATTCTGTTAATAGTCCTGTTTTACAGAGGATAAAACTGAGCACTGAAAGGGTTAAGAAACCTGCTCAGTATTACATGGCCAGTAAATGGTAGAACTGGGGTTAAATCATAACCTCATGATCACAGTGCTATAGTATACTGAAAACCTATAAAACTATTTGAACAATTACTGTGTAGCAAACTCTTGGTTTATCACACATCAACCTACAGCTTCAGCTACAAATACTACTTTTATGTTAAAGTCTGTATTTCACAAATACATCACAATTTTTGACAGCCTAGTGTGCGTTTAGTAAAAAATACATATATAAAAATTATTTCTGTGGTTATATCAGCATAATAGCTTACCTCCAATTTAATCTCTACAGTCCTGTCCATGTTTTTAAATACTTAAATTGTTTTAATGAAAGGTGAAGATAATATTCTACAAGAGAGAAGTATTTTTACCCTGTGATATTTTCCAGTTTTCTTTTAAAAATTGTTCTGGAAAATATTTGCTTCATTTATTTCATGTTTGCTGGAGTATTTACTCAGTATTACAAGATTAATGGCAAATTCTAAGAGGAAGTAACTGCATATTTACATATTTCATTTAAAATGAAATATTTAGGAAAATGAGTTAAACACTTGTTGGAGTGAAGAACCTCACTTTCACAGCATGACTAACCAGCCGTTGAGTGGAACCAGGGACAGGCAGTCAGAAAATCTTGAGTGGAGAGTGTAGGAGAGGCTGCCCAAAAAGGCTGTGTCATTCTCAAACTTGTTTTACAGTATACTTCTATTTAAAGGCTCGTGAGTGTGAGTAACTGTTTAATTGTAATATTTTTATAGTTTTTTATAAAAATAAACTACTGAAAGCATGCTCCCTTCTTTCTGCTCTGTAACCAAAGGTAGCACCATCCACCTGGTTGTGGTTACCTGAGTTACAGACCTGGTACAGGGAGGAAATAAGGCAGCTTTAAAAGCTTTCCAACCTATGTCTCTCAGTTGACAACCAATTACACCTAAGGGGAACAAACACTTGGTCAACGTGAAAATGTGCTAGATGAAGAAAAAGAACAGTAAATGTGAGTGAATTAACAACTCTAAAAGTTGTGGGCAGAGAATTTGTAAGTCAATTTAGAGAGGTGCTTAATTTATTCTTTGTAATTAAAGAAAAAGTGAAATCTTAATGCATCTTAAAATGAGAATAAGTTCTCACTTGGTGCTTCATTGGATTGAAAATAGTTCATTTTCCATAAAAAGAAATAAGAAAAGGTAAGATCAGAAAGAGTTAATTGACGTTGTTCTCTGAACATGCTGGGTGAAATGGTTCATAATAATGGAAAGATGTGCTGTATTTTTCTTACATCTTTTCTATTAATGAATGATAGGAAGAAAAAAGTTACACTTTTTAAGTATTTGACTTTAGTCCAGTAAACTCTATAAAAATGTTTTATACTTTAAATCATTACTAAATATACTCAGTCAAGATTTCAGAAAGTTTATTATTTCCTATTTTTAAAAGATCCCATTGCTTGCCTAAAAATGACCATTTTAAAAAACAATGTAATTTTAAGTAAGTGCTGACATAATGCAATTTAGAAGTATGTTTGGGCTATCAATGCAACTTAATTTTTTCTCTGTGTTATGTGTTTTAAGGTTAAGTTTTCATCATGGTAAAGTCCAGAGCCACAACATTATGCCATTATACTTAAAAACCCACATTGTCTTGGGTTTCTGAATTAAGGAATTTTCTTCATGCAGAGAGATGGCTGAGAGGAAATCAGAAACCATAGGTCTTGATCTGGCTGCTGTCTCCCTCTTGGGGTGGGGCGTCGTCAAGCTCCTGCAGTACCAGAGGGAAGAGTTTAGAAAAGGTTTTGTCCATTTTTGAGTCAAGCTGACAGTTGTTGATGGCATGAGTTCAAAGCCAGAGGAGTGAGAGCTTCTACCAGGACTTTGGATGGGGTCAGAGAACCAGTCAGAGGGATTGGCTTCAGGGTTGAGAATGCCTACTGGGCAGCGAACTGGAAAAAATTAGAAAAGCAGGGAGAACCTCAGCCCATGGCCTAGACCCTTATAATTCTGCTTATGAGAGGGTACCTACAGGCTCCGTTCCCTAGGAATAAAGTTTAGGATTAAGACAGACTACAGGATTAATCTAGATCCCACCTCACCATCTGTAAGGCTTCTAAGAATGGCAAGCTTTGTAAAGATGCCAGAACAATGAGAGTGGCTTTAGCCTATAAGTCAAAATTTTAACTACATTCATAAAATAGTAAGATCAAGGAAAGTAGAAACTTAAATGCATATATGTTTTTCCTGATATTATCAACTGTCAAATTATTGAGTTTTACATCATATCTTGTCTAGAAACATAATATTTAATAGGACAATTAAAACTTTTTATTCATGGAAATAATCCATGCTTATTATAGAATTAGTAGAAAGTAAAAAGAACTCTATCACCTCAATGTTAGCATTTTTATATTCCCCCATCTCTATGTCTCTTTCTATATTTAAATTTGAATTAAATTGCCTTTATTGTTGAATGGTGTTCTAAAACATAACCTTAATGGCTGAACTATCCTGTGTTGTATTGTTTCAGATTATATCTCTAGCACATATTCCTGTCAATTGAATAACTAGACCAAGAGATGGAACATTTGTTAAGACTCTTGAGACATATTGCAAAATTCCTTTCCAGAATGCTATATGATTTTTATTTGTTTCAGGAGTGTATGAGGGACTGGTTTCACTGAATATAGTAAAATGAAAATCTTTGCTAATTAGGGGGAAATTTGCATTCCATTGTTTTAATATACTATTCTTTGAACCCTTCTGAGGTTCCACTTTTTTTCCCACTTCTGATATACTTAACAGACATTTGATCTTGTGTGAGTTTCCTGTGTATGTGTTTGCCAAGTTATTATAGTTAGGTGTGAAGTCCTTTTGTAATTAGGATTATCGATTCTTTGGCTTTTTTTGGCAGTCATGTCAAATATTTTTGGTATGTTGCTTACCTTCTATTTTAATGAATTTATTTAAGTATAGACATTTCTCATTGTATATATAGGTCTATGAATTTTTTCCTTTTAATTTCTTCTAGTTTCCAGAGTAACCAAGTAAAAAAATAACCATTTTGATGGAAATATTAATGAACCTATGGAATGTATACTGTATTTCTGGACCTGTTCTGTCATTCACTTTTCATAATAATCTTAGGAAATAATTGCTGCTAATCGCTCATTTTGATGAAACTAAGGCATAGAAAGATTGTTATTTGTCTAAGATACCTCAGCAAGTAAATGGTAGAACTGGCATTTGAGCTGGTCATATGACTCCAGGTCCCATGCTCCTCACCATAACCCCACATTTCCTGGTAGAACAGAACAGACAATATCCTTTAAAAATAAGGTATTATTACAAAGCATCATGGAAGACACCTAACTTAATATTTGAATTTGATTCTCATTTTTTCTGATATCCAGTCATTTATTTTTCTGATTGTTCCAGAAGAGCTTTAAAAAAAGTACCTTATTATAACTATAGAATTAGAATAATATTTTAGGAAAATAATTTGTCTAGCCATTGTTAGATATGTATTTCAATGCCATCAAATCAGTATGTGTATGGACTAGACAATGAAAAATTATTTTTTAATACAAAGCTCAGTATGTTTTTAAAAACTTTGTACATTGAAAATGCTGTAGTTATGCCAATCTTATGGATTATTCAGATTTCTTGGACTAAATTTTAATGTAAGTAACTATAGATTTGCTGTTTGTGGTTTTCATCCAGTATCTAAGAGAAGTGATTATCACACCTGCAAAATTATTTTTTATGTAACATCCTCTTACATGAAATGGAAAACAACTAAAAGTACCTCTAATTTTATTAGTATTTTTTTTAAGTAGGACCTGTTGAAGTATGTGTGTATTTGTCATTTACTAGCAAATAGTATTTTCCTAGAAGGAAAGCCCTTGAAAGCAAGGTGAACACTGTGTATCTGTGATCAGATCTCTTTCAAGAACTGGCAGAATTGCAGAAAGCACTTTCTAAATCATGGTTGTCTCTACATTTAAGGCAGAACAGCTAATTTTCTCTCAACACAAGGAATTAAAATGGTATTTTAATCAGCTTTTAAAGGTAGAAAACCACCTTTTTTCTTTAAAAGGCTTGTGGGTGGGAAAGATGCAGCACAAGAACCAAGCAAGGGGAGGGTCTGAGTTCAAGTTCTGGGCTTGGGCAAGTATTTTAACCTCTCTAGGCCTCCTTTTCCTCAGTGGTACAATATGGCTATCCAGTTCACCTCAGTGGAAGGCTAGGGTCCCTTCCAGCTCTAAAAATTATCATTGTAAAATAGGCTGAGCTATCCTGGAGTAGTTTATAAGTAAAATGAAAGACTCTTAATGGTAAGACTGTTTCAGCCTTGGCTGTGCACTTGACCCAGTTTGTGAGGTTTTGAAAATGCTAATTCATTTTTCTAAAAGATCCAGAAGTCTGTATTTCAAACTCAGGACTGTGTATTTTAGAAACGCAGGATACTTATGGATGATGAGGTTTGGAACCACTGCTACGAGAAAGGCTTCTGTGTTGTAGCCCCTCCCAGTTCTTCGTCCACTGAGGAACAGAGGAGGAGGACATCTTTCTGTGGGTTGTTTAATTATTTCTATTTTTCTTTCCATAGAGGTAGATTTTCTTAATAGCATGCAGGGGAAAGTGATAGTCTTGTGTGTCTTTTCTGTTCCAGGAAGCAAGAACTATTCTATCACCAGATATGTTTTCATATGGGAACAGTATAGCTCTGCCTTATCTTGGAAACAAGAAACATTATTCTCCTTATCAGAGTCCTGCTTGGGGGTGGGGAATAGGAGTGGAGATACATAAAGATTTAGCTGGAGACTTGCCATTTGCATTTCCCCTCCATTGTTGTCTGTTACAGTTGTCTTCTACTCATTAGGAAGTATGCACTCAACATGCATTGTTTCATTTCACCTTGTCAGCAGCTCTTTCAAGGAGAGGAGGTATTACCACTTATTCTTTTTACAGAGGTGGAAAATCAGAATCAGAGACTTTATTTACCTGGTACAGGATAACCTGGCTAGAATCAGTGGAGTAGAGATTTGAATTTTCCGTCAGTCTGACTCACAATACTTGGAAAAGACAGTGTCTTTAGTTTTCAAATAGGGCTCTTCAGACCTCCTTAAGGATCATGGGATAAAGGTAAAATAAATTGGTTTCTGTAAAGCATAATGATAAATGTAGAAATTTGTAAGTTAAAATGTTATTACTCTGGTTTGGGTGGCAATGCAAACTGAATGGATCGCTCCTCACCTTCAGTTGCTTATAGGTAGATTCAGAACCAGCACCAGGCAAAATCATGAGACAAGGTGGTCTGTCTTCTCCTTCTCCTCCTCCTCTTTCCCCTTCCTTTCTTGTCCCTCCCTCCTACCCTGACCTGCCTCCTCTCCCTTTGCCAAGTTCCCTTGGGTTTTTAGGGAGCACCCAGTTCTCAGGGTAAGGTTCTTTCTGCTGATCTGCCCTTTCTGGAAGTGTCCCGAATAGATATTGAAGACTAGAGCTAGAGGAGTAACAGTTCTAATTTACCTCCCTTCTTCCACTTATGAGGGAACTAGGTCAGCTGGAGTTCAGTCCAGAGCTCGCTCTTTTATACTGTGATTGTGAATCTGAGGTAGCTTTTTGAGAGTCTGTGAACTCTGATACTGCATGCCAAATCTGTCTGTATTGTACATTTTCTGGTCTATAACTTCATGAGAGTCTCCAGGGAGTCTGTATTCAAAAAGCAAGACAGAACAGAGTTTTTGCATTCCATCATGTTGACATTCTAGATGGTCTTATACTTTCTGTCTCTGCTACTAATCAAATTTTACCGTGATAGCTCATTCCCCAAGGCCTTATTCATCTCTGATACTCATGCTCATTTATTTGTTGTTCACACCTTTCCTCTATTGTCACAAAGTATTTGGGATTGTTCATGTAAACCATCAAGAAACTTCTTAGTAACTTAATTTGATTTTTATCCAAGGGGCAAATATTTCCTGATATAATATATTCCTTAATACATTTCATAAGCATTTCATCTAATACACTTACTTAAAAAGGTGGTTTCTAGATGTAGGGTCCCTTTTTGTGTGGCTTGGTCAATATATATACAAATATAGAATATTTAAGGTACAGAATATAGGATGCCGATTTAGCATGAATATTTGTCTTTATAAATTATTTTTTATTTCTGTTATGATTGTGCTATATTTTTATATTTTACTAATTTTCTAACCTAGAGGTTGAAAACTTGAACGCCTTGAGAGCTGATGGGAACTGAGTGGGTTTGGGGTAGAAAGTAGTAATCAGTAGTAACTATGACAAGACAGAGAGTAATTGTGCTACTAAAGCGTTTACATTCACACTGTAGGAAAAACAGTGATAGTTTAATCAGCACAGGCAAGGCAGATATATGTGACCTTGTTCTGTACTCTTTGTAGGACTAATGATGCGTCAATAAATTGGATATGTTTTCATTGAAACTATGGTAGGATAAAGCAAATAATTTTTCAGTCATACTTGGAGGAGCAGGTGGTTTTTTTGATTCATGTCTTTGTTCTTCATTTAAGCTGAAAGTTCCATGAGTAGATGGAGTATTTAATCCCCAGAATGTACCAGACTATTTGGTACATAGTAGGGGTGTTGAAAATACATTCGTTAGTATAGTCAGTTCCACCCTCTTAACTATTCCCCAAATCAGCCTACTACTGTTTATCTCTACTGCTCATATCCTGATAAGGATGCTCTCTTTTGCCTAAGCCAATGCTATAGTTTATAACCTACTTAAAGATTTTTATGACTCTAGTATGGTGCATGTCAGTCTGTTCTTCACAATGAAGCCAGAGTGATACTCCAAGAATTCAAAACTAATGACTAACTCTCTCAGCTAAAAGCCCTTAATAGATTTCCAGTGCTCTTGGGTAAAGTCTAACAAGTTGATTATTATTCTAGCCTCATATAAAAACCTTGATCTCTAGTCATCTAAATGGAGGCTCAAATCTGATGAGTTGTGACCACTCTAGGGAGGTATCAGAAACTTCTGTAACTTTCTTTAGGTGTTTTAGAATTTTTTAGACACTAAATATGACATGAAATATCAACTGCAAACTTAAATTTTGTATTTATAGGTTTTGGGTTATTAATTGTAAAAATGGCCCCAGTGCTCCCCTTCTCTTTGTATTGATATCTTTCACAATGTGATCTTAGTTTTGCTGTTAAAAAATGGAATCTGTCTCCCCACCTCTTGAACCTGGGCTGGGCTTGTGATTTAGCCAATAGAATGTGGCCAAAGCATGGTGTGCTAGTCCCAGCCTGGGCCTCAAGAGCCCTTGCTTACTTTTGTTCTCTTTTGTAATTCTGCCATTGCTATGAGAACAAGGACAGGCTAGCAACCAAATTGTTTTAATAGAGGGCAGCCGTTCTGGAATAGCCACCAGCCAGCTGACCCAGAAACATGTAAGAGCCCCACTGAGATAAGCAGTGCCACCTAGGTGCCCCACACCTGACCGCTTGAGTGAGCCCACTTGAGACCTGAATGGCTAACCCATGGACTCATGAGCAATAATTCATGTTTGGTAGTTTATTTTTGTAGGAATAGCTAATAGGTATAGAGAGATTAGTGCCTTTTCATCCATTGAAAAGAAGACTCATTGAAAGGAGCAAATTGAAAATGTTGCATTTTTATTAAGAAAATCATCCTTATTGAGGTTCAGAGGAATCTGACAAGTACATCAGTCTATTCCCGAGAGTTTGAACATTTTCCTATTCTGATTTTTTTAAAAAACCTGAGGAAGGGAATATAAAGTATCTTTGTTTTTTAACTGGAGCCATTGTAGCTAAGAAATTTACTACCAAAGAAGACACTTGTTCAAAGAAATTTGCCAAAGTGTCTGACACTTCAGTGGTTTTTGAAGGACATTTTAGGTTTATATAGAAAAAGAACACTTCTGTTTCTGACATGGCAGAATAAATGTGTTGAAATTTTTCAAGATTTTTAAAATATATGATATAAAAAGCACAGTCTAATTTTAAATGGCATTTTTAAGTGTATTCCTGAGCTGGCAAGATACTAAGAAAAATCTTCAGGGGCCAAAAATAAGAAAACATGAATCCAGAAAAATAAGAGTGCCCTGGTGACCCAACCTGGAAGAAGAAATGACACTTCATGATGAAAAAGCATTACTACAGATAAAAAGTCACTACATTTTGGTAAGAGATTTAAATATCCTGAAAGATACAATTCCTGACCTGTATGTTTCTAAATGCATGGATTAACTTTATTTTTTATGAAGATAAAATGAGCGAAGTTACGAGCAGATGTTGACAAATGAACATTTTCGGTAGGAGATTTGAACATAATTTTCTGTTATTATTTGACCAAATAGATCCCAAGTCAGTCCACGTATAGGAGAGTGGAGGCACACAAATGCTACATTTAATGTAATGGCTCTATGTTGTATATTGCAGTGTAAAACTGTTGAATACACATTCTCTAAAAGTCATGGAAAAGTGTTTTAAAAAAATAACCATAGACTTTCCTAGGAGCTGAAGACAATGGGAGGGTAGTGTTGGAAGTTAGCCTCCCTAAATCCCTCCAAATGATACGAAATAAAATCACCTATTAGTAGTGGGTTTCTCTCTGTCTTCCTGCATCTCCTGTGGTTTTTGTTTCATAAAGGTTGTTGCTGGATTATTTGGAACATACACACTCATCAGCATTATAGCTTCATTGTGGATTGTGACTTTTTAGCATCAAAAATGCCCTTCTTTATGATGCTTAATGCTTTAAGGCTTGAACTCTTTTTCATTGGGTATCAGGATCCCTGATGTCTCTCTGTGCCCTTTTGCTTGGCATACTGTTGTCCATTCCTTTAGTCTTGGCCTTTTTTAATCACCTTGTTTTAGATGTGTCTCTAAATAGTATATAGTTGGGTTTTGTTTTGGGTGCCAAAATGAAAATCTTTTTCTTTTAGTAGGTGAGTTAACTCTGTTCACGTATTGTTGTGGTCAGGATATTGGTCTCAACTCTATCATAATCTTGTATAATTATGTGTATTTTATATATTTTCTGTTTGCTCTTTTAAAAGATTTAGGGTAGTATTTTGGAGGGATTGTATTTTTGTTATGATGGTTACCTTTGTGCTTATACAGTTTTAATGTCCTTAGTCCTGTTTGGAAGGTTAGAAACCCACTATTAATAGTTGATTTTAATGCACTATACTCAAATAGACAAAAGATTAGTAAGGTGATAGAAGATCTAAAAAACATAATCAGAAGAGTGGGTTGTAGGGAGATATATATAAATTCTATACTCTGGCAGTAAAAAATTACACATTAAGTGCCTGTCACACATTCACAAAAATTGATCACATAAAGAAAATACCAGTTGCTTTTATAAAATAGAAATATGTCAAATAGCATTCTCTGATCACTCTGTATTAAAACTAGAGTTTCCTATAACTACAAAGAAATAAAGAACTTTGAAGGAAATAGAAACAGTTCGCAGAGAAAAGCTCAGGGGTATATGCACTAAATTTGTGGAATGATAGGAGGTGAATCTTCATCATCGTTAAGGTGACAGTGTTCTTGAGTTTTCAAAATACCTACCATGTTAGAATTGAATAAAAATGTGAACTTACCAGTCCTAATGCTCAATTTAGCAAGCTGAATTTCTGTTTTTCCTACTATTTGCCAAACACTGGGTTTTCAGAGATGAAAAAGCCCTTCCTTGCCTTGGAGAAACTCCCTGTACAGGTGGGTAATTATGATCATTTTAACAGTGGCTGAACTGCCCAAGTACTATGGGAAAAACTCAGCATCTAATTTAGTATTTCTGTAGTTTTCCTGTTTGTGGAGCAGCTGGGTCTTCATACCAGACAGAAGCCTCTAGATTCTGTGCTGCTTTTCTTCTATACCTTGTGGTCTGGATAATGTAAATCATATTTCATAGACTGTACATAGTACAATCAAAACCTAAGTAATGATTTTAATTTATCTCACTTCTGTAGCTTACAAGTACTTTTGTGTCATTTTATTGCTTGTTCATTAAAACAATCCTTGAAAGAAAGAAGAAATTGTAATCCAACTTCATAGGTGAGGATTTTTACCAGAACAGGCCTTTTCTGGGGTGCTTCCTGCTCTAGGAACCCTTCTTCTACTTATTTTGGGATAGCGATGAGACGGCCAGTTAATTCTTGTTTTTATTTGTTAAAAAAACTTTTACTTTTTAAATTACATGAGTTAGACTTGTTTATTTTAGACCAAGGAGGAAGTACAAAATACGAAAAGAAGAAAATAAATATTTCCATTAATTTTTGTCACCTAGGTGATTTTTATACTTTGGTCTGTATTCTTCTTGCTCTTTGTCTCCCTCCCATCTCCCCCTTCCTCTTAGCTCCTCTCTTTCCTCCTCCTCCTTCATTTGTACCTTTTGTGTGGGTATAATTAAAATTGTTTATCTATTAGTTATAGTTATGCACACAGTTATATACACATAAGTAGTTATGTACACAGTGTGGTGTTGGTACCAGGGATGCTGATAAATTATGAGTAGGCGGATTGAGGAAGGCCTTTTGGAGATGGTGGCTTCTGATCTGGACGTCAGAGGACTGGGGAGGATTTTTGACTGGCAAAAATGGGGAAGAAGATCAGGGTAGGCAAAGTTCTCTCACTAAAGGCACACGGGCAGGAAAATGTATGGGATGTTTGGCAAATGCAAGTAGTCGTGACTATATGATTATCATCATAATAGCATGAAAAATAAAAATAGGGATTATGATACTAAGTGCGTACTACAGACCATGCACTTTTCTAAGCACCTTCTAAACATAATTTTATTTTCTCACAGTTTTTTGAAGCAGGGGCTATTATTAATCATGTTACAGATAAGGAAGCTAAAGCATAGAGAGATTAAGTAGTAACTTGGTCTAAAACATGGTAAGTGATAAAGCTGGGATCAAGATGGAGGAAGGCTGACTATAAATTTGTGCTTGCATCCATAAGTGACTAAGGGCACAACATTTCTAGGCTATTTTCAATTTAAAATATTTTAAGTTTTTTTTTTTACATGGGATTGTACTGCTTTATTGGATTTTATTGTTAGAAATTCTATTAATGATAGGCCTCGAAGAAACCACTTACTCCATTGTTTCTTATACTGAAAACTGGACATTTACCGGTATTAAAACTTTTTAAATTTTATAGTACATAAGACTAAATCAAAACAGGAGTAGTTTTCTAAAACATGATATAAAGGCTTCAGGCCACTTATTTTTCTTATTTTAAGGGTATACTGGAGCTCCAAAGAATGAGAAGGAAATTTATAGTAAAGTCCTTTCAGTATGTCAATACCAGAAGTCTCCTGTGTGAGATCCAAGAGAGACCTCCCTCTCTCCCGATGAATTTTTATTGTAAACAGTACAATGGTGATGTTCCAAATGTGTTATCCAAAAGAGAACTTAATGGGTTTTTAAAAAAATATATTTTCTCTCTTGCTTTCTCATATTTTTATCTTAATTTGCCTGTGGCTAGTATTTTTTTTTTCAATAATATTATACCATGTCTAGAATTCATCAAATATTTTATACATGATAGGCATTTTCTGAGCCAAAAATGTCTATAAGCCTTATGACAGCCCTGTATTATCTCCATTTCCCAGATTAAGAACTGAGGCTTCAATTAAAATGAAGAAAAGATTGAAATTGAGGTGTGCACAGCTCCAAAGCTTGTGCATATTCTCCTCTGTAGTGATAAAGCTGTGTGTGGTTCCTTCAGTAGGGAAAGCCGTCACTGAAAGAGAAAAGGGGTTGATGTCCGCTTTGCTCTGGTATGAGCAGAGGAGGTGTGTATTAGGCTGAGCCTCTCCCAGGTTCCTCGCTGATGCCGCTGTCGGCAGAGAGCTTTCCCGTGCGCAATCACAGTAACACATCACAGCCTTCGTGTTCCCCAACGGGAAACCTGAGAAGGAGCCACGGTCTTCCTGTGAGCAACAGATGGTTACTGTTTAAATGAGGGTAGACTCTGGATCTCATCTGGGAAGTGATTTTAGGTTTTTGTGGAGTTGGGTGAATTTGGAGCATTAGTCGAGGGAAAAAGTAACAAGATTTAGGAGAAGAGCAAGAAGTAAACAAACCACATTTGTCTTAGCCTTTTTTACTCTGCTATACTCTCTAATCACAGTCACACGGCAGGTTGTATTTTTCTGCCCCTTCCTCCACCCTAACAGAGGGGGAGGGATGAAGAGGGCCTGGCAGGCTGTTGAAATTTGTAGTGTGTTGGCATCCAGCAAGTGAGTTTTGCTGTGGGGTAAGTCCTGTGGCTTGTTTTCTGCCTTCGTGAATAGAGCCTTTCCATCTTTGCCAAGGCTACAGTTAATGCAGTCAAGGGATTTATTATGAAATGTACTAAATCTTGGCATGGAGCTAACTGCATATAACAAGAAGCGTGCTAGAGGCTTGGACCTGAGAAGTGACACATGCAAAAAGCATTCTCTTTCTGATGCTGCTGAAAGAGGTTTTGTGTGGGGGAATGTCTGCATGTCTGCACTTATTGCTAATGAGGTGACCCCTCACCCAAAGCATATTTCTGAGTTACTTGTTAAAATAAATGTAGTTCCCCCACCCTCTCTTTTTCTCTCTTTCATATTTACGAACAATTGGCAATTGAAGAATGGATATTTATTTACTAACTCCCAACTCCACTTCTGAAACCCTTCTTATGTCATAAAAAATACATTCATGGCAGTTTATATTACATAATTATGACCTAGAATATTCTTATGTGAAGGTATAAAAAGTAACCAGAGATGTTGTATTACCTCAGGCTTACATAGTGAAATACCATGGCTTACACAACAGAAATTTATTTTGTCATAGTTTTAGAGGCTGGAAGTTTGAGACCAGGGGGCCAGCATGGAAGGTCTGGTGCAGCTTCTTCCTGCTTGCAAATGGCTGATTTTTCACTGTTTCCTAACTTTGGTGGTGTTAAGGGTGGGGACAGGGGTTGGGCAGGGGGCAGCAGAGGGGATTGAGAGAGAGAGAGAGAAAGCTCTCTGGTGTTTGTTCTTGTAAGAATACTGATCCCATCATAAGCACTCACATCCCATGACTTCATGTAAACCTAATTTTCTTCCAAAGGCCCCATGTCCAAATACTGACACATTGAAGGTTAGGGCTTCCATCTCTGATTTTTGGAGGGGCATAGTTCTGTCTATAGCAGAAGTATTTAAAGGAAAAGACAAATACTTCATCTTTTTAAGTCCAGTGCATGTCCTTAAAACTTTATTTATTTTAAATTTTAGTTTGAAAGAAGCAAATGAATAATCTAAAAGTAAAAATTAAATGATTTTTAATCATTTTCTGTTGTTTATGTGAGATTTGTTGTATGAATTTTCTCAAAGCTTTATAGGGATATTTATCTTTATTTTGCTCACAACACCCTAATGTATGCACTGTATATAGTAGGTGCTCAACATTTGTTCAGTACACTTAAACACTTTTAGCACTTTACCACATTGTGTACCATGTACCTCTTAATTTACTGAAATGTAAAAGGTTAACCAATAAAATCTGTTCAATGAAATGTACACATCTTTTCTTGAATAGTATGAGAAACATTTTTTTTCTGCAGATAATTCTCATCCCTTCTTATAACAAAAGCTGGTTTAACAAAATATATTTAAGAAATAAATGTAAAGTTTCATATTTCCCTAGATTAGTAATTTTTGGGTTCATGCAAAGCTAAGGCCCTGATATGTAAAAAATAAATAGGAAGAGAATGACTGTAGTGGTTTTCATCATATAGTTACCACTAATCTTTTTGGTATTAGTGGTTTTGAAGTGGCAGTAATCCTGCCCTTAAAACAGTAGTGGCCACTAATTTCAATCCTGGTGCAGCAAAAAGGAAATGTTGAAATGAAAGTGTTTTGTCGCATTAAAAAAAAAAAAGACAGGTAACATTTAAAAACAGGTAACATTAGAACAACAAAGAGATGATTTGTATGATCCTATAACACTGCAAATTCGTTAATATCCAGGGTTTTCCAGTTCAGTTTGTTTTTATCAAGTGCCAGAAATAGACATTGATCAGGGTGATAAAAACCTGATAATTTACAGAGAAGGAATGGTTTATTTGCTTGTTCATTCATTCAGTGTTGATTTACTGAGGTTCTTCTCTGTTTGAGGCGCCGTGCCAAGCACTGTGATGAGAAAGAGAGAAATCAGTGATAGCTTCTCCCTTCAAGTACTTAATTTTGTGTTTGTTTAACTAATGTTAAATCATATCCCTTTTACACATATAGTGCTGCCCTGCCTCTTGGGACTGAAAATGTGAACATCATTAAGATGGTCTTTTTCAAAAAAGCTTGTGTCTCATCTAGGGAAATACACATAAACACCTAATTGCTCTTAGTTATTAAGTTTAATAACTTGAGGTTTGGTGCCAGGTCTAAAGAGAGGTTAATATTCAAGAGGAACATACAGCTTTTTTAAACCATTCACCAAGTCTGGTATGTGTTATCCCGGTAGTTTAAGTCCTTGCTACCTAAATGGTGGTCTGAGAACCAACAGCAATGTCTTTATTGAGAGAGAGCACTGGGAATACAGAATCTCGGGTTCTCCTCCAAGCATTAGTGAATCTGAGTCTACATTTTAATAAGATCTCCATGGTTCATATATGTTTTGAAGGTTGGGAAGCTTTAATACAAGGTCTGACTTGTATTCATAATTATATTCGATGAAATTTTATCTGATCCATAGCTGAGCTGTTTTATTTGCACATGCATTTTTAAATAAGCATTTATGGAATACAGGGATTTATTGAACATGGACCAGACACTGTACTAGGAGCTGAGGATAAAAAAAAAAAAGAAAAAAACCAAAAATACTTTTAGCCCAATTAATAAATAAATTCTATAAGCTAGTAAAGAAGTAATTATATCAATATGGAGAGTAAAGAAACTTTAGATAAGACATAATACCTGAACTGAATCTTAAAAAATCCACAAGGACACCATCAGTAGAACAAAAAAAGATCCTACAGTATGAGAGAATATATTCATAAATGATGTATCTGATAAGGGGTTGACATCCAAAATATATAAAGAACTCATGCACCTTAAACAAAAAGCAAATAATCCAATTAAGAAATGGGCAGAGGACATGAATAGACACTTCTCCAAAGAAGAAATTCAGATGGCCAACAGGCACATGAAAAGATGCCCCACATCGCTAATCATCAGAGAAATGCAAATTAAAACCACAATGAGATATCACCTCACACCAGTGAGAATGGCCAATATCCAAACCACAAACAACAACAAATGTTGGCAAGGATGTGGAGAAAAGGGAACCCTCCTACACTGCTGGTGGCAATGCAAATTAGTTCAACCATTGTGGAAAACAGTATGGAGGTTCCTCAAAAAACTCAAAATAGAAATACCATTTGACCCAGGAATTCCACTCCTAGGAATTTACCCTAAGAATGCAGCAGCTCAGTTTGAAAAAGACATATGCACCCCTATGTTTATCACAGCACTATTTACAATAGCCAAGAAATGGAAGCAACCTAAGTGTCCATCAGTAGATGAATGGATAAAGAAGATGTGGTACATATACACAATGGAATATTATTCAGCCATAAGAGAAAACAAATCCTACCATTTGCAACAACATGGATGGAGCTAGAGGGTATTATGCTCAGTGAAATAAGCCAAGCTGAAAAAGACAAGTATCAAATGATTTCACTCATATGTGGAGTATAAGAACAAAGAAAAAAACTGAAGGAACACAACAGCAGCAGACTCACAGAACCCAAGAACGGACTAGTAGTTACAAAGGGAAAGGGACTGGGGAAGATGGGTGGGAAGGGAGGGATAAGAGGGAAAAAGGGGCATTAAGATTAGCAGATATAATGTTGGGGGGGCATGGGGAGGGCTGTACAACTCAGAGAAGACAAGCAGTGATTCTGTAGCATCTCACTACGCTGATGGACATTGACTGTAATGGGGTTGGTGGGGGGGACCTGATGAAGGGGGCAGTTTAATAACCATAATATTGCACATGTAATTGTAGAATAATGATACCAAAATAAATTATAAAAAAAAGTCCACAAGGATTTGTTCAGGGGGAGGAGAAATATCTCAGATTCTTTTCTCAGATTACATTGATATGTGAATTTTTGAATAGCTGAATTACTAGAGATAAGTTGATGAACATGTTTAAAAAATTATTAGGCAGGCCCCTAAGTCAAGGTTTGTTTATTCTGATGCATTTTGTCAATTGAATGAGTGTATTATTTGTTAAGGAAATGTGGGATATAATGAGCACTGGATTTACTGTGAGTACTTTTACATTCTGAACTTCAGTTTCTTCATAGGGAAAGTGGCAACATCAGTTCTGCAAGGTTTCATGAAAAATCACAGGTGCAAAGAACTAGTACTGTGGAGTCCAATATATTGTAACTATTATTAATGATTATGAGCACAACTTAAAATTTTTTCTTGACATAATGTTGCTAATTTATATTAGCAAAAAGTATGTGACACTTGTTTAAAATAAACACTACTCCATAAAATAGTAATAATAAATCTTTCTTTATAATGAGGCATGAATAGATGAAAAAAAGAGAGAAATGATGAGTCATAATGTCCAAAAGCTGAAGAAATATTTTCACCTTCTCAAAGAGGAAACTTGCAAACTTAACATTCTCTCTTGGCTCTAGACTGCACTTTAGCGTTTAAAGTCAATCCCAGGACAGGCCCTCTCTGTCTATAGTAATGGACTGTTTCAGTCCTTCTTAATGAGGCTTCACCCCAAAGCCTTTTAAATATTTGAATAGTCAATTTTTGTGAAGTGGACTCTTCCCCATGTTGTGTGTGGGCTTCCCAAGAAGGAAGACATGCGTATGACTTCCGTTTTATTTCACAAATTTGGGAAACATGTTAAGGACCAAGCTAATAAAAAGCAGCTGAGTCTCACATAAACAGAGGTTGGAATTGGCTTTCTCTAATTGGTGACAAAGAAATGTTCTTTATTCAGCACTCAGGAACTGGGTTTACTTACTGTTCTAGAGCCGGAGTCTCACGGGACTGCAGGCAAAATTTCTTGGTGCCTTTCCATTCCTATAAAATGGTCACCTGAGAACCGCCAGTAGAGGGCAAAATGTAAATGCAAGGTGAGAAAAGGGGAGAGAACCTACTGCTGTGGGGCATAGTAAAAAATGGATAACAACATAAAGTGGGCTGCGGTACAAAACTTGAGTCCCACAGTGAAATGTGCCACTCAGGGTGAACGGTCCCTTTTTGTTGTCTTTGGCCTTTCTTGAGAACCTTGTCATGTTAATGTAGTGATTGAAATTGAATTTGGAAATTGTAATGTTGCTCTCATATTTCACCTAAAACAGCGCTCCTAACTCCCACCTTGAAAGGGATCACATATATCTCATAAGTAGGGCACTGCTAATATTTTAGCAACCTCACAAGAAGGATAGTGAAATGAAATATTGTTAAAAGTGTAACCAACCTGCATTTTCATTTCCCAACTTGCTTACAATGCCGTGCGTAATGTAAAAATAACCCACTACCAAGTTCTCTTTACAAATGTGAAAATGGTACTCAGTGTGTGTCAGAGGTCACCCGGGGACCCTGGCAACATTTCAGGGCTTATGTTTTCACATGGATCAACTGCTCTTGAATGGGTTCTCCAGTGTATTGGCACACATCAGCTTGTCTTACACAGTAAGCATTTATACCTTTTTATTCCCATCTACTTTCCTTACCAAACATAGCCATTATGGCTTTTATAAAAAAAGAGAAAGAGGAACGAGGGAGGTAGAGAGGGAGCCCCAATTACCATTTATGTAGAAATTTCCATATAGTCTCAGGGCAATGCTGTGATACCTGATCTTGGTTCACATTTGTCCTTTTTTAAAAAATTTTAGAAGATTGGCTCCTTAAGGATTTCCTTTTGAGACTAGTTTACATGGCATATTGCTCCCAAGAGAACAGTTTAAAAGATATTTAAAAAACAAGACATGTATTTTCCTTGACATGTCTTTTTATCCTTTTTCTAAGAGGGAGGAGTTGGTGATTTTATTTTCAGTTATTTCAGAATTATTTGGAGAAAGCAAACTTGTCATATTTCTTCAAACTTGGTAATCTTAGGCACTGAATACTGAGAGAGGCTGCTGATTCTTTTTTCTTTTTTGTTCTTTCACATTTTAGCATCGTAAAATGGTCGTGTAAATAAAGGAAGTCCTTTGATCATTGTTGGATTTTAAAAATTATATTAAATCCATGGTGAAAGTACCAATTTATTCCTCTCCATATTTATTTTCCTAGGACCCACTATGGAAGAAGAATAGTAGAAAAGATAGTTGAGGTCTTCAGTTTGTACATGTACCTTCTCATTGGAGAGATTTGGTAGTATCATGTTCAACTTTGAATATAAACAAGTATTCCAAAGTTCTTTTTCCTTTTGGTTTTACAGTTGTAGAGCTAGTCCAAAGTTGAAAATGTGTTTGTTCTTGAAAGAAAAATATCCCTCATTGCTTAGATTAATGGTGCTCTGAGACATGTTTATTCAGAGATGGCAGAAAAAAGGTGAATGGGCTGAACGCTCCGCATTAGAGATCAGTGTACCATATACAACAGATACAGCCAGTGACTATTTATGCAGCACCCTTCAATTTTTCCTTGATTTATAATCTATGAGAAAATTGAACTGTTTTTTCTTTTTTTAAGCAAAAATAGGGAGATTTTAGATGAACATCTGTTAATTCTAAAAGTCATTTCACGAAGGCTTAACCTGCTGTGCTTCATCTCTGATGTTAAATTATATATTCAGGTTCTTTTAAGAGTTGCTCCCTCAAGGAATTGGATCAAGGAAAATTATCTTGATTTTGATATCTTAGAGGCAGCTTGCAGGTATATACACATATTCCATTGGTTAAATTTGAACATGTGGCACTTCAAAGTAATCCTTAGGAAATACTCTGGTGTTTATGCATGAGGTGTGTGACGTTTATCTTTTTTGAAGGGTATCAGAAATACGCTCTATATAACATTTAATTTTTAAATAAAACAATCTGAAATTTTCCTATATTATTTTTTCTTTTGAATTCAGTTACTAGAAATCATTGTATGAACATTCTAAAATAAGCAAAAGTGACGGCACTATGTATGCTTTATTTAATGCTAAGATGTGATCGAAATACACCAATCATAAAAAGGAAAAGAAATTAACCTATCTGTAGGGTTTCTCAAGAGAGATTCTGGTTGACATTTGAATTGAATTCTGTTGGTGAATCTGTTGGTCAAAACATTTTTCAAGTTTTATTGTGAACTTTCTCACTAGTATGGCTTTGTAGATGGAACTAACAATCTTTTAATAAGGATAACAATGAAGACGTTCTACTAAGAGATTTATTTTTCATATAATAATATAGTCCTAGTTAAAAGCTCCTTGGGGATTCATGAAAAATATATCTTCACTAATACTAACTAAAAGGATAAAAATGAATAATATTTTTAGAGGTTTGGAAAAAATGTTTATCAACTTGTTATGTTGAAGCTAATGTAACTTTTCAAATTAGTGATATTTATGTCTGTGCATGTTCCCATAGCCCATGAGTACAGCATTTTTGACAGTTAAATCTAGACTTGATGGTCAAAACTGTTCCGGTACAGAAGAGAAAGGTTTAGGAATTGAGTTTTTTAACTGACATTTGGTAGTTGGTTTTGTGTGATTGCAGCTTTGATACTGAGTTTGCTGTATTCAAATCTGAGATGTTAAAATTAGTTCTGATATGAACATGATCTTTTTTTTCATTAATTATGAATATAATTTCTTTGTAGTTTGTTAGGAACTTATTAAGCTCAAAACTGCTAAAAAATAGAACTCTCTAAAGTATATTTATAAATATCAAATATCTATGAATTCTACAATCTAAGTGAGAATATAAACATTTGAAAAAGTATAACTATGTAATTATACCTTTTATTTGTTTGTTTTTTGCATATTTTAGGTTATGGTGTTTCCAGAGTTTTCAGGAGCTATTTATTCACTGTCCCAATAACTGTAATTACAACTTCAAGCAACTGTTTGCCAAAAAGCATTGACTTTTAGACTTTTAGAATATATTATAAATGATTAACCACAAAACTAAGGGGAGACTTGGACCAATAAATTAATACAAACTAATACGGAATGAAAAATAAGTGGAATGAACAAATGGTTCTAATTTGAAAGATGGAGTATGTCTTATGTATTTATGGTTATCTGTAATAGGCAGCATTTATGAAAGTCTGATTTATTTATAGCTTGGCTTATTGATGAATCTGAAAGGATCACAGGAAAGCCTGAGATAATTGACCTGATAGGATTTCCATACTTAATTAACATCCAGTCAGAATGGGTTTGAGGCCTCAACCTTTGTTTTCTTACTGGAAAGAGCTGTGCACTGCCCTGGCTAGGCTGGGTCAGCTGGCACTGCCGTCACGGGGAGGGGCTTCAGCACCAGCCTGAAACAACATGAGGCAGCTCTTCCTGCTTATGCAGGATGGCCCTGCGCGCTCCCGGGTGATAGCAGTATCTATTCCTGCAGGGCTCATGGAGGTTTAAAGTCATCGCAGGTGAGGTGATACACTTGAAGGCATTTGGGAGTTTTGGCTGGTGAGGTGTCATTCCTACGTCTTCCAATCACCCAGAAAACTGGAGCTTTTGTACCTGCCAACTACCTTACCCCTTTTTCAGTACTCCCTGCCCTCAGAAGTGTCTGGTGTTCCAGTAAAATTACTAAAAAAAAAAACAACTGAAAGAAGGAAAAGGCTATGATCCATATATTCCCTTCTGGTCTTTTTTCTATGCATTTTAAATAAGAATTAAAAACAAGAATGTATTTCTTTTTGTATGTTGTCTTTTACATGTTATATTGAAACATACATTTTTTTCCCCAAATTCTTTTTAATCATTATTTTTGATGGATGGATAAGATGTTCAGTCAAGAGACATACTATGTTTTATTTTTCTTCTTTACTTAGATGTTTAGATTGTTTCAGGTTTTGATATTATAGATAAGTGCTACAAGGAACATCTTGATCCATAGAATTTGATCTGATTTTGACATGTGTTCTTACTAATGATTCTTAGCGGTGGAATCCCTGAGTCAAGGTTAAGAGTAATGCTCTTCATAATTACTGAGATATTATTTTCTGTTAGATTTTAAATATAGTTTAAATTTGCCCCCTGGGTTTGGCATTCTCTTGGCTTTTCATACTTTAAACAAGCTTCATTTTTCAAGATATTGTTCTTTCAAAAACCCTTCCTGGATCCGCCCAGCACACATGGAGAGTCTCATTTTCCCCAAGTGGTTGGGGAACCCCATCACCCCCAAATTTGTTAATTTGATTTGAAAGTTCAGTGTATTACCCTGAGATAATAGCAATTAAGGTCATATAGTTTCCGGAGGCTGCTACAATAATCACACATCTTAGTGGCTTAAAACCACAGAAATGTGTTCTTCCACATTTCTAGAGACCAGAAATCCAGAATTTGTATTCTAAATTGGAATCGAGGTGTCAACAGAGCTGCATTCCCTCCAGATGTTCTAGGAGAGAATCTGTCCTTCACGTCTTTCGGCTTCTGCTCGCTGCCAGAATTTCCTGACTTGTGGCCTCATCCCTTCAGTCTCTGCCCCCACTGTGACATTGCCTCCTCCTTTTCTGTGTGTGCAATTTCTCTCTCCCTCTCTCTCAAAAAAGCACTGGTAGTGATATTTAGAGTCTACCTGAATAATCCAGGATAACCTCCTTATCACAAGGTCCTTACTTTAATTACATCTGCAAAGATCTTACCATATAAAGTAACATTCTCAGGATCTACTTAATAGAACTTCATGTCTTTGGGGGCCAACATTCAGGCCCTTATGATAATTTTTTACTAAGATAGGTAAGGTACTTTGAATAAAGATCTAGATTTTTCTTTAAACCTTATGTATTGTTTAGAGCAAAATAACTTATACCACTAGGAATGATATAGTTGTTGAATATGAAGTGTGAATATGGATATAAAGATATGGAGAGCTCCAGTGATATTATCTCTTACTGTTCCTTTATGACCTATTAAAGTTGGTTGTATTTATATCTATTGAGATAAAGAAGAGTTGATATTTTATAATTGGTGTTTACCAAAGTTTTCATTAGAAATGTGAAATTTCCTAATTTCAATTCATGAAAAATTACTGAAAAATTCAGTGTAGTCACTGTCAAAATTAAGAAAGATATTAAAACTTTTCCTCTTGAAATGGAAATGTTTTTACTGGAATTAAATTGGGCACTTTTTCCTCCCTGTAAGTACCTTTGATATCAACTAAGTTTCCCTGTTCACCTACACAGGGTGCAGCTATAGTTTCAGGGATATATTTCTGACAGCCTGTCCTAGGCACAGAACTTGCTATTCAAATTGCTACTGTACAGTTCCAGAAAATAGCAGGTTGTCACTTCTAGATTCCCAGTGTGAGAGAAGAGCTCAGGGAGAGTGGGAGAAAAGGCAAGGGTTAGAAATAACCTGCCAGTTCTAATCTTCAGAACCTTTGCATAAACAAGATTGGAATGAAAACAGATTTTTTTTGATTTGTAAACCTGTAACTTATCCAATCATAACATTCCATGCCAAGTGCATGCACACGTTTAGAAAGACACCACACTGTAATGCACTTCGTCCCCAAATCTGCTTCAGTACTTGCTTTGTGTATAACTTGAACTTCAGATGTCAGTTGGCTGGATGGTGTATTTTTATACTGCATCCAGTAAAATGGAAAGGAAAGGTAAAATAGCCAGCAAAATATAATGAGCATAGCAGTAATAAGTTTTAAGAACATCTTACATGTTACTCAGAATGTTAGGTACTGTTTTTATAAGGTAAAATCATAAAGGTACAGTTTAAGTTTTCATATGTTATATACAAATATTTAGATATTTTGAGTGCTTAGGACCCGCTAAATAAGATGCATTTTAAAAACAAAGGAAGAGTTTTGAGAAAAAGAAAAGCTAAACAAAAAAAGCAATTGAAACCTGCCGTTTGCAACAACATGGATGAATCTAGAGGGTATTATGCTCAGTGAAATAAGCCAAGTGGAGAAAGACAAATACCATATGATTTCACTTATTTGTGGAATATAAATACAAAGCAAAACAGAGTGAACAAAACACCAGTAGACTTTAGACACTAAGAAGTGACTGGTGGTTGCCATGTGGGAGGGGCTGGGGTAGGTAGGTGGGGAGGGAGGGGGAATAAAGGGGCACAAAAATTCTCAACCTTAATATAAGTTGGTCATGGGGATAGTAGTACAGCATAGAGAATATAATCAGTGATTCTGTAACATTTTTCTATGTTGACAGATAGTAACCACACTAGAGGGGGTGAGGATTTAATAATATGGGAAACTGTTGAACCACTGTGTTGTATATTTGAAAATAATATAAGATTGCATGTCAATGATACATCAATTTAAAAAAAGCAATTTAAAAAAGTCCAACATCCTAAACTTGATTATTTTGTTCAAGAATGAAAATGCCTATATTATTTGAAGAAATAATTGAGCCAGCAAAGAAGCTGTCTGTATTATTTGGAATAATAAAAATATCAAGAAATAAGTTATTTGCTTTCTAGAGGCATGAAAACAATTTTATTAGTTTGTCATAGCAAATACTGGAACTCAAATAACTTTAAAAAATAGAATATGCTTGTAGGCATGTTCCAAATACACTCCTGTCCATGTCTCTGGAATATGGAAGATAATTTGCCAAAAGAAAACAAAGCAAAACAAAACAGCAAATCCCAGATAAGTCAAAATAGCCCTTAATAATATCTCCCAAGTGTGTCAGACCTCCCATGATTCTACCTTACACATATCTGTATGGAAAGTGGAATGAGATCTTTTAGCACAAATAGTCTGAGAGTTTGGACCACCTTGGGCATGAAGCCATTTGAGCCATGCTGGGGGTATCAGTATCTGTGTGGCATGGGTAGAGGGCCTCAGTTCATTACAGCTTGAAACTCACAAGAGTATTCTTTTCTTCCTAGGCACATTGTGTCTAGAAAAAAACCTGGTGTTCTTCAAATTGAGTGTATGGACTATTCCTGTGATTATGACATCAATTAATGGGTCTCAACTAGCGTTAAGTTAAAAAAGAAAGTATCAGAGTGCCGCACATATAAGGATTAGCATAATTTTGTGAATTTTTTATATTCTGCAACATAATATACAAATCTTCTAATAAATTATAATTAGATCTCTCTTATTAGTGGAGAATGAGATCCTAATATACCTCTAGATCTTCACATCTTGGGAGGGGTGGAAACACTCTGGCAGTTTAGTATTGCCAGTAGATTAATGGGTTGGGAGCAGATATAGAATGATCCAAAGTGAGGAGCCGTGCTTAACAGCAGTGAGAGATTTTCCCTTATATTCTTGACCAGTTATTCACTGTCCTGAAATTGTGGGCTCAGTCAACTCAAAGGTTGTCTTTAGTTTAGGAAATAGAAATTAAAACAGCTATATGCATCAGACTGGAAAAAAAAAATAACCAATATCCCCAGCATTGACCTGAATGTGGCAAGAGGGGAATTGTTTTCTACCACTCTGCAATGTGTGTGTCCCCTGGATGAGTACCTCCATGGCTATGTGTCCACCTTGGAGGAAGGCACTCTCATGCCCATGCACAAGAACACTTGTGCTAAGGTGTTCATCACACCATTCTTAGGTAGACGTGTATCTAGATCGAGATGTAGAAAGATCTAGATAGATACATGTATATTAATATATGATAGAGATATTCTTTCCATCTCTGTTATACTCTGCTTCATTTCAAGAGTAGAATGGTTAAGAGAATAACCTGAAATTCTTTGATTTTTTTTTTCTTATTCTCAATTAACTCTGCAAACTGTGTTTATGTGTGTATAGAAGACAACCAGACCATGAGGAATGAATAACCGAGGTTTGTTTATGCTGTAAATACTCTGTAGCAGTTGGAGTGAATGAGTTAGATCTACCTGCACTAATGGGATACATAAAAAACAAAACTAAACTAAAACGAAAAAACAACAAAACAACACAAGGATGATAGGAAAGAACAAATGTAAAGAATTTATGTGTTTTGATATATAATCATGTAAAACTTTGGCCCACAAAATACAATAGTATCTACTATGTCTAGATATCCACATGTATTAAAACAAGAAGCCTGAATGGAAATAATGTTCTGAGATTGGTTATCTTTGTAGATGGAGAGGAAGGGGTATATGTGGTGGTACTTAGTAGTATTGATGTTGGTGTTTTGCTATTATCGGTAACATTCCAGTTCTGATATAAAGTTCTGAAGCAAGAAGGGCAAAATATTAATATTTGGTAAATGTGGCTAGTAAGCACAAGAGTGTTAACATTTTCTGAACAGTTTTCTTTGAAATGTTAACTTAAAATGTAGTTTATACTGTCTTTAAAAAGTAGACTCCTTTAATCTTTGTGTTAAAGATTAATAAATTTGTTGGAATTTCCATATCTCTTTGAATACATTCACTTGTAATTTAACGTTTTGAAGAAAATGTAAACTGTTTATATCTCAGTGGTCTCATTTGCTGATCTCTGCTATACTTGGCTTCATGTTAGTGAAGGGATAGTTAAGGGAGTAACCTGAAATGCTTTCATTCTTTGTTCTTGCTTATTCTCAATTCAGTCTCTGCAAACTGCTTAATTTAACCTCCGCGTACATTCGCTAGAATAAAAACTGCATGAGGGCTTGGATTTTGGTCTCTTTGGCTCACAAATATCTAGAGTAGTAGATATGGCACACAGTAGGCTTCAGTAATATTTTTTGAATGAGTAAATAAAAGGATAAGTAATGACCCTCCAGCTGTGAATGCTTTTTCATTGCATGTTAGTTTGTGCATGTAGCATGAGTAGTGCGTGTAGCATGCCAAGTGTAGTTATGGTGAAAAACATTATGAGAAGCTTCTGTTATCAATCCACTCCTTACTGGTTTTCTAGAGCTTAGCATGGGACCAAGTTTCTTTTTCTGACAAACTTGTCAGCTACCATTCTTTGAAAATAAGAACCCAATTACTCCCACGCTTACCCTCTTTTTTATACTTTGGTTTCTGATTAATTAGGAGTTAAA
Source organism: Smutsia gigantea (assembly GCA_032199065.1). Lineage (NCBI taxonomy): Eukaryota > Metazoa > Chordata > Mammalia > Pholidota > Manidae > Smutsia > Smutsia gigantea. The sequence goes on from JAVSCE010007770.1 coordinate 334,283, forward strand.
CGTAGTGTCCAATAGGACACCGTAGAATGAGTTTGCATATACCTGTATCTCTACAGTGTCTAATAATTCCAATTTCTGTATTTGCTTTGTTCTTATTGATGTTCTGTTTCAAGTTTCATATAGTCTTAACAATATAAACTACCTTACAAGGTTTTTTTTTAATAGTGTCTATAATAGTTACTTTGAAGGACTAGTACTTTTCAGGCACTTTGTGTCCTGTTAGATTTAATGTTAATTTTATTCTAATATTCTAAAAAATAGCAAGCAATGTATATTGATATAGCAGCAAAGAGGGATTCAGAATATAAAAATAGCCCAAATTTCTCATTCCCTGCTTCAGCTCATTGGTAAGGATTATTTACTCTATTGGCTTTGTAGTTGCAATTCAGCCACCCCAAGTGACTTGTGATTTACTAGTAAGAGAAATCAAAGATTATAAAATTTTGATCAGAGGAGAAGCATTCTTTTGCTTCTGAAATCGATGTGATAATAATGTAAACATTATTTACTCTAGAAGCAAGCATGGAAGTAAGTTCTCTGAGGTTTTAAGATAGTGAAACTTATGTAGGAAAAAGATTGGTTGTGAACCTACTCACTTTTTGGTGTTGGTTTGTTTTTATACCACAACATGGCAAATAACAAGAAAAGCAGGCTTGAATTATTGCATTCCTCTAGTATTGTCTCTTCATTATCCCTCAAAATTCTACATGTATACTTCGAATGCTAGAAGAAAATGAAAGTGATATTTAATAAGAAATAGTCTACCCTCAATTTTGAGAACTCTTTTTAATAACTCTGATCTTTAATTCTTCTCAGCAGATACCATGAGAATTGTTTTGATTAAATTATGTTAAAATAGATTTCTTCACTTAACTCTTGTACTATCTGTGAATTCCTTTACAAACACTTTCCAAAGATTGGGAAATTTTTCTTTTAGTTTAAGATGTCCATGATTGTTAAATTGGACTTTTTTAAGTTAAATTGGATCATTTTTCATTGGACTGCTTTAGACACACAGTGCATTTCCCAATTTTAATCATATTTGGAATATATAGACTTTATTACCATTTAGTTTTACTTTGTAGTAAGGCAACTGATTACTAATTCAGACAGTTAATAGTTTAAAAACTGTAGCTCTTATAATCAATTTATAGTTTAAAGTAATTCTTAATAGCTACAAATGTTTATACAGATTAATCAGTGACATTTGACTAATCAGATCGTATATTTACACAGCCTTCCTTCTTCTTTCTCCTTAGAGTAGCCCTCTGATGTGTGTACCTAAAAGGTAGATGGTGTGATCATGTCCTGCATTCCTTTGCTTTCCTAACAGCTCCTACACAGAACACCCACCTACCTCTGGTGCCATGGCTCACCTAAAGGCCAAATTTATCACAGCTGGGCATGTAGAGACCAGGGTAGTATGTCTTTCTCTGATTTTCTTTGCATTCATGTTCTGTCTTGATGGAAAACTTGGAATTTTTACATTTATTGAGAGAATGATGGTCTATTTTACAATTTAAATAGACTTCATCTATTTTTTTTTTTTTTGCTGTTCATTTTCCTTTTTCACTAATAACAGAAATTTGTTTCCCTTTGGGGAAGTATGAAGTTACAAATTAACACCTAATGGATAATAAACTTAATAAAGCAATTCTGGTGATTTTAGAGAAGTATTTCACAGTTAAGATTTGTTTTGTCAGGGAAACTCTTAGTTTCTGCTCAGCCAAGATTTTTCTCTTCTGAATAGTGTTTGGATGTAATTCACATTATCTCCAGTGAGTCTGCTTTTTCCTGGCTGCTCAAGCTGAGGAACCCTTCCGATTGATATTTTCCTTTCTGTAGATATTTTGATAAATCAATCAACTTTGAGTTAATCTGGTTGGTTTAGGAACCCAAATGAGCAAATGGCCTGAAAAATGGCCTGAAAATGCCTCTGGAGACCAGATTAAAATTAAAACCTGTTTTGTTTTGCTTGATATTTGTTATTTTTGTTATGTCAAAAAAAACAGTTCAAATATCAGTACATTTCATACCAGACATTTATTTGAGTTTTATAGGGACAAAATCACACAAAATATTCACACTTGAGTGGCAACAGCCCCAAAAGCAAAAACATTGCATGACTCATGAGTAGTCTTCCTAGCTGTTTATCCAACAAAGACACATCCTTTCATTTTACATCCCCCTGGCTTGATCCAGTAATGCTGAATTAAACACTGGAGGGCAATCATATATCTTTTGTTTTCAATTATTTTAATTTCACACTGGGCACCTTAATACAAGCAAGATCTTTTATATTGCAATTTAGTCAATTTACTAAGTTTTGTAGACCAACTTTTAGGTTATAATCTCTGCCAGGATTATCCCATCATATATCCATGTAGATACCACAGAATGTCTCACCTGCTGCCGCGGTTGAGGACATCCCAGCATGTTTATGCCATAGCCCTGAGCTTTGGATCACCAACTCTGGGATGTGTAATAGAATCAGTCACGTGGGGAGGGTTTGAGAATGCACATGCCTGTGCCTTAGCCTAGACATCCTCCTCTAGAATTCTGGAGGTGGTAGCTGGGTGTGTGCACGTTGGAAAGCTTCTGAGTGCTCTGTGCTACACTCCTATGGTGAGGAGACACTGTGCCCCATGACTGTACCACAAATGCTGAAAATATGTAATTGGCAGTACTCTGCTTTTAAATGAGAGGAAAGCATCTTCTGTAGTTTCTGACCTAGCATGGCATTGCTTATGACAGGGGAAACAAAATTCTTTACCATTAAGTCATTCATGCAGGAGATATTTACTTGGGTGTCTATTTTATGCTAGCAGCCTTCAGGATCCAACCCTTGGGCCACAGAGGTAATTGCCTGTGGATAAGCTCAGTGTCCTCTGCCCAAAGCACCTTCTTCTCCTCCAGTCCCTCTTTCCCTAACTCACTGAGCCATTAAGACATAAATTAGGCTATGCCATCTTGTTTCACTGAAGCCCTTACCTGAAACTCTAGGTAGAATTAGAGGCCACCTGTGTAGTTCTCTGCAGTCCTTAGCTTGTTGCTATCTTTGGTGGATTACACTGGATAAAAATTTTCTCATTATTATAGCTTACTTGTGAGTGTTCCCCATTAGCCTATGAATTCACTTAGGGACGGGACTGTGACTTGTACACTACCCTGGGAAGACGTTGTGTCCCTAGTGCTAAACATACTGGCTGGCCTGTTAGTGTTTGTTGAATGACTTACTACTTTTTTTCTGTCTAACAGTAGCAATAATGGGAATACATATTTCTGAGGTGTTTATAAGCTAAAAGGTCTGCAGATAGGCTTCCCTGCAAATAAATATGGGAATTTTCACCTGTTAACCTTGAGCAGGGGACAGGAATATATTTTCCATAAGAATTGAACTTTGGAGAACGGATTCAAGATGGCGGCATGAGAAGTGAGACAGAGAACTCCTCCCCAAAGCACAGACAGTGTGAAAATATAGTTAATACAACTAAGCCTAAAACAGCAACAGGAAAGAAGGCTGCATGAGACTGCATACAGACGTCACAAACAGAGTAGACCTCACAAAACGGGGTAACATATGAAAGCCTTGATCTGGCGGGACCCGAGCTCTTCCTCTACCCCAGCTCACCAGTAGGAAGAGAAATGGAACGGGGAGGGGGTAGAAGCCAGGGACTACTGAACACCTAGCCCTGGACATCTGCTTTGAGAGCAGAAACCTACATTGTGTGGTGCTCTGGAGAATGGGGAGTTGGGACAGGTGGAGGTGCTTGAGAGACAGATTTTGGCTGTTTGTGGAGGACAGAATCCACACCCAACTGTACTGAAACAGTGGAAAGGCAGGTGGGCTGAGAGGCTTCCTAGCAGCGAGAGGGCTACTGAAGGGGCAGGGTTTGCACGGAGCTTGCGGTGTGGTAGAAGGGATAGGGGGACAAGGTTGTCTGGGCGCGCTATGCCCAGCAGATTGGAACTTTGGGAAGCTTCAGGCACTCCATTCCCCTGGCTGGCTACTCAGCTGCAAGGCCCCCCACTGTGATACATAGCTTGCCAAACCTTCCTCCTGGCCTGACAGCACCGACTCGTAAACTGGCAGTCACTGCTCTGGCATCAGGCCAGCCAGAGGGAGGCATCACCTGCACGAGCTAGAGATGCAAAGCACAGAGGCTTACACCTGTGTGCTCAGCCCCCTGGTTCTGATACTGGAGACAGGCAGGGCAGATGGGAGTCAGGAAACATATTTTTCCTCCCCGCCGGCACTAGCTCCACTCCCCTCCAACCCCAAACCTCACTCTAGGGGCTGAGCAGCTCAGGATACTGGAGCTTCTGGGCAATAGAGGGCACCACACAGAAATATGAAATGTCAAAAGGACATGGTTCAGACCAACATCTCACAAACCCCAGAAAGAGGGCCAAATGAAACTGAACTCACCCATCTTCCAGAAAGAGAGTTCAGATTATAAATCATAAACATGCTTATGGAGGTACAGAAAAATATTCAAGAACTCAGGAACGAATTTAAGACAGAGATTCAGTCATTAAGAAATGCCGTACCTGAAATGAAACATACAATGGAGGGTTTTAAAAGCAGATTAGATGTAGCAGAAGAGATGGTAAATGGAATAGAAATTAGAGAAGAGGAATACAAAGAAGCTGAGGCACAGAGAGAAAAAAATCTCTAAGAATGAAACAATATTGAGAGAAATGTGTGACCAATCCAAACAGAACAACATTCTCATTATAGGGGTACGAGAAGAAGAAGACAGAGAAAAAGGGATAGAAAGTGTCATTGAGGAGCTAATTGCTGAAAACTTTCCCCAATTTGGGGAGGGAGATAGTCTCTCAAGCCATCAAGATGCACAAATCTCCCAATAAAAGGGACACAAGGAAGACAACATCAAGACATATAATAAAATGGTAAACATTGAGGATAAAGACACACTTACAAAAGCACTTAGAGAGAGAAAAAAGATCACATACTAAGGAAAACCCACGAGGCTATCATCAGATTTCTCAACAGAAACCTTACAGGCCAAAGGGAGTGGCATGATATATTTAATGCAATGAAGCAGAAGGACCTTGAACCAAGAATACTCTATCCAGTAAGATTATCATTTAAATGTGAAGGAGGGATTAAACAATATTCAGATAAGCAAAAGCTGAGAGAATTTACCTCCCACAAACTACCTCTACAGGGCATTTTGGAGGGACTCCTATAGATGGAAGTATTCCTAAGGCTAAACAGATGTCATTCAAGGGAAGACAAAGAGTACAGAATATGATTCATAACATACAAAGAATGGAGGAGGAAGAAAAAGGAGGAAAAAAAAGAGAGAACCTTTACATTGAGATTGTAATAGTATACAAAATAAGTTAAATTAGACTGTTAGATAGTAAGGGAATTGCCCTTGAACCTTGGGTAACCACAAATACAAAGCCTGCAATGGCAATAAGTACATACCTATCGATAATCACCCTAAATGTAAATGGTCTGAATGAACCAATCAAAAGACATACTGAATGTATAAAAAAACAACACCCATCTCTATGCTGCCTACAAGAGACTCACTTCAAACCCAAAGACATACACAGACTAAAAGTAAAAGGATGGAAAAAGATATTTCATGCAACTAATAGGGAGAAAAAACCACGAGTTGCAGTACTTGTATCAGACAAAATAGACTTCAAAACAAAGAAAGTCACAAGACACAAAGAAGGACATTACATAATGATAAAAGGGTCAGTCCAACAAGAGGATATAACTGTTATAAATATCTATGCACCCAACACAGGATCACCTACATATGTGAAACAAATACTAACAGAATTAAAAGTGAAATAGAATGCAATGCATTCATTTTGGGAGACTTCAACATACCACTCACACCAAAGAACAGATCAACCAGACAGAAAATAAGTAGAGACACAGACACTGAGCAACGTATTAGAACAGATGGACCTAAAAGACATCTACAAACACTCCATCCAAAAGAAACAGGATACACATTCTTCTCAAGTGCACATGGAACATTTTCAAGAATAGATCATACACTAGGCCACAAAAAGAGTCTCAGTAAATTCAAAAAGACTGAAATTGTACCAACCAGCTTCTCAGATCAGAAAGGTATGAAACTAGAAATAAATTCCTCAGAGAAAATAAAAAAGCCCACAAACACATGGAGGCTTAATAACATGCTCCTAAATAATCAATGGATCAATGACCAAATAAAAACAGAAATCAAGCAATATATGGAGACAAATGACAACAATAATTCAACACCACAAAATCTGTGGGACGCATCAAAGGCTGTGCTAAGAGGGACATATATTGCAATACAGGCTTACCTCAGGAAAGAAGAACAATCCCAAATAAACTGTCTAAACTCACAATTAATGAAACTAGAAAAGGAAGAACAAATGATGCACAAAGTCAGTAGAAGGAGGGACATAATAAAGATTAAAGAAGAAATGAGTAAAATTAAGAAGAATAAAACAACAGAAAGAATCAATGAAAGCAGAAGCTGGCTCTTTGAGAATATAAGCAAAATAGATAAAGCCCTAGCCAGACTTATCAAGAAAAGAAAGAGAGTCTACACACATAGATAGAATCAGAAATGAAAAAGGAAAAATCACTATGGACACCACAGAAATACAAAGAATTATGAGAGATTACTATGAAAAATTACATGCTAACAAACTGGATAACCTAGAAGAAATGGACACCTTTCTAGAAAAATACAACCTTCCAAGGCTGACACAGGGAGAAACAGAAAATCTGAACAGACCAAGTACCAGCAAAGAAATTGAATTGGTAATCAAAAAAGTACCTAAGAGCAAAACTCCTGAACCAGATGGTTGCACTGCAGAATTGTATCAAACACTTAGTGAAGACCTAATACCCATTCTCCTTAAAATTTTCCAAAAAGTAGAAGAGTAGGGACTACTCCCAAACTCATTCTGTGAGGCCAACATCACTCTGATACCAAAACCAGGCAAAGACACCACAAAAATAGAAAATTACAGACCAATAACCCTGATGAACATAGATGCAAAAATACTCAACAAAATATTAGCAAACTGAATTCAAAAATACATCAAAAAGATCATCTGTCATGATCAAGTGGGATTCATCCCAGGAATGCAAGGATGTTACACATTCAAAAGTCCATCAACATGATCCACTACATCAACAAAAAAATGACAGAAACCACATGATCATCTCCATAGATGCTGAAAAAGCATTCGACAAAATTCAGCATCCATTCATGATAAAAACTCTCAACAAAATGGGTATAGAGGGCAAGTACATCAACATAATAAAGACCATATATGACAAACCCACAGCCAGCATTATACTTAACATCGAGAAGCTGAAAGCTTTTCCTTTAAGATCGGCAACAAGACAAGGATGCCCACTCTCCCCACTTTTATTCAACAGAGATCTAGAGGTTCTAGCCATGGCAATCAGACAACACAAAGAAATAAAAGGCATCTAGAATGGTAAGGAAGAAGTCAAACTGTCCCTGTTTGCAGATGACATGCTATTGTACATAAAAATCCCTAAAGAATCCACTCCAATACTAATAGATCTAATATCCGAATTCAGTAATGATGTGGGATACATAATTAATATACAGAAATGTGTTGCATTTCTATACACTAACAGTGAAGTAGCAGAGAGAGAAATCAGGAAAAGAATTCCATTCACAATTGCATCCAAAGGAATAAAGTACCTAGGAATAAGCCCAACCAAGGAAGTAAAAAACCTGTACTCTGAAAACTACAAGACACTCATGAGAGAAATTAAAGAAGATACCAATAAATGGAAATACATCCCATGCTCATGGATAGGAAGAATTAATATTGTCAAAATGGCCACCCTGCTTAAATCAATATACAGATTCAATGCAATCCCTATCAGAATACCAACAGCATTCTTTAATGAACTAGAGCAAATAGTTCTAAAATTCATATGGAACCACAAAAGACCCCGAATAGCAAAGCAATCCTGAGAAGGAAGAACCAACTGGGGGGCATGATGCTCCCTGGCTTTAAGCTCTACTACAAAGCTACAGTAATCAAGACAAATTGGTATTGGCACAAGAACAGAACCACAGACCAATGGAACAGACTAGAGAGTCCAGATATAAACCGAAGCATACATGGTCAATTAATATACAGTAAAGGGGCCATGGGTATACAATGAGGAGATGACAGCCTCTTCAGCAGCTGGTGTTGGCAAAACTGGACAGCTACATGTAAGAGAATGAAACTGGACTACTGTCTAGCCCCATACACAAAGGTAAACTCAAGGTGGATCAAAGACCTGAATGTAAGTCATGAAACCATAAAACTCTTAGAAAAAAACATAGGCAAAAATCTTTTGGACATAAATATGAGCATCTTCTTCATGAACATATATCCCTGGGTAAGGGAAACAAAAGCAGAAATGAATAAGTGGGACTATCTCAAACTCAAAAGCTTCTGTACCGCAAAGGACACCATCAATAGAACAGAAAGACATCCTACGGTATGGGAGAATATATTCATCAATAGCATATCCTTTAACAGGTTGACATCCAAATTATACAAAGAGCTCATGCACCTCAACAAACAAAAAACAAATAAACCATTTAAAAAATTCCCAGAGGACCTGAACAGAAGCTTCTCCAAATAACAAATTCAGATGGTCAACAGGCACATGAAAAGATGCTCCACATCGCTAATCATCAGACAAATGCAAATTAAAACCATAATGAGTTATCACCCTACACCAGTTAGGAGGGCTGCCATCCAAAAGACAAACAACAACAAATGTTGGCGAGAATGTAGAGAAACGGGAACCCTCCTTCACTGCTGGTGGGAATGTTAACTTGTTCAACCATTGTGGAAAGCAGTATGGAGGTTCTTCAAGAAAGTCATAATAGAAATCCCATTTGACCCAGGAATTCCACTCCTAGGAATTTACCCTAAGAATGCAGCAGCCCAGTTTGAAAAGACATATGTACCCCTATGTTTATCACAGCACTATTTACAATAGTCAAGAAATGGAAGCAACCTAAGTGTCCATCAGTAGATGAATGGATAAAGAAGATGTGATACATATACATAATTGAATATTATTCAGCCATAAGAAGAAAACAAATCCTACTGTTTGCAACAATATGGATGGAGCTAGAGGGTATTATGCTCAGTGAAATAAGCCCGGCAGAGAAAGGCAAGTGTCAAATGATTTCATTAATCTCTGGAGAATAAGAACAAAGGAAAAACTGAAGGAACAAAACAGCAGGAGACTCACAGAACCCAAGAACGGACTAGTAGTTACCAAAGGGAAAGGAACTGAGGAAGATGGGTGGGAAGGGAGGGATAGGGGGAAAAAGGGGTATTACGATTAGCACACATAATGTAGCAGTGGAGGGGACACGGGAAAGGCAGTAATTACAGAGAAGACAAGTAGTGATTCTATTGCATCTTACTACGGTGATGGACAGTGGCTGTAATGGGGTATGTGGTGGGGACTTGATAATAGGGGCCATCTAGTAACCATAATATTGCTCATGTAATTGTACATTAAAAATTGCAAAAAAAAGAATTGAACTTTGTAGACTGAATTAGAAGATTTGAGAATATTTTGGAATTTCTGAATTTTGAATGAGCAAAGTTAACGTATTTTAGTGTATGTATGTCCGGTATTTTATATACTACATTTGAATTTGGCTTTTTGTCACTATTTAATTCATTCAACAAGCATTATTTCAGTCTCACTGTTAAAACATGATCCTCCCATGTTCTTGGGGATCGTCCTTGCTCTGGTTATCTTTCAACTCCCTGGTCTCTTTGCTTGCTTCTCGTCCTGAGCCTCTAAATTGTAGAGCACCTTAGGTTTTGTTCACATCAATTTCTCTTCCTTTTCTACACTGTTATCTGTAATGGTATTACCCTTTCTCAAGGCTTTCCATACCATCTGTGTGTCAATGATCCTCAAATTTTATCTTCAACTTCAGTCATACTATAGGTAGTAATTCATTTCAAAATCTCAGTCAAGAGTAAAGGGTAGACTGGTGGGGTCTGTAGATGAAGACAGGAGTTTGCATCAAATCCAGTGGCGCCCCTTTGATGTGTTCATGTTAGTTATATTCTTTATTTAAGAGAATTGTGAAAAATCTGTATTCTTTATTAATTCCTCCATGTTTATAGTATTAATCTATTCCTCATGTTGTGAGCCTCTGTATTGTTTTCCTAGGCCTGTCATAAGAAGTAACCATAAATTTGGTGGGTTAAACAACAAAAATTAATTTTCTCATAGTTCTGGATGCTAGAAGTCTGAAGTGAAGGTATGGGCAGGGCTTTGCTGTCCCTGATGCTCTGCAAAAGAATCCTTCCTTGTGTTCCCATAGCTTCTGCTGGCCCCTGGCAGTCCTTGGCATTCTTTGGTTTGTAGCTGTGTCATGCCAGTCGCTACCTCTGTGTACACATGGACTTTTACTCTGTGTGTCCTCTCGTCTTCTTAAGAGGATATGAATCATTGGATTTAGGGCGCGCTCTAATCCAGTATGACTTCATCTTAATTATTTCTGCAAAAGACCCTATTTCCAATGTTCTGGATGAGCATGAATTTTTGGAGGACACTGACACCACTATACTGTAGTTTGCCCATGCCAGATACTCAATATGAGAGGCAGCTATCCTGGGGAGTTGCAGTGTACAATCTAGAGAATGGCTGCCAGAATGCCTCTTCCAAGCATGTGGTCATGGGCATGTTGCTCAGTTGCTCTGTGCTTCAGCTTCCTCATGTGAAAAATAGTGCCCATCTCATGAAGTTTTTGTAAGGATTAAAATACTTAATACATACAAGGTGCCTAGCAGGAAGTAAGCACATTTTAGTGACAATGGCTATCTCAGTCAGTCTTCTTGCTTAATAGGCTTATGATGATGCTTTCCTGAAAACTTTCTCCCAATTTCATTCCTCCTCTCCCCCTTTCTTATCTTCCCTATTATTTCATTGTTTCTCTTCCTCACTGTAATCATTTGTGAGGTGTTGCAAGAGGTACCCTGCAATAGAGCAGATACCCTTTGCCCGCCTTCCAGCACAGTATGGACTGACCCAAGCAGAAGTCTCTGCAGGGCTGGGTGGCTGGAGACTGTGAGTTTTCTTGTGTTCCCTGATGCTTGTGGTTGCATGGGACCCCTGAAGTGTTAATTAATTTTCATATTTCTATGGAAGTTACTTCTGTAGCTGGAACAGAGTTTCAGAGCTGGGTTGCAAAGATGCATTCTCGTTCACTACTACCCTCATAGGAAACTGTACTTGAAGGTTCCGTGTAATTTTTCAGAGCCTGTAAGAGGCACCCTAGATTTCCAAAGTGAGTTTAAAACCTGTTTCCAGGTCTAGCACTGGAGCTCTTGGGACATATTCACACTAAAGATTCTGGGGTTTCTTTAGACTGTATGCCTTGCAAGGCTGAGGAAGATTTATGGCAACTAAGGAACCCTGGGTTGAAAGAAGGTGCTTTCATCTTTCCTCTGAGAACTTTCTGGCTTCAGTAAAAGAGAAATCATTTCATAGTATGCCTCATTGTATATTCTTTGCAGTATTTTTTTTTCAAAAATAAAAAAAAAGACACACCAAGTATCTCAGGTAATAATGCTCTCAGCTTACTCTGGGACTCTGATGTATTCATTGAAGTAAATTCAAGTTTTGTATTCTTCCCTGCCTGTAGGGACAATGGAAAAAATTAGGCTCAATCAAGCCAAATAGAGTATATACATCAGTTTGGGGGCTCAGTATAATATGTAAATGTGTGTTTTTGATATAATTGCTTATTTTTACTAAATTAAAAAATTCAGCAAACTTTGGAATTAAACCATAACATTAAAAATTTCATACATTTAGTTTAAATATTCTTATTGATAAAAAAAGAAAAATTATATTAAATTATCCAGTAGTTACATCAACCACCTTATACTGTAATCCTGCTTTTTTTAAATATTCAGTACATACTGTTATATTCAACACAGACTAGTTTCTTGTCTTTGCACAGTGGGATGAGCTGAGAAAAAGTACTCATTCATTCACAAATGTTTGTCTAGAGTGTATTTTATTGAGTTGGTGCCAGCCTCTGAGATGAATGAGACTCAAACTTTTGCTTAGTGAATCTAGAAGAGAACTGATGTGTGAACCATTAAGTTAAAATACACGGTGAAAAGGACAAGAGATGGCAATGATTAACTCGATCTAGGAATGAAAGTAGGGAGAAGTTTGCTAAGAGGAGGTGACACCTGAGCTGTGTTTTGACATAAAGGAAGCTTGTCAATTGATGTGAGCAGAGAGGTGCCATGCATCACGTAGTATCACAGTGTATTTAAGAACTACAAACAACTCGGTGTTGCTGGAGTTTATAGTACATGGTTGTTCTGTCTCCAGGACTCCTCTAGTATCCATGGTCTTTGGTGTAGTTTGTGGAAATTCAGGAAAATTTTTTGATCTCATGCTTGCCAAATCATTTGAATAAATAACGGTATCAAATTAATATTTGCAGAAATGAAAGTATATCAAACCCTCATAATTGATACCACGGTATTAGAGAATTGAAAAGTATTAGATAATACTACAACCACAGCATTTTCCATCACCCTTCTGCTTTAGTACATCTATATGGTTTACTTCCACTAGTAATGGTGGCTCACCATGGCAGTAGTTCTGGATCTTGGGCAGTGGTAATGGCCATATAGAGGGGTATATTTTTTAAGGTCAGTCTAGTTCTTGTAATGATAAATGTCCAAACAGAAATGATTAACACACTAGGTATCTATTTCTCACCTAAGTGAAGTATAGAGTGAGACTTTTTGCCTGGTAACAGTATTGGGTGGGTGCAGGTTAGGTGGGAGGGAGACAGCTTGGCTCCGTGTAGTTGCTCGTGGATCTAGGAGGATAGGTGCTCCACCCTTCAGCATGTAGCTTCCAGAGTTGCCTTGGGTGTCCCAGCCAAGTGCCATATGGGAGAAAAGAGAATATGAAGAAGGTCCATCAGCTTTTTATCTACCTATGCTCTGAAGTGAGACATATAACCTCTGCTCATGCTCCCTTGGTGAGAATCAGCCACAAGGCCTCCCCTAAATGCAAAGGAGGCTGGGGAATGTGGTCCCCTGATGGACAACTGCTTCTCAACACTATTGAAGATGACCACAGATCTTTGGTGGCTGACCAGCTGCTTTTGCAATCAGGTTGTATTAGAATCCCCAGGGGAAATAAGAGCATTTGGAAATAATATGTAGTTTGAGAAAGCCTTACAGGCAATTCTGATATGTTCTTTTAGGGCATTTTTATCTTCTCAACTTGAGTAGTAAAATCAGCCAAATGTCATCCTTTGCAGATATGGGTTCTGGAATTCAGGGAGAGTAAGTCTTAGTTAAATGTTGAATTTTGACTTAGCATTTCATGTACATCATTCTGAGTTTGATTTTTCCACCAGTCATAGTATGCTTATTATTGGTTTTTACTTTTCTAGCCAATTTTTAAAGTCCATTTTCCTTAAAATTGTTTAGAATTTTTGCAACTCCTGGAAAAAAATTACTTTTAAAATAATTCAAAAATTATATTGCTTTTGGGAGAGGTGAAAATCCTTGGATTCAAGAGGATTTGATTTAATTTTTTTATTTGAACATAATTTTAGTTGCAGTTAGTAAAGATTCCATTAGGAAATAATTTCCATGTAGACAACACATGTGTCTCATTTGGCTTATAAGCAGATATTGAGTGTACTTTCTGCTTTCCATCTCCATTTCCACATCATATGCTGTGACATTTACATTATTAACTTATAAACTTACTTATCTAAGAGGCAGTAATGAGTCTTAAGATTAACAACAGCAGCAAAAACCCTTGGAATGAGATACAGAATTTCTGCCACTCCTGATAATTTTTTTGAGTTTGGGAAACTCACTTCCTCTCTATCTCTTGTAAGGATTGGAACTACAGTTGCAAACCTGTAGGAGCAACAGGTTTGAATGTCAAATTACCAGTTCCCTTAGAGTTATTTGATTTAAGTAGGTAATCTTTGCTCTGCTTTCTCAAGACCCTCTGTCAAAGAATGGTGAAGAGATGTGCCAAGCAACAGATGGGGTTTATAAGATGCTTTCTGGTCACTGTTTCATTGTCTTATGTTCATTCTCACTAATTAGTTCACTGTGTGTGTGTGTTTATAGCCTACTGTGTCTCAGGCTCTGTGATAAGTGCCAGGTGGAGGTGGTGGGCACAGAGTGCTCTCATGGAGTTTATGTTTTAGTGCAGCACTGTTCAACAGTACTTTCTGCAACGTGGAAATGTTGCGCCTCTGTGTTGTTCAGCGTGGTAGCTGCTAGCCACATGTGGCTGCTGAGAATTTGAAATGCAGCTAGTGCAGCTGAGGAAGTGATTTCTTAATTCTTATTTAATTTTAATTAAGATAGCTACATTTGCTGGCTAATGGCTGTCTTAGTGGAGAGTGCCAGTCTAGGGGAAAAATGTACATTATTTAGATAATCAGACCACAAAATGTAAAACTTGATAAGTGGTGTGAAAGAGACATGTGATACTTTCAGGAGTTTATTTGACTTATACAGGCAGGTCATTAAAAGCTTACATTTGGGTGATAGAAATGGAGAGAGACAGACACATTTGAAGGGTATATACAGTATAAAATGGACAGGATCTGGTGGTGCTTATGAAAATTTGGGTGAAGATAGGTGCTTTCAAAAGGTCTTCTAGATTTCTTGCTTATACTGCTGAGGAGATGAGGCCTATTCATTAAGAGAGAGGACAATGAAAAAGGACCAGGTTGGGTGAAGAAAATGAGCTTTGTTTTGTAATACTGGATTGGAATATATAGGCCTGAAACACAGAATAGAGCTTGGGGCTGGACATAGACATTTGATGGTTGAAGGTATGAGCAAGAATGTGCTCACTTAGAGAGCATTAACTGGGGTGATGACAGGGCCCGGGACTGAGGTGAGGACTCCAGTGCTTAACGGCAGGTAATCATGTAAAGGACAAAAGTTGATGGATCTGAGAGAACTAAGGAGTCAATGAACTTGAGGTCTTGAATGAACTATGAAGTCAGATAATGGTCTTAGTGGATTCAGTTGAATGAGTAAACTTGGAGGAGAGGAGGTGATGGCTTTTAAAAAGATGTTTAAGTAATTTCTGAGATGGAACATTTGGGGATGATAATATTCAAGATCTGTCTATGGGAATGGATGACCAAAATAAAGGAGAGAAGCTGGCATGGAGATTAAGGGGAAAAGAGATCATATAGGTTAATTAAAGTGAAAATATATTTAATCCCATTTGACTAAACAGTCTAAAATTCTTATTAGAATTGTAAGGTGTTAAAATGTGTTTCATAATGTGCATATATTTAAGTAGTAATACATACAGTGTAAGAAAATCATTTGTTATGGATCATACAATAACCTTTAGGGAGGTTTTAATTAAGATTTCAAGTTTTGCTATAAAAAGTCATTTCAAAATTATTAGAAATAATTTATCTCATTATTAAAAAATTTGTGTGACCGCCTCTACCTTGGTGGGTACCAATAATAAAATGCCTTGAATTTTGGATCTGTCGCCTTGAAGGTATTATTGTAAATTAAACCACCTGTCCATGCTTTGAAATCTTTAAAATTGAGTGTTTGACCTTCCATCTTTCATTGGCATTGACTGTTTTTAGATGCCCTTACTTTTTTTCTTCCTTTTTATAATTAACTAAAACCATAACCTGGAAAGAACATGAGATACTTGATTCTTACCCTGAAAAAGCCATTGAAGTTTTAATAGCTTCAGGGAAATAGATGGTTATCAAAAACATTTGGAATAATTTGAACTAATTCTCACCCCTTCCCCCATGCTTGCAAAAAACACACAGAAACTGACCTTTCTTGTTTGGGCTAGTTTATAAAATATAATTATAAAATTATTTTTAAAAATAATTTGAATATAATTGTCCAGTTTAACAAATGTTACATCTTCTCTAGCCTCTCTTTTAATAGTTTTGAAATCAATATACATTTAGCTAACATAGTGAAGATATTAGTATAAAGAAATTATATAAATGTTAGCATAAAAGAAAATATAAACTTTGATTTATGATTTTATTTGATCAGTTTATTCACAGTCACCACTTGTTTGTATATGTTTGCAGTCACACTTGATCATCTTAACAACTCCGCAAATAACAATGGAAGGGTTTTTCCATTAAATTATTTTAAAATGAAAGATACTATTCTTTAATTCTGCTCAAATTTAAGTGTTGTGGCAATTCTATTAAAATTGTACAAATATGTACACATCATAATACATTAGTAAGAAAGTAGGTCCTTTATTCTCATGTGTAGCATCATCTTAAATGGTAGATGACCAACAGTGTAGTTTTACTCATTATTCACAAAGAAATGCAACTTCTACCTTTAATGGATTTAAACTTCCCTATGAGCTCAATCTTGCTGACACCTGGCTATTAAAAATATAATTTTGCCAGTAAATGGTATTTTAGCCTCATCTGAATTAAGCCACTTATGATTGACTGATTCTGTTGGGTATAAATAGTTAATCTATTTTCTCTTTACCCTTCCCATATTACTGTGTAAGATGACATCTGTACCTGTCACAGGGAACTTAACTTCCATGACAATGAGTCTATTCAGTGTTCTCTGCATTGTTGTGAGTTCTCTGTTGTTTGAAGCCTGGTTGCTAAGAGTCTAGACATGAGTTTGTTGAGAGGTGTCTTGTTCTTTCTGGGCTTTTGGACCAGCATGCAGATATGAGCCACTGAAGCCCATGATCCCAGCCATTTAAAGACTCAGATGCAGCCCTTTGTCCTGAACCTAGGCCTCTGCCATTCCACAACCATCTCAGCTAGGTAAACCTTTCAGTAGGACCTGTGGAAGTTCTGAAACCCTTGCAAGTCATGCCCAAAGCCTGGATACCCTGAAGCACTGCCTTAGGTATATTTGTCACCACCCTTTTCCAAGCTGCTTATTATTCCCATGTCATGTAGGATATGGAGTTGAACTGGTAATTGGTCTTCTAAGGGATTGCTTTCCTACTGCTATGCTATGAACCATAATAAGAAATAGATTTAAAACTATGGTCAAGCATGGAAACAAAAATTTCACAAACCATTACTGGCATAATTCAGAGATATGCAGATTGGGTCCAGACAATTGCAATAAAGTGAATATTGCAATAAAGTGAGTCAAATGAATTTTTTGGTTTTCTAGTGTATATACAAGTTAATGTTTACACTATACTGTAGTTTATTAAGTATACAATGGTATTATGTATAAAAATTCTACATACCTTATAAAAAATACTTTCTTGCTAAAAAATGGTAACCACCATCTTGAGCTTTCAGTGAGTCTTAATCACTGATCATAGGTCACCATAACAAATATAATAATTAAAAAATTTGAAATATTTGCAAATTAGTAAAATGTGATACAGAGACATGATGCGAGCAGATGCTGTTGGAAAAGTGGTACTGATAGATTTGTTCAATGCAGGGTTGCCACAGACCCTCCATTTGTTAAAAACACAATATCTGTAAAAATACCCCCAATATCTGCAATAAAGTGAAGCACAATAAAATGAGATATGCCTGTAACTATTCTTGCTACTTGATATACAACTTGATATTTTCTATATTATCCTAATATATTTTTTTAAATGTACTTATGACCTGGTAAATTGATTTGTGACCTAACAGATCTTCACCAAAAGTTTAATAAACATTGGCTTTAGAGGCCTTCAGCCTCCCCCAGATGTGAGCCTCTAGATGAGATTTTCTTTGGGTGCCTTATACCTCACTGGCTGTTTTAACAGAGACACTTCTTTACTCACCCTCCCATTCTAATCCCGTAAAAGGTGAAGGCCAATAGCTGGTTTTGTGAGGTCAGTTAAATTAAATCTCCTTGCTCTCTATCTCTTTGCTTCTCATTTTCTCCCATGGTCAAAAGGTGCAGACCTTCCTTCTGTGTGTTGGGGACTTCCATTTTATCACAGGTTGAGCTGTATGTTATGGGTAAACTCTGTGATCCAGTCATCTAACCCTTGATATGGAGGTGGATATTATCAATAAAAATAAGTTACATTTTACACTCCCAGACTCCAAGCTATACTACAAAGCCACAGTAAACAAAACAGTATGGTACCAGCACAAGAACATACCCATAGATCAATGGAACATAATAAAGAGCCCAGAAAAAACCCTTGCATATACAGTCAATTAATATATGAAATGGAGCCATGAATATACAATGGGGAAAAGACAATCTCTCTAACAAATGGTGTTGGGAAAACTGGACAACTACATACAAGACAATAAAAGTATTACTATCTAATTCCATATATAAAAGTAAACTTGAAATGGATTAAAAACCTAAATGTAAGACATGAAACCATAAAACTCTTAAAACATGGGCAAAAATCTATTGAACATAAGCATGAGCAGTTTTTTTCTGGACACTTTTCCCAGGTAAAGGAATCAAAATAAAAAATGAACAAGTGGGAATACATCAAACTGAAAAGCTTCTCTACAGTAGAGGACACCATCAGCAGAACAAAAAGGCAACCTACAGTATGGGAGAATATATTCATAAACTATTTATCTGATAAGGGGTTAACATCCAAAATACATAAAGAGTTCATACACCTCAACACCAAAAAAGAACAACTCGATTAAAAAATGGGCAGAGGACCTGAACAGACATTTCTTCAAAGAAGAAATACAGATGTTCAACAGGCACAGGAAAAGGTGCTCCACACTGCTAATCATCAGGGGAATGCAAATCAAAGCCTTAATGTGATATCACCTCACACAAGTCAGAATGGCCACTATCCAAAAGAAAATAAATAGTAAGTGTTGGCAAGGATGTGGAAAAAAGGGAACCCTCCTATATTATTGTTGGGGATGTAAATTGGTGCAACCATTGTGGAAAGCAGTATGGAGATTACTGAAAAAACTAAAAATAGAAATACCATTTGACCAAGTAATTCCACTTCTAGGAATTTACCTGGAGAAAACAAAATCTCTGGTATGAAAAGATATGTGTATTCCTATGTTTATCACTGAATTATTTATAATATCCAAGGTATGGAAGCAACCAAAGCATTCAACAACAGATGAATAGATAAAGAAGATGTGGTACATATACACAATGGAATATTACTCAGCCAGGAAAAGAAAAGAAATCCTGCCATTTGCAACAACGTGGATGGACATAGAGGATATTAAGCTCAGTGCAATGAGCCAGGCAGAGAAAGACAAATACCATGTGATTTTACTTATTTGTGGAATATAAAAACAAAACAAAATGAACAAAACAGTAGACTCAGAGGCACTGAGAAGTGACTGGTAGTTTCCATGGGGGAGGGGTTGGGGTGGGTGAGGGGGATAAAGGGACACAAAAACCCCAATCATCAAAGTTGGTCATGGGGACGGTAGAGCAACATGGAGAATATAGCCAATGGTTCTGTACCATCTTCCTATATTGACAGATAGTGACTGCACTAGTGGGGGTGAGGATTTAATAATGCGATTGTTGAACCACTGTGTTGTAAACTTGAAACCAATATAATATTGTGTACCAACTATACTTCAATAAAAAAAAAGAAAAATATATGTTTGCTTTAATTTTCTAAATGTTACCCAAAGATCGTGATTAGGATCTTGCTATTATATTTGGAGATACTTTGAGTCATTTTTGTCTACTCTGGAAAAAGTTGGTGAATGAAGCTGGGGACAGTATTGTTATTTTGCTATCATATTCTTTATTCTATTCTTTGAAAGTAATTATCTTTTAATTATTTGTGGACTCATAATTCTTTAAAATTTATATTGGATTATTGTGCCACTAGTGGAAAAGTATGTTTTTGCAAGTTTCCACCATCTTTGGGTTTAGAATTCCCAGGAGATCCTTCAAACACAATTTTATGTGAGGTTTAAAAACAGATGTGGGAGCCTTATTTATCTCATAATTGGAAGTTTGTACCGTTTAACTCCCTTGTCCAATTTTGCCCACTCCCAACCCCCTGCCTCTGGTAACTGCCAACCTGTTCTTTGTATCTATGATTCTGGTTTTTATAAGTCTGGGGATGTATGTACAGCACGGGGACTATAGCTAACAGCACTGTGTTGTATATTTGAAAGTGATGAGAGTAGATCTTAAAAGTTCTCATAACAAAAAGAAGTTTATAGCTATATGTGGTGATAGATATTAACTTGATGGTGGTGGTCATTTCACAATGTATGTGTATATATATAGAAAATCATCTTGTACATCTAAAACTAATACAAGATTATGTGCCAGTTATATCTTAATTTTAAACAAGGGAATCATTAAACACCACACAACCAGATGTGGTGGGTACACTGAAAAAAGAGGAAAAGGGATATTAATTGTTTTCTATGTTAGTTAAAAGGCTTTCTGACAAATTTTTCCAAATGTAACAATGAACAAAGCCACTTTCTCAACACACAAGGAAACTCCGTTCTATGGAGCAATTATTCCAGCTTCTTTTACAAATGTAAAATATTGCCCAGAGTTTTTAAGTTATTTATTGCTTTTTGATTATTTTTTTCTTGAAATGCTTATTGTCTCTTGTTAAATAACTACATTAATTATATAGCCAGGGCCCAGCTTCTCAACATTTTCCAGAAGAAGCCCTCAGCTTCCATTAAAGAGTTTTATGGAGGCTCCCCACACGTCAAATTTCACACAGCCACCTAACATTGGCTTTTTATAAAGGCCTTTGAATGTAATGCCAAGGCCTCCCACTAATTGTTTTATGGGCTCAGCGTGGGATTTGTATCCCTGACTGGGGAAGCCCCATGTTACAGGCCTGTGCGAGTGAGGAGTTGTCAAGCATACCCAGAAAGAGAACCAAAAAGAAAAATCCTTGTTAGCTGTATTGTTGTTGCCTAGGAGCATAAGCAGAACACAAAACATGCCAAATGCAGACTGATTTTAAACAGTGACCCCCATTTCAGCGAATACTCACTTCATTACATTTTTGGGAGAAAATCAAATGACAGCTCCATAATTAACTTGAGTGCTGATTTCAAAGTTTGGTGCTGGTAAATTATGGTTTTCCAAGTGGTAAAAACAAAAGACAACTAACTAAATATTTTTATGTGTTCTTTCAGGGAGAGAGTATTGATCATGATTATCTGTGAACATTTAGTCTTGAAATAATGTGTTCAAAGTTGTGTGCTTCATTATCCTCTGAAAATGTTAAGGAAGTGTGTTTTTACGTGCTGTTAACCATCACATTGCATATGTCTACACTAAAAAAAGGAACTTCTAGCTTTCAAGAGTTGTAGTGACAGATTTGAAGCTTCTCCTTCCCCAGGCCCTGACATTGCTTTTTCTCAGTCTCAAGCAATCTGCTTGGCATTCTGCAACACTTTCCTCTAGAGACTGAAACAGGTTATTTCTGAAGTACAGTATGACCTCAGAGAGTGCTTTTAGTTTGTTTAATGTTGACATGTGAACAGAATTATTAGAGCTACACTTCGGTAGGCCTAGAGTAGAAATCCTGTGTTCTGTAGGAAGATAAGTACTGTTTACTTTCTTGGAGGTTGATAGCATTAAAACTAAATGACATATTGAGATTCTTGTGAAATTTATAGTATCTTTTTGGAAGTTGGTGAAGGAGAAAAATAAGAGAGTTCTTTTTGTAACCAAAATATATTCATCTTAAACAAATATCTCACATTTCAAATAAAGACATTTCTGATTCTCTTTTTCTTAGCATATTTCTTATATCTCTGTATAACGTGGATATTCTTTGTGTGTACAGGATACTTATATGCTATTCTGTTAAAGTATTAATACAGTAGCAGTGTATAATGTATAGAGCAAAGCATAAGGAAAACATTGTGTATAAGTGCAAAATTAGTTTGGTTTTGCAAACCCAAAAAGTAATTTCAGTAGTTTGTTAATAGTTTTTTGTTAATACAGCTATTATTTTCATCCTTTCAAAGTTGGTCTTAGGATTGCAGATCTAAAGCAGACAGGTATCTTTAATGGTAATTTCCTCTTCAGTGTGACTCCAACACATTTTTATCTCAATTTTAATATATATTATAATTATATACATAAAATAATTTTAGTCAGCCTGCTAATTGTGTGAAAAATTACTCCTTAAAGCCAGATTTTATTTCTGGATGGCCCCTTGATATGTCTTCATTTTGAGTAAGAATCAATCTTCCATGAGCTCAAATTTGTCATTCGTTATTCTAACCTCAAATTTTATAATCTTTGAACCATTGCCAACGTTTCTGCACTAGGTTGTACTTAACTTTTCCCTTGTTTTCTGAAGGCCAAACTGCGTAGAGTTCTCTCCACTGTTTTTGTGCTGTCACTAGATTCTTACATCTCAATGGAACTCATATCAAAAGTACTACTTCTTTGACTTCTTTTCTAGTGTGGATTGCTCAAATGCTTATAATCATGCAAGATATCCTTGTGTATGATTATTACATCTTTGCACAGCTGGTCTTCTTCATCAGATACTTTCTTTATAATTATTCTATTGAATAGCCTTCTGTACCCTTTTATGAAGGTGATAGTGAAGTTTTAAAATGGAAAAAAAACCCAAACCAAAAATCAAAACTGTGCTACCTCAGTAATAGAATACATAATAGTGTTCTGCATTATTTTCAAGTAATATTACCAGTTAACACGTTTTTAATATTTTCTCAGTTCCAAATGCACTTTCATCTGTTTTTTAAAAATCTCTTAATCCTTTAGCAATGTATGTTATTCCTATTATGTTATTGCATAATATATATGCATTATGTTATTCCTATTTACAAATGAAAATATTGAGTCTTAAGAGAGTTAAGAAGCTATCTCTCACATAGCAAGTAAGCAGAGTTGGTATATGAATATGAGAGCTTTATGTATAATTTTCTGTTTATGAAGGTAAGTATTGACATAGAAGGGATTGTTTAGATATGCGGATTCATTTTTTGGTGATTGGTGTGTGGTTTGTAGAGATTACTCTAAGTAACTACTAATAGTAGATGCACAACAACTGAATGAATTCTAGAGCACTGGGCTCAGTTCCGACATTCCTGCCAGTGCTGAGAAATGATTGAAATGTTTTGGTTGTCGGTTTCTCACTTAGAAAAATAACGAATATATGTGATGTAAAAACTGGTTATCTACATGCAAGAGAATGAACCTGGAACAGTGTCTTACACCATACCCCCCAATCAACAGAAATCAACTCAAAGGGATTAAAGACTTAAACATAAATAACCCTGAAACTGTGAACTTCCTAGAAGAAACAGAGGGGAAAAGATTCATGACATTAATCCTGGCATTGATTCCATGGATATGACACCAAAAGTACAGGCAGTGAAAACAAAAATAAACAAGTGGGACCACATCAAACTGAAAAGCTTCTGCACAGTTAAGGAAACAATCAGCAGAGGTAGACCTACAGGATGGGAGAAAATATTTGCAAATCATGTGTCTGATAAGAATCTCCAAAATGTATAAGGAACTTCCATAGCTCCTTAATAACTTAATAGCAAAATATCTAATAACCCAATTAAAAAATTGACAAAGGACTTGAATAGACATTTCTCTAAAGAAGATATACAGGTGGCCAATAGGCAGATGAAAGAATGCTCAATGACACTAGTCATCAGGGAAATGCAAGTGAAAATAACAATTTCAACTCACACTTGTCAGGATAGCTATTATCAAAATAAAAGACAAGAAGTGTTGGAAAGGATGTGGAGAAATTGGAAGCCTTGCACACTGTTGATGGGAATGCACAGCGGTACAGCTGCTATGGAAGCTCCTCAAAGATTAAAAATAGAAATACCATATGATTCAGCCATCCCACTTCTGGGTATTTATCCAGATAATCGAAATCAGGATCTCAAAATGATCTTAGCTGTCCCATGTTCATTGCAGCACTGTTAGTAGTACCTAAGCTGTGGAAACAACTTAAATGTCCATGGGTAGACGAATACATAAAAATAATTTTAGACAGCCTGCTAATTGTGTGAAAAATTACTCCTTAAAGTCAGATTTTATCTCTGGATGGCCCCTTGATATGTCTTCATTTTGAGTAAGAATCAATCGTCCATGAGCTCAAATTTATCCTTTGTTATTCTAATCTCAAATGGTTAGAAATGTAAAGAAATGTGGTATATATGTACAATGGAATACTACTCAGCCTTAAAAAGAAGGGAGTCTGCAGTATGTGACAACATGAATGAACCTTGAGGACTTTATGCTGAGTGAAATAGCCACTTACAGAAAGACAAATACTACAAGATCCTACTTACGTGGGGTATCTAAATTAGTCATTTGTAGAATCAAAGCATGGAATGGTGGTCACCAGGGATTGGGCAAAGGGAGAAATGAGTTACAATCACAGGCCTGAAGTTTCAGTTAAGCAAGATGAATAAGCTCTAGAAGTCTGCTGAACAACGTTGTGCCTATAGTCAACAATACACTTAAAATTTGTAAAGACGATAGATCCCATGTTAAGTGTTATCACAATAAAATAACGTTTAACAAAAAAGGAAAAGCATATGAACAAAAGATAAGTTTAGATTAACTATTTTTTTTTTCAGATACGAAGCTCTTTGTTCAAATGAAGTTTTTTTCCAGATGCCATTTTTGTAGAATAGATAAAATCAGACATGTTCTTCTTGGAGATGTAATAGCGGGAGGAAGGAGTGGCTATAAAACTTCCTTTGCTTTCTCTGCCCCTATCCTTTGGCAGTTTGAAATGTGCTATATTAGGTGATCTTGCAGCTCTAAGATAATTTGGCTCTGAATCTGTTTGACCATGACCTCTGAAAGGTCTGGGCTTTAGGAAAATCTGCAGTATGGAGCTAAATAACGCAATGAGTAAACTGCTCTTTGAGGTGCTGCCTTCAGCACTTTGTGGTTTCCAGTTACAGGATCTAATGTAAGGATGTTCTGTCCTGACTAATATGTATTGTTTTGGGGACTGTGGTATTCTCTTTCATTTTTGGAAGAAATTCCTCTTTCTGGGAATGATTTTCCTTTTATTTCTTGCCTTTAGGCATTTAAAACATTTACTTGACACATCTGTATTACTTCTATGTGGCAACTATAGTTCACCTTTCTAGGACAAGCAAGGTAAAGTTGGAGCTTTGCAGTTAATGAAATCACCCTATTATCTCAACTACTTCCTTGTAATGACTTCTTGCCCTTGTATTTCAAGGCAATATTTACTGTACTCATAGATTGGAGCAAAATAATATATATTTTTTGCTTTACATTTTGCCATCTCAGTATTACACAATATGAAGTAGATGGGAAAGTATTAAGAGCCTATTGGGATATCTGTTCCACTACCACCTTAATTTGGAATACTAATACTTATCATTTTGCTTCTTTTCACAGTAAATATATTCTTGTTTAATGTACCATATCTCAAAATAGGGACTATAATAAAGGACAAAGCAAAAGTCTCAGGTTAGGATCGGAATGTGTCCCAGACATGGTTGGTAGGGTGGACTGTTTGGTTGACTCCCCAACCTTTATTTGCCACCTCTACCAAGAGCCTGTGGTTTCCTTCTGAGTATCCTTGAATTTCCAGGGAAGCTGACTTCACTTGCTGCATTGAGTTTAGATCAAGACAATGTATTTCATCCTTCTGGCTCCAGTGATGTTTGCAGGGTGGTCATATGACCTAAGCCAGTTCAAAGTGAACCAAAAAGCTTTGGTTGAGCATTTTAGAACATTGGTTTCTTCCTTGGTGAACTTGAACAAGGGGAATATTTGCCATAGGAAATCTTGGGCTCTGTGTTAGAAAAATGAACTAAAATGGTATAATGGAGAAACGGGTCCTTGTTTATGTCATGGAATCATTGGATCAAGCCTTACAGTATGGGAGCCAATAAATCTCTTGTGTGTAAATTATTTTGAATAAATCAGTGACACTGAATGAATTTTGTCTGATAAATCCTTTGGTACTTTTGCCCGGACTTTCCTAATTTATTTTACTTTCCTAGAAGAAAAGTAATTGCCTGCTTTCCAGACTCCATGAATGTGGATTTCTCTGATGCCTTATACAAAACAGCATAAATGTCATAGACTGTTAGTCAATTTCACAACATATGATAGCCTCTCTCCTTTTTTACTGCAGAAATTCATTATTTTAGAGATGCAAGTTTTGAGAAAGAGATGGGCATAGGAATGATGAACAGTGATCATTTCCTCATTATATATAATTAAGAAACAACACATGACCGTAAGGAAGCTAAGAATTCATAATGCCCAAATTAGCAATCTGTCCCAGTATAAATCAGTTAATTTTGCTGCTGTTTCTAAAATAACGTACCGGCTTCCTGACTTTAGCCAGCTGTATCCTAAATGTTAATAGTTAAAATAATTATTTGAGAATAGTTTCACAGATCAGCCCAAATCTTTCCCCTAGTGTTAGAAAAACGACTCAGAGCAGATGCCTTAAAGATATTCTAAGAGACCATGTCAAATTCACATGTAAAGATAGCACAGAAATGCTTCGGAACTTGGACGTGGTCCTGGGGGAATTTTAATTACAGTTTGGATATTCATAAGGACATTAACCATCTATTCAGAAAGATAAGGTAAAGAACCAAGTAAAATTTTAAGACTGAGTGAGTGATGATGGGTTGGGCGGTAGGGGTGTATTGAGGGGAAATAATTTACTGGATTGTGCCAAACGGTGACAGGCAGCAATCAGGGCTTTATAAGAACTCAGTGAATGGTAATTTGCAGCAATCCAATTTCATGCAGCAAAGATTACCTGCAAGGCACAAATTTGTCTTTTTCCCTTTTTCCTTTTTGTTTTGAAAATGACAGATTTGATAAGCGTGACTCGATGATGAATGACTTTGTGAAATACTATTTATGAGAAATAGGTGTATTCCCCCAGATTGCACTGTAGGACATTTAGTGATTTTTCTTCTGCACAGATGTCTTATAGATTTTGCAAGTTTTGTATCAAACTCTTCTTGGTCTTGACCATAAAGGAAAATTATGTAATCATATTTAGGTCTTATATTGCTCTAATTTTTTTGTATGCTTGCTAGCCAGACTTTAGCAATGAGTTTTCTGCTGAACTATTACTTAAAGATATTTAAATTTTACAATTTTTATTTAAGGCCAACTACAATATTAGCCCGGAGGAGTTTGCCCTGGAGTTCAGATTCATCTGCCATGTACAATGGATGCTCCAGGGACCTGTCCTGTTTTGTTTCTCTCAAGAACACCTTGTTAAATTTGGTGATCATGTCCAAAGTCAGCAATGCATGCTGAGTTTCGTTAGTTATTTGGCTACACATCGGGTTGCATTTTTTAAAGCTGTCAGTATTTTCACTGAATCTCATAGTGTTATATTGATTTATAGTGTGCATGTGAGATGGCTACATTTGCTTTATGTAGTTTAAAAAATAATTTTTTTTAATATGAGTAAAAATATATATATATTTTATTTTGTTATCATTAATATACAATTACATGAGCAACATTGTGGTTACTAGATACACCCCATTATCAAGTCCCCACCACATACCCCATTATAGTCACTGTACATCAGCGTAGTAAGATGCTATAGAGTCACTACTTGTCTTCTCTGTGCTATACGGCCTTCCCAGTGCCTCCCCGCCCCCACACTGTGTGTGCTAATCGTAATGCCCCTTATTCCCCTTATGCCTCCCTTCCCACCCACCCTCCCCAGGCCCTTTGCCTTTGGTAACTGTTAGTCCATTCTTGGGTTCTGTGAGTCTGCTGCTGTTTGGTTCTTCAGTTTTTGCTTTGTTTTTATGCTCCACAGATGAGTGAAATCATTTGGTACTTGTCTTTCTCCACCTGGCTTATTTCACTGAGCATAATACCCTCTAGCTCCATTCATGTTGTTGCAAATGGTAGGATTTATTTTCTTCTTACGGCTGAATCATATTCCATTGCGTATATGTACCACATCTTCTTTATCCATTCATCTACTAATGGACACTTAGGTTGCTTCCATTTCTTGACTATTGTAAATAGTATTGTAATAAACATAAGGGTGCATATATGTCTTTTTGAACTGGGCTTCTGCTTTCTTAGGGTAAATTCCTAGGAGTGGAATTAGCAGGTCAAAGAGCATTTCTTCCATTTTTAGTTTTTTGAGGAACCTCCATACTGCTTTCCATAATGGTTGAACTATTTTACATTCCCACCAGCAGTGTAGGAGAGTTCCCCTTTCTCCACAATCTCTCTAACATTTTTTGTTGTCTTTTGGATGGTGGCCGTCCTAACTGGTGTGAGGTGATATTTCATTGTGGTTTTAATTTGCATTTCTCTGATGATTAGCAATGTGGAGCATCTTTTCATGTGCCTACTGGCCATCTGAATTTCTTCTTTGGACAAGTGTCTGTTCAGATCCTCTGCCCATTTTTTAATTGGATTATTTTCTTTTTGTTTGTTGAGGTGTGTGAGCTCTTTATATATTTTGGATGTCAACCCCTTATTGGATATGTCATTTATGAATATATTCTCCCATTCTGTAGGATGCCTTTTTGTTCTACTGATGGTGTCCTTTGCTGTACAGAAGCCTTTTAGTTTGATATAGTCCCCCTTGTTCATTTTTGCTTCTGTTTCCCTTGCCTGGGAGATATGTTCATGAAGAAGTTGCTCATGTTTATGTCCAAGAGAGTTTTGACTATGTTTTCTTCTAAGAATTTTGTGGTTTCATGACTTACATTCATGTCTTTGATCCCTTTTGAGTTTACTTTTGTGTACAGAGTTAGACAGTAATCCAGTTTCATTCTCTTACATGTAGCTGTCCAGTTTTGCCAACACCAGTGTTGAAGAGGCTGTCATTTCCCCATTGTATATCCATGGCTACTTTATCATATATTAATTGACCATATATGTTTGGGTTAATATCTGGACTCTCTATTCTGTTCTACTGGTCTATGGGTCTGTTCTTGTGCCAGTGCCAAATTGTCTTGATTACTGTGGCTTTGTAGTAGAGCTTGAAGTTGGGAAGTGAGATCCCTCCTGCTTTATTCTTCCTTCTCAGGATTGCTTTGGTTATTTGGGGTCTTTTGTGGTTCCATATGAATGTTAAAACTATTTGTTCCAGTTTGTTGAAGAATGCTGTTGGTATTTTGATACGGATTGCATTGAATCTGTAAATTGCTTTAGGCAGGATGGCCATTTTGACAATGTCAATTCTTCCTACCCAAGAGCATGGGATGAACTTCCATTTATTAATATCCTCTTTAATTTCTCTTAGGAATGTCATGTAGTTTTCAGGGTATAGGTCTTTCACTTCCTTGGTTAGGTTAATCCTAGGTATTTTATTCTTTTTGATGCAATTGTGAATGGAATTGTTTTCCTGATTTCTCTTTCTGCTAGTTCATCATTAGTGTATAGGAATGCAACAAATTTATGTGTATTAATTTTGTATCCTGCAACTTTGCTGAGTTCAGATATTAGTTCTAGTAGTTTTGGAGTGGATCCTTTAGGGTTTTTTTATGTATAATTGTCTCATCTGCAAACAGTGACAGTTTGACTACTTCCTTGCCAATCTGGATGCCTTTTATTTCTTTTTTCTATTTTCTTTTTAGGAGAGCAACGCAGAGGCTTTTATTTAGAGAGTAAACAAGAGGACAGAGGTCCTGGCTCAGGCCAGGAGGGCACAAGAGAGTCCCCTCCTTTTATTTCTTTGTGTTGTCTGATTGCTGTGGCTAGGACCTCCAGTATTATTTTGAACAAAAACGGGGAGAGTGGGCATCCACTTGTCTTGTTCCCAATCTTAGATGAAAAGCTTTCAGCTCCTCACTGTTAAGTATGTTGTTGGCTCTGGGTTTGTCATATATGGCCTTTATGATGTTGAGGTACTTGCCCTCTATACCCATTTTGTTGAGAGTTTTTATCATGAATGGATGTTGAATTTTGTTGAATGCTTTTTCACAATCTGTGGAGATGTTCATGTGGTTTTTGTCCTTTTTGTTGATGTGGTGGATGATGTTGATGTATTTTCAAATGTTGTTCCATCCTTGCATCCCTGAGATGAATCCCACTTGATCATGGTGTATGATTCTCTTGATGCATTTTTTGAATTTGGTTTGCTAATATTTTGTTGAGTATTTTTGCATCTATGTTCATCAGGGATATTGGTCTGTAGTTTCTTTTTTTGTGGTGTCTTTGCATGGTTTTGGTATTAGAGTGATGCTGGCTTCATAGCATGTGTTTAGAAGTATTCCCTCCTCTTCTACTTTTGGGAAAACTTTAAGGAGAATGGGTATTATGTATTCTCTAAATGTCTGATAAAATTCAGTGGTGAATCCGTCTAGTCCAGGAGTTTTGTTCTTTAATAGATTTTTGATTACCAATTTAATTTCATTGCTGGTAATTGGTCTGTTTAGATTTTCTGTTTCTTCCTGGGTCAGTCTTGGAAGGTTGTATTTTTCTAGAAAGTTGTCCATTTCTTTTAGGCTATCCAGTTTGTTAGCATATAGTTTTTCATAGTAGACTCTAATAAAAAATACTTTTAAAATAGTACCTTTGAATGGTGTCATAAGGTGAAAATCTAATACATAAAATTCATCAAAGAGATGACCTCAACTTATTTATGTGTTGGCTTTTAAAAAGCATGTTTAAAGCATTTCGTTTTATTTTGTACCTTAACAAAAGAGGTGATTTTCCCTGTGGTAGAATAATAAGAGTTACTTTAAAAAAGATATTTCCTGCCTCAGAACTGATCTAATATTTGACTTCTTTGCTTGACAGTTTTTTGTGTAATCCACTCACCCAAAGTTCTTCAGTTTCACTGATAATAACTGATAAACTCAGATGATCTGCACACAACCAGCATACATCATAGGCTTGGTGTACAAGACGGGTACAGTAAAAGCCCTACTGGGCAGATCAGCTCATTCACTCCTTATGGGTTGCTGATGAATTGGTTTGTCCAATTCAGTATTAATGCATTAACATTTTCAATTCAGCACAATGTGACAGTGTTACTATGATCAGATCATTAGCTGCCTCTGGAAAAAAAAAAATCTGTGGTACATTTCCCGCCCCTTGTGGAGCCAGTGGATTATTAATGGAATAATGCAAAAGCAAAAATAAACAGTATTCGAGACATAGAGAAACTATGCAAGACAGACATTCTATGAGGGCTCATAGAAGGGCATTGTCAGGGATGGAGGGGGAAAAATAAAATGATGAAGGAGCTGATGTTTGAGATTGTTATGGAATCATCAAGCAGCCTTTTGGGGGAGAGAAGATGGGGGGAAAGAGCATTCAGCTGACAGGGCTGGCCTGAGTAAAGTAGGGAGGACAGATATTAGGAAATGGTGAAGAAATAAAATTTCAGAATAGTAATACTTCAATAGGAGTATTTGCTTAATTTGCAAGACAAGAGGCAACCACTCAAGGCAGAAAAGCAGTAACTGAGAACTAGGCTTTACGGAGAGCAGTGGAACTCAGGAAGAACTGGAATGCATTATCTGAAGTTGCAGAGATATTAAAGAACTGAATCGCATCATGGCAGCAGTAGTGGAAAGAGACAAATTCTTGGCACACTGAGTAGGTGGAATCCACTGAATTTGGCAACCATATGGGTATAGGAGATGAGGGAGACTGGGGTTAAAGATAACTGCAAAATTTTGAGGCAGAGTGCCTCCAGAATGCTGGTTATTTTATTAACAGAAATTGGGAAGTCACAAGAAGGATCTGCTTGTGGAGAGATAACAGAGCAGTTAGGTAAAATGAACTTCACACATCCTTTTTTTCCCATAGTTCTAGCAGGTGAAAGTCTTATCTGATGATTAAATGTGGTTATATAAATGTATGTATGTATGTAGCTGCCAGTCATTCCAATTGGTGTGTGAAATTCTCTTATAAATTTCTTAGATTTGGAGTTATATGCAAAAACCTGGATTATTGTGCATGATGGCAGATCATTTAACGTTTTAATCTTGGTTACCTAAAATAGTTAAAAGAGTTGAGATCTTAATCTAATTTTTGATTGATTCTTTGGAGATAACACTGGGTGGGTCCACCTCTTGCTGTGTTATAATGCAAATAAAGTGAAAGGTCTGAAATTTTTTCTAGAAATCCTACAATAAGTCAAGAGGAAAATATTGTCTGGCCAGATGCTGCATAAATAAACAGCTGGCTGGGACTATTGCTACTGTCTGTATGTTTAGAAAGATGTGTAAAGCGGTGTCCTTATTTCTGCTTTTTGGTCTTTCATTCCTACTAGATATTTTACCTGCTTATATCTTTTAAGAAACTTTTATGTACCAGTGTTCTTTACAAATGATAACATGCAATTCTTCAATTCTTATAAGTTCCTAGACCTCATTGAAATGTTTAATGTGTGAAATAAGGAGACTGGTGAACTTATAATAAATACTTCCTCTTCTGAAATTAATATTTAATGATTGATTAAACAGTGAATTGGGGTAAACTTTACTAAGTCACACAAAATCTATGGTATAATCTAGGTTGATATTATATTTGTATATCATAAGTTTGATACTTGTATTTTCCAAATGTTTTAGATAGCAGTAAAGTGATTTTAATTACTCTTTTAAGATTCATTAAAAAACAAAATTGGGATTAAACTCATTGAATAGTTTTCATAACATGTGGACTTAAGAGCAACCAAAGCCAATGCCTTCTAACAATTCCAGTTTCCTTAGACTGAGGAATCTGAAACTTAGCTAAGATAATGGTTTAAGAGATTTCAAAATACTTTAATACAGCAAGTTTCCCAGAGTACTTCAACTTCCCACTGAAGTTTCAGTTGTAGTCAAGGCCATCATTAAACATTTGTTTGGTATTGCTTTTAGGGACTGTAGCACATTTTGAAAACTTCGACAAGGTGACATGCAGTGGAGAAGAGTAAATTAGAAACAGTCACAACATTTAATATGTGCCAGGATCTATGCTAGAACTACTGTCTCTATGTTCTCACATGCGATCGGCTGCTCGACTCTTGTGTCACTCTGTTACCTCCCTGGTAAAAACTATTTTTGCAAAGGTCATGGATCATGTGTTTTGCTGCAAAAAGGTTTGGTACCTTTTTAGTCCTTACACTGTATATCAGGGCCATTTGCCACCTCGGTGCTCCCTTCTCTGCGCTCTCCCGCCCCACTTCTTAATGCCTGTGCTGCAAGTTTCTCCATTTCCTTTGCCTCCTATGTGGGTGCTCCCAGGAATTCAGCCTGAAGCTTTCTTCTCGGCCCTCCTCTAGTTAATTCCATCCAATTTCATGAAGTTCATTTACCAGTACTGAATGCTGATGGTTCTCATATCTTAGGTCCCTAGAACAAGTCTCTCCCATTGGTACCAGACCATCTTGTATGATTTCTACATCTCTTAGAATGTAAATGAGCAGCTTCAAGTGTGACACGCCTATGTTCTAAACCAAACCCAGCTTTCCTTCCCCCACTGGATTTGCTGCCCCTGTGTTCTCTGTGTTAGTAAATGCCACTTTTATTTTCCCTGCTGCCAAATGAAACTGAGGGAATTGTCCACGATAACTTGATGCTGTCTGTTTCCTCAACTCAGTTTTAAAATCCTGCCTTTTGTGTCTTATTACTACTCAAGGATGCCCACCATTTTCTCTCTTGGTTACTACAGTCTTAGCAAAGGACCTGAATCACCTTAATTCTCTCTTAACTGGTCTCCCTGCAACCATTCTAGTCTCCGATTTGTAGTCACAGTGACTTTTCCAAAACTCATTCTTGAATGGTGCCTCAAAATAAAGAGCAAACTCGTCAGTATGACATATGATACTCTTGGAATATATGGTTCCACTTAACTCTTCGGACCTCATATTTTATCCCGTTTTGTGATTAACTCCCAACGGTCTTCAGAACCAAGCTGAAGCTTCCATTGTAGCTCAGATCTGCACTGTTCCCTGCTATTCCAGGTGATCTGTCACTTCTTTGTGATCCTGTGGCAAGCTGTGTTGACCTCTAAGGTAATGTATTGCAATCATTTATTTTCTTGTTCTTTGTTACACTTTTTAGTATTGATGGTTTGGGACTGTCATGTTTTTCCATATATACATATTACTTATAAATATTTAGCATAGGCTAGGAGGTATACAGTGATGATGTTGAATCAATTAGTGAGTAACCAAACTAAGATCAGTAAAACCTACATTCTACTCTCAAGTGGCTTATTGCCTAGTGAGAAAATTTACAAGTACAAATAATTTTAAAGAACCATCAACAAACAATTGTAATATAGTGTGGTGTGAGCTATTAAAATTCATGCTTTCAAGTAGGAAGTGATTAAATGCCAAAATCTCAAGAGGTTGTCTCCTGAGGACATATGACAGAATTACAGAGACATTTTCATGGTGCTTCACTGTGTTCCTTTGAAATAAGGCCTTTGCAAAACACTTAACGTATTCATGGTACTTTAAAAAACATTTTTATTGACTCTTTAAAACTTTACCCTGTCTTTTGTCATGTCAGTTTTATGAGGACTCAACAAAAGCGAGGCAGGATGTACTGAGTTTGTGGACATCTATTTGGCTGGCTAGCTAGGAGGAGAGCTTATTCTTCCTTTCTTTTCTGAAACAACTACAATGATATTATCTAATAAGACTTTACATGAGTCTGGCCTCTGACTTAATGCTTTATAATTAATTCACTAATTACAAGAAATATAGTGATTTTTTTTTCTCTGTCTAAACAATCTAAAAGGACATAATACGCCTTTAAGAGTGTGGTCTTGTTACTTTTATGAACTCTCAGATTTAAAAATGGCATTATGACAATTTTCTCAAAATAATGGAGTAAAATTTTGTTGAAAAATAATGACCTCTTCTGACTTTTGAACTCATAAATGACTGCGTGTCTTGGACCCTAATTGCTTAGAATAGTCAACATTGCGAATATTAGCTCTGTGACTGAAAGGGCAGGATCTGTTGAATTGGTTTTCCAGCCCCTTTCCTCGGCCCAGAGCATTCTGAAGGGTGTCTGAGGAGCCGTGTGGAGGACCAGGCGGGCAGCCTGTCGGGGCTCCCTTCCATCTTCCACCCTGTAATCCTATCAGCTGCTTGCATCTGTTGGAGTTGTTTTTTTTTTCTTAAGGATATTATTTAAGGGGGAAAAAACTTTCAAAATCCCTTAAAAATCATTGGTTCACTTGATGCAAAATTCAGGGAAATCACTATGTTGACGAATGAGAAAACCAGTGAAAATAGTAAATACACAATATTTCTTTCACTACTCTTCCCCATATGTCGCCTACAGTGACATCCCCCAAGACATCAGGGAGGTCTTTACACTTAAAAGCTCTGGGCAAGCCGACTGTTGGGTCTCATCTGGTCTCCAGCAGAGGCTCTGGGTCGCCACATGGTATTCCCATTGTACTGTCCTTAGAGCCTATGGAGCAACGCCTGACGTCGCTTGGGGGAGGGGCAGTGGAGTTGGGGGGGATGGTGAGAAACAGAATTTCAATGCTTCTTAAGAGCAAGGGAAAGGGTGGCTAAGCTTGCCAGTGTCACGGTGTTCACATCACGATGCCAGGTACTGTCATGCCAGGAAGCTGAAGGGTCGCGTCAGAATTTTAGAGAGTTTGGCCAAAGGCTGTGCTGGAAAAGTAAATGTTTGAAGGCGCTGACCATTGACCTAAGTTATTCGTTCAGTGCCCGCTTCTCTCCCCCACCCCAAATAGTGTTATCCTAGGTGTGAAATCCAGGTCACTACCATAGTAACTCCACAAACAGAGCACAGAGGAGTGCTGTTTGCTTTCGTTTGGTGGCGATGGAAGGAAACTACACACAGAGACGCCTGTAGGTGATGCAGCCGAGGGTACAAACACGTGTGTGTAAGGGATAGGTTGGAGTGGACTTTGCCCATGAAATTATTTGTGTCTTAAGCAGAATCTAGGGAGTAACTGTATATTTTTAAACACTTAAAAAAGTTGGCGGTGTTAACTTTTTTTAAAAAGTGCTATTTAAAAACTTGCTGTCAAAATGACACTTTTGGGGGAAAACTGTAACTGTCAGTTTGAAGGATGGGATTCTTTTTAGCAGAGCTTGTAAAAATATGCATTGCCATATGTGAAGCAGGTTTAGAGCAGTTTATCATAAATAGATGGGTTTGTCAAACACACACATTTTTTTGGCCTCAGAGGAGAAATTCCAGAGCCATCGATGAAAAAAGTTGTGCATTTTATACAACACATCTTACAGGTAGGTAGACATTTTAATCATACACATATTAAGAGGAAACAGGGTAAGGACAAGGATTAATCATACATGGGGCAAAGATGATATTGGAGTTTGGCAATATTTGCTGGACTTGGTTAGAGTTGGTGGTCTTAACAAGTGGTCTAGAACATCACTCAGAAGAGTCTGATGCATGATTATACAAGGAGCATCACCTTTGATAATGACAACCCCACTTGGTGCAAACTATTGTAGTAGCTACAATAACTTCATTTCTTATTATAACAGTGATATGTGTTCATGATTAGCATTGTGTTTAGTTGTACAACCCAAAGATAACCTCTGTGAGCACTTTGGTGTGTCTTTTTTATTTTTTATTTGTGAGTGTGGATATTATATTCAAAAGATGCCCATATATACATTTCTGTATATGTGCATATATTTATTAAAATTAGAATCAAGTTACGCATATGGTTTTGTAAACTGCATTTTTATTTCACTCACTTAACAATTCTTCACTGTGTGCCTGCCATAATCTAGGGATTTTCTATCCCATTAAATGTTCCCTGAAAGCTTGAAATTAGTGACTTCCTAATAATCCATTATATCATAATTTATCTCATGTTGGACATTTACGTGTTTCAGTTTTTGCTATTATAAATGATAATCATTATCTTTTTACCTCTCTAATTCTTTTCTGTTTCAATATGTCTGGTCATTTCCTGCAGAAAAAGTTTAAGAAATGTGATTTTATTTTAATAATCCTCAATTTAATAGCACCGTGTTTGGGGAAAATTTGACAAACTTAAGCTTTTGTAGAGCCCAAACAATAGCTATTCAGGAGAAAATGTAAGACCTAGTTCCTGTGATTGCCTTTTCAGTAACCCAGCATTCTGGATGGGTTTTAGAGGGCCTAGACTTTCACATAACTCTGGGTCTAGTATAGGCGTACTGAAGTTCTAACTTAGTGCAGTCGCCCAGTACGTAACATGTTATGACAGATAATGTCACTGTAAGCTGAGTTATTCCTTTCTCATTACTGTTCTTAGCTATATCTGAGACCATCTCAACACCCAATACTTAAGCATAAAACAGCTTTTAGGGCCTAATACCTTACACACTTCTGGGTCATTGATGTTATAAAAACATTCCACTGTACCATGACCCCATCAAACAAAAGGAAGGAGATATTTAAGGGAGAATGACTACACAGTGCACAGGTATTCTATTGTGCTGTATGATATAGTCAACAAATTTTGTGTTTATTGAATCCCGAACTATGTATGGTATGTAATTCTTTCAGATACACCTTGCAATAGCTAATGGTTATAAGGTGAAAGATAACTGATTGTTCTCCCTCTCCCTCCCCTCTCCTCTTCCCTCTGGATGTACGTGTCTGTTTTTTTTTAAATATGTGATGATTTGCTTCATTTCAGTCACTTGTATCATCCACATATATTTAGTCAAGTGTTTAATCTTCCCATGAAATGCTTCAGAGATCCGTCATATGAAATCATTGGTTTCCATTTAGTGCTAGGTCATAGCAAATTATCATCTTTTTCAGGTTGATTTTGTAGAGTGTAAATGCTGTTTAAATTTCACTTAGATGTGAAGCCATTTATTTTTCTCCTAATCACTTAAAATAGTAAGGACTAATCAACTAGAGTTTTTCTCCTTTTCATGAATACACCAGTCTACCCCTGACTCACGTGCATGTTTCTGCCTTTAGGTCAGTGGGAACTTTTCCCAGCCATGTTTTCTTTTTTCCCTTCATTCCTCATTCCTCTCAGGAACAAATGGCAGCACAGTTAAGCATTAGAAATTTGTTGCTCAAGGTGCTAACCCAAACATCAGTGCCAGGATACGACTGAGACTTAATAGACTAATTAATTTGTCTACTGCACCCCTGACCTGGGAATTATGTCCAATGGGTTATATTATGGAACTGAGAGTCTGGGGTCCAAAGTAGAGAAAATGCTACTTTTGTGTGCTTTGTGTATATCAATGTACAATTAATACTGGGTTCTTTTAGAAAATAGATTTTGAAAATTGAACTTCATTCCGTCACATGTTCTGAGAGTACAATACTGCAAGCTTCTGTGTGCCTTTTTGTTTTAGTTTTCTTTTTACATTTTATACTAGTACTAAACAAAACCCTCACAATTATTTGATCCAAATATGCTGCTGGCCTCCAGAGGAGCCCAATTTATATAGAATACCACCGTTTCTATAGTATCTATTCTGACGCAGTATGTCCCCACAACAACCACAGCAGCTGTCAGAAAAAAATAGGAACTTGAAGCTTGAAGGACATTTTTAAAAAGTGTTTGTGTTATGAATTCCTGACTATGGTTTCATGCTTCTTTCTGTAAGAAGATTAGTTTTATTTCCCCTTATATTCCTTTTCTTGCTTCCTTACTGTAGAAGACAGTTTAAATATACTTCAAAGGCAGTTAATATTTGATTGTCATTTAATTCATGGCACTGTATAAAGGCTGAGTTGAATAAATCTAGTCACGTTAGCTTGTCAGTGTGTGCATCTCTCTGGATTTTGTGAGCATGCAGAGGTACCAAATAAACTCTTTCCTGCTAGGATTTTATTTATAGCAGGGTTTTAGTATTTTGGTAGTGTGTGGGTTTGGAAGCATTTGGTAGGCCATCAGATATCAGTGGAGCACATGGCAGGCCCTCTGCTAGGCACTGGTGGTGAGGTGGTAAACAATGCTGACAGTTTCTGGCTCTGATGAGGCTTATGTCTAGTTGCAGAAGTCACACACAAAGTAAACACAAAGAGTAATAATATAACTCAAGACAAGGCTGTTTGTTGGGCACACAGGGAAGCAGGGTAAATAGAGCAGTGACTGGAGCAGTGAGATGTCATAGTTGCCAAAGTGTTTAGGACGTGGCTTTCTGCAGGGGCTCTATAGTAGAGCTGAGAACCAAATGAGATGGTAGCCTTTGGGAGATGTTGTTGGCAGTCATTTTACCTGAAGGAACATGCAAGATGGCATATATTCTCAGTATAGGACATAGTTGATGCTCAGAGGATGTTAACAAGATGAGCAAGATACATAGATACTGGCATATAATTTAAGGGGAAGATGCTTTTCTAAAGTTGTGTTGCTTCCAGGAGTGAAGTGAAAGATTGTGGTTTTGTGCACATTTTTTTCTTTTGTTATTGTTAAAATGTAATCTGAGCCTCACATTGAATTTTTTTTTTTGCAGTTATGTATTATTCTATTTTACAGGTTTCAGAGTGGTCAAGAGAGTGAATGTATCTCAAGTGGATGTACCTTATATAAATCATCGAGAGTATATGCCACAAATATCAGCAGCATATTTATCTGTTGGTATTCTAAAGCAAGTCAGATTTGCCATGATCGTATATCTCCTAGAAATGAAATCATTGGTATTAAGGGAAAAAAAACATAAAATGATTTGGTGTGTCAAGTTATATTGAGGCAATTCACCATATGTCTAACCAGGTCACATGAAAGTTAGTTAAGGTGTTAAAGCAGTAATTTGAATTCCTGGGGGGCCGGTGGGGGAGGTACTAGCAAAGGCAAGAAGTCAAATGACATAGAGGCAAAGCAGAAAGAGTGACTGTAGACTTTAATGCCTTCAAGTAAATTTTATTTGTACCCATTTTCAAAAGAATATTTGATGAACAGGTATGTTTGCAGCTCCGTCGCTTTCACAGGTTAGGGGAGGGCAGGGGAGATGGAATTCGGTTATCTCGGAGCACTTGGTGTTTGAAAGGCATTCCAAGATAAGTAGATAGATAAACGTGGTTTCCAGTTTAGGCTTTAAAATGTTAATCTTGACCTGTTTCTTCTTGTTTATACAATGAGAGCTGCAGTTTTGAAGATAGAAAAAAATATTTAATTTATTCCCAATGGATTTGACTTTGAGTAAAGATTCATGTTAAATGTTGATGTTGCTCAGGTCCTGCCCTGAGCTTTCCTCTCTTCTCAGTTTGTTTTCATCTGTATCTATGTTTTTAATGATTATGATTCCATTCCCTGTATCCCTTAGCTCAAATTCTTATCCTTTCTCAGTTATACCCTAGAATAGCTTCTTAACAGTTAAGCACTTTTCCCCCTTTCCAAACCGCCTACCATTTCCTCAGCAGAGAGGGTATCTGATCCTACCACTCTCTCTCCGTTGATCCCCAGTGCCTGCAGGATTATGTCCTGTAGCATACAGGGCCCTGCAACTTCACCAGATCCTTGCCTCTGGGTCACTTGTCACTGCCCTTTCTATACCTACGCTGATAGCCTATGAATTCTCCATGGTTCTTCAGCTCACCTGCTTGCTCATTCAGTCACCATTCTGTTCCTTTGCACTTGCCCTTCCCTCTCTCTTGAATACCAGCACTACCTTGTCTCCTGGGTGCTTGGCAAAGTTTTGTTTATCCTTCATGACTCTATTAAGAGAAACATTTCTTTGAGAGCTTCCCTGGCAGAGTTGAATACCTCCTATCTGTTCTCCCTTCATGGCTTGACTACATCTCTGATTTGATTCTGAACATATACTTTAAATGTTCTTATGGCTGTCCCATAGGGCTTTGAAACCCTCCATGGACAGACAGTGCCTTCTGTTTTCCCCTTTGTCCCTAGCCTTTAGCACATTAACTAGTGTGGATTCAATTGCTAGACATTTACTGAATAAATTGATACCTGCTCTGTGTTTTAGCACCATGTTATTTATAGTGGAATACAAATTACAAGAATTTGATTTAGTTCCTTTTTAGCTCTTCAACGGTGTTGTGATTTTACTTGGTGGACAAGACTTAAACACGTGAGATGATTAGGGAACATAAGATAAAGCACAGAATACAAATGAATTGTTTATATTTTTGAAGTCTAACATACACAGTAGGGTGCCCCTGTATCCATGGTTTCACTTTTCACAGTTTGTTACCTGTGATCAACTGCGGTCTGGAAGCAGATGATTCTCCCTCTGATGTGTGTCAGAAGGTCAGGAGAAGCCTAATGCCGTCACAGCACCTGCGTCATCCACCTCACTTCATCATCATCACATAGGCATTTTATTGTCTCACATCATCACAAGAAAAAGAAGGGTAAGTGCAGCACAATAAGATGGTTTGAGAGGGAGACCCCATTCACATAACTTTTATTATAGTATGTTGTATGTTGTTAAGAGTTGCTCTATTTTATTATTAGCTGTTAATATCTTTTACTCTAATTTATAAATTATAGGAGTGTATGTATAGGAAATGCAGTGTGTGTAGGGTTCAGTACTATCCAGGTTTCAGGCATTCCCTGGGGGTCTTGGAGTGTGTCCCCCTGTGGATATGGGAGGATTACTGTATACATATGCAGATGCACACACACACACACACACACACACGCACTTACAATGATGGTGAGTGGGAGAAGGGCAACGATCAAGTCTAGGTTATGAGATAGGCTTCTTGGACTAGATAAGAGTTTAATAGGAGGGTGAGGTAGCTGCAGTTGAAATGAACCAGAGTCAGAGGCATGAGCAAAGCTGGGACTATTGAATTGATGAGTCCTTCTCCTATGCATGTTTTGCCTAGCTTATTATTAGTAAATCTTAGTTTATATAGGTTTGTCATAAAAGCAAATGCTGATCATTTTTGTTTGTAAAGGGCCGAAAATCAAGTAGGGGGAATTAGAACAATGCATGGAAGTTCAGGTGGATGCCAGGTATGGGTGGGAAAGAGACTGATCCATCTGAAGTGAAACCTGAACTGGGTAAGTCCTAAATGCAGATGCCCAAGTAGGAAGTGGAATGTTTGACAGTTAGAAGAATCATATAGTGACAGTAAGGGAAGACCTCTCTGTGGCAGAGTTCTAAAGAATAGTTGTTAACAATATTTTTGGGGATCAAAGATTTTATGGCTACTGCACTGTTCACCCTCATGGGGAAAACGAAAACAAAACCAGAACTGAAAACAAAAACAAGTTGAATTCATTAGTTTTCAGGCAAACAGCGAGGAAGGGCTTAAATTGAGTTGGGCATGACTGTTGGATGGAAGAGAAGCCATCTTCCTAGGAGTGAAAAGAGAGAAGCAGTGGGAAAGTGCAGAAGACTCACATACTGCACAAATGAGTCAGCAGAGGTGGAAACGTATAACCACAATGTACAACTATACGCTTCTCGCTTGCTCATTAGTTTTCTGAGCCCATCAAAGACAGCGCTGACTCAGTCTAGGATGTGTGAGGCAGAAAGTAAATTTGGGCAACTCCTAGTCATCTTATTCCCCTTAGGCCCTAAGGTCCCCAAGGTCCCTAGCTGGCTACCTCTGCACTTCCGTAGTCTTATGTGTATTTTGTGGATGATGTCTACAGTTTTTAGCTGTAGTAGTGGGAGAAATAGGAAGAAGTATTTATATTCCATCTTGGTCCAGAATCACTTAGGTTTTTAAAAGTCCCTATTTTGTCCTTAGAATATGGGATTGGAGCCTGTTGAATTTATAGCTTTTTAAATGTAGGGAGATAGTGGCTTCAAGACGCTGCAGGTTTGAGACACCCAAGAAAATAACTATAATAATGGCTACATTTTCCATTTACTGATTCCCCTCTAAAAGCACGTAATTCCCATAATACCTCATTTCTGTGACAACCCGATGTGGAATGAAAACAAGGGCAAAACAAGGTTTGCAGGCTTTGCCTGAAACCCCAGACAATCTGGTTCCATAATTGGAACTTTTAATCACTGAGTCCCCTCTACCATTTGAGAAATAAGATTTTTTAAGGGTTCTGACATCCTGTATTGGGAATCACCAACTTTCAGAAAAGGACTAAGGGAACTGACGATGGAACCAGATGCTTAAAGTGATAGATTCTTAAGAGGATTCTGCACTTGAGCCCAAAAGAACTACAGCTACAAATTTAAATTTTTCCCACATTTCTCCTTTGCTCTAGAATCAATTTTACAGCTTCTTTAAGTAAGGAGTAATTCAACACTATGAGTTAAAACCAGGGTAATTCTAAACTCTTAATAAAAAAATGAGCAGTTTTTGACAATATGGTGCTCTGTGATGTTACAATGTTATAAAAACTTAAGAATTACAATTTGAAAGTGGGCTTTAATACCCATTGTACTTGCATTTTGGAAAATTTTCCTAGACTAATGCAGTTCGAACAGTTTGTGCTAGATTTTTGTGAAGTTTTTAAAATTCATAAACTTTGGTATTTAAAGTTGGGTCCAAAGAAAATAACTAATATTTGATACTTAGCTGTAGCTTTCTTATTTTCTCTTAATTTCTTGATAGGAACAAGCAGGTAGCAGTAGTATATTCCTAACACAATGTGGTGATATGTAGCAAAAAATCTCATTTGTTATAGTTTTTAGGGTTAGTGGTTAGTGGTTATGGTTTCTGATTTTCATAGTTTGATATAACTGTTTCCAGATATCACCTAGGAAAATGTCTTGTTTGGCTTGACATATGTGAAGCCAAAACCATTTCAGGGCACATTTGCCA
This sequence comes from Smutsia gigantea, assembly GCA_032199065.1. Classification (NCBI taxonomy): domain Eukaryota; kingdom Metazoa; phylum Chordata; class Mammalia; order Pholidota; family Manidae; genus Smutsia; species Smutsia gigantea. The sequence continues at coordinate 377,971 of JAVSCE010007770.1, forward strand.
CAGTTGAAGGTAATACTCATGAAAATCCCTGGCGAATTTCAACTGTTTTCTAGGGAGTGTGATCAATACTTTACCTTGAATTGTTTGTTTTGATTCAGATACTATCACACATTAATATCACCACCACCCCCTGCTCTTTTTTGGCCAGGGACCTAAGCCAACAATACAAATGCACTTGGGGGTTATTATTATGGTGTAAAAATCAAATATTTGTGAAATAACAAAGCAAAAATTCAAGATACAATTAGACCCTGCATCTGGTTAATTTTTCCTTCTGACTTCTTATAAATTCAGGCTTTTGCAATGTTGCTTATGGGATTTTCAACATGTCATTGTCTCTGGGGATAAACATTTCTGTAGTCTTGCCAGGGTTTTAAGTTCTTAAAGATTTTTTTTGTTTTTATTACAATTGTTGAACATGTGAAGCGATAGTGTTTACCGAGTTGTACAATACATACGGGCTATCCTAGTAGGAGGTTGCTGGATTGCTAGTTAACTTAGATTATTACTCAATTCAGTATTTATCCCATCATCAGCTCTGTCCTAAGGCCACTGTAATGACACTGAATTTGTTCCTCTCCTTTATGCTAAATTGAATATATTTGCTGGTTCTTTTACTTCATTTTCGGTTGGCCTCCAGAATTCACCCCTAAAGTTCATTCTTATTTTCACAATCCTCTTCAAGCCTTTCATCCTCTGGCACCTTGGCTCTCCTACAGGGGATAAAAGGAAAAGTGCTCATTAGTTACTTTGAATAAATACTTGTAGTTCAAAATAGTGTAGTTAAAATTAATATTTTCTTTATAAAGATGTTCCATTTTTATTTGTAAAATATCTAGACAGTTGCAAAGACAACAAATTAGGATGAAAGTTTGCAGGCGATGTGGTCAACATGAAAGAAGGAAAAATTAGCATCCTATAGGACTTTGTCACATACCTGTGAGATTGTTAAATTAGTAACAATTCGTTTTTCGGGGGCTTATTTCCAAGGGGTTGCTCTGTTTTCAAGAAGAAAAATAAAATGATAATCTAATTCTAGTTTGTTGCTTTTTCATCAGTCTTTCAATAGACTGAAAATTGTTGCCGCTGTAAAGTGCGCAGTGAAAGCTAGGTGAACAGCCCCTTGCTTCTATTGTTTTGTGTTGCAAACATCACTCAGCCATTTCCAACAGGTGTTCTGCCAGCTGTGCCCAAAATGTTTCAAATGATGTGGAATCTATTCCACCCTTGCCTTGTGTTGTAGCTGTTTACTATAAAAGGACTTCTTAGGCACAGGCAAAGACCAGAAGGCAGAAAAGCGAGTCTAATTTGAGATCTACCTGCATGTTGTTACTGCTTTGGAAACAGGAAGATGTGGAGGACCGGGACTGTTTTGTGTGGAGCACTGGTGCTGATAAATGGATTTTTCTTTTCATCTTGCATATTTTGGCATGTATATTTATGTTGTGGCAAGAAAAAATTTAAATGGATTCAGAATAATTTTATTTTCACAGCTGCGTGAAGGTAGAGTTTGAATTCTGAGAATCTTTGGCACTGTGTGGCCTATAAAAATGGAGAAAAAGATCTCTATATTTTGCCTCTTTGATGAAGAAGTAAAAAAATATATATTAGAACTTTTCTATCCATAAAATAATTTGGTTAGTGATGATAAATGACTGATGAGCATGTAGGAAATTTTATGACTATATCATACTTTTGTCAAGATATCACACTTGAACTTCTGAATATTTATGTTTCATGGTATTGAGATTATTCTTTGTTATTATTCAACCAAATAAAAAAGTTTCAATAGGCAGTAAATTAAAGCTGTTTCTCATGCTGATAAAAGTAGAGTTTGCCTTCAGCTATAAATAATAATAGTTCAAACATCTCATTTTCAAACTGTAGTTATATGATAGCATGTTTAAATGTCATCTTATAGCTGATATCCAATTTAACTGTGGCTGTCACTTGGTGGCATACCATTATTGGAAGGATTTCTAGCTTTAGAGTAAAATTCTAAATATAAGCAAATGTATTAAGAAATGTTGCCTTAGAGTTGAGGACATAGGGTAGAGTGTGCAGATAAAATGGTCTTACATGTAACATTGAGAATATGTTTGCAATTTGTGGGAAAAATACAAGTGACTAAGATCTAGGGAAATAAATATCTACTGTTTTCTCCACGTATAGATGGTATTGTGTTGTAGAAATGCTGGGATCCAGAGCACTGCGATACCCTCAATCATCAACACCCCAGCACCTAAATTTTGAATTTCCCTTCCACTAGAAGCTTCAAACAAGACCTCTCCATTCCAGCATCCCAGTATACGTGGTGTAGTGTAGTGGTGGTAAGGGCTGGCCCTGGAGTCAGTCAGCCTGGATGTGAAGTCTTGCTTTCATTTGCTATTTGTGTGACATCAGGTGAGCTACTTAACCTGTCCAATCCTCCATGTCTTCCCTCTAAATGAGGATGCTAACAGTACCTATTATGCAGATTTGTTTGAATGTTAAATGAATCAGTACATGTACCGTGCTCGGGAGTGCCGGCACCGAGCAAGCGTGGCTTAGCTGTCACCATCCGGACGCCTGGTCCTCCTGTTCCTGATGGCTGTAGGTTGAGAGATGCTATTGTGGGAAAGTGGAACTTCATTTATTGTCATTTCTCATGGTCTTCATTTTAGAGTTAAGGAAACTGAAATTGAATGCCGTTAAATGACTTGTTCAAGATTAGTCAACTACTAAGTGGCAGGTTTGAGACTAGAATTTAGGTCTTTTTCAAAGTCCTGCATCTGTTCTGTTTTTATTTCAAAAGGGTTCAGGTAATTTTAATAGTTATAATTTGCATATTTGATATTCAAAATTTCTCTTTTCTCTCATTTGAAATTTCACTGAAATAGTTACAATGCTGCAAATGTATAGAGTAGAAACTATATAATACTTTAAGATTCATATATTTCTACATTCACTTTAAAAGTGATCACCTGGAGATGGTTTATATGTTCTGTTATAAAAGAATACTAAGGTCAGGAAATCAGATGCCTCTTCTGCATCTTCCAGGGTCTGGAACTACTTAACATTCGGTGCCATGACAAGTGATAGCAGTTTTTTAATACATAGGTAAGCTCTTAAAGTTAATAATGCATTATTGCTTTGCAGCTCTCTGGAGATGGGGATTCAGTTCATCAACTTTCCTATGTAGATGTATGATAACTAAAGAGAAAGTGTGTTATTTATTTAGTTGAGCATGTATAGTTTCCCTTATGAGACCAGTAATTTATAGTGTGACTTTTGCAAAGCTTTGCAATTCACAGTAGGGTTCAGACAGTGAGATGGTGATGTTTGTAGTTTGGGGTAATTCCAGTGGTTAAGTGGGGCTTCCTAAAGGCAGAACTATAAAGAAGCCTAATTACCTTCCCCAGTGATTTTTTTTTTAATGAACTTTTTGCCTTATGGTAATGCTACTGTAATGTTTATGGGATGCCCTGTATCTCTGCATTGACCAGGGAGACTGAATGGGTTGGCTGTCTGGACATGTAATAGATTCCAGTCTTTTTCCGTGACATCATTATTATGACAGACTTTGAGAATATGAACAGCAGCTGTGCGCTTTTGTGAGTTTTACATTATGAACCATAACAACCTATTCAGCCCTGTTCCAGTGATAGGGCAGCTTGATGCTTAACAAATGAAGCCAAACTCTGCACTGTGAAACTGTTAACAGATCTTCTAGTGACCTGGGTCCCATGTCTGGAACATTCGGTAACACAACAGGGGAAAACAGGGGCCACCGTCATTTAGCATTCTGGTGAAGGGGTTTGTCTTTACCTCTTCTGTATAACTTCACAGGATATTGCAATTGGTGTCAATAGATGTAGCATGTCTTTAGCTGAATTTTAATTTGAAACTTTATCAGATTTTTCATCATATGAGTCTTCCATTTTCCAGCCTTTAGGAAAACAAGAATTCTTGGTCTTTGAAGATCACAAATAAAAATGCTTATCTTACCGTAAAGGTAAGAATCTAACATGATGTTGGGAAAAAAAATCTCTGATTAAATATCTGTGGATTACTTCTGTGTAGGAAAAAAGACACATTTATTTCTAATCTGTATAACAGCAAAGCAAAATAAACCATTTTAGCAGAGAATTTTATTTAACTACTCTAGGCCTTCCTGAAAAGTTCTTTACATAATACACCTCATTGGACCTTTTTTGTTGAATAGTAATTTGTCACTGTGATTTGCAGTAACAAACTGTATGCCTTCCATGTGTCTGTTTTCTGTAATAGAAAAATACAGTAAATTTGAAAAATTTTTTCTGGGACATTTAATATTTTGCAGAGTATTTTAAATAAGAGATCAACATTTTTGAGATGGAAACATTGTAGAGTATCTTTTATAATTCTTTATTTCATTGTAAATCTAGACTCTTGGAATAACAGTGGTCTCACAAATATTCACCTGGCGATCCTTGCTACAAGCAGTGAGTGCTGCCATGAAACGTTAGCGAGTATATGTGAGTTTTCCCCTGTGGGTCTTTCAGCAACAAGCTCTAATTTTTCAGATTGTTGATGTTGCCACTATTTTTTTTTTTGAATGGGGATTGGTTGCTTCTTGTTTAGTAATGTAAGAGTATAAAATGTTTATCTTTCTTTTTTCAGATTCCCAGTGAAGACAAAGTAAAAATTGTGGCTTTTAAAAATATCAAATCTTAAATTTGTCAGGGAATAGTAATTCTAATCCTCCATCATTTTGCCTTTGTTTTCATATATCACTTAGTTTGAAGTGAGGGCTTTATGGGTGAGGCATCTAATACTAGAAGAAAAAATAGCTCTGGGAAAATCTCCTATAATAGAGGTGCCTACAGAAGGCACTGGAGAAAATTTGAAATAAGCTACATATAATTGTTTTTTTAGGGACAAGATTTGAACCTATGGTACATACTGTTAAGAATAGCCTAAAATTATGAGCTATGAATGAATTATGAATTTATCGTTTTTCACTTCAATCACTGCATTACTTTATCCAGTCAAGCAAAAAAGCCAACATTAAATAAAATGCTGTTCCCTTTCAAATGTTGTATTTTGAGATTAGAACTCATAGCTTAGATCATGATATTCAAAGGGCAAGTTTAGGGGAAGGACCTGACTTTAGTAGAAAAGATGTGAGGTCATAATCTGTGTATTATTATGATTAAATTTAGATCGATTACTGTCACTCACAGATGAGAGATTCATTGGTATGTGTGTTGAATAAGTCTGGAAAAAAATTCTAAACACAATGATTTCATGAACTCCATAACAAATAATTTTTTGTTAAGAAAATCAACTGTCACTACTAGAATAGCTTATCACTACTTACATGCTTATCTTGTCAAAGTGAAGGTAGCTTTAACAAACTAGATAAAGTGAAGGATTTGCTAGTACACGATTGCTGAAGAGTACTGGTATGGAATAAGCCCATCCTAAAAAATAGTCACGGTTCCTCCCGTATGCCTGCTTCTTTCAGCTGATTAGTGACTATTGTTCATGCATATTAATCTTTTTTCTACTAGATTCTAAGGTCCTTGAGGGCTGGAAAGTTTCTTTATTTGCCTCCCTCCTGTGATTGGGGGCACAGTAGGTGTTTAATACAAAAGCATTAACTGAAATAACATGCTTGCCAGCCAACCCAGAATTTGGAGTGCTGTCAAATACCTATGTAGGATAGGAGCAGCTGGACAAATAGCCAAGGATGGTGAATTTTCTGGCTTGTCTTGGTTCCTTTAGCATCAGCCCTTCTTTTCCTGGAAAAGAGGCCTTTTCCAACCTGTGACCCCCCTGGCTATTCATGCCTTGGTCCTGAACCACACTTGTCCTAAAAAGTCTTAACTTTCTTCTACCAGTACTCACAATTCAGATCATATCCCTATGACTGTCACTACTGCTTACTAAGACTACTACAATTTCCTGCTACCAAAATGTGTTAAGTCCTTTACACAAGCAAATGAATGTCATTTAATTCTCACAGTTATGTGAGACAAGCATTTTACATGCGGGAATAAGGAACATTTCCAGTGACACTTTCCAGGCAGGGTAGAGACAAGATGTTCACCCAGGACTTTCTGACTCTAAACCTCTGCTCTTCCTGGCCACCACTTGTTTCCCCATCGAAGCAGGCACTTGCCCTTCTGCAGTGGTTAGTTGTATGCTGCATTTCAAGCCCTTCTCCAGTGCCTTGGTGTCCATGCCAGTGGTCAGGTCTACAGTAATACCAGAATCACTCTGGAAGGTTCTAGAATAATAAGCATGCTGGGAAGCAGGAAGGAGGCCTGAAATGAGGAATATGGAAGAAAGGCCAGAGCAGGGCTAGAGCATAAGCAAGGTGATGTTCATATTCTCTCAGGCTCCACCAGGAGTTCTCAGGTTTCCAAGTCAAACACTACATTTAAGCACAAAACCAGTAATTCTGCCTAAAACTAAGTAGGGCCGTTGAGATATCTAATCATTCTTATTTTGGTAGAAGCTAAAAACAAAGAAACAGGCAAAGTTTGTATCCTTGAGTAGCTCAGGTCCTTTACTCTTAAGAGTTCAAAGGTCCATATAATCTGAGGTCCTTCGAAGCTAACCATGTGATGCTGGGTGGCTTGTATAACTCTGAGCTTAAATTTCATCGTTTGTAAATTGGAGATTGTAATTCCAGAATCTGGGCTGCATACTGGAATCTCTTGTGTTTTTTTCCCCTCTTTTTCTTTTTTTTTTTTTTCCATTAACTACCGGTGTCTTGGGTTCAGGCTAGATTTGCTCAATTACAGTTTGTGTCTGGGCTTGTGTAGGGGTAGGGGAGTGAGGCCGGTGGGGAGGAAGTGAAGCCTGCCTTGCTAAGGAGCGTGGGTGTTGCTTTGTAGCAGGTAGGAGGCAGTGAGTTTTAAAGCAGTTTATTAGCTCTCTAACATCAGTGAATGAATGTAGGCAAAGGTGTGCCATCAAGCAGGTAATTAAACTTGTCTCTATTTTCTGAAATGTATAATTTAGATTACAGGTATTTGTCCCTGAATTGTGTCCTGAAAAGGATAAAAGGAAAAGTCAGTTAAGAGACTAGCCTTTCTTTCAAGGATAGATTTATACTTCTAATTAGTCTGCAAATGGACATCTGTTCATTAAGGAATGTTATTTTTGTCAGACATGAATTGTTACATCTTCAGGGGAAATAATCTTACTGAGCTGCTACCTATATGTGGAATAAATGAAACAGGTTATTTTGAATTAGAAGAAGGCTAGTTAACTTAGGACATTTTAATTGATAGAAAAGAAATTATATGTTAATTATCTCTGCATCTCATTTATACATTACTCTTATACATCAGCATCTTAAGACAACTGTAGCTTAAAAAAAACCCTGCAGATATATTAACTTAAGAGGAAAATATTTGGTTTCATTATCAAGTGCAGAAGACTGTGCCACAGACCTCTTTTTTATTTGTCTGGTTTCTGATTCCTGTTGTGTGAGTGTTTGGAACAGGTTGCATTTCTTTTCCAGAAATCTTATTATGGGGAAGAAAAAAGTCTCATTTAGACGTTGGTTTTAGTATTTGCCACTACATTCCTTTCCTTATTGCTACTAACATATTAGCTGTGACTCCCTTTATGGAAAATGTTTTTACAGTAAGACAGAGACATCTGAAGCTACTTCAGCTTTTACTAGAAGGTGATAGAAAAGAGTACCTGCTGTAGGCTTTCAGTTAACCTCCTTGTGTTAAGAGCCAGAAATCACCAGGGTAAACCTACATACTCAGATGTATGAAATTGCTACTGGACTGATGCTTAGAGGTTTGAGACAGGTTGGTTTAGTGGAAAGAAAAGCAGTTTGGATTTGTAATGTCTCCAAGAGGCTTGTAAGTTGCCAGACCTTCACCTTCACAAGTTCCTTAATTTCTTAATCAAGACTCAATTTTCTCATTTATAAAATGGGTATATTAGTTCCTACCTGAGGGAGTTACTGAGGATAAAATGATTTCTGAAAAATATCTTAATGGATATTTTTTTCCTCAAGGAAGGGTTTCCAGCCTCTATTATAGGAGCAGCAATGAGCACATCACATGTGTATATCAGGAAGCTGAAAAGTTCTTATATGTTTTCTCTATTAAGACTATTTTTTAAGAGCAGTTTTAGGTTCACAGCAAAACTGAGGGGAAGCTATAGAGATCCCCATATACCTCTGTCCCATGTGCATAGCCTCCTCCATCATCAACATCACCAACAGAGTTGGTACATTTGTTACAATTGATGAACCTACACGGACACATTATCATCACCCAAAGTTCATGGCTCAAGTTACAGTTGACTCTTGGTATGCGTTTTAGGGGTTTAGACAAATGTGTACAGACATGTACCCAGCATACAGAGGGTCTCTACTGCCCTAAAAATCTGTGCTCTGACTATCAATCCATTCTCCACTACCACCAGCCCCCAGTGCCTGGCAACCACTTTTTTTTTTTACCATCTGCATCCCCACAGTTTTGCATTTTCTAGGATATCATATAGTTGGAATCACATAGAACATAGCTTTTTAAAATTGACTTCTTTTACTTAATATGCATTTAAGTTTCCTCTATGTCTTTTCATGCCTTGAGAGCTCATTTCTATTTTATCCCTGAATAATCATCCATTGTCTTGATGTACCACACTTTATCCAACCTACTGGAGGGCATCTTGATTGCTTGTGTAATGTATTATTTGATTCATTTTATTCCTAATCATTTAGGAGGTATTTAAATAGTCTGAATATAAGAGTAATTAATACAGTCAACTATGTTCTACTTTGTAATTCATTATTCTTAATTTTTCTGAATGATATTCAGGAAACTTACAATATTACAAAGGCAAAATGCAAGTGCAAAAGTGAAACCACACTGTGTACAATGTACTCCAAGTGACCTAGGACACTGTATTGCATTCTCACCCTACCATTATTTGATGTTCCTTCCTTCCCATTATTATGGGCTGCGGCATTTTGAATTTGTAAGAGTTTTACCTATTTCCAGAATACTCTTGCATTCATTAATGGATTTCATCCTACGGCAGTTCTATGCTGAGCACTTCTGCATGTGGTTAGACCTCATCCATTCCTGCCACCAATCTGATGTTGATCCTTCAGTTGTTCTCCACTTTGTTACTTCTTTAATTTTTCTTTCCCTGAGAAGAGATTCTCTTGTAATCTAGTCTTGGTACATTTATACAGTTTGTCCTTGTAATATACTACTACTAGTTTAGCTCTTTGAAACAGTGTTTTATACACTGTGCTTTTCAGGAACATCCAGTGGCTTTTTCTTCTATCCAGAGCGTGGAGACCAGATGGAAAATGATGTAAGGCGAACTAAGTGGCTTCATTTTTTCTCTTCATTCTTTCTTTTATCAAACAAAACTGGTTTACTCTTTGGAGCCCAGAAAAATCTGTCTCATTAACATATCTTGGCTTTGCTGATTCAATGTCTGAGTGACAAGAGTGAGACCAACTATTTCAGATTTTGACTTCACAATTGTGCAGCTAAATTATTAAACATTCTATCTATACAATGCAGATCATTACAGCTGCCACATACGGCTGCTCAGACTGTGCACAGCACAGCTCCTGGGGACTCTATTCAACAGATTACAATATGTAGAATGCATGACTTCCTTTGCAAGATTGTCATGAGAATTACAGGACCACAAAGCGAGTAGTTTAACATGATGATAAAGAACATGGACTTGAGTGCCCAAGTTCCTGTGATTATAACTCAGCCCTTCCTCTTATTAGCAGTATGATCTTGGGCAAATCAATTAACCCTTATTGTTCTTCAGTCTTTTCATATCTTTAAAATGTAAACAACAGTGTAAATGTAAATATCTCATAGGGATATTTTGAAGATCAAATGTGTTAATATTTATAAAGCACTTAGAATAGTTCTCATCATATACTACATACTCAATATATTGTTATCTATTTTTAGTATTGTATAAAATTACTTACTATGGTTTTGATGCTCTTTGGTAGTTCTTATTATCACTATATAAGGCTTCATCTTCACATTCATGCTTCCTCGCCATTAGATCTTTCCTAACCCCGTTATGTTTGGGTTATTGCTCCTTTAGAACTGCATGCAGCAGGAATCATAGTAGATATGTGATTGATTTAGCCTGGAACTTATGCTACTTCATAGTGCGCATGTTTCTCTCTCTAGTTAAAGTGGGTGATACCTGAGGTCCAGGGTCCTGATCTGTACCTGTAGGGTGTTCTTAGCTTTTAGCACCTTCTGCCTTGCCTGTGACCTGTGTTAGCTGAAGGTGATCCTCTCTTTCTGCCCTCTGCTCTGAAGGGGGTTGCCCTCCTCAAAGCTTGAGGCTTGAGGACTGGAAAGACAAAAGAAGTTATATGCATATGGTCTCTTCTTTTAAGGATCTTGTAACCCATATGATTATATAAGATTAATATACACAGCAGCGAACAAATGAAAATGTAATTAAATTCTAAGATATATGGTCGAACTAGCAGAAAGCAGTAGGAGTTAAGAAGACAGTCATGCCTCTAAGAGCTTCATTTAGTGAGAAGAGGCTTCCTGTGGAGTGCGACCTGTGTGTGAGCAGATAACGCCGGATGAGGCCTTCAGACACCATTGATGTTAATGCTTATATTAATACTAATAGCGAATCCAAAGAACAACCACTAACACAGGATGCTATGCTAGGTGTTGTTCTTAATGCTTTACATATACTAACACATTGGATTCTTAAAATAAATTTATGAGGCAGAAACTATCATCTACATGTTAAAAGTAAATAATTTGATGTCAGTAGATTTTATTGTGATCATGATAACATGTTTTACTTTCTTTCAAAATAAATGATAGCTTTTATAATTCCTCAAGATCCAGCATTTTAAAATAATGTTCCACCATATTTTCTTTAATCATGCCTTGTAATCTTTCTTTTTAAATAAAAGTTGTTTTTATGATGGCCTTCTCCCAATAAAGACATAATATAATTATCAACAACAACACGAAGAGATAAAAGGCTTTCATGTTTTGGAATGTGGAGTAACTTATTTTATAATTTTATAGCTTCTTTAATAATTTAGCTTAGCACATCAGATTTTAATGGTTTCTTATTTGATTAAAAACAACTGGCAAAGCTTATCTCCAGTGAGAAAAGGAATGGATTATTGAGTTTGCAAAATATTTATGGTAGTAGAGTTCTGGATTTAATTTCTAGCTACTTGGGTGCCAGTTAACAGACAAGAATTTGCTTTCTAACAACTTTGATAGATTTAGTATGCCCTTGTCAAACTTTACAGCATAAATTTTGGATCATTGGCAAATCCTATCAGTAGTTTTTTTGGCAGCCCTTTGGTGGAAGTAGGCTTTGATTTTTATTGTGTTGTTTAAAGGAAAAAAATAATTGAAATTTATCCTTTTTTTCCACTCTTCAAAGAGACTCTTAATTTTCATTTGGTTTGTTTGTAACTGTAGCTTTTTCTATGAAGCTATGGGGCATATTCCTAGTGACATCAAAGAACATAGTTTTCAACAGAAATTATTTAAGGGGTAGCTAAAGATGAACAGACTTGATTGTGATAATAAGTCTTTTAGACTATAGATTACCCTGTTGGTGTGTGCAACATTCAGTTATTGTTATTGGTTTATTCGCTTGCCAAAATAAGAGAGACCAATCAGTAGGGCAAGTGTTGTCAAGCTCTCTAATTGGGGCCATATTTCATGTAGGTATTTACCTTTCTTTCTTTCTTCTCATTCACAGATCTTGCTGTGGATTAGTGTTAACAATCCTATGTTTGAGCATGGCTGTGAAACTCGATGCCTCACCTAGGAGGCCTGCCTTCCATGGCGGTATATGAGGTGTGATTATAAAGTGTGAGACTGGTTCCCACTTGATGGACACACTGTGCACATGGCATCCACCTCTGTTGGGTGGTTTCTCCCTCCTGCAGTGTGCATGAGGGACAATGTGTATAGGATTCTTTGTGGCTCTTCCTTCCTGTCTTTTTTTCTTATATGACTTCGTGGTGTTTGAAGTGAGCTTTGCTGTTGCCCTGCTACGTTTGCTGTTTCATTTGCTCTTTGATTTCTTGGTTTTGCTTTTTATTCTCATTGTTTGCACTGAAACTTTAGATGAGAAACACTTTTCTCTGACTGGCCCACATTTCCTGTATTCCTTTAGCTCAGAAATGCTTTGTAGATGATCTTGTGATCATTCATTTTGTTTTGCTCAAGTCTAGGAGGTAACCTAATTTCAGTTAGTGAATTCAAGTATTTCATCAACTCTAAGATAGATATTCTGATTTCAGAGATGTGACAGTGTGGAAATATGCCTTTTAATATGATAAAATGATATGATGTAAGATAATGATGTCTTTTCAAGGATGTTAAAATGTAAACCAAAAAACAAAGCAGATTTTTGCATCAGTGAAATATGGTTAACTTTTATTTGGTCCTGGCTGCTGTGGGTTGTCACTTACCTCTGATATAATCTGTAAGAAGCATAATATGGAGGGAACCAAGGTAAACATAGGTGTGCCAAATTCCATTTTTTGGAGTTTCTGAAAACAACTCTCTTAAATAGGTCATTATTAATTGTGGAACCTGATTACTCCATGTGTTCTTAAAATATATATAAAAGAAAAATGCTTTCTACTTCTCAATCCATCAAGCTCACCATCCATCAGCATTCACTTGAAAATGTAGTACTGGTAGTAATAATGTTAACTTCAGGTCATTCACTATGGTCAGTAAAACTGTGTTTAATGGCACAGGATTTTGAGGAAGGTAGACGTAGGCTCTACTTTATACTAGGGTCGCTTTGAGACCTTGAGCAAAGTACTTCATTTCTTTCCATTTCCTCAGATAATAACCACACTTTCCATTTAGAGCTGTGTGGAGGATTAAATTATAATATAAGGAAGACACTGGGCACAGTGTCTGGGCATGTGGCAGGTACATTAGTCAGCTAGGTATGCTATAACAGCATATTGCAGACTGGGCGGCTTACCAACAGAAATGGGTTTTCTCGCAGTTTTAGAGGCTGGGAGCCCAAGGTCAAGGTGCCATCAGAGTTGGCTTCACCTGCGGCCTCTCCCCTAGGCTGCAGGCAGCCCGCTCGCTGCGTCTTCACCTGATCATCCCTCTCCTTGGTGTTTCTCTCTCTCTCTCTGTGTCCTAGTCTTCTCTTAATGGCAGCAGTCATTTTGGACTGAGCACACCAACAGCCTCATTTTAACTTAATCACCTCTTTAAAGGTCCTATCTCCAAATATAGTTGCATTCTTAGGGCTTCAACATAGAATGGAAGGAGAATGCCGTTCAGACCATAACAGCAGGTCCCCAGTGTTAGTTGTTATTCAAAAATTTTATTGCTTATATGAGGTTTCTAAGCTGGTGTCTGGTGCCGAAATGAGTAGTGTTAGTGTAGTGAAATAAGAGGACTTGGCGTGACCGGGATAGGTCACAGGAGAACATGAGGGTTTTAATGAGGTCAGTAGTGCAAGTTTAAGCAAAAGTTCAGTAGTTATAAATAAGGTTTAAAATATTGAGTTTGCAATGAGCAGAGTATGATTGGAAAAATGGGAGAAGGTTGATTGGTCAGGGAAAGAACTTTATGCCTGGAAGTCATGAGAGGTTAAGTGCTGTAAAGATAGGGGGAGACCAGAGTTTAGAGTTGCTCAATAAACTGGCAGGGTTTTTGAACTCCTATTAAAGAACTGGAGAGTGACATCAAAAATTTGAGGGCGGTCCTAAACAATTTTTACTCTACAGATGTCCCTATATTTTTAATATGAAAATAAAAAAATTCACATATTTATATAATTAAAATACCTCTTTGGAGCATTTGAAATGATATTGTTAGCAATCTATGACACTGGCTGGTAATTACAGTCTCATAAGGCTCTGGAGCACCCCAGAAACACTGTATTCACATGCTTCCCCCTCCCCTGTCTCTGTGGGAACATTGTGAAGTCCAAGGAACCTTCCACACCAGGCAGGCTGGACTCACGGGTAATCCCTGAAAGAGTCAATAAGCATTTTACAGAGACTCCTAAAAGTTGAATATTGTTTTGGATTATTAAAATATTTCTCACTTCTCACATTTCTTTTAAATATTTTTACCGGTATTATTGTCTGAACCACATTGGCTATCTTTATAAGGACAGCATTCTTTCTTGAAATGTAATATAAAATTTCATTACAAAATATGTAGTTGGGTTCCATTTCATAAAGTTAATTTACTTCACAGAGCTTTGGAAATGTTTACTAGTGAAGTTTTTGATCTTTGATTAAAATGTCAGGTAATAAAAATATTATGTGTGTTGAGATATATCTGCAGTAAAATCTAGGGTAGAAAGTATGACTTTAGTTGCAAGTTGGAAAGTTTGTGTATTCTTTATTATTTTTGAAATCTTTAAAGTAAAAAATAACAAGGTCAGCTTAAGATAATTTAGAAATTAGTTTTCAAAGATTTGAATGTTAACTGAATTGTCTGCATGTTTTCAGTGGCAAAATAAAAGCTTAACAGCTCTCAAATTATTGTTTAAATTGAAAATTGGTGTCAACACATACTGAATTATTGCATGATCCTAAGGACCAATCCCTCTTGTTCGAATTGTCTAGGATGCCTAGTGTTTTATCTTTTTTGCTAATAGGAAGGTCCAGAAACTTAGGGAGCCTTTTGTTTTATGATGGAAGTTTTAATAAGTCATCTTTGAAGGAAAGTCAAATCGTATATCAATAAAAGGAAATACTGTATCTGTGTTACCAGTTATAACTGAACTATCTCTTCATTATCACTGTAGTATTAAGGTGCTTTTGATTACCATAGACATACTTTCACAGCATGAAGTCTCCTGTATCCTACACTGCATAAGAGATTTTGGTCTTTGGACGTGGTTGCTCTTCGTACTCTTGTCAGTGAACTATTTTTAGGACAGCCAGAATAACTGGGGTCAGTCTCTTATGTATGCATGTGTTTTTGGAATTGGTGAGAGTAATGTTAGTGCCTAACAAGAGGCATTCTGAGGCAAATTAGGTCTAAGGGTCTGCTTTAATTTTAAAAACAAAAGCACTACTGTTTCTAGCCAGAATACCAAATATCTTGGAGTTAAACATGGAAAAATGTTTATAGTGTTGTATAGTTTTATTACTTCAGACAGAAGGAAAACAGTTTATTGAGTAACTTTCAGCCAATGAGGGATTTTATACACGCCAACAATCAAGAGGTGAACAAAAATATTTTCTTGTTTAGGGAGAATGAATGATAAAAGCTTAAGATACTTAGCCATTCACTTTGAAACAAGTGTGATCTTGTTTGGCTTTTGTATTATAGTGGACAGCTAGCAAAGTAGAAAAGTTTTGTGAAATACAGAATTGTCCTTAAAGTGAAGGGGAATGCCCTTTATTAACCCATCTTCTTTCCTGCTTGCTAGAATGCTCATTTGATGGCTGGAACTCAAGCAGATATCTTGAACCAATAGCTAATGGTGACATGAGGAGGATAGTAAAAAAAAAAATGGAATAGAAGGAGACAGTCTTATAGAATTGTGGAGTTGCTGCATAAAAATCTGTTACCTGGGTATTTTGTTTATGAGAGAGAAATAAACTCCTGTCTTATTTAAACCACTGCTATTTTAGGTTTTCTATCACTTATGGCTGAACATACTCATGACAAATATACCCTCCCCAGCTGTATCTAGTCTTGGAGTCAGTAAATGATAGTCTGCAGACCAAATCCAGGCCACGGCTTGTTTTGTCAATAAAGTTTTACTGGAACATGGCCATCCGCATTTGCTTACATGGAGTCTATGACAGGGAATAGATGATCTCCTGCTCTAGTTACAGAGTTGAGTAGCTATGTTATAGACCTTGTGACACATAAAGTCTAAAATATTTATGATCCGGGTCTTTATAGAGAAAAATTGCTGATCTCTGATCTAGTCTATTGATTGACCTCATTTGTTTTTCTTTAAAAATGTCTCTTTTATTTTTCTTTTTTGGTATTCATATGGGTCCCTTATCAGACTAAACATTTTCACCTAATATCTGAATTACTTTAGCTGTCTTGTTAAATTTAAGTCATTTGTAATTTATCATTTATCCATTCTATCAGATACATGTTAAGCTTTCTTAAACATAGCTCACATTCTCTCTCCTCTGATCAAAAACTTCCTGTTTCCTACTGCATCAGGTAGTAACATTTTTGCTTGTCTTATAATTAATATTCTTGCCCTACTCTAACATGCAACCATTATTTCCTATTCATGTATTAATTAATTTAACATACTTTTAAAATGCCAACATGTGCTGGGACCACTAAGACAAATCCACAGCTCTAGCTGTCTTTGCTTGTAAAATAATAGCAGCTTCTTATTGGTCCGTGCCACTAGTCTTCTTTATTCTGGTCCATCTTCAACACTGCTTTCTGGTTGAGTTTTGTGGAGTGTAGTTCTGACCATGTCATACTCCAAGTACACTTTCAGTGGCCCCACATCACCTCCACAGCAGGCTGTGCAGACTGAATTCCAAGCTATAGCACAGCGTACAAGACCTTCTCTGATTTGGCCCGTGCGTATTTTTGTAACTCCATTTCTTCTTGGAGACAACCACCTTTTACTCTGTCCTTGAGGAGGGCTTGCCATTTTTAAAAAATTTCTACCCAATTTCTGTTCCTTTTGCCCATACAGTGTTTCTGTCTGAGTACCCTCCTTTCCCCTCTTTTCCTGCCAGCCCTTTTTTGCAATAGTATGCCCTTACTGAACCCTTCTGAGATGAAGTACGAATGCCACATTCCTGTGGGTGTTCCTGTCCCCTCTGGCTGAGTTAATCATTGTCTTGTCTGTCTTACCACAGAGCCTTGGGCATATTTATCACTGAGCACTTACATTTGTAGGAATTGTTTATGTGCACAGTTCCTTCGCTGCTATTAGACAGTGAGTCCTTAGACCAAGTTTCCTGGTCATTGTCCACAGCACATAATTGCAGCTTCCCCTCATACCAGTTATCATAGTTGTGCTTGTATTTCTTTGTGTTGTCCTGAGGTTAATGTCCTTCTAGTTCACCATCACCTGGCCCCAGGCCAGATCTGTGGCTCTTTGCTCAGCGTTGAATTTCCCATGGTGTGACTAAGTGCCTGGTACACAACAGACACTCAGTACTTGATCATTGAGTGAGTAAATTAATTTGGAGAGGGCAAAGGCTTTTATTTTTCTTTTATGTTTGCGTCTGTGCTACATAGCACAGAACTCGGTAATGTTAAGTAGTCACCAGTGAAGCCTTGAAGAGTGCTTTTTGAACACAGAGAGACTCTTTTCTTCAAATAAATCTTATCAAAACTCTAATATATAAAAGAGATAAAAACAGAAATGCCATGTTTGAATACCCCTCCCCCGGCTCTCCACTGGACTCCCGAGGTAACCACACAGAGGCCCTCGGGCCTTGCCTCTTGGGTGGACAAGATGTGGGAAACCGCTGCATTAGAGTGGAGATAGCACGGGCTGTGATGGCAGGTGGACAGTGTTTTTCATCAAGCCTGGCTGTAGCTGTGTGACTGGGCAAACCAGTTACCCACTCTGGGAGCTAGTTTTATTATCTTTGAAATTAGAAGTTTGTCCTAATGTTTTGGTGTTTCTTTCCAGCCATGTAAGTATATTTAAAAGTTCCAGGTTTATTCCAGGCCTTGGTCCTCACTTAGATGTATTCTTTTATTAGAGTACCCTTGCCTCTACCTTACTCTAATCTAAATGTCCCTCAAGACCATGCCAACTTCAGACTCATTGAAGAAGTCTCCTCCAGCTACTCCCTTGCTATTGCACCTACCACATTCACTGTCCATAGCACATAAACTAGAACCCAGCACACAGTTTTCTCGGTATGGAGTTTCTGTGCAGAGCACATTCTAGCAGAGAGCTTGGCCAGATGTGTGATTTGCTTACCTTAAACAACCTAATATTATTTTAAAATATTAAGGTGTATTCTTCCCATGTGTACTTTACCTTTTGAAGTTATATGTTTTATTGGAACACTGTATAGTATCTGTTATTGATCAGTCATTTCAATTAGCTTTATCTGCTTAATTGCAGAGGCTTCATCTTATACTTCTGTGTACCTCTTATCACTTACTATTTGCTAGTTGATTGGTCATTTGAAAACTAAATACCTGTTTAGTTGCTCCAGTTAGAAAAGACAGGAAAATGTACTTTGGGCATTACTTGGTGAGACTGCAATTCATTGAGATTGTGTTTACTTATACAAGAGGGGGACAGTCCATTAAAATCTCTCTGTCTATTTTTTATTACATAAAGGAGAAGGCTTGCTTTTATCAGATCTTTATATGCTTTTAGTCAGATCTGCATTTGAATCAGCACTCTGTATACCTTTAGTCAAATTAAAGTTCCTCTGACTTTAGATTCCTTATTTTTAAATGTGACAATGTCTAATTTCTTAGGGTTGTTGTGAGGATTAGTTGAGCCAACATACATCAAAAGCCTATCACGTAGTAGGCACTCCACCAAGTTTAACTGTTTGTGGTATTTCTGATCACTGGATAAATCTAAGGGGAACTCTCTGTGACCGTAGAAAAAGATCTAGGTATTCAAGAGAGTCCATGCAAATCCATTTATTTTCTGGCCTGGATTATGTAAGATATTGAAGTTACAAACTGAAGTTACAAGTTTTTTTTTTCCCCCTCGTCAGGCTAATTTTCTCCTGGCTTAAAAATGCTGAAAAAAGTCGGTGACAATATGCAGAATTAGTAACTTGGATTAAAGCTGTTCAAATTTTGTGGGGGTGATTGTTTTTTTCTTTTGAATTTATGTGGTGGCCCACTGAAGAAATGTTCGTCCTGGCAAATATGTTTTGAAGAAAATATAGTTTGATTCAGACTGAAAGACTAAATTGTGTGCGTGTGTTCTCATGTTTACAAATCGGCCCAAGAGTATTGATATGATAAACACATCTTTAGGCACTCACCAGCTCTGAACAGTACTTAAAGCAACAATGGAACATTTGTGGAATCGGAAATGACACAGAAACATGGGAAAGCAAGTTCATTGGCACACAGGGAAAGCATTAGCCTGCCAAGCACTTAGAATGACATGTGACCACACAGTTATAGAAAAAAGATTTCGAATCTCTCAACACGAAGTCTTGGCTTTGGACTTCCTTCGTTTAAATATTGACTTTTGAAATGGGATGAAAGTTGATATATGCCATGTTGCGATATCTTTCTCACCACATGTTACGTGGCAATAACACAACCTTGCTGGATAGTGAGTACTGTGTTGTTTCTGATTTACAGCCCTGCTCATTTTTCCTGCTCTAGGAATACATTGCATGAGAACACATGTTGAAACTAAAATTAGCTTCAAACTTACCTAAGTAAAAGTGAGAAATCTCATATGACCAACTTACAAACCTTTAGATTTCAAAATGGTGTTTAAGTCTATAGACTTAATTATTTTTCCTAGCAAAATTGCCAAAAGAACAAAAAAAATAGAAGCATAGAAAGCAAAATAACATCAGAAGTAATTACAATCAGTGATAGTTCAGTTTTAGAAGAAAACAGAGCACTTAAGTCCCATGAAAAAAAACACAGTGTAACATTTTTGCTATAAAAAAAAACCAGGCATATGTCTGCTTATTTAAAGGTTAAAGAATATACTGTAAAGAAAAAATACAAACTTCTGCATTGGTCACAATGTTTTCTTTTCAAAGAATAATTCATTATATTGTGGATATTCTTTAATTCATGAACTCTTTAAACAAAACTGTATGGAAAAATCTTCCAGTAACTGGGTAATTTCAAAACCTTCACTTGGCTATGTATATATAGCATAAATGTTCTCAAGAGAGATTATGACTTAATTGTCATGCCTAAGAAACTTTTGCATTTTATTGACTTTAAAGTAAACATAAGAGTTGAAAATCTAAAGTCTGACTAAATTCAGGTTATATGCAATCATTGAAAAACATTTTGTATGTAGGTTTGTACTGGAAAATTTTCATGAATACAACCAGCCGTATCCTAAGCGACAGTGTGGGGAAGTTAGAGAGCAGATTCTGAAAATTTCATGAAGGGAATGAGGACCCTTGGAGAAATGTTAGTTGGTCTGTAATGAAATATGTTATTTTGGGAGGTGACAAGAAGCAGTAATACCAAGTGTGTGAGGTATTTTTATATAATACTGCATGTAGGAAGGAGATAGGAATCCAGGACAGAATATCCCAAAAGCTGGATTATGTTCAAGCCCTGTGTGTTTAGAAAAGTAAAACCATAGAACTGAGGGAAAGTCTTCCTACATTTCTGACCAACACCAAGTCTTTTTAGAACTTTCATGTATTCTTCACCTCTGTTAAATAGACATAAAAACACCTTTTAACATTTTTCTTGGGTCTAATGATTAATGGTATTTGAACTTAGAAGGCTGCCTAGAACCAGAACCATTCAGAAAGTAGGGACTATTATAAATTCAACCTTGTTGTTACAGAGTATGTACATTGACTGCATTTATTGTAAAGTAACTTTCTGTAATTCCCTTGCATTTTATCACTAACTGCTGTTATAGAGCAGATAACTTTCATTTGCAAGTGTTTTTGTCCAGATGAGATTAATTTTCCTTTATTTAATAAAATAGTAGGAACATTTAAAATTCTGATTATAGTACTTATAAGAGCTCAGAATAAATGAGAGCCAGAAATTATTAGGGAACATGGGATATTGCACATAATGGGCAAATGATGATATTCTTTATCTTGGAGGGTATCTCTGTAAAGGTGGTGATAATAGCATTTTAGTAATTTGGTTAGTTTTCCCAATAGCTGCATAGGTATGAACTAGTATCTTTAATTCAAGGAGATTTGTTTCTTTTCCTGTTTGTCATCTTTGGACTTCCCTGTCATCTCTCCAGATGTCATTTGTGTAGCTTATTATGCGTTATTTGTTCAAAAAGCAAGTGGTGGCTGGGGACTAAAGGGCTCACACCTTGTGTAGTGATGGTGGCTCTACCATCCTTTGTCTCCCTCATTCATGTCAAGATCTCACAGAGCCTAAACCAGGAGGAACATCGTATGCTAGGTTCTAGGGCATGGTGAGAAAATCCTTTTTTTTTTTTAAAAAAAGGGCAGTTTAAGAGAGGTATCTTTTTATGGGCTGTACTTTGAAAAAATGAAACTGCTATATTGAGTTCTGCGCAAAATACATTTGTTTAAAAATTAGATATGCTACTTTATTGGATAGAAGAATGTCAGTGAGAAACTGCCCTACCTTTTTAGACACTGAAATGTTAGTATGGGGGAATATTTGAGAAGCAGCAACCTCAAAGTAACTTTGTACCTCTTAAGTTAGTTTTAGCCTTGATCCTTATGCTAGAACTTGGAGGCAGCTCATGGAACTGGGCCAGTGGCAAGCACACAGCCCGTGGGTCTCTGGTGTTCGAGACAGCTCTAGAATACCTCCTGTGCTAAAAGAATGAGAATTTAAGATCTTTCTTGATTAGTGAGTTTTCCCACTGTCCCCCTTATGTTCTTGTACCCTTGTTCTGTGTTCCCAAGTAATTAGGTCTTTGCCATATTGCATGGGCTCTGCCTCCACCCTGTACCCCAGTTTCTGCTGCTGGATTTCCTCGATGTCCTATGTGTTATTTCCTGCTTCACCCTGTTACTTGCCTTGTGACTTTCCAGCAGTTTTTCGGGATGATCACAGTGCATCCATACATCCCAGTTCTCTTGGCTGGCCGCGTTCCACCAGTCCCTGGGGCTACATTCTGACACTGAGACATAGGTTTAGACATCTATGGTTATCAGGCTAGTAAAATTAGGCTGTTTATTCTGTTTAGAACCTGAAGGATTTTATTTGAACATTGGATAATATTCTCAGAAAACTTGCAACCCAATACAGTTTTATTTTAGCCTGACCAACTCCAGATGATTTTTAAAACATCCTATTTGCATTTTAGGATAAGGAGCCTATGTTCTTGCTGAAATAACAGAATCAGTAGAGCAGAAATCTTCCTTCTTTGCTTTAGTTTTCTCTTTAGCATTTATTACTAACATATGGTGCATTTCACTTTTGAATCCTGTTTATTGTCTTCTCAACTACAATGTAAGATACTTTTGGGCTGGGAATTTTGTCTGCTTTGCTCCTGCGTGTATATTCAGTTCTTTTAACCATGCCTTACACACACTTATATGCTCAATAAATATTTGTAAACTAGTATTCTAACTTCATCAATTGTCTTTAAGTTTAGAAACTGGCTAAAGAGTTAATGATCATTGGGTTCTGATGGCCTGTGGTTCTTTACATGTAAAAGAGTATGGTAATTTCATGAAATTTTAAATTTTTACTATAGTTTTGATATTTACTACACTTAATAGTTAAAATTAACTTTCAATTTTTTTTGTTTTGTAGCTTATAAACCCATAAAATCAACCATTGTTTATTAGTTGATCCTAAGACACACCATATTAACACATTTTACAATTGCTGAATTGGGGATATATCCTAATATCACATAACAATCACAGCATTTTTTCTCAGTGCTACATAAAGTGGTGGTGTGGCACTTCTTCCAAATAATGATGCTATACATTTGATAAAATATCTATCTTTTGAAGTTTTGTATAGTTTTTAAGAATCATTGAAGTTTAATTTCTAGTCATTTGACCAAAAGCTATTGAAAAACCTTCACAAAAACACTTGAAAGTTTTCTTTCATATACTGCATACACCTCAATTACTCTAACAAAATATTTAGGATGGGGTTGCTCTTCCTAAGTATTGAACTAGAGGGAGTGCATGGTTATCCAACAATGATTTCAAGGTACTGCTTCTAACATCTTAGATAACAGAAACATATCTGTTTGCAATTTGACAAATGAAACCAGCTCAACTGCAGAGATTCCTTTTAGAAATCAACAAGGCAGGCCGCTGAACATGTTTGTCCTCTAAGGACTTCTAGGTTATTAAAGGGCCTTGACGCTGAGAGGGTAGAAAGATTTGAACACCAATCCAGATGTTTCCTAATGTGTGACCTGCTTTGTAAGGTGCACTTTCCAACTCTTAAATAAACCAGAGGTGCCCTCCAGAGGCCTATTCAATTTTTGATAGCATATTGGAATCATGAATCATATGTTAAACAAGTGTTTGTGAGAGTCTAGAATTTATTCCTGGGAAGGGAAGCAGGGAACTTGTAAGGGTAGTCAGAGAAACTATCTAGAGTTGTCAGGTTTTGGAGAAACTATTTGATGCCTCTGATTCCTTGATGGACTTTGTAGAAGTCATCCAACCTCTTTGGGCCTCAGCTTCAGTGCTTGTGAAATGAGAGAACTGGAACATAGAATACGATAAAAATAACTCTCTTCCCTCTAGTAACAGATGTGTTTTAAAAAGGTTCAGTTTAATTTGAGAAAAAAATTATTTGAGTAACTATTGATTGGAATAGAGTGATTCCATTGATGTTTGAGCTGAACATGTTAATTATTGAATTAGGCACTACTAAAAACTAAATCTTAAGAAGGTAGTTTATTATTGTCACTTTCAGGAAACACATTTTAGTCCTCATCTCTATCACCTATGCCAATTAACTGCAGTGTTTAGCTTCACATGACAGTTTAAACATGATGGATAAGCATGTGCTGTTCTGATTTATTTCAGAGATGCCTCAACTGCAGACAACAGCTCCATATCTATTTTGTGCTTCATCTTATTGAGCGTGGTATCACAAAGATGAAATTTAATTACCACTTTTCTCTTATTGCTTATTTGTTGATGGACTTATTGCTTTCAGTATTTAATGTTATAGAATATTTTGGATTGTTTCACCCAACAAAATTCAAGTGCTTAAAGCATGTGATAATTCTGAATGTAAATTCTAATAGTTCGACTAACAAATTTTATTAGCAATAAAATATAATTGAATTAAAAGCATTTGCTACTGAAAAATTGGAAGCTAGACACAATTTATCTCTTATATAAACCTATAATTTAAACTAATATAGGTAGTCTTTGCACTTAAAACTTTCATGTCCTAGATAAAGGTGCTAGAAATCAAGATTATGGAAGCTAAATATGATCTTATTTAAAAATAATTTTAACATTTGGTTCCAAAATGATTTTAAGGTCATTTGATTTTCTTTGACATTGTATTGCATTATATTTGTACTGATAGTTTGGGTGATTATTTATTATAAATTTTTCCTCAGAATCATTTAGGAAATTAGAGGAAATATTCAAACTAACAGTATCACTGCAAAATGTAGTATATACAATGTTTTACTTCTTAATATTCTGCCTTTCCCCCCATGTAATAAGGTAAAAGACGACCATCATTCAAGTTAAGGAATAATATGAAGTCTTTGAGGAAAGTTTATGACGTATCTTTACAAATTATCTTGGGAAGAATTAGTTCTACCTAAAATATCTAACTTACATTCAGTGTCTTTTCTTGCTAGCTGTAACTTTAGCAGAGTTGCTTATTTGCTCTTTATTTTAAAAGATAACTTTAGTATGGTCATTCTGAATAGAAAAATACTATCTGTTCATTATAAAATATTTGGAAAATTTAGACAATAAAAAGAGAACAGATCTATTCATTAGTTCACCTCAAATAAGCACAGATAACATATTAGTTCATTTCTTCCCATTACTTATCTAGGTATATACCTCTCTGCATATTCATAAGTATATTGCATGCATGTTTTGTAACAATTTCTTGGTCATATTTTAATAATGCAACTTTAGCATGTCTCAAGTTACTAAGTTTTATTTGAAAATATACTTTGAATATTTGCATGATATTCTATAATTAGTCATTTAGATTTCTTCCATTTCTTAATTATTATAAATGCGTATAATTACCTTTGAGCATAAAAACAGTGGAAAGAACCAAAGTTTGGAGTCAGACATATGCAGGTTTCTATTCTAGGTATACCTTTTCTTGGATTTATAACTTTGTTTTATTCAGTTTCACTATGTATAAGATGGAGATAATGCTGATCTTGAAGTATTTAAATATTGGAAGTACTATAGTAAAGCATTTTCATTGAACCCAGTTCATGGCAGCCCATATATACCGGTGTCATAATAATAATTGATAATCTCTTTGATTATTAAGAATTCATTTACCGAGTTCAGAATTCAGTCTTTTAATTTGACTCTAACTTTTGATGAATTTCTTAAAACTGAATTACTTTTTTTATTGAAGTATAGTTGATACATAATATATTGCTTTCAAGTCAGCAGTTACACACATTATTAAATCCTCACCCCCTCTAGTGCAGTTACTATCTGTCAACATAGAAAGATGTTACAGAATCATTGGCTATATTCTCCATGCTGCACTTCCATCCCCGTGACCAATTTATATTATGATTGAGATTTTTGTGCCCTTTTATCCCTCCCCACCCCATGGTGACCACAGTCACTTCTCAGTGTCTATGAGTCTACTGCTCTTTTGTTCCTTTTGTTTTTAGATTCCACAAATAAGTGAAATTATATGGTATTTGTCTTTTTCCACCTGGCATGTTTCACTGAGTATAATACCTTCTAGGTCCATCCATGTTGTTGCAAATGGCATGATTTCTTTCTTTTTTTATGGCTGAATAATATTCTATTATGTATATGTATGACATCTTCTTTATTTATTCATCTGTTGTTGAATGCTTTGATTGCTTCCAAATCTTGGATATTGTAAATAGTGCAGTGATAAACACAGGGGTGCATATATCTTTTCATACTGAGATTTTGTTTTCTCCAGGTAAATTCCTAGAAGTGGAATTACTGGGTCAAATGCTATTTCTATTTTCAGTTTTTTGAGAAACCTCCGTACTGCTCTCCCCAATGGCTGCACCAATTCGCCATCCCACCAATAGTGTAGGAAGGTTCCCTTTTCTCCAAATCTTTGCCAACACTTGTTATTTCTTGTCTTTTGAATAGTGGCTGTTCTGATTAGTGTGAGGTGATACCTCATGGTGGTTTTGATTTGCATTTCTCTGATGATTAGCGATGTGGAGCATCTTTTCATGTGCCTGTTGGCCATCTATATTTCTTCTTTGGAAAAGTGTCTATCAGGTCCTCTACCCAATTTCTAATTGGGTTATTTGTTTGTTTGTTTTTTGTGGTGTTGAGTTGTTTAAGTTCTTTATATATTTTGGATGTTAACCCCTTATCAGACAGATCATTAATGAACATATTCTTCCAGAACATATTCTTCCATACTGTTGGTTGCCTTTTTGTTCTGTTGATGGCGTCCTTTGGTGTACTGAAACTTTTTAGTTGAATTATTAACAAAAAGTATTTAAGGTGTTAACAATTTAAAGAGCCAAGTCTTGCTTTCTAGGTTTTATTAATTTATACTTCCATCATCAGTGTGCAAGTGTGCTTTCTTACTCCACATCCTTGCCTGTATTGATTTTATCAGAACATAGAGATTTACTTAGCTAGAAACTCTTCATTGTTGTTTTAATTTTCGTTTGCTGTTATCACCAGTGAAGTTAAATTGTATTAATGGTTACAGTTCTCTTCTGTAGGTTCTCTCTCTCTCTCGCCTGTCATTTAGTGTTTTCCTTACCAATTTGTGTGTACTCTTTATTATATTAAGGCTGTTAGATTTTGTCATAGTTTTAAAAGGTATTATTCATCATCTAGTATTTAATCCCTCATTTATATATAAAAAATATAACATGCGATTTCTACTGTGAAAGCATTCAGGTACCTCTTTTTTTCCATGTTGAATCTTTCAACAGCCTTTACTGACTCTTTCTAGACTTTCTTAGATTAGTTTTCAGGACTCCCTATTTTCTGGTAGTCTTGTGCATCCCTCTCTCTTTCCAAACTCTGTCCCTGAATCACTGATGCAGTGGGAGAGACCTACCTATTATCTGCCACATGCAGACTCCATTTATGTTCTTATCATGAGACCTTTGCTATGTGTCCTTTTTCCTTTCCGTAACTTCTGTTGAGCCTGAGCACTGTTCTAATAACTATACTGTACCACAGTTTAGTACATGGTCATTTTATTTTATAACTCCTTGTTTGTTTGCTAATTAGATAAGTCTCCCCAGATGCATTAAAACTTGCTTCAGAATAGGGTTTATGGTTTATACTCTTTTCTGTTCCCAGATCTCCTTGAATAGGCAGGGAGCATACTAAATGCTCAGGGAGCACTTGGTAACTTATAGAACTGCAGATAATTGCTTTCGTCCCCCACCCACTGCTCCCACAAACACAGTTTTTTTTTACCTAACAACAGAACAGTTAAGACAAGTGAACTATAAAGGGTTCCGAATGAGTATTTTGGAGTTGTGTGCACTCTGTGTTTTCAGCTGGGCTCTGATTCATACAGATCCCATATAGCATCCAAAAGTAGTCAGACTACTTCATTAACTCTGCAGAGTCAGCAGACTGACCAGGGAAGCAGCTTCCAGGTTATTATCTAAGGTGCCATGCAAGGTGTGGGGGCTCCTGCAGGCTTCGAGGCCTTCTCAGGATGTGGGCTTTGGTACTTGGCCCATAGAATAGGCGTGGTATGTGTTCTTGGCCAGCATCGGAAATAAGACCCCGAATATTGCTTGGTTGTAAAAACTGCAGAGCAACCAGCTCTGTCCAGGAGACATCCTGAACGGCTCTTAGAGAGTCAGACCCTTGCTCGGAGACCTGGGTAGTTTAGTCACTGGATCTGAACACCTTTTAATTTGTCTTTCTTTAATATCTTGAGGTTTCAATACCTGACCTAATCCTAGTTTTGTTTAATGATTTCACCTAAAGATTTATAGACAATGTCTTTAAAAAACTTTTGTTTTTCTTTGTAAAGTTTGATTAGAATATCTATTCCTATTTTTAGGAATTTTTATGACATTTCCCTCACTTAACCAAAATGAGATGTAATAATTTGTTTTTTGTTTCTATTATCTCTAGCTATATAATAAATTATTCCAATCTACAGTGGCTTAAAATCATAACTGTTATCTCTTGCAGTTTCTGTGGATCAGGATTTGTGTAAAGTTGGCTGTTTGCTTCTGGCTCAAGATCTCTCCTACCTTTGCAATCAATGATTGGAGGGGGGCCAGCGGCAACCAAAGCAACCAGGGAGTAGCCTGATGTCTCTCTCTTCATGTCATCTCAAGGCCTGTCCATGTGGTCTGTTCCCATGGCTGATTTGGGCTTGTTGACATCATGGCAGCCTCAGGGCAGTCATACTGCTTCCGTGGTAGCTGAACGCTTCAAGAGTGAGTGGTCCAGTGAGCAAGATGAGGGCTTCATTGCCCTTTTAGGATCTAGTCTCTCAGTCACATAGCTTCATTTATGCTGTAGTTAAAATTCAAGTGACAGCATACCAACACTAGTGCTTGATGGTAGGAGTGTCAGGGTTACCTTACAAGAAGAAGATGGTGGGATAGGAGCTGCCATTGTCTTTGGAAAATGTAGTCTGCCGCTGTATCCTTTGAATACACTCCTCCCCCATGTAAAATATGCTTATTCTTGCCCTCAGAGTCTGTTAAGTCTCACTCCATTCCTTCATTGGCTTGAAGTCCAGAATCTTGTCTTCTAAATCCAGACCGGGTGCAGATGAGTCTCCTCGGGTAAGGATCTTTAGCACTGAAAATACTTGAACTAGAGATTTTTCCAAAAAGCTTTGGACTAAAAGATAAGTTATCTGTCCTTCACACACCCAGTTTAATGGTGTGACCAGCATGGGAAAGTCCTATAGTTCCTCCTGTTCAAAAAGGGAGAAATGAGTGGCTGTTATATTCCATAGCAAATCTGAGACCCAAGCGTGCCTGCTGCCGTCGTCCCTGCGAGATTAGGGCTCAGCCTGACTTCCTGGGACTTGCTCTCGGTGACTCTTGCCTCTTCCCACTGTCTTCTTGTTTCCATCCTCTGAATCATCATTCTCTTTCCAAAAAGCATGGCATGAATTTATTTCATAGCTGGTAAGTTTTCTCAGCCTTCTTCCAGAGCATAGAAGTTGGGGGGGGGTTCTTTAAAATAAAAAGCTTACTTTTTGTTGTATTGTCATTGCTTGCTTTTAGCTCCAACTGGCATAATTCTTTAAAAAATCTGTAGGGGTTCTTATGTCACAATTTATAATCTACTCTATTAACAAAGGCCACAACCAGGAATTGTTTGAGATAATCACTCCTTTATCAGGGGTTTCCCAAGAGGCTGCAGTGGGATAAAACAGGAGTCTTAGTATTCCTGTTGTTTAGCAGAGAAAGTGGGCAACATATGCCTGTAAGATCCTTTGAAGGCCTTTTATCTGTCTTAAAGGATCTATGAGGCACCACTTAATATATTCCTGAATCATTAATAAAGGGTATTCATAGTCACATGCTCACCTTTATTTATAGACCAGGTCTTTCTGACTATACCTGGTATTTTATCTTTTCCCCAAGGCTTGCTCTTATTTTGAGACTCCTTTGCTCTCTGAAGCGATAGGGAAATGAAAAGTAATTTTATTTTCAAACCCGGCAAGTTCTCTCTCTCTCTTTTTCTCCAAAGTTTGTTGGAAACCAGTTTCTTTTTTAACTCCGCTCTCTCTACCCACGTCTCATCACAAGGAGCAAGAGGAGGGCAGATGGTCCTTTAAGTGTTCTGCGTGGAAATGTCCTCAGCTGGATCCTTTGACCTTGTTAGGTTCATTTCCTATTTTCCACATCACTGTGTGCAATAGTGTTGCTAAATGTTCTGCAACTAGGTAACAGGGGTCTCCCGCTTTGCCAAAAAATGGCCCTTGTTTCTCTGAAGACCTCACAGTCATAGTCTTTGAGGCCAATCTGTCTCCTTTTGGCGTCCATCTGCTGTCTGGTCCAAAGGCCAATACCAGGCTTTGAGTTTCTGTTTTTTATTATACCGCTTCACTTCTGGTATGGAAGTATTCTCCAGTATCTGTTGCTTTTAAATAACTGTAAAGCTTAGTTGCTTGAAATAGCAAAAACAGCACTACTACCTCTCATGGTGTCTGTGGGTCAGGACTGAGGCAGAGCTCCACGGCTGGCTCAGCTCCGGTTTCACGCACTGATGCTGAGATGGCTTCTGGACCTGGAACAGCAGGAGGCTGAAGCAGCTTGGAGCTGTCCAGGCATGTCTCTGTTGATGTAGACTCAAGATATGATTTCCACATCGGATAGTCGGTCTTTCTTACAGCATTGTGTCCTCGCAATAGTCATACTGCTACAGTGGCCAATAAAGGTTCCAGGAACATAGATTCTTATGAATAAGGTGGTAGTTGAATCACATTTTATCACCTGGCCTTGAAGCTTATCTAGATTCAAGGAGAAAGAAATTAGACGCCACCTCTCAATAGGATATAAGAACTGCAGTTAGGGTGGGAGATATTGTGGTCATCTTTGGAAAAGTAAAATCTACCATACTTCTTTGCACCAACCTTTATAGGTTAACTTTAGGGTTGTGGAAAATAGATATAGAGACTTTTATGTTTTAAAAGAGAACCTCAAACTTAATCAACATCCTTGCTTTTATCCTCAAATTTTACTATTTAGCCATTCAGTGAATGTCCAGTTATAGCATTTAATGGGAATCCAAATTTGGTGGTGTTCTCTTGGCTACACCAAAATTGTGATTCTGGGTGGTACATGTTTTAAGTTATATCGAATTCTCAGACATGCAGAATCTATTAATGGTAACAGTTTTGACTGGCCAGCTATTGAAACCTTGTGTTTTTGTAAGAAAAGAGGAAAAATGTTCCCTAACACTGAAGAGCAATTACTTCTCCTAAAATTTAGCTTTGCATAAGTACTGAAAGATCATCTCAGTGACTCTTAAACTCAATCTTTTAAGAGTATCAAGAATCACATGGTTGAACTTCACCAACATGAATGGTGAAAAAAACTCCATTAAAGTCCATGAATATGAATCTGCTACCATCTCCTTTCCTCTTGGCTGTGCCAGCCGAGTTTGTCTTCTGTCATTACAGAAGTCAGCCATGTTTTTCAGGAAATTTTGACTGTTTCAGATGTTTAGTCTGCATAGGCTGGGACCCCGTTCACTGCATCTTATTACTTTGGTTTCCCCTCTGCTTTCAGGAACAACACTGTTGAGCTGGTGTTTGTGAGAGAGGCAGGCACGCAGCACTGTGTGAAAGCCTAGGACCAGGAAACTGGTACCTGTGTGAAACATGACTGTATCTTCACAAGGCTGTCAATGACCAGGCTCCCTGTAGCCCTCTTAGAAGGATCAAAAGTGTTATAAAATGAATGGAAAACACCAGAATAAATCATCACAGTTCATTGCAAGTACTGTACCTAGGAAAGCATACCATTTTTTAGCAATCAACCTGGCCTACTACTGACAATGAAAATCCAGCCATCATTGAAGGCTGTGTTACTTAGTGAATTATTAACTGTCATTGGAATGACCTTTTAACATATATGCAGAGTGTGGTTATAACATAAGTTCCAAGATACAATTGCTTATTTCATTTTATAGTAAAAAATTTTGCCTCAGCAGTTTTTCTCTGTGATAGGAATTCTAGTAAGCAGCCTACTGAAATTAGTACTAGATTTGTTCACTTAATTAGAACCTGAGTTTTAAGACTTGAATTGTCCTTCCACCAAAGGAAGTTAGATCATTAGGAAAATACTGTAAAAACTTTAAAAGCAACAGATGAGAAAATAATAGGAAAACATTGAAAACCAGATCATGAAGTAACATGAATGTAACTGGTGAGTGAAAAAATGAAATTTTAGATTTTGATAAACATTTCATATGATCTCAACTTACTTAATTTACCATATTATTTGTGTAAGGAAAAGTACTAATGATTTAGTTTAGTGTGCTATTATTAATTCACAAAAGCTGAACTTACTAATTTTTTTTTGGTGTCATTAATCTACAGTTACATGAGCAACATTATGTCTA
The DNA here is from genome assembly GCA_032199065.1 of Smutsia gigantea. Lineage (NCBI taxonomy): Eukaryota > Metazoa > Chordata > Mammalia > Pholidota > Manidae > Smutsia > Smutsia gigantea. Next base: position 409,838 of record JAVSCE010007770.1, read on the forward strand.
CTAAACTCCCCACTTCATCAGATCCCCCCCCCACATACCCCATTACAGTCACTGTCCATCAGTGTAGTGATATGCTATAGAATCACTACTTGTCTTCTCTGAGTGGTACAGCCCTCCCCGTGCCCCCCCAACATTATGTCTGCTAATCGTAATGCCATTTTTTCCCCCTTTTCCCTCCCTTCCCACCCATCCTCCCCAGTCCCTTTCCCTTTGGTAACTATTAGTCTGTTCTTGGGTTCTGTGAGTCGGCTGCTGTTTTTTTTCTCCCCCCAGTTTTATTCATTGCTCTTATGCTCCACATATGAGTGAAATCATTTGATAGTTGTCTTTTTCCACTTGGCTTATTTCACTAAGCATAATACCCTCTAGCTCCATCCATGTTGTTGCAAATGGTAGGATTTGTTTTCTTCTTATGGCTGAATAATATTCTACTGTGTATATGTACCACATCTTCTTTATCCACTCATCTACTGATGGACACTTAGGTTGCCTCCATTTCTTGGCTATTGTAAATAGTGCTGCAATTAACATAGGGGTGCATCTGTCTTTTTGAAACTGGGCTGCTGCATTCTTAGGGTAAATTGCTAGGAGTGGGATTCCTGGGTCAAATGGTATTTCTATTTTGAGTTTTTTGAGGAACCTCCATACTGCTTTCCACAATGGTTGAACTAATTTGCAGTCCCACCAGCAGTGTAGGAGGGTTCCCTTTTCTCCACATCCTCGCCAACATTTGTTGTTGTTTGTGTTTTGGATGTTGGCCATCCTCACTGGTGTGAGGTGATATCTCATTGTGGTTTTAATCTTCATTTCTCTGATGATTAGCGATGTGGAGCATCTTTTCATGTGCCTGTTGGCCATCTGAATTTCTTCTTTGGAGAAGTGTCTATTCATGTCCTCTGCCCATTTCTTAATTGGATTATTTGCTTTTGTTTGTTAAGGTGCGTGAGTTCTTTATATATTTTGGATGTCAACCCTTTATCAGATACGTCATTTATGAATATATTCTCCCATACTGTAGGATGTCTTTTTGTTCTACTGATGGTGTCCTTTGCTGTACAGAAGCCTTTCAGCTTGATATAGTCCCACTTGTTCATTTTTGCTTTTGTTTCCCTTGCCCGGGGAGATATGTTCATGAAGAAGTTGCTCATGTTTATGTCCAAGAGATTTTTGCCTATGTTTTTTTCTAAGAGTTTTATGGTTTCATGACTTACATTCAGGTCTTTGATCCATTTTGAGTTTACTTTTGTGTATGGGGTTAGATAGTAGTCCAGTTTCATTCTCTTACATGTAGCTGTCCAGTTTTGCCAATGCCAGCTGCTGAAGAGGCTGTCGTCTCCCCACTGTATATCCAAGGCTCCTTTATCATATGTTAATTGACTGTATGTGTTTGGGTTAATGTTTGGATTTTCTATTCTGTTCCATTGGTCTGTGGGTCTGTTTTTGTGCCAGTACCAAATTGTCTTGATTACTGTGGCTTTGTAGTAGAACTTGAAGTCAGGGAGCATAATTCCCCCTGTTTTATTCCTCCTTCTTGGGATTGCTTTGGCTATTCGGGGTCTTTTGTGGTTCATTGTGAATTTTAGAATTATTTATTCCAGTTCATTGAAGAAAGCTGTTGATATTTTGATAGAGATTGCATTGAATCTGTAGAGTGCTCTAGGTAGTATAGCCATTTTGACAATATTTATTCTTCCTAGCCAAGAGCATGGGATGCATTTCCATTTGTTAGTGTCCTCTTTAATTTCTATTAGGAGTGTTTTGTAGTTTTCAGGGTATAGGTCTTTCTCTTCCTTCATTAGGTTTATTCCTAGGTATTTTATTCTTTTTGATGCAATTGTGAATGGAATTGTTTTTCTGATTTCTCTTTCTGTTAGCTCATCGTTAGTGTATAGGAATGCAACATATTTCTGTGTGTTAATTTTGTTTCCTGCAACTTTGCTGAACTCAGATATTAGTTCTAGTAGTTCTGGAGGAGTCTTTAGCGTTTTTTATGTACAGTATCATGTCATCTGCAAATAGTGACAATTTGACTTCTTCTTTACCAATCTGGGTGCCTTGTATTTCTTTGTTTTTGTCTGATTGCTGTGGCTAGGACCTCCAGTACTATGTTGAATAACAGTGGAGAGAGTGGGCATCCCTGTCTTGTTCCCGATCTTAGATGAAAAGCTGTCTGCTTCTCGCTGTTAAGTATGATGTTAGTTGTGGGTTTGTCATATATAGCCTTTATGATGTTGAGGTTCTTGCCCTCTATACCCATTTTGTTGAGAGTTTTTATCATGAATGGAAGTTGAATTTTGTTGAATGCTTTTTCAGCATCTATGGAGATGATCATGTGGTTTTTGTTGTTCTTTCTGTTGATGTGGTGGATGATGTTGATGGATTTTCGAATGTTGTACCATCCTTGCATCCCTGGGATGAATCCCACTTGATCATGGTGTTTGATCCTCTTGATGTATTTTTGAATTCGGTTTGCTAATACTTTGTTGAGTATTTTTGCATCTATGTTCATCAGGGATATTGGTGTGTGATTTTCTTTTTTGGTGAGGTCTTTGCCCAGTTTTGGTATTAGAGTGACGCTGGCTTCATAGAATGAGTTTGGAAGTATTTCTTCCTCTTCTAGTTTTTGGAAAACTTTAAGGAGAATGGGTATTATTTCTTCTGTATATATCTGGTAAAATTCAGAGGTTAATCCATCTGGCCCAGGGGTTTTGTTCTTGGGTAGTTTTCTGATTACTGATTCAATTTCGTTGCTGGTGATTGGTCTGTTTAGGTTTTCTGTTTCTTGCTTGGTCAGTCTTGGAAGGTTGTATTTTTCTAAGTTGTTCATTTCTTCTAGGTTTTCCAGCTTGTTAGCATATAGATTTTCATAGTATTCTCTTATAATTCTTTGTATTTCTGTGGGGTCCATAGTGATTTTTTGTTTCTCATTTCTGATTCTGTTTATGTTTACAGATTCTCTTTTTCTCTTAATGAGTCTGGCTAGGGGTTTATCTATTTTGTTTATTTTTTCAAAGAAGCAGCTCTTGGTTTCATTGATTTTTTCTATTGTTTTATTCTTCTCAATTTTATTTGTTTCTTCTCTGATCTTTATTATGTCCCTCCTGGTGACTTTGGGCCTCATTTGTTCTTCTTTTTCCAATTTCAGTATTTGTGTCTTTAGACTATTCATTTGGGATTGTTCTTCCTTCTTTAAATAGGCACGGATTGCAATATACTTTCCTCTTAGAACTGCCTTTGCTGTGTCCCACAGAAGTTGCAGCTTTGTGCTGTTGTTGTCATTTGTCTCCATATATTGTTTTATCTGTGTTTTAATTTGGTCATTTATCCATTCATTATTTAGGAGCATGCTCTTAAGTCTCCATGTATTTGTGAGCCTTTTTGTTTTCTTTGTACTATTTATTTCTAGTTTTATACCTTTGTGATCTGAGAAGTTGGTTGGTAGAATTTCAATATTTTTGAATTTACTGAGGTTCTTTTTGTGGGCTAGTATGTAGTCTATTCTGGAAAATATTCCATGTGCACATGAGAAGAATGTGTATCCTGCTGCTTTTGGGTGCATAGTTCTGTAGATATCTGTTAGGTCCATCTGTTCTAGTGTGTTGTTCAGTGCCTCTGTGTCCTTACTTATTTTCTGTGTGATTGATGTGTCCTTTGGAGTGAGTGGTGTGTTGAAGTCTCCTAAAATGAATGTATTGCTTTTGATTTCCTCCTTTAATTCTGTTAGTATTTGTTTCACATATGTCAGTGCTCCTGTGTTGGGTGCATATATATTTAAAATGGTTATATCCTCTTGTTGGACTGACCCCTTTATAATTATGCAATATCCTCCTTTTTCTCTTGCTACTTTCTTCGTTTTGAAGTCTATTTTTTCTGATACAAGTATTGCAACACCTGATTTTTTCTCCTTGTTGTTTGCATGAAATATATTTTTCCATCTCTTCACCTTTATTCTGTGTATATCTTTGGGTTTGAGGTGAGTCTCTTGTAAACAGCATATAGATAGGTCTTGCTTTTTTATCCATTCTATTACTCTGTGTCTTTTGATTGGTGCATTCAGTCCATTTACATTTAGGGTGATTATTGATAGATATGTACTTATTGCCATTGCTGGCTTTAGGTTCGTGGTTACCAAAGGTTCAAGGGTTGCTTCTTTACTACCTAACAATCTAACTTAACTTTCTTGTTATGTTATTGTAAACACCGTCTCATGTTTCTTTATTTCTCTCCCTTCTTATTCTTCCTCCTCCATTCTTTATATACTAGGTGTTTTATTCTGTACTCTTTTATGTTTCCTTTGACTGTTTTTGTTGATATTTGATTTTGCTTTTTGCCTCTAGTTAGTATTTGGATGGTCTGCTTTCTTTGCTATGATTTTATTCTCTCTGGTGACATCTTTTTAGCCTTAGGAGTGCTTCTATCTAGAGCAGTCCCATTAACATATCCTATGGAGGTGGTTTATGGGAGGCAAACTCCCTCAGCTTTAGCTTGTCTGGGAATTGTTTAATCCCTCCCTCAAATTTAAATGATAAACTTGCTGGATACAATATTCTTGGTTCAAGGCCCTTCTGTTTCATTGTGTTAAATATATCATGCCATTCTGTTCTGGCCTGTAGGGTTTCTGTTGAGAAGTCTGATGATAGTCTGATGGGTTTTCCTTTGTAGGTGATCTTTTTTCTCTCTCTAGCTGCCTTTAATACTCTGTCCTTATCTTTGATCTTTGCCATTTTAATTATTATGTGTCTTGGTGTTGTCTTCCTTGGGTCCCTTTTGTTGGGAGATCTGTGGGCTTCCATGGTCTTGGAGACTATTTCCTTCCCCAGCATGGGGAAGTTTTCAACAATTATTTCTTCAAAGACACTTTCCATCCCTTTTTCTCTCTCTTCTTCTTCTGGTACTCCTATAATGAGAATATTGTTCTGTTTGGATTGGTCACACAGTTCTCTTAATATTCTTTCATTCCTAGAGATCCTTTTATCTCTCTCTGCCTCAGCTTCTCTGTATTCCTGTTCTTTGATTTCTGTTCCATTAACAGTCTCTCGCATCTCATCCATTCTGCTGTTAAGCCCGTCGATCGCTTGTCTCATTTCTGCATTGTCTTTCCTCACTTTCCTTACTTTCTCCCTTAGCTCTTACATATTTCTCTGTAGATCCATCAACATGGTTATGACTTTTATTCTGAATTTTTTTCAGGAAGATTGTGCATGTACATCCCATCAGGCCCCTCTCTGGGGTCTGTCTAAGCTTTGTCTGGACCATATTCCTCTGTCTTTTCATGGCGATAGAAGTAGTCACAGGTAGTCACCACATGTTTCAGCTGGGAGAACAAAGTCCCTTCCTGCTTGTTGTTCTCCTTGCCCTTCTCAGGGCCCTTAGCTGTTTTCCAGCACATTTTCCAACACACCAGGAGGCAGTCTCTGGGACAATCCCCTAAGCTGCCTGTGTGCAGGGTCACCCTCAGCTTAGCCTATAGCACTGTGGGGGTTTGCAGTCTTGTTGGGGGCATTCTGGTCCCCTTGGTGCCTTCCGAACCTGGTTCTGAGGTCCTTCCCGCTTAGCTGCGCCACAGCCGCGATGTGATTCTGTGAGGATGCTGTGGGTGGCGCTGCTCCTCCACTGTTCCGCATCAGCGGTGACTCCACTGGACCCTTTGCGTCTCTGGCCAGGTGGGGGGGGCGGGGGGGACAAATGGCAGGCTGCTGATCTCTGTGGGAAGCCTCAGCGGGGCTATTTGCCCAGTCGCTGGCCAGGGGTCCAAAATTCCCCAAAACTCCCAGCCCGCTGGGCTGAGTGCACTGGGACGATTTTGTGCTCCTGTTGGGCCTTTATCTCTTTAAGACTTTTAAAAAAAAGTGCGCTTTTCTTTTGTCATGGGTTGCTGGCTGAGAGGACCCGCATGCGTTCTCCATCTCAGATCCTGCCCTTCTGTTTCTCTAATCTCCGATACACCATGTGTTGTGTGTCAGTGCTCCCGGCACATGCAGATCACAAGGGCTGGTTATTTAGCCAGTCTGTGCTTCCACTCCCTCCCCACTCTGAATCTTTTCCTTCCACTGGTGCGCTGGGGTGGGGGAGTGCTCAGGTCCCGCCGGGTCACGGCTTTATGTCTTACCCGCTTCATGAGGCGCTGAGTTCTTGCAAGTGTAGCTGTAGCCTGGCTGTTGTCCTATATCTTCTGGTCTCTCTTTTAGAAATAGTTGTATTTGTTGTATTTTCACAGATATGTATGGTTTGGGGAGGAGATTTCTGCCGCCATGCTCACACCACCATCTTCCCAGAAGTGAACTTATTCATTTTAAGTAGGAATTAAAATGTCTAATTTATTAGTTTTCTCCCCAAATTTAAAAACTTTTTTCTAAGAGGGTCAGTAGTTCATCGACTATCATAGTATTTTGTGTTAAGTATATGTGTTCAGCATTGGGCAAGATCAAATAAGTCAAAAGTTTTTAATTATTTTAAAACAAACTTTTTAAGACTTTATTTTTTTTATTGCCTCTTCTCCCACTCCCACTGCATATAACTCCACTCTGCTTCTTTAAATTGCTCAGTGGCTTCTCACTGCCAGGAAGGTCAAAGTGGAGCTATCTTTTCATTACAGACCTGGCCCTCCATTGTCAGGCCTGCTCCTGCCTTTCTTAGCTTTTCTCCTGCCTCTCCCTTCACTGTAGCTTCTGCTCCATGCAGAGACTATGCTCCCCAGAGCGCTGACTCTTTCTGGAATGGATCCTCTGCCTCTTCTCTTAGAGTAATTCCCGCTCACCCTGTGAGTCTTAGTTCCTTGACTGCCTTTCCTCCCCAGTGAATTAGGTGCTTCTGTCTTATTATCTCTTATGTATAGTTCTTGTACTTTTGTTACTGTGTGTTACAGCTTTTGCCCATGTGCTACTTGGAGGCAGGGATTATGTCTTACTTACTTTTATATGTTCCTATTGGTGCCTGTGTTATATTAGGTATTCAAAATTGTTTGCTGAAGGAATGAGTGATTGAATGAAATTATGGCCTATTTTATTTATGTAAGTCTGCAATCTTTAATCATCAAATCTTTCTCATTGCTCCACCCTTCTTGTTGGGAGCGCAACAGTCCCTCTCATTTCACATTTTCAAGTATTTCTCACTTCTCTGTATTTTGCAGAGGGAGGGAGCAAATGGTGATCAGGGGTAGGACATGGTCATGTATATTTGCAGAAGCTCAAACCAGCACTCTGCCACTTTCATGTCTTACCTTCAGCAGTGAGAGGTGGATGCGTTTTCCCTGTTCATTCACTAATAAGGTGTTTGTTTAACAGCACAAGGAAAGGTACCACAAATAAGCAAAAATGCAGAAACACAGGTCCCAATTCCATTGAAGTATTGTCCACTAGCAAAGGGAAGACAAGTACGTAGTACAAGTTGGGAATGGCCTGGGTTTTTATAAAGGTACAGAAAGAATGGAGAGGCTGTTATGAAATAGATTACTTTGGCTGGCTTTATCAGATAGAGCTTTAAGGAGAAGGGGTCGAGTAGAAATTGTCACTCCTTTTTTACTCACATGCTGTGAATTCCATGACAAATGGGCTGCAGAAATTCTGTCTTGAAATTCCTTTATTAGTAGTGTAAATATTTATTTCTGCAATTTTGACAAAATATTGTTTTGGGTAAATAAATAAAGGACTATCCTAAGTTTAGCTTCCATGCAGTGATTGACTTTTTAAATAAAATTCTTTCAGGTAGTTAGTGTATTTTAACATGCTAACAGAAGCTGGAGGACGTGCTGTGTCAGCGGAGTGCTCGGGACTGCAGAACCACACAAGTTATTAGCTGATTAGTTGACTTTCCTGGAATGTGACCAGCACTTGATTGCTTTTTTTTTTCTTACAATTTAACTTAAGTTCCTTAGTTTATGTGTGATTACTAGCTTTAAAAAAAATCAGATCTTACACTGACACTAGGAGTTGGAAAACAAAACATTTTATTACCATTTGGAGATGCCATTCTGTACTAACTGCTCACCAAGAATGGGATTCCAGTGTGTTCATTTTAACAACAGAAATGTCATCTGTACCTAATAAATGTGTCTAAGTATTTTAACTTGTGACAGAATTGTCAGGTTGCAACCCTGCTAGTCAATCAGCTCCCTTTCTCCTCAAAGATTAATTCCCAGTGCAGCTCTAGTGGTGAACTGTCATCGGAATTATGTGCCGTAAAATGATGTGTCATCTACAGAGATGGGAACAAGTACTCATGTGACCCATAGTGAAGAATCTCATGGTCAATATTACAAATAATCAAAAAGAATAATAAACAAAATTTAGATAATATCTCTATTTTGTGTATCTTTTTCCTTTTAAGATACAAAGTTTTTGTGAATTATAAGCATATGTACTCGAGAATTTACAGAGAGAATACATAAAATCAGAGAGTAAGGAATGCATATAATGCATTGGGTGTTTCCAAAAGAATTAATTTTCACCTAAATTTTTGAATTTTTAGAGGAAAGCATTTCAATAATAGCTTTCATTATTGTTGTTCTTAAGGAGAATTTGCTTTAGAAACTAAGATATCCCGACAGTGTATTGCCCCTTTTTACCAAATATCCAGAGAGAAATTAAGCAATTTAGGCACATGACAGGAATTTCAGATACAATTTTAATCTTCCAGTGGCTGTTTATGTAATTAGATTAAAATTTAAATTCCTTACCTGGCCTAAATTAGTGCTTCTCAATCTGGGCCACATGTAGAATCACACGGAGGGCTTAAAGAATACCAGTCTCTGGCTCTTACTGCAGTGATTCTTGATTTAATTGGTCTGGGATATGGCGTGGGCATCTGGAGTTTTAAAAGTATCCCAGTTTATTCTAATGTGCAGCACAGTTTAAGAAACATTGGCCTGAAACACCCAGGTCATTCAGTCACTCTCTAATTATTTGACTTCATTGTGTGTCCCCTCCCTCCCCCTTTGCTTTTTTTGTCACTTGAATACTGAGGGTTTTTCTTACCTAAGGATCTTTCCATCAGTAAGTCCTTCAGCCCGGACAAGGCTGTCTCCTTCTTCCCAGTCAGGCTTCAGCTCAAAGAACTCTGTGGTAAGGCTTTTCTGAATCTCTCTGTCTTAAGCTTTCTTTTTTCCAGCATTATCACATCATTCAGTTTTTCTTTTATTATTATTATTTTTTTTGCCATGAGATATTATCATACTCATTTTTTAGTTTTTTCCCCCCACTGGAACATAAAGTCCACAAGGGCATGTCTGGGTACACCACCACATTCCCAGTACTTACAACCAACCCTGTCATATAGCAGTTGATCAATAAATGTGTTTTAGTAAATGAAGAAAAAATGTTGATGAAAAAGTAATTGTGGAAATACACATAATTATATCCTTTTTTCTCAAAAGAAAAATATCTAAAACAAAACATGGGGTCACATTTTAAGAATTAGAATAAAACCATAGTATGAAATGAGTAAAAATGTGAACAGGCAAACAGGTAACCCTAGCAATGTGGTAGCCTCTGGTACTGAGCATGTAAGGGCACGATACTGGGACAGGACTAGTTACCACCACTTGAGGTTCTGACTCTGCTGCCGTACTTCGCGTCTTAACCATTGTCCCGATGTGCCACATGTTTGAAATCTTCATATACTTCCTGGTTTACTTCTATTTTGAGAACTCGGATACTGCTTCCTTCTCTAAAAAGCCTTCCCTGAGCTCATGATCCTCGAAGAGGAGTTAGGCTTTCTTGCTCTGCCCGTTTGTGTTGGGGCCGTGGCGATGCTCTACTGTGATGATCTAATCCCCAGCCCTGTCTCCCTCCCTGGCCTCTGGCCTCTCTGAGAACAGGGGTTGTGTCTATAAGGCCAAACTCATAATGGGTACTCAGCAATTATTGTGTTGAGTGAAGGCATAAATAAATATGAAATGTACGACAAGAAGCATTAGAACTGGTAATTCAAATTATAAGATGGACTTGTCAGAAATATAAGTAAATTGAAGTAGTTTTTAATAGAATAAAGCAATAAATAAGGGTATGCTAGGCCAACTGGGGGGGGGGGGTATGATGTTATACACACTTAGGAAATTAAGAAAACGTTGGTGCCAATAAGTCTGAGCACTGGCTTCCAACTGATATGTGATTTGTCATCTGAACAAGGTTTTCATCATTCCCTTGGGACTCTTTTAGACATTATTTACCCTTTTTGATAAACTTCTTTTCAATAGCTGAAATTCAGATGGATGTATTTTCCAGTAACACCTGATATGCATTTTTAAATGTAGCTTTTATTTGGTACTGATTGCCAGTAGACCCTGTGATAACTTTCATCAAGTGTACTTTGAACTCTGTTGTTCTGCCCTAAAGAAAATGCAGCACTCTTTGGGCATATAAATATTTAAAATTCTGTATGTAGAGGGCCTGTTAGTTCCATGGGTACCATTTTCATAATGTTAGCACTTAAATACTATGTAGGATCCTCCTTCAGATTGTAGCCTGCTTTAAAATCTCTACAATGCTACATTCAATTTTATTTGAAAGTGAGATTAGGTCTTCCAAAAGGGTAATCATGCAGCTGAAGTCAATCTATTTTCGTTCATGTTGTACGACTATTTATTGCTTCTTTTCTTGTCACAGAGATGATAAAATGGAGGTAGAAAAGTGGATCAGGTCTCCCAGAATCATCCTAAAATTCCTGGAGTTTTCGCTGGCTTACTGCTGGCAACCTGGGACCTGGGGCCTGCCTTTCTCTTCTGTCCTCAGGAGGAAACCCTACCCATGCCAGTCAGCCAGTTTTTGTCACCTTTCTAAGACGGAGACAACAAGGGGGAAGAGCAAGGAGTCTTAATACAAGAGTCACAGGATGCAAAGAAGTTTTCCTTTTAATTGAATCTTCATTCCATGTAGTTGGATCTAGTTCGGCACCTGCTTAAATGTCCCATAAAAATAAAAATTTAAGGAAGGCCCTTCTGCGAAGAGGCATAGTGGGGCGGAAGTGCTGGTCCACATGGCATTGCAAGGGAACATACGGTCAGGCATGTTAGGAGGGTGTGTGTGGGCAAGGGGGAAATGGAACCTAAAGGGTAGGAGGCAGGGCGAGAGGGAGAGAGGCCTACATTTTGTGCTGAGAAGTTCGAGCCCCCTGGTGTTGGTAAGAGTAGGTGTTGAAATTCTTTTTTTCTCGAGTGGAGTAGCAGAGAAGGTTGGTGGAAGGGAAAGGAGAGTGGTGACAGGAGACTAGATTGTGATCATTTTGCTATTTAAGGTTACATGAAAGCTAAACCTGAATTATGGTAGGAACAGAGGGAAGTGAAAAGAGGGGACAAACTTGAGAGGGGTTTCAGAGATAGACTCTTAGGTCTGTAGTTAATTGGAAGTAGGGGAAACGTAAGCAGACCATTGAAATTTTTAGCTTGGATGACTAAGTAATGGTATTGTCATTACCCAAGTAATGGTAGAGTGTGTGTGTATATATGCAGGTTGCCATTATCAGCAAAATATATATGCTCCAAATGGGGAGACATCAGTCTGTTCCCCAGGAATTTTTTTTTTCCACAGGAAAACAGCTTCTAAGATATTGCCCCTCTGGTATTATTGAAAAGTGTTGTAGTGAGGGCCAAGGCTTTAATGTGAAAATATCTCAATTCAGTTTCTGTATGTACGTCTTTCAAACTTTGACATAAGGGCTGTTCCTTTACCTGCTTTGAACTTTATTTTTCTCATATGCAAATTAGGGCTACTTTCTCATTGGCTTGTCCTTATGATCAAATGAGATAACATAGGAAAACACTTCTTAAAAATATAAAGTGCTATGTAAATATGAGTTGGATTTGTATATGCCAGTAGGAATTGAATGATGAGTGAGATTTTACCCCAGAAGCCTGGATCCCTCGACCCTGAGGACATGTTTTAAGGTTCCTTTACTTCTCTAAGGTACTTTCAGATTCTCTACTGGTATATATTCTCAAACACAAATATTTGGACAAAACAATTATTTGACTCAGTGGTTTGATACAAACTGTATTCAGAATACAACAAAACAAAAATGTAAACAGGTGGATTCTGAAGGGCGACCCTTGGTATTTGCTGACATTATTTCATCTTTTTACTGGATTGTGAAAAAAGTATAAGGATATTCTTTATTGTTCCCTTTTCTATTTTTAACACCTACCAATCCTCAGCCCAGTTTTACCTTTGTTCTTGGTCAATGTAGGCTGAGTATTAGAATGAAGCAAATTAGAGGAGGAACGAAACAAATTAAAACACCAAATGCACGCCGAGGCAGGGTTCACCTACCCTAACTAGTGTAATGACATTGAGGCTCGCAATAACTAGAAAGATTGCGTTAGGCCACCTCAAAAGGTGATTTAATTTATTCTTGGAAATGTACATGAAAATATTCAGATCTACTAAAATACAGATACAGCCATAAGATTTTTTCATTTTTAGTCTCCCTTTCTGCATTACTCCTTAGCTACTTTTGATACCACCTTTCAAGCAAGACAGTGAAGAGAAACAGCCACATTTTCTGTGTGAACCAAAAGAGTAATGGTATCCCATCCATTTCTTGTAAAAATTAATTTGCTTTATTGTTTTCTTATTTCCTCCTCTTTTTTTGAAATATGTTTTGATTAGAAAAATGAGACATTAAAATGAATAATTATATTCTTCAGCTTTAAAATTTAAATCCTGAATATAAAAGCAGATTCATAATAGAATGTTGCTTTCTTTTCTTTTATGAATGATCAGACTTAATGTCCATTCCTGTTTTCACTCCCTATTAAATGTAATCATTCAGGGATATTTTTATGAGCTACTGCCATGTGATTAATGAATCGTAAAAAGGGTTATTTTAAATGTGGTAGACAAGTATTTTCTTTGCCCACTGAGTTAGTTTTTGCTGAATCCTTCCTGGCTGGGATTTATCCTTTCCCATCCTAAGCGATGTATGGCATTAGCTCATTTTAGGGAGTCCCCCATTCTTTCCTGCTCTCCTTTCAGCTGACATGAATCCCTCTGGTGTGGGTGATCTCAGGACCACCTTTCTGACCACTGCTGCCTTGGAGAGGACACAGAACTTTCTCAAGATTCCACTGTCCAACAAAATATACTCTCATTTTTTTTAACAAGTAAATATTCCTTTAAATCAATGTCACATACTGGTTATGAGTATCTGTATGAATGAAAAGATCCTCTAATGAGTTGTTCTGAAAAAGCAAAAGCAACAAATATTGAGAGTCTAGCTATACCTCTTTATAATGAAAGAAAACAGTTTCAAATGTGTGATAATCATGTCATCTGAATATTAGAACTATTCAGAGATACACGTAATTAAGAATTATCGTACAGATTTTTATTGTCACAGACTTAATCTAATTCATTTTGAAGTGATAGTAGAAACATATGAATTAGTGATGCTTAATTCCTTAACTTTAAGAAATAGATATTAAAGATATGTGGTGATTTTAAGAACTATATATATTTTAAAAGTGGGAAATGCTTGAGATTATATTGCAGTAAATTTCTTAAAAAACACTTTTTGAGATTGTCCTTGGTATAAATATGTATGTGGCTTTAAGAGAAAAACAAATAGAAATACAGATACATATCTAGGAACTGGGAATTAGTAAGCATGAAGAGACATTAGTATAGTTTTAACATAAGTCCAATTATCAACAACTATAATGTAAAAATAACTTGATATTCTGATGCTTTTCACTCTTTATTGCTACCTTTATTAAACATAATTGAACTTTATTATTGATTCTGGTTATATGTGTTCTATGCACTGTGAATTTCAGAGTAATTGCTATTTATAAATGATAAAAAGTTTTAGTTTGGTGTTGGTGTGATTTCAAAAGTAAAAGGACACATTTTCTTTACAATAGTTTTCTTGTTTAGTATTTTTCCTCTTTCTGATGTATATGCAATATTGTTCTAGCTAAAAGGAACAAACAATCTATTTATCATACAGTCAGTACTTCTCAAACTAGCAATGGCTAAGTACAATAAACTGGCAGCAGTAAAGGTTAGTAGAATTATGTATGATTTTCCTGTGGGGTCCTGGGAGTCCAAAGTATTTATTACTTGAGAACAAAGAACCTTAGAATTAAAGGTAAGTGACTGTAGGATATGACTGGTAGTAGACCTATAAAGGAAAAATCAGGAGAAAACAGTCCATAGTTTGCTTCTAAGTATACACATTGTAGAGTCAATTTTCTTTCTCTTCCATCATGTGCACTGAAAGGCACATATTCCCCCAGGTCTTTTTGAAAAATAATGACAAGCTCAGATTACTAATGTTTTCCTTGTACCCATTTGCCCCTGAGGAGTTTCTCATTCTTTTAGAGTTGGGTAAATTCATAGTATTCATATTTGATTAAGTTTGTCAACAACTTATTTTAAATCATTCACTACTTAATCAGTTTTCAGTATTTTCACCTCCAGTTTTAATGAAGTATTAAAACATTAATATAACTAGATTATAATTCCAGTTTCCTAACATTGATCTGATAGAAGATTATTACCAAACTAAAAGTACTAATATATTTATCATAATACTGAACAGAGGATTAGCACATTTTCTTTGTAATACCATTTTTTAAGAGTTTCTTTTCTTTACTAAATTTCTGTTGAAACTGAATAGGGGTTCAAATTAAGTTAGTTTAAAAATGGAAACAATATCTAATAAATTAAGTATTTCTAATTTCAAATCTCTCAGTTGTTTATTAGTTTATTCATTTCTTTAGCAAATAAATTAGTGGCTATGGCTATGTCTGTACTAGGCACAACTTTGCTGTGGCCTTGAAAATATTTTAATCCTAATGTGATCCTAGAGTTTTCTGAAATTATATTTACTAGAAGTGAAGAATAAATAGTCAAAGGCCAGTAAGCACAAGAAAAGAGGCTAAACTTTATTAGTCATAGGGAAATGCAAATTAAACCACAATGAGATTCTGCTTTATAGTCCAAGCATTGGTGTAATAAAAAAAGATAATTAAAGGGGAATAAGGGGCATTACAATTAGCACACATAATGTAGTGGCGGGGCATGGGGAATGCAGTATAGCACAGAGAAGACAAGTAGTGATTCTGTAGCATCTTACTACGCTGATGGACAGTGACTGTAATCGGGTATGTGGTGGGGACTTGATAATGGGGTGAATCTAGTAACCATAATGTTGCTCATGTAATTGTATATTAATAATACCAAAAAAAGATAATTACAGGTATTTGTAAGGATGAAGAGAAATGGGAACCCTCATACAGTGCTGATAGGGATGTAAAATGGTGCAGCCACTTTGGAAAAAAGTTTGGCAGTTCTTTAAAATGTTAAACATAAAATTACCATACTACTTAGCAATTTCACTCCTACGTATTTATTTAAGAGCAATGAAAATGTAAGTTCATGCAAAAACTTGTACGTGAAAGTTCAGAGTAGCATTACTCATAATAGCTCAAAAATGGAAACACCCCAAATGTCCATCAGCTGATAAATGGGTAAATAAAATGTGGTATATTTACACAGTGAAATATTATTCAGCAATAGAAATGTAGTAGTGATACTCAGTGACATAAGTGCTGTTATTAAACCCATATTATTGATGAGGAAACTAAGATTATATAATTACAATGTAAATTGATAAAGATGAAAACTCAGGTTGGCCTGAGTTCAAAACACGCACTCAGTCTCTGCTCTGTAATGGGCTATTGTTTTATCTGTTCTTTTAAATCATTATCTGTGTCTTCCTTTCTCTTTTCCTCATGGCTAGACATTTTGAAAGACAGATTTTATTCCTTGTCTCACTTTATTTGCTTAACGTCCCACCTCCAAAGGTAATAGCTCAGCCATCGATGTTCTTTCTTTTTTAATATCTGCTTTGCCAAAATATAATTAGTATGCCATAAAATTCACCCCTTTAAATTGTACAGTTGAGAAATATTTATTTTCACAGTGCTTTCTGAATGTTGTATATAGTGGGCTGTTTAGCCCCTTCCCTATTTGGTCTCACTTTCTCCTGAAGTTGGTCTATGGCTCTCTGTCCTCTATTTCAGTTATTTATCTATTTACTGTGCATTAATTACATGAAAGACTCAGTTTAGGGCACATGAAATCTGTGTTATCACTGAACTTGTGAAAAAACAGTAACAATCAAATAATAAGGAAGAAAGTGTGCAATTTTAAATTAATAAGTATGATAGTGGTAGGCTTCACTGAGAAGGAGCCATTTGGAAAAACACTTGAAGAGGGTGAAGGATTTAGCCGTGAAGCATTGTTCAGGGAGAACATACCAGGGTGGGATCAGCAAACAGAAGGATTCTAAGGGCAAACCTGTTAGGCACATTTAAGGATTAGGAGGACAAGTGGGCTGGTGCTGAGAAACCGATCGGGTCTATGCTGTTTGAGACATAATGAGGGGCAGATTACATAGAGCTTTAGGGATCATTGTAAGAACTTGAGATTTTACTCTGAACAAAATGGGGAAGCAGGCAGGGTTTTGAATAGGAAATGAATATTATCTGAGCAATGTTTTAGAGTGACTACATTGGTTTCTGTGTTGGAAATAGGCTATGCGGTGAAAAGGACTCAAGCATGAAAACAAGAATAGATGGCTAGAGAATTGATATGATCGTCATCTCTCTTGTATTCCGTATCAGTATATTTTGGTGCTTATTGAGTATATTCACTTGGATATAACACAGACACGTCATCACATTCAAAGATTAAATTCATCATCCTTGCTCTCCATTCCAAACTTCTTTCCTTTTCCTGTAACCTCTGCCATGGCAAAGAATCAGCTACCAGAAGGGGGAGCCGCATTTGACTTTTTAAAGACAGGGTTTTGTAGAGTAGTTTGTTTCACTGCAAAATTGAGAGCAGAGTAGGCATTTCCCATATATGTTGTGCCCCTACACATATATAACCTTCCCCATTATCTACAATACCCATTAGAGAGGTCTATTTGTTACAGTTGATGAACCTACATTGACACATCATAGTTACCCAAAGTCCGTAGCTTTTAGCGCTGTACATTCTGTGGGTTTGGACCCATGTATGACCTGTATCTACCATTATAGTATCATACATAGTATTTTATTTGCCCTAAACATCCTCTGTGTTCTGCCTGTTTATGCCTCCCTGCTGCAAATGCTGATCTTTTCACTGTCTCTATAGTTTTGCCTTTTCTAGAATGTCATGGGAGTGGAGTTATAGAGTATATAAACTTTCAGATTGGCTTCTTTCACTTAGAAATATGAACTTAAGCTTCCTCCTTATCTTTCATGGCTTGATAGCTCATTTCTTTTTAGTGCTGAATAATGTTCCA
Organism: Smutsia gigantea; assembly: GCA_032199065.1. Classification (NCBI taxonomy): domain Eukaryota; kingdom Metazoa; phylum Chordata; class Mammalia; order Pholidota; family Manidae; genus Smutsia; species Smutsia gigantea. Next base: position 427,127 of record JAVSCE010007770.1, read on the forward strand.
TTGTTTGAATCTATCACATTTTATTTACTCACCTACTAAAAGACATCTTAGTAGCTTCCAGGTTTTGGCAAGTATGAATAAAGTTGCTGTAAACATACATGTGCAGGTTTTTGTGTGGATGTAAGTTTTCAACTCCTTTAAGTAAACACCAGGGTGTGTGATTGCTGGATCACATAATAAGAGTATCTTTAGTTTTAAAAGAAATTGCCAAACCATCTTCCAAAATGGCTGTGCAATTTTTCATTCCCTGCAGCAATGAATAAAAGTTTCTGTTGCTCCACATCCTCACCAGCATCTGGTGGTGTCAGTGTTACAGATTTTGGCTATTCTAACAGGTGTGTAGTGGTATTTCATTGTTTTAATTTGCATTTCCCTGGTGACGTATGATGTGGAGCATCTTTTCATATGCTTGTTTACAATCTGTGTATTTTCTTCAGTGAGGTGTCTCAAAGTCTTTGGTGCACTTTTTAATTGGTTTATTTGTTCTTGTTGAGTTTCAGGAGTTCTTTGTGAATTTCCAATAACAGTCCTTTATTAGATGTGTCTTTTGCAAATATTTTCTCCCACTCTGTGGCTTGTTTTCTCATTCTTTTTTTTAATATAATTTATTTTGGTATCATTAATCTACAATTACATGTGCAATATTATGGTTATTAAACTACCCCTTCATCAGGTCCCCCCCACCAACCCCATTACAGTCACTGTCCATCAGCATAGTGAGATGCCACAGAATCACTACTTGTCTTCTCTGAGTTGTACAGCCCTCCCCGTGCCCCCCCCAACATTATGTCTGCTAATCATAATGCCCCCTTTTCCCTCTTATCCCTCCCTTCCCACCCATTTTCCCCAGTCCCTTTCCCTTTGGTAACTATTAGTCTGTTCTTGGGTTCTGTGAGTCTGCTGCTGTTTTGTTTGTTCAGTATTTTTTCTTTGTTCTAATACTCCACATATGAGTGAAATCATTTGACACTTGTCTTTTTTGGCTTGGCTTATTTCACTGAGCATAATACCCTCTAGCTCCATCCATGTTGTTGTAAATGGTAGGATTTGTTTTCTTCTTATGGCTGAATAATATTCTACTGTGTATATGTACCACATCTTCTTTATCCATTCATCTACTGATGGACACTTAGGTTGCCTCCATTTCTTGGCTATTGTAAATAGTGCTGCAATAAACATAGGGGTGCATCTGTCTTTTTGAAACTGGGCTGCTGCATTCTTAGGGTAAATTCCTAGGAGTGGGATTCCTGGGTCAAATGGTATTTCTATTTTGAGTTTTTTGAGGAACCTCCATACTGCTTTCCACAATGGTTGAACTAATTTGCAGTCCCACCAGCAGTGTAGGAGGGTTCCCTTTTCTCCACATCCTCGCCAACATTTGTTGTTGTTTGTGTTTTGGATGTTGGCCATCCTCACTGGTGTGAGGTGATATCTCATTGTGGTTTTAATCTGCATTTCTCTGATGATTAGAGATGTGGAGCATCTTTTCATGTGCCTGTTGGCCATCTGAATTTCTTCTTTGGAGAAGTGTCTATTCATGTCCTCTGCCCATTTCTTAATTGGATTATTTGCTTTCTGTTTGTTAAGGTGCATGAGTTCTTTATATATTTTGGATGTCAACCCTTTATCAGATACGTTTTTTATGAATATATTCTCCCATACTGTAGGATGTCTTTTTGTTCTACTGATGGTGTCCTTTGCTGTACAGAAGCTTTTCAGCTTGACATAGTCCCACTTGTTCATTTTTGCTTTTGTTTCCCTTGCCCGGGGAGATATATTCATGAAGAAGTTGCTCATGTTTATGTACAAGAGATTTTTGCCTATGTTTTTTTCTAAGAGTTTCATGGTTTCATGACTTACATTCAAGTCTTTGATCCACCTTGAGTTTACCTTTGTGTATGGGGCTAGACAGTAGTCCAGTTTCATTCTCTTACATGTAGCTGTCCAGTTTTTGCAAACACCAGCTGCTGAAGAGGCTGTCATCTCCCATTGTATATCCAAGGCTCCTTTATCAAATATTAATTGACTGTATATGTTTGGGTTAATGTTTGGATTTTCTATTCTGTTCCACTGGTCTGTGGGTCTGTTTTTGTGCCAATACCAAATTGTCTTGATTACTGTGGCTTTGTAGTAGAGCTTGAAGTCAGGGAGTGTAATTCCCCCTGTTTTATTCCTCCTTCTCAGGATTGCTTTGGCTATTCGAGGTCTTTTGTGATTCCATATGAATTTTAGAATTATTTGTTCCCGTTCATTGCAGAAAGCTGTTGGTAGTTTGATAGGGATTGTGTTGAATCTGTAGATTGCTTTAGGTAGTATAGCCATTTTGACAATATTTATTCTTCCTAGCCAAGAGCATGGGATGCATTTCTATTTGTTAGTGTCCTCTTTAATTTCTCTTAGGAGTGTCTTGTAGTTTTCAGAGTACAGGTCTTTCACTTCCTTCGTTAGGTTTATTCCTGGTATTTTATTCTTTTTGATGCAATTGTGAATGGAATTGTTTTTCTGATTTCTCTTTCTGTTAGTTCATCATTAGTGTATAGGAAAGCAACAGATTTCTGTGTGTTAATTTTGTATCCTGCAACTTTGCTGAATTCAGGTATTAGTTCTAGTAGTTTTGGAGTGGAATCTTCAGGGTTTCTTATGTACAATATCATGTCATTTGCAAATAGTGACAATTTGACTTCTTCTTTACCAATATGGATGCCTTGTATTTCTTTGTTTTGTCTGATTGCCGTGGCTAGGACCTCCAGTACTATGTTGAATAACAGTGGAGAGAGTGGGCATCCCTGTCTTGTTCCCAATCTTAGATGAAAAGCTTTCAGCATCTCGCTGTTAAGTGTGATGTTTGTTTTCTCATTCTTGACATTGACGTCTGCAGATCAGAAGTCTTTAATTTTGGTGAAGTTCAGCTGATTATTTCTTTCAGTTATTGTGCCATTGGTGTTGTATCTAAAAAAAAATCATTGCCGTACTTAAAGTCATCTAGATTTTTTCCTGTTACCTTCTCGGGGTTTCATAGTTTTGCATTTTACATTTAGGACTGAGTTGATTTTTATGAAGGGTATAAGGTCTTTGGCTTGATTAATTTTTTTTGTGTTTGGGTGTCCAGTTGCCAAAGATTCATTTTTGAAAAGACTATCTCTGTTCCACTGAATTGCCTTTGACCTTTGGCAAAGATCATTTAACCATATTTATGTGAGTTGATTTCTGGGCTCTCTATTCTCTTCCATTAATTTATTTGATCTTTCTCCAAAGAACACTGTAGCTTTATAGTTAAGTCATGATGTCTGGTAGTATCAGTTCTCTTATTTTTTCTTCTTCAGTATTAGGTTGGCTATTTTTTTTTTTTGCCTTTTTATATAAACTTCGATATGGGTTTGTCCATATCGACAAGATAACTTCCTGGGATTTTAATTAGGATTGCACTGAATTTGTAGGTAAATTTGGGAAGAACCGACACTTTGGGAATATTAAGTCTTCACACCTTTGACTCTTGCAAGTGTTTTTTACCCTCAATCAAATTGAAGATAAAATTCTTCTTAATAGGTCATACCAGTTATTTAAATTTTGTCTACTGTTTTTCCACTGATTAATTTATTGGTCTCTTGTTTTGATACCCCTTAAAACTCAATATTAAATTCTAGCAGTTCCTTGAGAGAAATGCAGGATGAGACGCTTGCTGTTCCGACTTCGGGAGAGCACTTTGTCCTTGCTTGCCTGGCCTGGGCAGCCTCTATGTCTAATTTAAATGACTGATATAAAGGCCATATGTGGTACTGTAATCCAGGTAAGTAGATTAGGGCAGAATCCCAGATCTATTATTTATTAGTCATATGACTTCAGGCAAGCCACTTAATACCTTAGGCCTCATTTCCTTTATTTAAAAAAGGGTAAAAGCATACCCCTCTGTCAGGTTGTTTTTAGTGTTAGGGATCTGTTTCAAAAGCCCCTGTTAGATGCTGATTGCTCAATAAAAAATATTTATTTATTTTTATATATGTATTAGTATATGTTAATACATAAATAATTATTTAATAGTAATAGCAGTTAGTTCTCTTTAGAACACATGCTTCAGGAATACAAGGGAAGAGATTTAACTAAAGTCCAGAGTTTTTATTAAGACTGTTTGTGTCATACAGTTCTGTGGGTTTTGCCAAATGCATGCCACGTAGCTGCTGTTACAGTCTCACATAAAATAGCTTCACCACCCTGCAATTCTCTGGGCTTCACCTACTCATTTCCCCTGCCCCTAAGCCGCTGGGAACCCCTAATCTTTTTATTTGCTTTATAGTTTTGCTTTGTTCAGAATGTCATACATATAGCTGGAATCACACAGCCTTTTCAAACTGGTTTCTTTTACTCAGCAAATGAATGTCTCAAATTTTTGCTGCAAAGGAGCATAATAGGGTGAACAATGAAAGATTTAAATAAAAAATGCATAAAACATCTGAGGAGTTGAGATGTAAATAAAGGTGAAGAAAATAAAATAGTAATGTAAAATTTTCAACTGTTAGGAGTCTATTTATTACTTAAGTGGATAATGGGTTTAGTAAATTACTACGGATTTTGGTTCCATTGAGTATTCTTAAAAATAGTTGAAGTAAGTCTTTAAAATGTCAATATTTCCAGTAGGGTGGAAATGAAACTCTTTGCAAGTACATATTTTACTACAGGTGAAACACTGTAGATGTTAAGTTGGTAATGTGTGAATGGTTACGTAGTTTTTCAAAACTCTTTTAAGGGCCTGTGAACAAAAAGAGATGAACAGTGCTAACTTACTGTATAAAACCCAAGTTTTAAGCCTGGTTTATAAAATCTTTCATCACCTTCTAGACCCTTAAAAAAAATTTAGTTATTTCCTGCTTCCCTTTCTATGCTCTGGCAAGAAAGACTATTTGAAGTTCTTTATCATGCTTTTCCCCTGCCTTTTCGTCTTTATTGTATTATTCTTTCCTTTCTTTGCCTCATTGCCTTCTACTCATTCTCTTGGATGCAGGTATCTTGACAGGAATTACCTGACATACCCACACATCGCCTTTGATGGGGTACCCCTGTTCCACCTTCCCTCACTCTCGTCTTCTTGTCTTCATCATCGTGCTAATGCATTGTCCTGTAATTAGCCTTTTTTCCCTCTGAAATTAGACTGTAAGTTCTCTGATAGTAGGAACTGTGTTTTTTCCTTCCCTCCTAGCACCTAGCTATATACCTCTCCAATAAGTTAATTTATTGGGCAAATATTAATTACTGAATGAAACAAGAAAAGGTGGGTTTCAATCATTAGAAAGTTAGTTCTTGTGCACAACTTTTGGGAAGGAGTCAATTAAACTGTAAAAGGCTATTTTTGTTTTATGCTGGTTGTTTTCTGGCTATAGTATTCACCCTTACTGGTAAGGTTTTCAGTAAGAGTTTACAGGAAGATAGGATTTTGAGCCTAAAGTGAGTTTAACAACCACCCTTAGGATAAAAGGAGCACAACACTGTGAGCAATAAGGCAAGGAGTCTAGTTTTGGCTCTTCTGCAAACTTATTATATGACTGTGAATAAGTTGTCCTCTATAAGATAAGTAACAAGATTATTTTTAAAGTTTCCTTCAACCTTGATTTAGTCAAGAGAGAAAATTTCAAAGAAGCAAACATGATTATTCTTGGCAAGAAAATTAAAAATGTGGACTTGATTTATTTTCTAATCATTAATATTATCATACATGTAATAAACCTGAACAATTATAAACATTACAATACAATATAATACATTATATGTGCTATATGTACATAATGCTGACCTTGTTCATATCACTGCAAACTATATAACATCATGGCTTATATTCTATCTTAATATAAGGAAAAAAGTAAAATAGTTAAAACAGTCACAATCGAAAATCTAGAAACAGTTCATATAATATGTTGATTCATGTAATTTTCAGATTTTATTTTAGCTTCTGTCACTAAATATATGACTTGATCTGATTAACATGCTTTCCAGTACGTTTTTATCATTCTGGAAATGAACTTATTTTTGTTGAAACATTTCTTTGTGACCAATTACTCTGTCACTACAGCCTTATTCAATGAGAAGCAATATTAGAAACAATTACAAAAATGATTTCCTACATCTTTTGGTCATTCATAATATATGGTAATTCAGTTTTATAAAGCTTAATTGAATGACATTTAGGTATGACTTTTATAAATGGTTTGAGATTATGTTGTTTGGCCTAAACAAAGGCAGTATTTCCCTTCTTGTCTTCTACTCCACCCAGCCCCCTTTTCTGCACCTGCTTGAGGAAAACTATTTCTCCAGACTAACCTCATAATTGCCCTTCTGTGCCTGATTTGTGCCTCAAGAAAGACCCACAGCATCTGTAAAGCTGGCAGCAGAATGGTATTTCCAGGCAGGCACAGGGTTGCTGGGTAGTGAGCCAATGCACAGCTTTGTCTGAGCAGCTGAGAACTTTGCCGGCGTATTACCACAGTGTTCAGTAACACAGACCTGTGCCATGAGCAAGTAAAGCACTGAGCAAGTGTCAGGGTCAATATTTATAGACCACTACGTAGCTGCCTTGCAGAGAGAGAGAGAACGAAAGGAGAAACACGCACGTAGAGGGCAAGGAAAGACAGACTGTTGTGGAGGGAACTGTAATTTCCAATTGTTTTTCTCAAACAAATTCTTTTTAACTGTCAGGTTCAAACTTCTGCTGAATCATAACCATTTGGCGCTGAGCTATGACAAGAGAGGAAACAAAAAGTTAAACGAGCAAGCCTGCCATTAAGTGAGAAGGTAAGTGATTAGGCAATTCAGTCTCGCTTTTACTCGTAAACTCCCATCTCCCTGTTGGCCGCTCTGCATCCGTAAGCAAAGGACTGTGTGGCGTGTGAAAGCTAATAAGGGAGGGCTGCCTGCTGTTTCAGAATGTTCTTGGTGGCAGTGTAGTTTTGGGTACTGCTCTTAAGAAATGCTGTGTACATTCATAATATGCTAAGTAATGTGGGTGGTGGGAATGGCTCTTGAACAGTAATTTCATGCTGCGTCTTGTCAGTAAGTTTCTATTTCTCTATTCTGTCAATCTTGAGGTCTTCCGATTAGTAAATTCTTATTTGTTTTTATATCATTATTAAAGCATGCATATTAGTGAGTTTATAATAGTGAGTGGTCCAGAAATGGAAGGAGGGGAAAATTCAGATGAACCTGTGAAGTTGTAGTAGACGTGGTCAAGATGTGCAAGCTGTGAAGGTGAGTGACGTGAGGTCTTTTGAAAAGAAAGCCCATGTGTATCAGACAGCGCACTAAATTGAGGTAATGACTATCTTCGGGAATAGGGAGAACTGGAAGCAATGAAAAGTAAGAACAGTCTTCTTAATCCGAGATGCACAAGGCTCGGCATTTAGCCGTCTCTGCTTATCCAGGTGACTCGCTACATTGGTTCCTTACAAAGTGTGATTCCCTGCTCAAGACCTTCAGCTGCCTTCTCTTGGTCCGCATTCATAGTTTGTTTTGTCCTTTCATCACGTGTAGCACTTTGACATGTTTCTCTGTGTATTCATAGTGCTTTAGTATGTTAATTTATCATCTTTGTTTTTCATATCCCACATTAATATTAAATGCAGTGGTGCTGAAGGGCACGCAAAGAAATTGTGTTTTCTATTTATTTTTTGATTAGAACACCCATGAAATTTATAAATTTAGATGTTTTATGTCTACTACACATGGCTTGGAAAGTAAATATGTTGCTTTACTAGAAGTAGGGCATCAATTAGATGAAACTTATGTACTGACATAGTGTTTCCTTGTTGATTTTTAAGTTGTGGGTCTATAAGTATTAGCATGATTTTTAAAATGTTCAGTTTAGGCTATAGATGCTGATTATAGTTCCAAGGGGTTTACCCTGTTACATATTTAAATTAAAAATGAGAACAGTATTAAGGTTGCTCTAGAGCTTAAAATGCAGGCCAGTGGAGATACAAGGAACAGCTAGTACTCTGGACAGGTTTTGTGTCAGGGCTGATATTCAGGGACCAGCACATTCTGAAGTGGAGTAAAGCCACATCCAAAATGGCAGGTAGAACAGGTCTAAAAGGAAAGCAAATGGCTTTACATGAGGCGCATAGCTGTATAATATTTCTTTTGTTTAATCAAATGCAATTTTCAAAATAATGCAAAATATTTCACAATCAGTTTTACTAATTCAGAAATGGTTTAAGGTAAATCCAATTTCTCAATTTAAACCGTACTTTAATATCCATTTAATGCTTGTTTTAGCCTCTGAGTCAAGCCCTTTCTTTGTACTTCAAGCTCTGCCTGCCAGTTTATTGTTGGGTTTGATTTAGATTTTTGACCACATATGTTTATTTTGAAAATGAAACTCTGGTTGGTCTAGAAGGGGTATTTCCCAATTAAATTTTCTTTGCTACTGTTTTTGGGTAATATCTCATGATTAAGATTATAATTTCAGTTCTGTGTTCAACATCTTTTATTTGTTCACTTTATATTCTGCATACATTCGTAATAATTGCTTTCTTATGCCTTTTTATTGGTTTTATTTTTATACCTTCTGATGTCTTCTTTCTGAAGTATACTCTGGAAACTTTGGCCAAAAAATACGTAAGCCAAATAAAATTACTACAATAAAAGAAATGAAAGAAAGTTGTCTATTGAGAAAATTTTGATATTGGTTAACAATGTCTAAAATGGGGTGCATTTTGGGTGAAGCATTTTAAGACTTGAAATACCTTCTCAATATTATTTGGCTTTAATAGAAATCCTGATATTGGTTATTTGTCATAGTTGTAAATTACATTTTGTATGGAGGCATATTATAAAAAACAAACATGGCACCATTTGTATCTATTGAAGCAAGATTTGAATTTAGTGTGTATATCAATTATTAACCTCCTAATGGATCTCACTGGTCCTAGTCTCATTTGCTCTATCAGTCCATCTGCTACATCCCCCCATAGAGGGATCAATCTCCTGCCCCAGTGAACACTTTGCTTTCCTGCTGAAGCCCTCCCATCCCTGTCTCAGTGTTGCTCAAAGATAAAGGTCAGTCTTCTTGGCATAACCAGTGTCTTCTTGATCTAGCTGCTACTTTTGTTCTCTTCATTTTCTGCTATTCCTTCTAGGCTGTTTTCAACATCTCCCTTACCCACCCATGAGATCATTCCTCTTCCTTGTCTTATGTTCCAGCAATATTGAACATCTTGTGTTTCTCAAAAATAGCCCACACTGTTTTACTCTTTTCTGGGGTGGTTTATGTTACTCCCTCAGTCTTGAAAAACCCTCCTCCCAGTCTTTGCCCTTCAGCCTCAATGAAGGCATCCCTCTGCAGGGGCTGGTCCATTGTCAGCCTCTGTGGTTTGGCCTCCTGTATACATCTCTGTTACACCACTTTGCAAGGTTTGATGATTCTAATGTTTTGTGCTGCTTTTTCCACATGAGATTGTCAGCTACTTGTAGCCAAGTTTTAAATTTATTCTTTTCCTCTAACACCTAGAAAGTAACAGATAGTCAAGAACTTGAACCAAAGAAAAACTTTATCCTATTTATTTTAAACCCACTTTTTTATAGACTATTTAATATATTTTAAGATGCTGATTAATTGGATTGAAGGAAAGCCCCTCAAATAAATGGTAAATGTTTCTGAAACACTTGAAACACCTAACAAAAGTATTTTGTTTCTCTAGCATTAATCGCAATAAAGTGATATGTGTGTTTATCCACACTAGTATTTGTTGAATTCATAAAGTTACTTGAATAACAAAAGTTCAAAATTATATTGGTTAGTGCATATGAATTCAGGATATATATAGCCCAACAGTGTTGTTTAATTAGTTTGACAAACTCTGTCAACAAAACCAGCAAATTGCTGGACCCATGTGGGCTGCTGTGATAAACTGAATGATGCCCTAGCAAACTAAAGACAGTATTACACCTCCCAAAAGGCCCAGAGAGAATTTCAGAAAAGAATGGGTTCATCCTCTCGCATCCTAGAAAATTAGAGTAGAATGACTCCCAGCGTTACCAATAAAGGTATACTTCTTAATTTTAGTTACTATTGTAGAGAAAGTTAGAGAATTAAGGAAATAAAAGAAAATCCATGGGTTAAGAAATTCATAAACCTGAAAGGGGATATTCCATTTCAGTCAGAAGAAGAATTTGCTCCTCAAAATAGAAATGTTGAAAGAAAAAGATGTCAGTGTTTAAAAAAGTAGTTGAGAAACAGCAGCTGTTTCTTTTAGTTCTGATACTCAGTACAAATAAAATTTATTTTGTCTTTGTGTTATTTTATTTCCTCACATACAATGTGAAAAGCTTCCTTTGTGTGTGAACTATTTTGTATTCCAAAAACAGAAGTAAAACTTCATACACAATTTAGAGTAATTTGCAACTTCCGTTATTTTGATTATTTTTACTTCTTAGTGTACTCTACCAGCAGTTTCCACTATTGCTGAAGCTCATAAACTTCATCCAGACTTGAATATGACTCTTTTGTTTGTGTAACCTTGAATTGTATCTGTCTTTGGAAAGAAAACAAGATTGGTATTTTCATAGGAAAATTTGGTAGCCTTTTAATTTGCTTAGAATGGACCATAATTCAGTCTGGGATTCTTTTTCCAGTGTGTTTTGCCCACATACTACCATGTAGTTATATAGGTATGGAGAAGGTACCTACCAAAGAGTTGCAGGTATAAATTTTATATGTCTCACTGGCATGCTAAACAGTATAAATGTTGTACAACTGGAAGAGCAAGGGTTTTTTTGGTCATGGACATAGAAATGTCACCCATTTCCCATCAGCCAGTGATGAGCGAACCCCAAGCTTGCCTCATATTAAAAGATTATGTAGCAAAAACAAACAAACAGAAGGGAAGAGCACCATTACCACTACCACGAAGTCAAAGAACTTTGTGGTTGGAATGATGCAAAAAGGATTTTACTGGAATAGTGAAGGTTTATTTTATTATTGTTAAGCAACTTGCCTTGGCAACTTATCTTGCCAAAGTTTTTCTATAGCTTTGCATAGTACAGAGTTCATAGAACATGGGGGGAAAAGAATAAATTAATCAGGAAAGTGGAACCTTAAAGATCTCTCTTGCTTCACCTATTTCATTTTATAGATACAGGTAAGTGTGGTATGAAAAGGTAACCTAAGATACCAAGCACCAGCTTTAAAGTAGCTCGTTAAGGTTTTGATAAGAAAATACATAATGATAAGGCCAGTATTCTATCGCTGTGGCTTTTTCTATTCTATCCATTTGTAATTGCTGTTTTTACTCTGCATATTGTGTGTAAAGCTTAATTTGCCGTAGCTTTGTGTTTTATATTGTTTTAGACTCCTTTGCATTATTTCCTAACTGCTGAAAGTTATAGCTAACAATTATCGCCCCCCAGCTGGAATGGACTACTTTTCTACTTATAGCCATAGTTAAAAAATATATATATATATGTATGTGTATCTATGTATAATATATATTAAAATATGTATATATCTACATATGTATGTAAAATTGCAGGTATCTTTTCTGGCTTTCCCTCCCCGCCCCCATTCTCTTCAGTAGCACAGCCAGATGTATGCCCCGTAAACTGTTCTTTTCAGTAGAACATGGCAGATTATCCTGAGGCAAAAGACAGAAAATGCAAAAACAAAGTTTATACTTTGATTATATTTAAGGTATTTTAATACGGTTATATTTTGTTTCAAAACTTTTTTTTAGATGATTATTTGCTTTAATTTACAGTTGGAAAAATTTGATTAAAACAAAAGTCAAAGAACCAGACTGTGCTTTTCCAGATTACATTGACTTTCATCTAGCATTCTTTTAAAAATATAAATAATTAAAGAGGCAGAGAGAAGCAAAACAAGCTTATTTTCTACATGTCCTCTTCAAGTAAGACCGCTCCTCTCCTCTTGTCCCCACTGCTCCCAAAGAAACTGGGGCTCTTTGGTTCTTCCCATTCTTATTAATATTAAGGTCCCAGGAAAAAGTCACTTGTATACTTAAGAAAGTTTTTGAGTAAATAGCTGAAGGCTGTTCTTTGCGTTAGCCTGTGATTTCTGTGCCTTCCTATTTCCTCCTCCCTCACATCAAAATCAAAGTGACCGTCTCTACCCATCACCCCAATCTATGAAAAAAGTCTAATTACTCCTTAATGAACATTTTCCTTTGCATTGACAGTTTGCACTTCAAATATATATTATCTTTATTTTTGAATTCTTGCCTGCCAAGAAATTTATAATTTTTAAATCATTCCAAATATGATAGATGAAAATGATTCTAATTTAATTTAATATAATTTAATTTATATTTTTAATTACTTTTGAACTTAAATCTGAGGGGGTTGTTATTAACATTTTATTCTTTACCATTGATCTATTTACACACTCTCTTTTTAGAAGCTGTATTCCTTTTAATGGTTTAGAAGGATTTTTTTTTAATCAAAAATTCTTCCTTCTTAAAGTTCTGTTAGCGGCAACTGTTTACACCAACTTCTGATTACTTTTTAACTTTGTTTTATGTTCTGAAACATAAATATGCCTTGAAATATCTTTATTAAATCTAAGTATCTTCTCCATCTCCTTTGAAACTTACAAGGCTGTTTTCTAAACAGAAGTAGGAAAAATATTTTTCTACATTTTTATGATTTAATTCATTAACTGTTAATCCTATGATTTATAAGAAATTTATTTTATGTACTATTGTTGAACCATCATTCCCCTTTCCCACTTTTTTTTGAAGTCACCTTTATCTTGCACTCTTGTGGTACAAATTTTAATCTTTGTGTTTCTGTTGCATTAAAAATTTTATGTCTATGGCATAAAAGTTCATGTTAAATGAAATTTAAGCATTGGAACATGTTAGAATGTTGCTGGATTTAACTTGACATGTTCCTTGAAATTACTGTAGACAGTAGGCTGTGTATATTACTTGTGTTAAAGCAGACCTAATGAGAATATGATTTTGTGTGAGTGAGAAATTACACGTTTAATAATAGCCATCATTTATCAAGGGTTTCTAGATATATATGTGGTGTTTACAAAGAACTCTTAACTATGTATTTTCATTTAATCCTTGTAATAGATCTTTAAATGACTTATACTGATACCCTTTTTTCAGGATAAAGAAACTGAGACCCCAAATTGTAAAATAGCTTGATTAACCTCAGATAGCTAATGAGGGACAGAGTCACAATTTAAACTAGGATCCGGCCAAAGTCTTTTAGGAGTCTTTTGAGGAAGCATTGCTAAATAGAGAAATTATGCTTTGGCCATAAGTAATAATAATGCAGGTCTATAGGAGTCAGATAGCAGTAACCTTCCCAACTTATGTCCATCTGTGTAAAAAATAAGCTCAGGAACAATGACTTTCAAAGTATAGAGGCAGGTCAATGAAGTTAGTGATACGAGGAGCTGTTTTTTATTTGGGATTGGCACTGAAGATACCAGAATCTTAAAATGGACAGAAATAATCCTATATACTTTGTCAACTTGGAAGCAGTTTAAAAATCTTTAATTTCTTCCAATTTTAATTTTGTTGTTCTATTCCAAGCCAACTTATTCTTCAGTTCTCCCTCAGGTGCTTAGTACACAGCACCATGCCCTCCATCACATACCTGCTCATGATCTTAGCAGGAAAGTTGGCAAGGGGCTGCTAGGTCCACAGGGAATGACTGTTCCATCTGGGTCCCTGTTTCTGTAACTGAAGTTTCACTTTGGGCAGAAATGAGTCTACTTACCCAACACCCTTTGCTAAGAGACTCACAGTTGTTGCTGTAGCATAAAGCATTGGTATTTAAAGCAGGAAAGGAAATTCTAGATGTTTTAGTACCATTAAAACTCACTACTGATACAATAATTAGCTACCTGGAAGGATGTAAAAAGTGTAGCTTAAAATGCTGTGAATGGACATACCTCATAAATACGGTTTCTGTTTGCCTATGTGTGTAGGGGGAAATCCCAATATATAAAAGTTTATATACAAAGAAATAATTTGCAATCTTGATTGTTTTTATACATTCAGCCACCATGGAGTAATTTGTTTTGTTTTCCTCTTTAGCTCAAGGCAAACAATTTTGCTTAAAGATAACATAAGATTTTTTTTGGCCTTGGTCACTCTGCCCTTTGTCAATACATTGGTATGTCTGTAGTGAGATGTACACAGTTCACTGAGATTTTTGTTTTATAGCCCTGCCTTAGAATACTTGAAAGTAAATTATACCTTTTAGTTAATAAGCAGGTTGTTCATGTATTGTTACTTGGCAAAGTGTGCATCAGTCAATTCTGTACTAATTAACAGTCTTAAAAATTCTAAATAGGCTATTCATACTATTTTTTCTTATTTCAAATTTTTTTTTAGCTTCCTGTTTTACTATAAAGATTATTAGAACTGCACAGCATATAGTTTGGAAATAATTCTGTATATGATCTCATATTTTAATTCCCCAGGTAAATATTTGCTTTTTCTGGGCAAAATTCATTAAGATTCTCTTTTCCATTTCTCTCTATTCCAATGTTAACTTTATCAGTAAATTAATATATCATTATTCGCAGTAGTAGTTATGTTACTAACCTTGAAGTGTATTTCTGTGTTTAATTTCAGAGGTTTGTTGGCAAATCAAACTTGGAAATAATAGAGAAGGAAAGCATGGTGACCCAGGGCACACTGTTCTCCTGAAGTAGTTCATGGTTCTTTGTGTAAATTTTTTTTGTTTATTTGTTTTAAATTAGCCACCATACAATGTGTATAGTCTTTTGTGTTATTCATTAATGCTCCATATATAATCCTCTTAAATTGTAATTGGTAGAAACAGACAATTATTTTAAATGATTTTTCCTTGTCCTGTACTGTTGCAGAGTAGGTTGGTACAGTTTCCAAAGCAAAATGCAAGCTTAAAATACATCACTGAAACCATGTGTTCTTAACTAGAGGAGCCAGTTTCCTGGTCAATTTGAAGCTATTCTTTTATTTCATGTTCCTCTAGTGGAAAAGAAATGTGATATTCATGCTAACATAATTTCAATTTCTTAATAGTTCCAAACTATATATGATTTGCCCAGAGGCTGAAAATCAATTTTTAAAAATTTAGAGACTGTAATAAAATATTTTCTCTGATAAATATTTATATGTTTCTGTTTATTACCTGTATACTCTCAGTGGTATTAATTGATGCTTTTAGAGACATAAAGCATACTTCAGATTAAGCACTGGTTTACATACACTGTACGGCATGTAGAACACAGAGATAGCCCATTGTCTTTTGCACCTCTATCCCATACTTACTGTAAGGCTGCTCATTTCCATATGTTGGCCAGTTCAACAGACAGGCTGATCTCAGATGACCTGGTGGCTAGCATAGCATCACCCATCCAGCCAGGAGACATGCAGCCGTCAATCTCCTGTTTCTCTTCTCATCCCACCACCTGCCCCTTGTTACCATCTTCATTTCTCTACTCGCTCTTTTTTCCCCTTTCCCTTCTTTGTTTCCTGGTTATTTTTAAATCTTTTTCATAAATGTCAGTTGCATCTCAGCCAGTTATCTGTCACACCAAATTGTTATTGGTTTTCTTTTTTACTTCAACATCTTTATTCTTACCTTCTGTCTTCTTTCTATCATCAATTATATCCAAAAACTTTTTTGTGTGCAATTTGAAGAAAACCTTTCCAATTTTAACAGAAATTATCAAGTGCCTGGAAGGAAGAGAAACTTGTATCACAAAATGTCAAAATGCAATTAGTATCATTCCCTATTTCCCTAAAGTCATTTTACTTTCTTGTTTTATAATTAATGGCAACTTGACCAACCTTATGTCATGGATATTTGTATATGACAACAATCTCATTTAACAATTGCAGTAATTCTGTGAAGTGGTTTTTATCACCCCTATTTTAAAGATAAGGAAATGAAAATTCAGGGAAGTTAAATAATCATGGGTAAGATCTCATAGCTTGGAAAGCAGGAGATGTAGGATTGGAACCAGTTATTTCTGACTCAAAAAACTTCAGAGCGTAGCGTATGATTTTTTTCTTAAATAGGTAATTTCACTTTCCTACTTTTACAAATTGCAAAATGTTTGAGATGCAGCACAGCAACAGAAGCCACTTCCCAGTTAGTAGAGGTCCAAACCAGAGGCAGCAGCTCCTTTCCCTACAAGGAAGACAAGGCTCTGTTGATATTTACAAACAGAAAAAAGTAAATCTTAAATTTTGTATATTTTTCTCATTTCAGTCCATATTTTTCTCACTTTTGTGGTTCTACCAAGGTTACTTTATGTAAAGAGAGAGCAAAAACAAATACTTAAGAAAGTATGTTCTTCCAAATAAATCCATGCTATGCTCTAAAACATTTTTGAGGCCGTTGAAATCTTCCTCTGTAATCTGTACACTCATTGCTTCAGTTAGACTCTAATAGATTTTCTAATTTTTTGTAAATCACACTAGCACGCCATGAATTTTCACACTACTGTAAAAGATGGATACTTCTAGATTACTTGGAGATGAGTCCCGCTGCTTATAGATTAACTTTATACTTCTGCCTTGCTCTGCTTTCCAGGTGCTTTATTGGGGGCAGGAAATGACATTTAAACAAACAAATTTTATCTCTAGTTAAGAAATCTTTTTATTTAAAAGATGATATGGATGAAATTAGAACTGTAAATAAAATTGACCTTTAGGAATTATCTGTTGATTTTCCATGCTGTCCTAGCCCCATATTGGTAAGATACAATTTAAGGTTGTTAGACATCATAACTCCTATTTGTAAAATGTTTCTTTTGACCTTCTTCTCCTCCAAATGCTTTGAAGCAAATAATATGTTTTGTGAATAGAAAAATTAACATGAAGGCGTGGGATGAAGATCCTTGGCTGAAAAGCCAAGTATTTTGGCCTTACCAGAACAGTCACTGAACTTGATCAGCTTTCCTGTGATACATGAAGATGTAAAGAAGTAAATATGTAATTATATGTTAACCCATACCGACCATTATTTGAGATAATGAGCATCAGGTGCAAGTCATTTAAGAAAATACATTATGAGAGTGTTAATATCGAGAAAGTTTTATGAATTTCATTTAGTTTCTGAAACTGAGAGAAGAATTTAACATGATTATAGTGATGGAACACCTGTACTGAGCTTGTGAAATGATATGGTAGTCCAGTTTGAGAACCATTGAATTGTCACATAAAAATTCTTAGTTTACAGCAAAATAGTAGTATTTTCCTAAAGATTTTCATTAAGCTGTGTTGGTATGTCAATAAAGAGTTTATAAGGCATACAGGCCAGTTTAAATAAACTACTGCATGTTGTCTCACACTGTATGGGGGAAGGTGATGATGGTGTGACTATGAAGAGTTGCATAAACTATTTCATAAAAATTCATAAAAATCTGAATGGAGTGAATTTACCAAACTGGTTTTCTTTTCCCTTAATTCTCTCTATTTCATCCCTCATCATCTCTAATGATATGCTGTAGGCTTCAGCTTTTCAGTGCCTCCTCCTGTCCGTAGCAGACATTGCCAGCCCATTGATACTCTGCTGAGTCTCCAGGGGCCTGGATCCAAGCTGCCACTAAATCAGTGATTTAGTTATCTGTACTGAAAACTAAAACTCGCCCCTACTCACCTCATTCTATAAACAGAAACAAGTATGGAAGAAAGACTTAACTATGAAAAACAATACTTTAAAATATTTAGAAAAGGATATCTTTACTATTTTAGGGTAGACAGGAATTTATTTAACGACATAGAGCAAGCCACAAAGAAAAAGGTTAATGTATTTAACATCATTAAAATGAGAAAACAAATGTGTGTTCATCAAAGGGCACTATAAACAAGAAAGACTGAAAACTGATTTAGTGTATAGATCATATTAAAGATCCTGTGAATCAATAGGAAAAGCAAAATCAGCCAAAATAAAAAGGGACAGGAATTTCTGAAAAAGAAAATCCAAATAGTCATTAAACATAAGAAAACTTGCTGAACCTCATTAATAGAGAAATGTAAATTAAAATGAGTGTTGTACTATTTTATACCCACCATGTTTTAAAAATATAAAAGTCTGAAATATGCCAAATGTTGGTGTGGATGTGAAACAACAGGAACGCTCATAAACTGTAAATGGGAATGTAAATTGATACAACTGAATTGGTAAATTAAAACTGAATGTAAGTATACTCTTTTGCTCAGCAGTTCCACCCCTAGGAATATATCCTATAGAAATTCTTGCTCATATACCTCAGGAAATAAATACGTATAGGATGTTTAATTGTAGCTATGTACCTAATAACAAAATACAAACAAATCTGGAAACAAGTCAACAGAGAGCAGATTGGATAAGTCAGGGAATATTTGTATACTGTGGAATTAGCATAATAATGAGAATGAATGATAAATCTCAGCTACTCTTAAGAACCTGTATGAATCTCCAGAACATGTGGAATGAAAAAAGCAAGTCACAAAAACACATACAATGTGATTCCAGTTATACAAACTTAGATCAGAGGCAAAACTGAGTAATATGGTTTTGTGGAATCATTACGTATGTAATCAAACCATGAAGAAAATAAAGGGAAAGATAAAAACAAAACTGAAGACATTGAATGTCTCTGAGAGGAGGGAAGGAGTTGGATTCAGGGAGGCCCCAGAGAGCTCATTGAAAATATTATTTAAAAGTATCACTAACAATTATGTATATTATTCTTGATGTATTACTATAAAGAACATATCTATAAGTAACACAAATCATTATTAAAATACAATTATATAAAATGTACGTGCATGAAATATTTCATACTACAGAGTAACAGCAATTAAAGAAAGAATACTTCCCTCCGTCTTCAAAAGACCTTTTGAAGTTAATCTTCCATTAGGATATGCTACTTGTTTTCATGTAGATGCTTCCACATGTGAATTTTTCATAGTTTATAGCTAGTATTACTCTGTTCCTATTGGCTCTAATGTCCAGGAAGTTTTATGACTTGTACTGGTTTCTTACCCTGTCATGATTCTCTCCTTGTAGTGTTGTTTTCCAGTGGTGTCCATGTCTCACTAGCTTTTGGTCATTTGTAAAGTCATGTTTCTTTAGCTCATTGCTCCCACGTGCTCAGTGACAGGACTTTGAATCCCCCTCTTCTGGCTTCTTTCTTCCTACACCATTTCTGGGGATGCCAAGGGGTCTCCACATGGGCTCACACACAGAGCAGGTTGCATCTGTGAGCCCACACTCCGTCCTTCTCCTCGACTGCCCTTCCTGCCTCCAGGCTGCCGCCCGGCCACGATTTCCAGAGCCGCCTTCTCCCAGCTGAACCGGACCCTTCAACAGGGAGGTGTCGCTGCTTTTCTATCATTGCTGTTTATCACTGTGCTGTCCACACTGCTGTCGCCACTCTCGATCATGGTGATCTGTCTCTGGTATTTTTGTCTCTCCAGACTGATGGTTTGCTTGTTCTGGGGTGTGAGGTCTTGTCCACTGCTTATAGTTTTATTTAATGTTAGGACCTGGTAGTGTTGCAGATTGAGAGGAGAAATAGCTGCCTTTCTGCTGTTAATTGTTATTGCTCTTTTTTGATAGTCTATTTGCTTAGGCCCTAACATGTTAACAGTGTTTGTGGAATCATGTTTTCCTGTCTTACCTCTATTCTTCTGGAGCACATATGCCACCAAAGTGGATGGATTACTAAGGGTTACATTCACATACCAAGTAGCATTCCCTTCCTCTGAAATCTCTGGTTTTATTGCCAAGTTAACTTGCCATCTCACTTCTTACCCCTGGATAAATTCTCTCTCAGAGGTCCTGGTTCCACTTTGAAAATTTGCTTTTAGACGTTTTGCCATTCTACTGTAGCTTCAGCCATAACATTGTTCCCAATTCATTAACCAGTCAATCAATCTCAATTTCTTCCTCTTCTTCTCCCCCTCCCACAACCCTTTCTCTATCTTATATACACTACCATACAACAATAGGGTTTTAGGCATTCAGATGTGCCTACATATATCTCAACTCTTTTTGTGGATTGGGTTTGAATTATTTCTTAGGTGTTTCCTTAGGCCCTAGATAAATCTGGTAATGCCCTGTCTGGCTGGAGTGACTCGGTGACCCTCATGTATGTAGCCACATGTAGCTGCATCTAAATTCTGAACCCAGCCTGGGTCCTACTAAGTAATAGTAACAATAACATCAGCGGAAAGCAGCAGCAAGGGGAAGTACATTCTATACATTATTTCATTTAAATTTCATTAAAATCTCTGAGATAGGTTTTATCCCCATTTTATGGATGATGAATTTGAGACTCAGATTATATAGATGACTGAAATTTGGATACATGGTAAAAAGTGAAGCTCTGCTACAGAATAGGGCTACTTGATTTGAAAGCCCATCTCTTAACCACTAAATTAGATATACTTTCTTTTAATACAAATTAATTTCAGTCATCCTTCAAAATGATTTCAAATACTTTTAGCAGCTTCTTCTAAATGTATCACTAAAATAAGTGTTTTTTTCTATAAGAATATGCAATTTGTTTGAAAATAATGGCTCAGTCTGCAAATTATTTTTAGGGGAAATGTTCAAGTTGATGATACTTAGTTGAATTTGATGAAATTTTGTACTTGAGAATCCATCCTGTAAAAACTGGATATCCACTAAACTAGAATCCTCAGCAATTACAGCATTTTCCTGACCAGTAAAATCTCTTTAGTCAACATTTGATAATATTGTCATTAAGGAGTGCTAAGGCTTCCATAAAATATGGCAATTAAGTGAAATATTTCAGTAACCTCTCCTCCTGAGTTATAAATTCAGGCTCATAAGTAAATGATAAATTCTGGATAATAAGTAGTTTCATTTTTTTAGCTTGAGTTATCTTGTAAAATGATTCAAGGAAGAATGAGAGGGAACAAGATTCTCATTGAGAATGAGAGAGAGAAGAGACATAAATCTTTACACACACACATATACTAAGATATACCTGACAGTGGTAAGCAGTAAGGGCAGGATAGGGGTTACGTGTAATGGAGGAAGAAGGCATATGAGGAGGGTTTGGCTGCACAAAACTTCTATCTGTAATGTTCGGTTTATCTTAGTGATATCTACATGGATATTCACTGTATTTTTCTCTATCCTTTTGGCATTACTGAAATATTTTGTAATAAAACGTCTGAGGAAACAAATTTTCAACTTTGGTATGACATGAAAAAATTAATATGCTCCTCAAAAAGTACTGATAAGGCACTTAATTAAAAAAAAAACGCTATTTTCTTATTTTGTCAAAAAATGTAACAGAAGCCAAAAGAATGAGGAACAGAAAATGTGAGCACTAACTTCCTTTTCTCGTTCCATTAAACTCCATTAGACGGCTGCATACTCCACACATAGTTTCTTAAATATCCTATTTCCTTAGTTCCAGGAGGCCAGCTTCAATTTATTATTAGTTTTTAGGGGAAGGAGAAATTCTTTTGTATTAAATATATATATGTGCATTACAAATGTACATATATACATTTAAGATTTCAATATATGAAAATATTCATTATTACATTACTACTGCATATGTATATGAATATAAATTAAGAAAGAATAAATGATATTTTCTCAAACTTTTGCTGGAACAGTTGCTATCTATCCAGTAGCAAACTTGAGTTTTCTATGCTCCTTCATGCCACACTGGAACCAGGCACATTTTGCTAATCTTTCTGGTTAGAATGGATCTTTTAAAAATTGTTTGTCTGCTTGTACATATTTGATTCAGAGCAGTCTAGGGGGCTATTTTACTGAAATGTATATTCAGTTATATGTAAGATTTTCCCCCTGTGACCTAGTGTATACCTGAGTATCCACTGAGAGTCCAGCTTTTGTGCAAGAACACTCTGCTGTACCTGCCATGCTGTACATGCTGTTCTCACAACTGTGTTTTCTTTTATTCTAAGGTGAATATTCTTTCACATATTGCTATTTATCTTAAAATACACATATGTATGTTTAATGAGGTAGAGTTCCTTCTTCCCAAAAGAGAGTTCATAGTAGATTGAAGCTGACTTCATGGAATTGAGAGACTGTTGTATTTAAGAAACATTTATAGAATATGTGGCAGATGAAGGCATCAGTTTTCCACATAACCTCATCCTCCACTTTGATCATTTATCTGTGGGAGGCCTAATAGTTTGCTAAGAGGTGAAAAGGGTAGACTCTGAAGTCGGAGCCTAAGCTCTGAGTCTGTCTCTACTGCCACTTTAACAAACTAGGTAACCTTCTGCGGCCTCAATTTCCTCATTTGTAAAGTGGAATTTCTCACTTAAGAAGACCCCTTATGGGGGGCATGGGTGAATGTGTTGGGTTGGGAATCCAGTCAAAGGGCAGGCATACTACAGCAGATGGAGGCCTAGGGAAGGTGTGGACAGAGGCAGGAGGCTAGAAAACAGGGGAAACTGTGAAGACTTAAAGAAAAAGCCTAAATCAAACATATTTGAGGGGCAGAGAGGGGGAAGAGTAACAGATTGCTTTTGTGTTGTCTTAAGTGGCTAGTTAGATGGATGCCAGTATAGTGGGTCATTATGGACAATACAGGAGGGGCCTGTTTGCAGTCACAATGGGTATTTCACATTTCCATGTGTAAATATAGTCATCTCAGACTTGGAAAATTAAACTCAGCATCTTTCCTACTGCTGTTATTCTGTACCTGCCACTCTGTGTCACTCCTGAAA
Organism: Smutsia gigantea; assembly: GCA_032199065.1. Lineage (NCBI taxonomy): Eukaryota > Metazoa > Chordata > Mammalia > Pholidota > Manidae > Smutsia > Smutsia gigantea. Next base: position 449,815 of record JAVSCE010007770.1, read on the forward strand.
ACCATTCCCTACATCCTGGGGGGTGATTGTTCGTGGTGTGTTTTCTACTCTGCTGGAATAGGTCCTTGCTTGCCCTGAAGTGGTTCACTTTGTTTTGGGGAAACTTCCATCCTCAGTTATCCACTTCATTGGAACTACTTCTCTCAAACAACTCCTTCATCTAAGATCCGATTTTGAGGCTCTTCCCCTTTCTTTTAAGTGTCTTGGTGTCCTTTGCTTTCAGAATCATCCCAGTTCATTACAAAGAAATCCAATGCTGTGTGAATTTTAAAGAGAATGGAGTTGGGAATCTCTTCTTGGAAATTATTTGGTCCATTTGAAGATTTATTTAGTCCCTTCCTTAGACTTCCAATTTAAACTACAGGGAATGGGAATAATCTTCAAAAGGCAACCAAGAGTTCTATAACCCGTTAATCCAGAGCAGTGGTGTATGTTTACCTTATGTCTTACAATAAGAAAATGTTCAGTAATAGCTAATAAAGATTTGTTTCAGGATGAGTTTTAGTGTCCACATAGATCAAAGATATGCTAGACATAAGTTTTATCTGATAAAAGTACTAGGTTCACCTTCATCAGACGTAAAGCATAGGGTATATGATTGATTTCTCGTATTCTGGATACATGCTTTCTGCCATTTAGGAGTTGCATTTGGGTGCAAGTAATGGAAGCCAGAAATAATGGTAGAAAAATAGAAGTTTCACCTTCATATAATGAAGCACAGAGGTAGGCAGTCCAAAGAGTGTGTGGCGGTTTCATTGACATCAACCTACTCTCTTTCTGATTTTCTGCTCCACCGTCCTAGTATGTGGCTTCCATCTTCAGATGGTCCTTGGTGGCCATTATCATTCCAGCTATCATGTCCTACTTCTAGGCCGAAGGGAAGAGGTAGAGGTGAACAAACCTAGTCAAGTATTATCTTCTTGCAGGCAACGATTCAAGGTGTCCACCACTCTGGTCACATTTCATGGCCAGCTTTTAATCAAGTGAACACATCGTGGTCTTGTAGCTGGGCTAACTGCAGCCCTGGAAAACCAGGATTTGGTTGCCGGGGAACAAGGGAAGAATGGATAGTGGGTGATGACTAGCCTTCTCTGCCTCTCGTATTCCACTGAAGATCCTGATGGAAGTATTTCATAGGTAATTCTATGTGCAGGTGCCCCATTCTGAAATGGTCCTGATGGATACCCTTGAAGTTCATCAGCCATTTGAAAATGTAAAAAGAAATCCTGCAATTTTGTTCTTAACACATTAAGTTAAAATGCTTATTTCGATGATGAGATTTGAATAACTATTTCCATGAATACGTTAGATAATTGAGGAACTAAGGGATCAATTAAAGATGTTTATATCTGGATGCACAGATATGTCTAGAAACTTAAGTCTGTCAGAGGAAAGGTATATGTTTTAGGCAGAAGGAGAAAGTGAGACAGCAATTTGTCCAAGGTCACAAGTGAATTAATTGTCAATTATTTCAATAATTTACAGCAATATTAATCCAGGAGAAATTGATTCTTGATATATCTGATTCCTGTCTTAAGCATAAACACTTAACATAGCCATTAAATACTTTGGTGTGACTGCACCTATGCTGCTTCTAGCTGATATTGATTTAGGATAAAGATTAGCATGGGACAGTATTTTTGGTACTTTTGCAGCTGGGTAAATACCCTTATTACATAAACAGACTACATTTAATCACATAATTTATTGTGCTAGCAGTATTTACAACTTCATTGTGGACCCAGTGTTTTAAACATCTGTCCTTCATTTATTATATCTTAAATATAGACTTTTATAACATAGCTCAAAGTGTAAGTGTTCATGCAAAGACAGTATCACACAATAGTACCTGGAGGAAGGAACAAAATTTCTGGGAAAACTTTCTTAACAGTTAACACAGTTTGAGTTAGTAACCTTGTTTCCTATGAAAAGAAAGAGAGGCCTATCAGAAATAAGAAAGCATTTTTAAGAGAGTTCCTGGAAGACTAAACTGCATGATAATAATGAAAATATTGAAATCAACTCTTTTAAAAGGGAGATTTATGTTGTTTTTAAATGCCTTTGACTTGCGTTAAAGTTTTTTGCAACTTTTCCATTAAATAGTTCTTTACCTGAAAAAAGCATTGTTTGGCCTTTAAGGTGCGTTAGGATGAACAAAATAGAAAAATAGATTTAGTAAATATGACTTTCAAAAGTTAATTTTCCCACCAAACAATGACTCTTTTATCTGTTCAATTTGATTATATAAAAGTTGTGTTTTATTTTTATAGTTAATTTTTTAGTTTGAGCCCCGCAAGGCTAGTTCCTCATGTATTTCCTGATTTAATTTTGGATAAAATTATTTTTATCTGATTTTCCTTTGAGAAAACATGGACATTTGCTTCCTTGGCTGACTTACAGGTACGGGTGAGTACTAAAGGACCCACATGAATAGGCTTCACTTAGGAGACAGCCCACCCCATGCAGAGATGCCTCCCAGGCTCGCTGTGCTCTGGCAAGGGTTGACTTGCAGGAGAAAACAGGTTCTGGGACTGCCCTGCTTCTCAGGATTTGCATATTCTTTTTTCTCTTTTCTTTGTACTCTGAGAGCAGTGTTCTTAAAGATGATTGAAGAAAATTAGAAAATGTAGACTTCTGGAATAGTACTACTGATACATAGTGTAGAAAAAAACAGTAAGGGTAAAAAGGCAATGAATTAGAAAAATATTGTTTGAAATCATCGATCTACCTTGAAATCTAGATGTTTGCAGTACTTGTTATAAAATTAGCATTTTATTGTGCTGTTTATATTATGTATTTGCTTTACATATGTTGGTATTATCTTCCCTAATTAGATTGTAGTTTTTCTGTGGAAACTACTTTTACTTCTTTGGGATCTCCCATAGCATTGAGCATCATTCCAGGCACTTTATAAGCCTAAAATAAAGATATTTAACTGAATCTGGGTGGCAGATTTAATTAGTAATGGTTCCCTTGTGCAGTGTTTTGAGGATTCTGAGGCTATGTCTGTGTCAGTAGAAAAAATATATAGTGATATATTAAGTCAGGGACTCTGTTTTATACACATTGCTGTGTATTTGGAACTTAGAATTGTGCCTGACAGGTTGTAAGTACTAAATAAATATTTGCTAAATGAATGAATGAATGATTCTGCAATAATTGAGTAAATACAAATGACAAATATGTTTTTGTTACTAAATTAACTCTAAAATCCCTTCTAAATCTAAATTCTGTAATTAGTACAAATATTTGTTAATTAAGTAAATGTTTTACCAGCATCCATATTCAGAAACTGGACTATCTTACTGATAGATCCACCCAAGAAATGTAGATTCAAGCCTATTAAGAATAAGTAAGTTAATAAGACCCTTTTCTGGGGTTTGACTATCATGATTTAAGAAACAATGAAAAAAAGTCTCACCTATATTAACTTGATGAATCTATTTAAATTTAATGTTACGCTAGACTCCATCTGATATTCAATTAGTTAATTGAGTGACATTCCTCTTTAATTTATACTGCAGTTTATAGAGTGAAAATTGGTTAATCTGGTTGTGGAATAAGGTTTGGGCGTGATTGAATGCTTTGTTTTATGTAGGGTAAAATCATCCTGGATCATTCATCTGATTTATCATTAGAACATTAACAGTTCTAAAAGGGACTTGATTCATCTTTAATCTCAATCTTTTACATAAAATGAATTCTTGGATATTACGTGATTAGAATTCAAGATTTTTACTACCAGGGTTAATTAGTACTGAGATCCCCTGATTTCAATACTGATGCCTTTTTGAAATGTCAGTATTTCCTAATGACTTTCTCCCTAAAAATTAAAGAAGATACTCTAAGACACAATGGGTCTGTACTATGTAGAATGTCATCTAGAAGGGCAGTGGGGTGGGGTGGGGTGGGAGTGGGGTGGGGTGGGGTGGGAGTGGGGGCTGTTCATCTGTGTCAGTGGGCTCCTTGAGGAAAAGGGGCAGCCAGAGTAGGGACCCTTAGAGTGCAGTTCGTGGACGCTGGGAGATCTCCAAAAGCCTTCTAGGGCATTGTGAATTCAAAATTCAAAGCTATTTTGAATTTTTCACTGTGCTGAGATTTGCTCTGATGGTTCTAAAGCAATTACGGGAAAACTGGAGCCTTGGCACCAACTAACACGGTGGCCCCAGGAGTGTCATTCACCACTGTGTTTTTCACTGCTGCAGCCTTGAAAAGAAAAATGAACATTTGACTTAAAAATGTCCTTGATCAAGTAGTAAAAATATCAATTTATTAAATCTCAGCTTTTGAGTACACGCCTTATTAATCTGCATGATGAAATGAAAATACTCTTCGTCCTGTACACTGAAGGACAATGGTTTTATACAAGGAATTGTAGGTGAACTGGTTCCTTTTTAATAGATCATCATTTTTAATTGAAAGATTGACAGACAAAGTCACTTTTTTGGAAATGAAATGAGCCTATTAAGGAACATAATTGATAGTATTTGTACTGCTGGTAAAATTTGAGGTTTCAAGTAAAATAATCTCAAATTTTGGGAAAGTTGTAATTGTCACCATGAGCTTGAGAGTATCCAAATATTTTTTTTGAATGGGATAACGGTGCTTATATTAACAGATGTGATTTTTCTGTCACTGCATGAGGAAGTGTGTTACCATTTGCTAGTTCTGCATGAGTCAATGAACTGAAATTTTTCAAATGATCTGTATATGATATTATAAAATTATGCATGGATTATAAGATCTCTTCCAAGTGCAAGGTAGTTGAATGGATTTTAATGTACAGAATACACTGTTACAGTTCAGATTCTACATTGCAACTAAGTTTTAAGGTTAACTATATATTGAGTTTTGGAGTAATCAATTAAGGAAGAATATCCACAACATCAGAAAAGGCTAGTAAATATTTCTCCCCTTTCCAGTCATCTTCATCTGTGGGAGACAGGATTATCTTAATACACTTTAACCACAAGTTGTCACAACGTAGTGAATACAGAAGCAGAACTGAGTATCTTCTGTTAAGCCAGACATGTCTCCCCATAATGTCTTAGTATTGTCTCAGTATAACTGTTACTATTTCATTTTTTTAATTGATTGATTCATTCAACAAATAATGATCCTGTACCTTCTGTCTTCCTGATACCTTGTTATGTGGTGGGAGTTATTTCAAGTAAAGATTCTGTCCCCTGCTTGTTTCTAAGATCCTCTAAAGCCAGTTCCATGTGTTATACTTCTTTCTATATCCCTAATTATGGTAAAATTGTTGAATATTTGGTTTCTTCTTTCCTGTTTTCTTCAACTTTAGGTATATGGAGAGGTAGCATTGTATTTGTTTTCATGTTTTTGCTATGCATTAGTATGACAGAAATTGACTAATTGAAAAACTATCATTTTTTCACTCTCTGGTTTGCTTGAAAGTCTGGAGGAGGTAGGTATCTTTGCAGCATTTTGTATATTTGTGATTATACACAGATTGTAGGTATAAGAGCTAAGAAGAGCATTGGGAACAAGAGAGAGTTGGAAGACATTAACAAGGTGTTTGCCAAGTGTTTTCCAGATCTGCTCCTAATGTTTGCAGGGCCAGGGCCAAGAACACAAGCAGAGAACTATATGCCATATGTCAGTATATTTGAAAGTTATTAATTAAGCTAAAACACTGTTAAGTAAAATTTGTTTATTCTTTTATCCTGACAAATATACCATCTAACCCACAATTAGAAAAATACATGTGAAGCAACAGTGTATGCGAGGTAGCTGTGGATAGCACAGATTCATAATGATCATCTTTCCACCAACAAGTATGATTTATTCTAGGGATCCCCAGCAGTCCTGACCAGACAGAAGAAGGTTAGGGAAGAGGATTTATCCTCAGGTTTTGTTCTTCCAGCGTCTTCTTTCAAACATTTGACAATTCCACAGAGAAAACACCTGCTTTCTCTTCTTTTGTATAAGAGGAGGCCTTTTATCCCACCCCCGATCCAGCTGTTCATCTACCTTGTACTCTTCACTTAATGTCACTATCCGAGGCATTACATAAGATGCCAAGTGAAAAGTGTGCAAGGTTCCTCTTCAATCTTCAGCAGGCCATGCAGGCAGCCCCCTCTGTGACAACCAGTGAAACTGAAGTTAGAAGGTTAGGTTTTACTCTAGAGTTCCCCATTTATCTTAATTCTGTGCTTGGGAGAGAGGATCTGCCACAGGCCCATGGCCCACCACCCTTGTTCTTCACCCCCATCCCCTGCCTTTTTACTGAGGCACAAGGGATTAATCTGGTATACATGTGGACATCTAAGTCCTCTTGTCCTGACTCCGTCTCATGTGGCCAGTGACTAGTTGCTCTTGGCTATCCTTTGGCCTAAGACTGTACACTCTGGGTCTTTGGGAACGAATTCCAGGGTCCCAGGCATGCAGAATGTGACCTGAGAGGAGTGATGGTGAGTCCAGGAACACACATTCCCTTGGTGCTATGGAATCCTCCTAGCTGACGGGGCATGCAGCCAAAAGAGGCTGGGAACCATCACCTTGAAAGAGCAGACCTCAAAACGGGGACCCCATTTGTCCATATCTAAGGGCAGTACTGGTGTGGGCCATAATACTACTTGTGTTGAAATCACCAGGTGCGCTTCTTAAAAGTGCAAATTCTTAGGCTCCATCCCAGACCTAAGGAACAGAGCATGTGACACAAAGGTAGGTAGTTGTTGGGGTGTTGCTAGTCACCGTAATGTTTGCAGTGTTTCCTGGGCAGACGAATGAATTTCTACTTAGCATCAGTATTTCACTGTGGCCTTTAAAAAAGTCTTAAACTTACTTAATCTTATTTAATTCTCTCAGCAACTCTTTGAGGCTGTTATTCCCATGTTTCAGAATGTATGCTATAATGCCATGGGGGAATTTGGGTCTTGAAATGGCCTTAGGACATATCATTCTTTAATGCCAAGGTTCTACATTTTATTCATCAGAATTTGTAAATAGTATTGTTGTAGAACATGTGCCCTGTAGTTGTCATGACTCTAGAGATTAGATATATCTACATCAGAAAGAAAAATACCATTATGAAATGGGTAAACAAATATAGAAGTCTTCAGTGGGGGAAAATCCTCTCTAAATTTTAAGGAAGAGACTATTTTTGCAATAAAATCAATTCACATTAAATAGAGCAAATTTTATTATACAAGTTAAACTCTAGTATTTAAGGATGAAGTATAGTTGTTAAAGAATACATGTTAATCACTTATGTATGTGTAACAATGTAATTGAATCTGCATTTTAATTTTGTTGATAGTTTGCATTTGCAGTACTTTTTTTAAGAAATAATTTTAGGTTTCCATAATAATGATGCTGTCTACAGAGAAGTTATGGATTGAGCTGGGAATTGTATGGGAATACCTATATTGTCTATGGAAAGTATTTTTAAAAAGAGTGAATAGTCAAGTTTAAAAGTAGCTAATAACAGTTCCCTAAAACCAATAATGAAGCTATTTACTCTCCTCAAAAAAAAATTGTGGTCTCAAGCCTGTAAAGCACTATTCAGTAGTCAGAGTGGTGGTGGAAGGTGCTAGTTACTGCTAACTATACAGTACTCTAGTTGTTTCCCAGAGTTCATATTAACTACCGCAGATTTGTAATTTATAATGTGATAGTATTTTAGTCACTGGGATTACCTGGATTATGTAGTATCTTGCATCTCTATGAAATAATGAATGGCTACTTCTTCATAGAATTATACAAATTTGGGGGGGGCATCTGTTTTGGGAATTGTTTCAAACATCTGAAATGTTTTTTTGGAGATACTGTTTTGTTTTGTTTTTTTTAATAGCCTAGGATTCAGTTTTGGCCTTGCATAGGCAAATCAACAGAGTGTGGTTAAGAAATGGAACCTGAACTGCAAGAGTTAATCTTCAATTTCAGCTTGAGCTGTGTTTACTGATCCTTTTCTCCTTCTTGTTAATTGGCGCCTTGGACTCCATACTAATTAATGGGAGAGCAAGGGGCAGGTGGCGCCGTTTTATTTTGATGATCCTTGTCAGCAATGTTTGTGAGATCTTCTTGTTTGATTATAATGAATGTGCATTTGGGGTGCGTGAACTTTTAACAGCTTTTTTACTAGAAGTTCACTGGTCAAGAACAGTTTTGCAACTGTCAGACGCTGCTGAACATTGTATGCAAAGCCAGTTGTTTTGCCACTTCAGTTATTCACAGAAATAGAAGTCACTAATGGAGGTACTCTGTACTTCCTTAAAACTTGATGAGCATAACTCTATTCAGAGATATGAAAGAAATCTTGCTTCCTTTAATTGTGCCTTTTTTTCCCCTTTGGAGGGTAAGAAATTTTGTTTAAATAGGGACATTTAATTTTAAGAGTTCTTAATGGATGAAAATATTAGTGTAACGTTTTCTCTGGAAGGAAGAGCCTAGGCAGGAAGTCAAAATAAATGGAACTAGTTTACTTAAGAATTTGCAAGTTTTAGCTGTGAAATGACTAGATAAATGATTCTGTTGGAAGGTAGGTACCTACTAGAAGATGCATATTTTGCTAATTTCCATTAAAGAGACTGTTATGCTTTTAAGTATAAAGGTGGATTTAGGTAAAATGCATAATAGTTTTGGAGTTTGAGGACAAGTCTTAAAATTGTGTTCTAAGCTATGCATTATTTATTTGGGGGAAGTGAGAGAAAAGGAGGGAGGAAGAAGTCAGAAAACACCTCCTTGGCTGTTAATGCCTTGAAATTTAGTGGAAAGGAAATAACACCCAGTTTATAAGAACTCCAGTGTAAACAAATAGGAGCTATGATAGGAAATAGCACTAGGTCCAATTTATAAGACTTGGTCCATGTTCATTTTTCAGATAAAACTTCCTGTACTTACTTCTAGCCATCTTAGGCCAGACCAAAACCAAAATAAATCTTCCTCAGATGGTGAAGGGAAACATTTTAATTGGAAGGTATTTTTAGAAAATCAGAAATAGTGATTTCCACTACTGGTACTGTGATAAAATTAATATATATGTCATTTAAGATAAATGTGTAAATTCATATGAACTTGCATGTTAATTATGTACTCATAGTTTAATAAATAATAATGTTTTGATATAGTATTTTTGTGCCCAGAGAATCTCAACTTAATTTCAAATTTATAATTATAGTGAACATCCAAATGTGTTGCTCTCACTTAACTCTGTGGCTCTCAACCCAGAGTCAGTTTTGCCCTGCCATTGGGCACATGGCCGTCTGGAGACTTCTTTGATCTTTGCCATGAGGAGGGGCGCTCCTGGGTCTAGTAGGTGGAGAGGCTGGATGCTGCTAGACATCCCCAAATGCCCAGGACAGTCACCCCACAAAAATGCATTGTCAGGCCCCAAATATTACTGTTGCTGGGACTGAGAAACCTGCCTTAGCTACATGATGCAGTCTACTGATAAAATACTCCTTATTTATAATCAGTAGATTGTGAAGATGCTGGAAATTTCCAGAAGAAATGCTATATATTTAAAGAAACAATCACATGGCCCTGCAAGTATTGGGTGGTATGAGATTAACAGATAACACACTCCTAATTTTTTCCCCTCCCTTTCAAATTATAAATTGTTTCACTCTAGGAATAAAAAGTGACTTATTGTGTGAGGTTGTGAATGTTCATGGCAATAATGGAAATGAAATAGTTAAAGTGTGGTAATCATTTTACAATATATACAAAAATCATTGTGTTGTACATCTTAAACTAATACAATGTTATATGTCAATTATATCTCAATAAAACTGGGGGGAAAAGTGACTCATGGGGGAAATAGTCTGAAATATCATGGGAATAGCATTTATGAATACCTTATAGGTTTTTCTTTTTACTATATTTTATTTGAAATGAAAGAAAGAACAGTACTTACCTGGTCTAGAAGGAATGCAGTGGGACCAGTGCAGGTGATATGTGCCAAACTGCATGTGCATTGTGAACATTGTTGTGTATGTAAAGCCTGTGTGGTTTCCTTGGTGTGGAGTTGCTATATGCTAGAGATTCAAGAGGGTTTTAGCCCAGCGGCCTCAGTTGCTCCGATTTGAAAAATTTGTCTTCATCTTGTATTCATATGTGATTATTTTGTTAACCTGTGATCAGTTGATACAATTTAAAGCAATGTATTTGCTTTGAAAACAATAGCTTGAATCCTAATTAAGCAGTTTAAATTTTATCTGCTCATTATTTTTCTTTCATGACAATACAACTAAATGTATGCTAAGAAGTGCATATTAAACCCCCTTTTTTGGTGTTCCAGTATTCATCCACCAAAAATTGCTAAATCAGTTCTTACTGACTTCCTCATACAACAGAGCAGACATACCATGTAAAAAAATGAAAAATCATGTAATATATTTTATACAGACAATATATACAAGGCTTAGGTAAGTGATGAAGCATAAAAATATATCTGAAACCCATCACTATTGCCTAAGAAATTTAAAATGAACATTGTTAATGCTGTTTGAATGTCTGGCTGAAACAGAGGTGTTTGCTTTCTGAACTGATCTATTTTCAGGTGTTATTGGCAAAGCATGTTATGTTTTAAAGAGCTCAACAGAGAATTAATACATATTGAGTATGGAAGAAGTGAGCGAGATTTCTGTTAACATATTCCTAAATAATAGCTTCCTAAAGAAATGGAAAGTAACTTGTTTGAAAAAAATTCTGTAATTTTTAATGTCTTATTCCCTGGGAGAAAAGGAAAAGGACAGACACTGTGGCCAGCAGTGCTGGCGAGAACTTTCTCCATGGCAGGAGACTTTGTCCACAGAAACATGAAGGCTCATTCAGCTTGGTAACTGCAGTATATTTTATAAGGAAACCTGTGTCTAAAAATAGATGCTGAATGAAACTTTTAGAGCACAGGGCCATATGGTTGTTAAAGGGCCACTTTGTTTTATTGGAAAGAAACTATGAAAACTCCCCATTTGGAAGCAAATCTTAATAGAGGCTGCTAAAAAGTATCTTTTTGTGCATTGTTACTGGGTAAGCACACCAAAATAGATCTGTTTTCTAATCGCATTGATTAAGTAACTACCTTAATCAGCATTTCTCAGATCCTACTGGGATGTGTTTCTTTTTGAATGATAGAAATCATATATAATTGTTCGGCACAGCTTTTTCTTTTTTTTCTGTGAATTTTGGCAGATCTTCAATATTTGAAACAAAATAGGAAAATGAAGAAAATTGTATTGAAGTTCTGTGTGACCCGTTGTTATTCTTTAAGAAGTCACATGACATGCTTAGTCCAGAGTTTTGATGTTATGTTCTATGGCAGAAAGTATTTTTATTTCTATGATTTTTACAAGCACATGTACCCTACAGAGTCCGTTTCTGTGGCAACACTGCCATATTTCAGATTTGAGTTTATAAAAAGACTCTGGGCATTGAGTTCTAAATGTAGGTTTGTTAAAATGTTAAAATAGTGTACACCATAAAGCTACTATTGCTAGTTTAAATAAGTTAGAAGGATTTAATATAGAGTCTATTGTCCTTATGCCAGAGTGAAAGAGAACATTACCTGATTTATTGCAGGAAGATCTGTGTCATGGATTACCAATAATGTCTTGGAGCTCAGGTTAGATATAATAAATGGAAAATACTCTGCTAGCTGGTCATACTCTAAAGTTACAGTTGAGGAAGACTTCAAATACTTTACCTCTATAAGCACAGATATCTTCTTTATAATACAATTGCCACTTACTTTATTCTCCTTAATGTGAGAGTATTTCTCATTTCCAATGAAAAGCCCATAGGGCTCAAAATAAATGAAAGTGATCGTTTCCAGTTTAAACACACACACACACCCATACCCAAAACTTTCCTCCATACCCTTCTGCCTTTTCCCCAGTGACCTCTGCCTTTTACTATATAGCACACGCCTGCCAACAAAACTTCTAGTATGGTAAAATGGTTTGAATTTATATGTTCTTTCCAACTCTTATGTCAGAGACCCTTGAACTTACTTCAGATCTAGCAGCAATGATGGCAAGCCTTCAACGCTCTTTTTAAAATATGTTTATATGCATTTGTGTAATACGTTTTCAGGTGCCCTGGCTTTGAAGCATATGCCACAATTGAGACAGACCTCTTACACAAAATATATTTTAACATATGCATGTTTATACACATGAATGAGAAAGTATATATTACAAGTTCTAAGGTGAGGACTTAAATTTTCTGCAGTATCTTACAAGGTTACAAGCTTTCCCATACGATACGTCATTTATTCAGTGTGACAGTATTGTGAGGCATAAGGGGATTTCTGTTTTCTAGCAAGAACTGATGCTAAGAAGGATTAATGGCAATAGAGGTGGGATTTTTGACCCTTAGTCCAAGGCCCTTTCCATTAGACCACACTAAGAATTCTATTTTAAAACCCAGATGACGCTGCTTCTTAATAGTACTATTGAATTCTGAATGCTGAATCTGTCTATAATTTAGCTCATGAGGCCAACACTCTTAGTTACTTGAGTAATGATGATTCCAGTAGCTAATGTGGTGGCCTGTATTTGCACACTGCATATTCTTTGTTCAATAAAGAAAGACATTAATTTATCTGATCTTGCTTTTAGAAAACTCCCTTTCTGTCTCTCTGATAATGAGAGATGATTGATCTTGACAGTTAAAGATATTTCATGCATTTCAGGTTACAATTTTATCCGCAGTTGAGTGTCTCAGCCTTTTAGGGTTTCCCCTACTCTAGGATTCTGACTGCCTTCTCCTCCCCAGGCCTGTGCCAGGGCAAGTTCAAGAAGCCTCATGGTGTTGGAAGAACAGTGCCTGGTGCTGGTACCTTCCTCTGTGACCCAGTACTGCTGTTCCTATGAGGGTTGCCTGCCTGCTTACTCATTGTGTGGTTTAAGCCATTCCAGAAACAACAAGCTTTATTGCATCTGTAAATACAATATGAATGCAGGAAATCCAACTTTACTCATTCCATAAATGTCCATCATGTCAGTTGTGTGCCAGGCACAGTTATAGGAGCTTTGGATGTGGTAGTGAACAGGACAAAGTGAACCTGCCTTCTGAGTCCTGGGATTCAGGCGGAGACAGGCCGATAAATACATAAACCAAGATTATCAAGCCAGATAAACAATCTGAAGAAAACAAGTTAGAAAAGTTGCTGGTTGCTTTTCTTAGGATGGTGTGGATAAAATGAAGTTTCCTGTGTCCAGGATTCTCACCTGGCCTTGGTTGGCTAGCTCACTACACACGTGTGGGCAATATGTCATTATTGCCTCTATATAAAGAGCCCTGCCCAGTGCTCTGGGTGATACGGTGGCACGGCTGCGAGGCTGCAGGAGAGCAGAGCAGAGGCTGGAGTGGTGGCAGGGCCAAGGACAGAGACTGGGATGGTCATGCAAGCAGAGATGCCCAGAGACAGGGACTGGCTTGCTGCATGCAGACTCTCTCTGAGTGGATGGGATACTAGTGAATGACCTGCCACCGTGGAAATAAAGTTGGGTATAAACCTTTTCACCCCAAGAACGTTCTACTGTCATTTCTTTGGTCACATTGAATAACTGATCTCAATAAGGAGAATACGATAGAGGAGTAAGTGTAGAGACTGTGAAAGGAAATTAGTGTTGTGTGTTTGAGTGACGGAAAACCAGCATTTGTGGAACATTTTGGGCAAAGGGGAAAGTGATAGGAAATGAGGTCAGAGAAGTCTGCAAAGGCCAAATCATGTTGGCCACATTAGTGAGGTTTTCTTTGTATTTGGAGGTTTTAAGTGGGGAAGTAATATGTGATTTAGACTTTGTGGATGTTTGGTTCCTGAGTAAAGAATTTAGTCTCTTGCAGGACATAATGGAATCAACAGACTAAAGAGTAGGTTGTTACACAAGTTTCTGCAAGATACATGATGGTAAATTGGTCTAGAGTCTTTGCAGTGTAAGTGGTGAGAAGTGGCCTGATTTGGGATATATTTTGGATGTAATACTATCAGATCTTGATATAATGGATTGGATATAAAATCTGAGAGAGAGAGAGGAATTAAGGAAAACCTAATGATTTGTGAGCACAAAGAAAAAGATCTCTTGTAAGGAGATCTTGTGGTAATGACTTGGCTGTTTGGCTTGCTTTCATTGATTGATTCATTCATTCATTTTGTAGAAGCTGTGAAGTATCTTGATAGACTCAGTATTTTCCACATGACTTGTTTCCCAGAAGTTACTGATTCAATAGGTTTGACTACACTTCATCAGAAGGAGAGAAGGTGAATGGGATGGATTTTGGAGTAGATTTTTAAATTTCAAAGTGATTTTTCAGAAACATCATCTTCATTAGGAATCATATTTTGAATATTTGTTGTAGAACTGTTAGGCAGAAAAACAGATATGAGTGGGATGAAAAGTGGGTGGGACCCACCCAGAACTCAGGGAGTTAATCACATAAAGCCAGAGAGCCAGAAAGGACTCAGAGTTAACACCCTTTGCACTGTGAGTTCATTCCACAGGCTCTGAATTTAGGCTGATCTTTAGACTTGTAACATCTAGCTAATGTAGGTGAGACAGGGCAGAGACAGGGGACAAGCAGCATGATTAACTTTTCCTGCCTATGATGAAAAATGCTAAGATACAAATAGTAGAGCAAGAACAGGAGGGACTCATTCTTAAGGCTAGATTCCGTCTTAAAAACCAGGGAGTTAAGAAGTAAGACTCCTAACATATTCTTTGGTAATTAGACAATAACCCACCCTATCTTAAGGCAGGGCAAACAGTCTTAACTAATATGTTCCCAGTGCTTGAGGGAAACTACTATCTTGGAGAAGAACAGGAAGTTTATCCTACAGAATTATCTAGAGGAACGACTGTAGATTGTGGCGTCTCTCACCAGAGAGACATCATGAGACCACAAGTCAAGCCTGTGCTCAGCCCTCCGCATCTCACGCTTTGCCCCATTCCTGAAAGCCTTAAACAACAGAATCCCAAACCCTCAAGTGCGCTCCTCTCTGAGGTTGCCCGCACTCCCCTTTCTTGGAGTGTGTATTTTTAAAAGACTGCTTACCGCTCAACTTACTATGTTTTGTCTCTGTGCTCTTCCAGGCATGTCCTTGTCACTTTGCTATTTCATTCTATTTTCC
This sequence comes from Smutsia gigantea, assembly GCA_032199065.1. Lineage (NCBI taxonomy): Eukaryota > Metazoa > Chordata > Mammalia > Pholidota > Manidae > Smutsia > Smutsia gigantea. The sequence goes on from JAVSCE010007770.1 coordinate 464,912, forward strand.
AGACTTTAAGCACAAATCTTCACTCTCTCAGTCCTGCTACAGATTAAGTAGGGAGGGGCTCCTGAGAGCTCTGCTTTGCACTTGCAAGTTCCCCTCAATGAGCTTCCCCTTCCTCCCTGCTTTATTCAAGTAAACCTGCCTTTGTCTACCTCTGGCTGGTTCCTCGCTTAGAGCGTATTCAAATAAAACTTCTGCTCTGCTTCACTACTGTCTCTGCCCTTCAATTCTTTGTTGTGGTGGGAAGAAGAACTGAGGAGAACAAACTCAACCCCCAACAGATCTGTGATCAGAGTTTCAGTTCACCTGAATATTTTTTAATATCTCTGTTTACCACAGTGTAGATTATCAAGAAAAAGTGTTTACCACAGTGTAGGTTATCAAGAAAAAGTAAAGAACATTGTTCAAATTTGTGTTATGAATTTGAAAGACTTGATAGGGTCTTAATAACCTACTTTAACATAGCAAATATAATTGTTAGACAGTTGTTTAGATTATAGCTGGAATAGAGTTATGACTGCATTTTTATGTACTTGTGTCATAAGTACACATGGCAGTATGTTAGGGCCTCTTGTATAATCAGCATGTACAGTGTGTTTTTGCTCATTTTATAGAACATATCTTTGTGTATGTGGAGGTTGATATTTGAATCTTCTGATTTAAAACATTTTCATTATATGTATTATCTATTTGATTTGGTAATCCTAGGAGTTCAACCCCAAATTACAACATTAGGAACAATCCTAATATTATAGAATGGTGTAGACTTCAGAACAGTTATAAAATTGTACCTTTGTAAAATTACAAATACTTTCTGTTCATACTGACACTATCCACTTTAAGCATGATTTTTCACCATTTCTTACCCTAAGTACTTTATATCTTCTCAGTATTGTTACTAGTATTTTTCATTTTTCTCAAAAATCTTTCCCTTAATGTTCATAAAATTTTCAGATAACATTAAAAGTTTTTCCCATGATGTCTACATCATTTCAGATGCAAATGTTAATTGTCAGGGTTATTCTGAATCTTGTTTTTCTAAAATGTGCTGAAGATATATATATTTTTAAAAGCCTGTACTTTTTAAAATGAAAGGCAGATTTTTCTTAACTAGGTATTTAAAGTTATCCATAGTCTAGGTATTGCTTCTTTCTTTATAGCCAATTAAAAAGAAGTGGTACATTTTTAGGGTCAGAAGATCAGCTAGATTTGTTTATAAAACATGATGAAAAGAAATACTGGTTACCAAACCTAGAAGAATCTATTTTGCAATTAACTTATTTTTCTTACATATCTTACTTTACTAAAAATAAAAAATTAGGAGTAGAAATACTAATTCACAGATTAATTTCTTAGCGTCTGAAATGTTAAATCAATTATCTGAAGTTATCTGATTCAAAATACGGAGGAAAGAAAGCCAAAACTTCCCCATTTCTCATGACCAAATCTGATGTGCTTTTTCCTCAGTATGTGGTTCTGAGGGGCAATCCCAGCTTGCTTCATTGTTCATCTTTCCTTTTGAACTGGATGATAAATGCAGAGCCATCATGTCAAGTCTATTCTGAAGATGTACAAAGTCACAATAAACCTTTATGATGAAAATAGTACAGGGTAGCTATTTAACAGGTTAAAAATTGTGAACTTACTTGTTATGTATGTTCCAGTGAACTTTTCATTCTTCAATTTATTGATTGAGAAAACATAAAATAGATTATCTTCAAGAGACTATATAAAGTCTTTCAGCCTTGTACAAATTCCTAGACCACTAGGATAATTAAACTGGTAGATGAGATACCTGCTTTTAAGCACATATATACATATATTGTCTGATATATTCTATATTTTTAATTAGAGGTGCTAATAATTAGTGATCTTTTTCTGTGTATTTTTACTGGATACTTTTTATTATGTCAAATATTGTCTTGGAGAGGTAAGCCATCGATTATTAAAATGAACTAACTTAATGAAGATTATTTCTTCAGTGCAGAGGCAACAGAAGGGCAGGGCTAGAAGCATTTACGCCAGGAGGTTATATATAGGATGACTGCAAACATTGCTAAAGACAATGAGGCACTGGCATTTGTTTAAGACAGAGGTTGTTCATTCTGAGGGCTCGTGTTGGAATTAACTGGTGTCATTTTGAAGAAGGGTTTTGCTAATTGGCATCTCCTAATTGTATATAGTGCCAACACCTTTATTTCTTATTTTCCATAAACATAGCTCAGTAAAGCAAAATTCCCTGCCAACTTACAAAGGCTTAAGAGGAGTTGTAATTTGGTTTCCAAAATCTGAAGTGAACTCTATTGGTTGGTATTATTTGTATAATGTTTTGTTGTTTGACATTGAAAGCATTATGTTCATTTATTGTGGTGATGGCCTGCTGAGTAATTGCAAGGTTCATTATACTACCAAGACTGTCAAGGGGCATTTATGGATATTCATGTGCAGTGAACCCTTGAACTTGAACTGGTCATTCTCGTCTCCTGTGGCTAGAATTGTGTTTACTCCAAATGGCAGGAGAAACTTTAATTATGTAACCAGAAAAGAGGCAAAACTACCTAAGTTGAAAGTGGCAAGTAGACTATTAAAAAATATACCTTCACTTTTCCCCTCCTCTATATTGAAATGTTGCCTGCACTCTCAAGGAAAGTCATCATAATTCTAAGCTTTAATATTTTTTAAAGATGCATTGTTTGGTGGTAAATGTGTGCTTCCAAAATTATGTGCTTCTATGTAAAAAGATATTAGAAATCCATTATTTCTACTGTAGTAATTCTATTTATTGGCCAAATATCAATTAAAAATTAAGAATATTAATATGAATTTTTTAAATATGATCAATTGAAAACTTCTGAAAAATATAAAAACTTGAAAAAGCAAAATTCAAGATGTATTTACATATTTATCAACATGTAATTATGTGTCTGTCTTTGAGTGTCCCTTCACAAGACTTTGAGTTCTTGAGAAAGAAGTATTTTATTAATTAATCTTTATATTCTGCCTCACAGTATTCAATGCATAGTGTGTGTTCAACAGAATTTTGTTGAACTGAACTGATGAGAACTAAGAGAAAAGATGGCATATTACAGAGGATTACAGTTGGAAATAGGAAGTTACAACTGGTACATGGAGTGCATAGAGATTGGTGCAAGAGATGCAATTAGACAGTTGGGCAGGACAGACACTTCTTTCCTCAGATACCTGGATCATAGGCAGAGGATATTACTACATAGAGCCATTGTAGGGTTCTGAGCAGCTCATCATTCTGTCAGCAGTGCAGGGGACGGGTTGGGGCAGGAGTAGAGAATCAGCTCTCTCATTCACCCACGCTGGGATGGTGTCCTTGAAGCTTGGGTTGAACAAGGGGTTTTATTTTTAAAAGAAAACAAAGCTCTTAAAACACCAAAACTCTCAAAAAGTTTAACCATGATAAAATACATATAACATATAATTTACTATCTTAATCATTTTTAAGCATTAAAATTCAGTAGGATTAGGTGCATTCACATTGTTGAACAATTGGCCTCCAGAACTCTGTGCAGCTTTGTGAAGTTGAAACTCTTAGTCTGTTCAGGAGGCTATAACACAACACAATAGCCCAGGTAGCTTAAGAAACAGCTTAAACATTTATTTCTCAGTTTTAGAGGCCAGAAAGTCCAAGATCAAAGTACCAGAAGATTTGGTTCCTGGTGACAGCACTCTTCCTGTCTTACAGGCTGCTCCCTTCTTACTGTGTTCTTGCATGGCATATGTACAGAGGGAACACGAGAGAACTAGTCCAGATCACCCTTCCTTTTCTTATAAGGATATGAATTCCGTCATGAAGTCCCAACCTTTATAAGCTCGTCTAAACCCTAAACCTAATTACCTCTCAAAGGCTCCACCCCCCAGATATTATCACACTGGGGTAATGACTTCAGTATATGAATATCATAACAGTAGTTATCTTTTCAAAACTGGCTTATTTCACTTAGCATAATGTATTTAAGAGTAGTCCATGTTGTAGCATGTGTTGGAATTCTTCCTTTTTAAGGCTGAATAATATTTTATTGTATATGTATACCACATTTTGTGTATCCATTCATCTATTGAAGGAGAGTTGAATTGGTTCCAACTTTTGGCTAATATGAATAATGTTGCTATGCACATGGGTGTATAAATATCTTTTCAAAAGCATGCTTTCAATTCATTTGGTTATTTAACCCAAAGCAAAATTGTTGAAATGTGCTTGTTGGCCATTTATATATTTGGTTATTTAACCAAAAGCAAAAATGTGCTAGTTGGCCATTTACATATATTCTTTAGAAAAATATCTGTTCAAGTCCTTTGCCTGTTTTTAAACTGGGTAGTTTGAGCATTTTTGTTGAGTTTTAGGAATTCTTTATATATTCTGGGTAGTAACCCCTTATCAGGATACATGATTTGCGTATTTTCCTCCCATTCCATAGGTTACCTTTTCACATTGCTGATTATATCCTTTGATGCACAGAAGTTTTAAATTTTGATATGGTCCCATTTACCTATTTAAAAAAAAATTGCCTGTGTTTTTGGTGCCATACCCAAGAAATCATTGCCAAAAGCAATGACATGATGCTTTTCCTCTGTTTTCTTCTAAGAGTTTTATAAGTTTTAGTTCTTATAGTCACATCTTTACCCATTTTGAGTTAATTTTTGTATATAGTAAGGAAAGGGTCCATCTTTCTTTTTTTGCTGTGGATATCCAGTTTTCCTAGCACTATTTGTTGAAAAGACTGTCCTTTCCCTACTGAACTGTCTTGGCAGCATTGTTGATATTCTGTATGTACTGCTGGAGTAATATAAAAAAGGGTGGGCCTTTAGTGCATGGAAAGGAAGAAATAATCTAAGAGACAGAATCTTGGGGGCACGCTAGAGGCTTTTTAAATAGGTTAGTCATGGAGATAATTCCAGGAATGGAAAGTTGAAGCCTTATCAGATGAAGGGCACAGAAAGAGGAACTTAAAGCAGCTCCCTGGGCCAGAAAGAATATACATACAATGTTTTGTTTGGCTTTGAAGGATATCTGAAATAGACAAGGAGGGAATTGTTGAAAGTATGGACAAAAATGAATGACAGACAGCTTATTCTAAGGAACTATAAAATGTAGTGGGGAAGACAGTATGCATAAATAATTATAATACAAGGTAGAATAATAAGATAAATGTCATAGGAGTGATACTGATAAAGTGCTATGGGAGTTTAGAAGAGGAAATAATTACTTCTGCTGAAAGGACCAATTGGGTCTTCCTGGATATCTCCATCAAAATTTCTCAGTTGAAAACAACAGAAACCAACCATGACTAATTTACCCAGGAAAAAGTTATTATGAGGATATTTGCTAGTTCAAGAGACACAGCCTAGAACAATACCTAAAATTCCACCCCAGAATTTATCCTGTTAGGACCCCACTGCTGCGGATTCGCACACACGCTCCAACTGTACAGCTCCTGGCACCGGCTGACCCTGGTTCGCTGTGTTTGGAAAATGAACATAGCTACCACTCCGTGCCACCATCAGAAAGGTCCTTGCTCAGCTCCGAGGAGCGTCTGGGACAAGTGCATCTGATTTGGAGTGTTTTACTCAGGTAGTCATGTCCTAGCTGTGGGAAGGGCCAGGAAGTGAGTATCCGACTTTAAGTTTCTATTTTGGCAGAGTTCTGTCTCAAACAAGTGGAGAATGCCCCACATATAAGAAGTGAGAAGGGCTTAAAGCTAGGTGGCTGCAAAGTATAGCGACCTTCACAGAGCTGAGAGGAGTAGAATTTGAGCTGCTGTAGGAGAAATAGTGCTTTAGGCATGCAGTGGCAGTTGGAGATATGGGTCGTGCTTCAGAAAAAATTTTAGTCTGGTAGTCGAAGTGATGTTAGCTGAAGCCCTGACATTACAAGGGGACACACTGAAAAGAGATCAGGAAGAAACTGTGTTGGATAAGCCCTCATCATGAAAACTGAAAGGAGAATTTATAGCTTGTGCCTAGTAAATTGTGTTTCTTCAATCTACTCTTAAATGAGTGAGGCTTTTAAGAAGGGAAGTTGCAGTACCTGGTGTTGCTTAGGTATGAAAAGGATGGAGATGAGTGAAAATTCATTGAATTTGTTGGCCTTTGAAAAAAGAATTTTATTAAATGGTGGGGTAGAATCTGGTGGGCAAATAGAGATTTACAAGGAAAACATAATTGGGGTGAGAGTAGTTTGTGGCATCAAGGATCGGATACTTCAGGAATCAAGAGATAGGACTGGTCATAGGAAATGTTTTTTTAAAAAGCATTTATTGAGCACCTACTTAGTCACTGTTTCAAGTGTTTGGAGTATATAAGTGAACAAAAGGGACAACGACCAGTGTCTTTGGGGTTCTTATATTCTGGAGGGATGAGGGGAGCCAGAGAATTAATAAATATAATAATAAGTAAGTTATGTAGTAGTTGGGTGGTGATAAGTTCTATGGGAAAAAGAAGCAAAGCAGCATAAAGAAAATGCACTGGATTTGTTGTCCTTCGAAAGATTTCATTAGAATGATAGGAATAGAGGTCAAGTAAGGATTTGAGGATTGGGGTGGTGGTAATGGTAAATAGAATAGTAGGGTAGGCTTCATTGGGGTGAGATTTGAGCCAAGACTGAAGATGATGGAGAAAAGTGAGTAGATAATTAAGGAAGAGGGTTTCAGGCAGAGGACTAGAGGACACAAAGTTCTGAGCTGGGGCACACAGTGTGTGTGTGAGGGGCAAGAGGAGGGAGAGGGTAAAGAGCAGAAGAGGCCAAGGAGATCATTTGAAGCCGGCTCTTACAGGACCTTGTAAGCTGCCGTAAAGACTTGGTAAGAACATAAGATGCATCTATTCTAAAATCGACAGCTCTTTTATGTTTTCTGTACCCCAAAATGAGGTTAATCTACAGCTTCTAGAAAAACTTCAAGCTTCCTTTCCAGAGGCTATTTCTGTAACAAATTCCAGAAAGAGATAATGTTACACAACCAGTGCAAAGTGAGACGAGATTCTTTATTGAAGAGATAGATGGTAAGCTGTGATGAATAATTTATAGTTCTTTGGCCTTGATAGAGTGAAGTAAACATTTTGTTCAGTTGTCAATTTCTGATTATATACATATCATTTCAATCAAAAAATGAAAATCCTTTTTAAAGAAGTGTTTCTAAAAGCAGCTACTTTTGAATTTCCTCTGTTTTCTTTTTTCTTTACAAATCCTTTGGTAGAGATGCTAATGAGATGTATTGAGGACTTTGAAGTACTTCCACAATAAACTTTTGGGAGAACTCAGGGTGGAAATTATGGTGACTATTTAAATTAGATGATCATTTTAATGGGCCATAAATTATCTGCATAAATACAAGTTTTATTCATTTTGGTTAAGGTTGAATTTGAATGTTTCATTTGGCATACTCCTTAAGATAACTCACTGGTTGACTAAAATTTTCACTTTTCAGTTGGGCGTTTGGTAGTAGCAGACAGAACCACACAGCGTACTGACTGACTATAATAAAAAATGCAAAGCAAGGTGATTAGATAAAGAAACACATACCTAAGTCTTTTGTATTAGACAAGAATAATATTATGCTTTCATATGTTTTCCATTGGACTAGAAGCGAATTGTCTTTGTATCTAAATACATCACTGGGTGTATCTGACATCCTGATCACTAAAGCTCAACTTCTTTACCTCCATAACTTAAGCGTCTCACTCTGTTATTTCTTGCACATTTAGTATTCTCTGATTTTTCTGTAATGCTCCAGATAGAGCACAGAAAGAAAGGGTTTCTCTAAGTCGGAAGTCTGATTTCACTGTATCGTGATATTCTCTGACTGAATAAGGTCTATACATGGGATTTCATTTTTTTTCTTTTTTTAAATTAAGGTATTATTGACATACACTCCTATGAAAGTTTCACATGAAAAAACAATGTGGTTACTACAATTCACCCATGTTATCATGTCCCCCCCATACTCCATTGCAGTCACTGCCCAACAGTATATAGTAAGATGCCACACAGTCACTATTTGCCTTCTCTGTGCTGCCCTGTCTTCCCCATGATCCCCCTGACACCATGTGTGCCAATCATAATACCCCTCAATCTCCTTCTCCCTCCCTCCCCAGCCGCCCTCCCCCACCACTCCCCTTTGCTAACCGCTAGTCTCTTCTTGGAGTCTGTGATTCTGCTGCTGTTTTGTTCCTTCAGTTTTGCTTCATTGTTATACTCCACAAATGAGGGAAATCATTTGGTACTTGTCTTTCCATGGGATTTCATTTTACCTATTTTTTATTTTTACAAACTCATTTAAACATTCAAACCAACCCTCAACCTTGTGACAACTCACCGTGTATGGAGTCTGTCAGACAGGCCTTAATGAGATTATCAAAAACAAAAAAACAAAAAACAAACTCAAACCTGTTACTTCTCATTAAAAAAATTAAAAATACTAAGCAACTATGTTTAATCTCTGGGGACAGGTGAAGGAGATAAGGGAATTTTATATATTTACATACACAAATATAAGAAATACAGTATGTTTCAGGCATCCTTTGGTATCAACCAGCTGTCATTAGGAAAATATTGTAGTATACACAGTTGACTTCTGACTTAAAATATTTTTATATGCACATAGATTTGAAATGTCACCTTAAATAAAAAATTAGCTTTCTGTATTTATATTTCTTCTAACATCAATTCTTAAAAGACTACTAACAATTAAGTCTACCAAGAAATGTGCAAATCATATACCGACAGTAGTATTGTTGGGGCTTTCTGTGGGAAAACTAGTATATACTAAATAAAAATGAAACTTTCTCTGTTATAAATGTCTTCTCTTTTATTTTAAGAAACGTTTTCTCATATAATTCCTTACATACATATTTAGATATTTGTCAAAGATTGGAAAATAGATTTTCTAGGAGCTGTCTTCATGTGGTGTGTGAACTTAAGCATAGACTCTTCAGCACTTAAATAAAAATTACACTTTAACTCCTTTTGTGTGTATATTAATGTGCACCTTCCTTGTTTCTAAAGTATATTCAGACAGAGTTACAAGGAAAAACACAAGATAAAACAAAGTGTTATTGATATTACCATTTGTATTAAAAATTGTGTTTTCAGTTGACTGATTTCTTATCAGTTCAAGGTGGATTGGCATGAATTTAATGCACAACTTGACTTTAGGATGAAATAAGAGAGATAGAAATCCACTTAAAGAAATTGATTTTGGTATGAAACTGTTTGGATTTTTACAGTGGCTAGCATGGGGTGCAACTGGTCCAAGACATTTTGATTTTCTTCTCAGGGATACTTTAACACTAACGTGATAGAGAAGATAAAATCGTTGAATACTTTTGAAATAGAGCTTTGGGTAAAGTCAAGTTAGTAGCTTCAGGGGTTCAGACTTTCATAGTGTGTAACTAATTCTGAGGAGTCTGTGGCCAGTGTGTTAAGCATTGGGATACTAGGGTATGTCTGTTGTTATTTAAACAAATGACAAAATCCCTTCCTCATGTAGTTCCTTATAAGTGGGGCCAAGCAGATCTTCCAGAATGGTCTTCTCCTCTTGTGAGGAGGACAGCAGCCTCAAAATGAACTCAGACTCATCTGGTGAGCTCAGCGCCACCTCACAAGCTTCCAGTGACTTCACTCATGCACTGTGTCTTTCCCACTGAGGCGGCAGGATTGCCTCCCTATGCCTCCAAGGCACAGGACTAGTCCTCAGGGGGAAAGACTTGCCTCAGTTCCAGAGCAGCTCTCTCACTAGGTTGCTTCACCTGTAAAATGTGGTCAACCATGCCTGCATTGAAGGCCTGCTGGGAAAGTTAAAAAGCATGTATACAAGACATTGCTGTAATTAATGATAACACACCTATTTTAATTATTATATCATTATTTTTATAAAGAAATAATACACAGGCTCCGGTGGAGAGTTCCATCTCTCATTGGATCCAAAATTGCTGACCTCTGACTACACTGCTGTGGCTTCCAGAGTGTCTGGTGTCTTCTTCCACAGAATGGACACGTTTGGGGTTCAGCGTGTCTGTCTTTTGCTGCAGCCCTCGTAGTGCAGCAGCCATGTTCCCTGAATGAGTCTCACCAGTGCCCAGAGTCTGAGTTCTCCATCTACTGAGTGGACTATTTCTGCTCCAGTTATTTCTCACAGAGCAAAAAACTGATGGGTGTCTAGCTAGAGAAGTACTGATGTCTGATCCTATCAACCTTTAACCAGTTCCAGGGCTCACTGGCTCAGACAGGCTCAGTCTTCTCATCTGTAGATGGGAGTGTTACTGTCTACCCCACAGGGAGGCAGTGAGCATTAAGTGAGGCAGTATATGTCAGGTACCTTTCATAGTGCCTAACAAATAGTAAAAGCTGGCCAAGTAGTATGTATCATTATCATCATCATCCTATATTTTATCTAGAAATAACTATATTTGTCTTCCATGGGGCCTTTGCTTCCCAGCTCCTGCCTGAACATCTTCCCTCCCATTCAGTTTAGATAATCACGTTCACCAGGTGCTGGGTTACTCCATAGTGATTAACATGCAGAATGGAATCCCATTTTATGCATCACCTGGTTCCCTGTTGCTGAAGTGCACGTTTGTTATTAGCTTTTAGTTGAATAACACTGAAGCCAGGTAATAAGCTGACCAGAATCACGCCTGTATGGGGGGCTTAGGGGTACAGGGGCAGGTTAGAGGTTTGTTTTGTTTTGGTCTGGCTTTAAGTGTAGAGCTTATCTTCGCAAATTCAGTGAGTTGATTTTCATTGATAGTTCAATCATGTAAGTTGCCTTTAATTCTCTTCCTGCACTTTAGTGTTAATTGTCTTTTGTGTCTAGTCTTCCTATCTCGTGTGCCCACTGTGCGTATCGTCATGGTCTAACATGAGATTTAAAATAAAAATCTGCAGTCTCTAGGTAAATGATACTGTCATAGATTTAAGATATCATTCTGCTGTAAAATTCCAGGAAGCATCTTGCTCTGGTGGGTTTGGTTGTGCTCATGATCAAATTATGCCCTCCAAGTACACAGTGTTACAGTGTACAGTTTAGGAGAGACTAGTTTGCTATTCTTTTTCAAAAGCCATCTCACATGCCTTTAGTGAGTGCCAGAGTAGCAATAATGAAAGAGCAACACTGAAAGCCTGTATTGGAAGATACTAGTATGTCAATTCCATTATATTAAGGCACAAGCCTGTTCATAATGATAATATTTGTATTAGGTGAAAAATGGCTTATGCTGTGGGTTTGTATTTAATTTATATTAAGAAATGTTCAGAGTATTTCATAGCAAATGTATTTGCTCTACTTCTATAAATGCCTCACAAAATACCGATTATATATGCTTGTTATAAAAATTTATATTTTTAGTCTTTGAAATATATCCTTAATTATTTCAGAAAAAAATAGCAATCTGTTTAGCTATTGAGAACTTTTTATAGTAAACTTTTTGAAATATTAAAGCTGGAGTGAAATCTGGTTGTCTCTTTATATTTGTCTGTGAATTTGTTTTGTTGCTAGTAGTAACTATAGAGAATTTTTTCAAACAGTACCCTTTTAATAACAATGGTCTCTGCAGATACACTGTGGCATAGCTTTAAACTTTATTAAGTCTGTCTTTGACTCCCCCTTCCTGTCCCTGAGTAAATGGAAGAAAAGTTTGGCAGGCGTCATGCTGTGCACTTGATTGATGCCCAGAACATCTGAAGGACTTTTGTGTCTTGCCTTCTCTCCATGAGTGCCTAATGTGTGAATACTTAAAGGAGGTCAGCCCTTATCACATGTAATCTAGTCCTGGGAGCAGATCAACAGTGACAGTCATGTCCCGTAAGTAAGAACACAAATCATCCTCTACATGCTTTAGACAAGTTGTGGGATATTTTCTCTTTCTTTTTACCCCTTCCCGCTCATGGGGGACCTTGGCCAAGCAATGAATGCAGAGAGGAGACGTGCTTGGAATATTATGTCACTCGTTGGAGGGAGGAAGGGATTGTTTATTTGTGACGGTGTGGTGGTCTTCCACTGTGCAGCTGAAGGCAGCATTGGGTTGTTAATGACCAGTGATGTGGAATGCTGCAAATTAGACCAGGATGGGGAGGCAGGAGGCAGCCTGAAAGCGGGCTGTAGTTGTGTGCTTTACAAACTGCAAAGTCAGGGGAAGCATTTTTGTACGCCTGTGTTCTCTTGTTCTTTTTTTCTCCTCCTCTTGGTAACTTTTGATACCGTGATGCAAGTGTATTGCTAAAAATCAGAATTATAGAATAAACAAGCCAGTATAGCCTGAGCACACTTTCCTACTTTGGTCCAACTAGTAAGAAAGTTTGAAAAATATTTTAGTTGCAAACCTCTATGGAATGGCAGGGACCTAATATGCTAGAGCTTCCAAAAGGAAGAAGGGAATGAGTGGTGGTGGTAAAGAAAATAGCATTTACCTCATTGTTCTCAGAAAGAAAAATATAGATAATTGACATTATCTTAGATAGAAAGGAAAATATTTTTCATCTTATCTCAAAAACATTACCAGCTTCTTTGGCAACAGAATCAGCTGCAAGCAGTAGCTGCCGTTGGTTCACGCAGTGGGAAAGAAATAAACTGTGCAAGTCTTTCCTCCAGAGATGAAAGGCCTCACTCCCCATGTATGTAGGGTAAAATCAAGATCACATTATGAGACAGAAGTGCCTTCCTAACTTCTCCAGCCTGCTTTCGCTGCTGTCCTGTCACGTCCAGTATACTGTGTTCTCCGCAAACATTGCTTTTTTTTTTACTCATAAATGTTTGTACTGTCTATTCTTTTTGCTTAGGATTCCTTTGCCTTCCCTTCACCCAGTGAATTCCTGCTTATCTTTGACGACCACATTCAAATGCCTCTCCCCTGTCAGTCCAACCTCCACCCCCAGTCAGAAGAATCTTGCTTTATCCACGGCTTCCCAAGTTCCTCCAGTAGACCTGGCAGTTCCTGCACTGCATTGTCTTATTTGATTGTGTGTTTGCTTCACCCATTTCAGGGTAAATTTTGTCCTGAAGGCAAGTACTGTTCTTGATGTTCTCATATCCCATTCACTAGGCAGTCCCCAAAATGCAGTTTAAAAGCTGTACATATACATAAAATCAGGAGAGTTGGGGTTTCTTTTTGTGAAAACAAGTCACAAATCAAAATGATTAAAAAGATAGTCTCATACTTTAGAAGATTTTTATACATCTGCCTCAATCACATAAATATTTAACAGATTAAGTAAAATAAATTAATTATTTGCATTTGCAAGTATAATTTGAGTTTTTAAAACCTTGATTTAATATATGACATATTTTGCATCCTTGTTTTGGCGATAACAATATTGGTGACAGGAGCAATGTGGCCAATGTAACATTAAAGAATATTATTGTTAACAAGGATTTTTTGGTCAGGAGGCAGGAGCGTGATTAGTGAAAGTTGTCAGGAAATCGACCGTTTTCTGATGTCCTCTTATGTCCTGGGCACTGTATTAACATTTATTCGTCTAATCTAATAGCAATCTTAATAGTTAGATAATGAGCAAAGTATAGAACAGAAAGTTTAAATAGTTTGCCCAATGTTACACAGATAGCACAGGTAGGTCTGCAGCACAGGTGCATTAACCTAGAATGAGGAGGAATCCTGCTAAGGTTACGTAGGATGACACACCCTACTCATATTGGTGGTACTGTCTGTAGTCCTTCTCTCCTCTCTCTTTGCCTTTCCCTCCTGTGTGTATTTTCCAGTGGAGACCTTCTACTAGTCTCTCAGAGCTTTCTTTGAAGTCCACTCCAGTATGTGCTTTAAGGTGAGCAAGCTAACTCATAGGTCAATCTGGGTTATAAGCCAGATTTCTGATCTATAAGAGTTTCATTAGATCTTTCGGACCTGGTTGTTGGGCACCTAATTATACAGTTTATAGAACATCTCCTCCATTGCTGGCAACCAGGATTAGTTAAACAATAAGGACAAAATGGAGGGAATTGATAGGGATACATCTTAGATTTCTTAGTATTGTAAATGAAAGAAATCTCTATTACCATAAAGTTTGACTAAGTGGAAAACTCTCCTCATACTTCTAATGTTCCTCCTCACATAGTTGGAAGTTTAGGTTCAGAGATTCATCCTATATTCTGAAATCCTAACCTCCCTTTTTTTTAAAATTCATTAAGCCAGTAGGTGTTCCAACCTTTAGTTATTTATGTAATATATAGTCTAAACTCTGTAAACTGCTTAATCTGGCTCCATTCTATCTAGCTTTCTCTTCAGCCTTTTACAAATAGGAGCTGTTTGCTCCAGTAAGATTTTTCTTCTCATGCTATTGCACAAATTAAATATTTAATCCTACCTCTAGTCCTTGCTCCTATAATCTCTCCCTTTCCATCTCCTTTATTGCGGTATAAATACAATTCATACTCCAACATCCAGCTCTCCTTTCTATTTCTGGCCCATCTAATCCATCCCTTACTCTGACTTTCCATCTTTATTCCATTTGAGGATACTTCATCTTAAAATATCTTACAGTTTCTTACTTAGTTCTCCATTATATATATAACTTTTTCTGTGGTATTTTAAACTTCTTGAGTGCATTTACTTCAGCTAGCACCTAGTACAAAGTCGGAAGTGGTTGCTAATGTGAATTGCTTTGAGTTAGGATTCTAGGGAGAGAGCAATGATTCTGTTTAGGGCCATTTATGGATGCGCACACTGGGGAAGTGGGAGCAGTGGAAACTGTCCCACGTTTCAGCCACTCACTCCTCAGCCCAGAGCTCAAGGCCGGGTTCCAAATTGGCAGTGAAACCATGTTGTGATGTGGCTCTGAGCCGAATATAGAAGGTTGGAGCAAGCGATTCTATTGCTTGATTTTTGTGTGCTTTTCCCACATATTATCCCTCTGCTCTTGATCACTCGTTGTTTTTAGTATACCTCAGTCTCCCTTCTTAGTGAAAAGCCAAACTAGAAATGTACATTGAGACAAGATTTAAAAAGAATCCATGGCTAATCTTAGTGTGATACTGAAAAACTATCTCATTCACCACCCCCAACTTACATTCACTGACAAGTAAGTTGTATGGCTTCTTTGAAAGGCAAATGTGTAGTTTCTTAAGCTTAGGATATTCTAAGATTTCCTATCTGGTTAAAAATACAATATTTCTGTTCAATTTCATCTTATGAAAGTATAAATTGAGGGTGTTGGATTGACAGCAGTATTTGTAAAATCATAAAAAGCAACTGTTAGGTGACTGTAATCTGGAGAATAGATTTGAATGGCACCTAGGAGTGTAGTGCTGGGGGTGGGTGCTGGGATATGTGGGGCGGGGGTGGGGGGGTATTTCAGATTTTTTTCCAAGAAAATAATTCTTAAAATATCAAGTAAACACATTCTGATGATCTCTTATATAAAACCACTGAAATATGTCTCTGCTCTCATACTCATAAATCCTTTATCACACAGACTGCTGGGATTTAAAAACTACTTCTGTTTGTATCTGTCTATGGTGACATTGTGGTTTCTATACATACTGACAGTTCATGTATATTTCTTGTTGTTCTTTTATTATTGACAGTTCCCAGACTAAGAGAAAACAAATAGCCTTTTAAAAGTTCTTTAGTGTTGAAAAAGTTTGCTCAGAATATCATGGAAAATGAAATTTTTACAGTGTTCATAGTTAACATTGAGGCATAATTACAGTGAAAATCTAAAGAATTGAATAATTTACAGTGGTTTTATTTACATAATAAGATTGGTTAGGTTCTCAGCACCTTTTTTCTATATAGGAAACCTTACAGTTATTTAAAATTATTGAGTAGCTTAACTGAAATATTTTAAATTGAAGTAACTCATTAATGATGCTCTTCACATGTGACCCTTTTTCATATTTGTGCACTTAATTCAAAGGCATTTGCTTCATTATTTAAATGTTGACGTAGTGTGAGAAAACTGCTATAACGTGACACTGTAATGTGTTGCAATATGTCTATCATTTCATTAAAGGAAAATATTATTTCTCTTTGTCTTTCTACAAGTCCCAGGCAGTTGAAATCTTAGCAGAGAAAAAAACCTTGACAAAAGAAATAAGCTGTTTCATAGCAGCGCAGTAGAGGTGTGTGTTGCTTTGGAACCCTTCACAGCTGCCAGAGAAGTCTGGGGGACGTTGTGCGCCGGTGCAGAGCGGGGGCCCCGCGTGGGCCCTGCGTGGGCAGCTGGGTCAGGCTCCTTTCTTAAGAAAACAATTGAGCTCAGGGTCCCCACTGCCCTTTGTCGTCCTCCCCACGAGGTGATCAGTTGAAGTCTCCGTGGTGACAGAACCAGTTTGTAACAGGCTTGTCTTCCCTGGTCCTGTCTCGGGCTTGCTGGCAGGCTTTCTGGAAGCTCTGAGAAGAGCGGCAGCAGAGGAGTCTCAGTGAAAGAAGGAAAGGCAAGAAGCAGGAGGCTGAAACGGGTGGGTCACATTTACTGCTCTCCTGCTGCAGTGGGTTGGCTGGAGGAACCAAGCCAGCAGCTTCCCATTTCCTTATTCATTCTTCTGTCTATGCACACGAGGGGTAAGAAGATCAGCGCCCCACAGTACAGTGCTGACAGGGGGCTCTGCTAATGTCAGGGTTTGTAGCTTTTATCACAGAAAAGAAAGTTCAGGGCAGAAGTTCAATGACTAAAGATTTCCGCCCTCATCTTCCAACTGCTCTGTAATCTTATTACTTTCTCTAATAGGGCAAAGCTTTCTAGATAGTGTATGAAAATAATTTTAAAGGGATTCAAAGCTTCTGTTTTCTCTAGCAATTAAGAATTAAATGAAATCCAGTTTGGAACTTTGAGTATGAAGTTGATTGCCAACATACTGTAACAGTTTATATGTGAAAGCTTTAAGAAAATAACTCAAACTTTTTTTTGATCATTTTAATTTGAATGCTAGAGTTTATAGGTTGGCTAATTAACTTTGGTTCATTACAATTTTTATACGGATGCATTGAGTAAATCTCTAGTTTTATAAATGGTCGTAATTATAATTTGTAAGTATGTCAGATGTTTATCAACACTTAATAGGGGCTTGCTGAGTAATCACTTTGTCCAGAAGAATTATTCTTATCTGAAGTTGACTAAGGATAGCAATTTTTAAAAATTATTTTAAATTTTAAAATAAAAGAGTAATTATGAAAGCAGGTAAACTATTTTCAAGTTAGAAGAAAGATAACATGAAACAACTGTTTGGGGTAGTGGTTTGCAATGAAGGAGTCATGAGGTTGGAAATAAGGAGATATAGCTTTATGAAATTAAGCCAGGTGGCAAAGGAAATATATATGGGCTCAGAATGCATTTCCAGTTCAACCTCATGCACCTGTGAATGCATTTTGGAGAACCAATTTGACAATGCTGTTTACTTGATAAGTATGTATTAACAATTGGCATGTACTTTTGACGACTGCTTAAAAGATTAATGTTTTCATAATCACAAAGTGTTCCTTCCATGACAGTATTGAAATATTGTATTTTGTGGCTTAGCTCCATGAAAAAATGGTTTTAATTTCTGGTTATAGGTAAGTGTAACACCAAGGACTTTGTATATTGATATGAAGGAATAATAGGTGGTTCATTTACTTGCTAGATTTTTTTCCAAAAATTTTTATAATCTAATACCTTCCAGAAGAGAAGAGTGAGGTCTCAGGGAACTGTTCCTTAAGAATGTTCTAGGAAGGTCAAAGCATGATAGATGTGAGGTGGAATTCATATTCCTTTACTTATGCTATTACTATTTCTTGATTGCCTAAGGCAATTTTTCATTCTCTTTTGACAGTTTCCTTGAAACATATGAATACCTGATTTAATTATTGAGTCATGTCAATTAAAAGCAAAGAGGCCGTATGCTTCAGACCAAATCTTTGAATCATAAATGCTAGGCTTAGGATACACCTTAAAACATCATATACATCTGTCTTCCTTTTCCTCAAACAGAGCCTTTAAAACTCCCTGTCCAGGGCACGTGTGTGTGTGTGTGTGTGTGTGTGTCTTCTAATTTATTCTGTAGTGTAATGGTTAAGAGTACGACAAACTCTGGTCCCAGAATGCATGGGTTTGAATCTTGGCTTTATAACTTTCCCAGATGCGTTAACTCAAATAAGGTTTCTTTTTGGTGCCTCAGTTTTTTCAACTGTGAAATAGGGAAAATAATTCTTGCTGTGGGGTTGATTGGATTATTAAATGAGTAAATGTACATAAATCACTTAGAATAGTGTCTGATATATAGTATTATCTGAGGTTTTTCTATTTTTAATATCATTATTAAAATATTAATTTGTGCGGGAATGCAGACAGCCAAACTAGAAATGTAAAGTAAGACAAGATTTAAAAAGAATCCATGGCTAATCTTAGTGTGATTAACATACTGAATTTCACTTTATATTCCAGCTTTGTCACCAATGAACTTTTACCTTTTTTTTTTTTGAGGAATTTCTCTACCTATAACTTTCATGATTTTTATGATTTTGCCCTCATGAGGAGAGAATGTGCTGTAGACAGGGACTGTTAGTTTAACCACAAGTAAGTGACTTTGACTACTCAAGGTAAATATTTGTTGACAGCATGCATGCTTCATGATCATTTATTCTGCATGTACTTCAGTGAGGAGGATGATCACAAAAATAGGTAAATACAAAGTGTAGACAAATGAAGTGGTCATGACTCTTAAATGAATGACAAAGGCAAAATTAATGTTCTGAGACTTTAAATGCTTCTTTAAAGTAAATGTGTTTCAAAATGATGGTGAGGCATTGGAGAGTGTGAGCTTCAGGCTAGTAAAAATAATGTCATTAAGTATGTAGAAACCCAAAAGTTCTATATGGAAGGAATACGTTTGATATTCCGGTTCTGCCTTAAATGGTACAAAGCTCCACCAAGCCCCAGGGTGTGGAAAGGGGAGCTAGCTGTGCACTTGCAACAGAGAAGGAGGGTGGCCTTGGGGTGGGGTGACTCGTCAGTCTCCCTCTCACCCCCGCTTAAATCTTATCTTACATGTTTTACTTGAGGAGACACAGGCTTAAGAAAAGAGAAGCAAGGTACATCTTGTAGAAGTTTTGAACTTTGTGTTTTATATTGGCACATTATAATTGCTTCAGAAATGCATTTTTTTTTAAAGCTAGGGAACCTGAAATGTGGAATTGCTTTGCTTCTAAAAGTGAAAATATGACCTGTAATGGTGGAAACCTAGTGTTCATTTCATACTTGAAATGTGTTATTTTAAGGATTGAGCTGTTTGAACTACCGCGCCCCTTTGTTTTCAAACTGCAGTAGAGAATCACAGGCGATCATGATGCATGCAGTGCAGTGTGTAAGCGGCGTTAAAGCATCCTCTTGATCTCTACCATTCTTCTTTCTAAGGAATTTAGTGAGGCTATAAAGGTGATAGATTGACAGACCTGAAAACTAAAGGACTCTTTTCTGTTTGTTGTTCTAACACATTGTTGGCAACAATGTGTCCTTCCTGACATGGATGGGCCTCAGGTTGCGGCTTTAAGAAGGTGAGATTTTTATTTAGCCTCCTGTTAAATATATATGTAAAAATTTCTAGTTTTTTTCTCCCCAGTAGATTATTATAGAAATCAGATTAAAAGCAATATTGGCAGCCACCTTTCTGTCTTTAGCTCAGAATAATTCTGTGCTAATAAAGAGTTACAGGAAAAAAAAACTGAGATAAGAAGTAGGCATCAGCTCTTTTTGAATCCAGCACCCCCCCCACTCAACCAATGAACAAAAACAGTTTCCGGTCTCCATGGCCCCTACAGGTTTATATGACCCGGATTCTGCATCCTGCTTCTTCACTGCTAGGGCATATTCCATAGGTTTCCTATTATAATGTTTGTGCTTGGCCGGCTTGACACTGATTTAAAATTCAAAAACAGAGTATTTTAAGGAGAATTAAGGGAAAGAGCGAATGCAGTAACAGGAGGGTAACAGATAAGGCTATGAATGTGTGGTTTCAAAAGTAAAATGGTAATATTGCTATTGGGCATTGATTTTTGGTAATATTTTTAAGCGAAAAATGATCTTTGTTGCCATATGGCAAAATACAGTGAAAATCTGAACTGTTAGACCAACACAGCTGTTACATGCATAAATGTGGTTCTATGTTTACAATGTTTTCTGCTACAGCCATTATGTGGCACTTCCAGCAATTAATCTCAGGCTATTAATCAGCAGTAACTGCAAGTTGTGGTGAGCATCACAGATGTAAAAAATTTGATCTCTGTGGTACTTTACCTGGGAGGAAAGTGGCTGAAGTATAATTCTCAACTTAAATTCTGCAGAGTAATCACGATAGACATTCACACAACTATTCCATACAAACTCAAATTATTTGGTTTTACCTTTTATGAGAAATTATGTTCTTTAAATAGTGGTGACAACCACATATATAAGTCGTGTGTGTGTGTGTGTGTACACACACACACCATATATCTCTCTCAACATCTGTCCACACATAATTTTAATCTTTAAATACAAATATGTGAAGGCTTCTGGAAGAGTAATAGTATTAGAAAGATTAATTTTAGTTAGTTTTTTTTCTTCAGTAAGCAAATTGAATCTGAAATAACATTTTATAAATCTTTTATTGAACTTCCAGGAACAAATTTATGAATATGTTTTTTCCCCTAACTTTTAAAATATGTATCTATTTTGTAATTCATACAGGACATTGGACAAATAAGACAAAATATTGACAATTAATTATAGGAAAATTATCTCATTCAGCTAAATTGTCTATCAAGCAGTCTTATGCTATATTTTACATCCTGAGGGACTCTTTTGGTCTTGATTATTATACTTTTTTCAAATGTAAAATACTTTGTCCATCTTAATGGATTTTTTATGGAAAAGTTAATATTAAAATATTTAAAGATGATTTTCTGACTGTATGCTCAGAATACCTAATTCTTATTTCTAGGCCCCACTGATTTTCTTTTAATACTGGAGAAGCTGTAGCTTTTGGATTAACCAATTTCTCTGCTTGACATCATCTCTGTAACATCCCTTCAATAATTAGTTAAAACTCTTCATATCAAATCACATTATTAGTATTGATATTTTGGTCTGAAAGAATAGAAAACTAAGTAGAGAAAGAAGTTGAGTGGAGACGTAAAGAAAAGCTCAGGGAAACACAGGACCTGTGGGACCTGAGCTTCCACTTGTGTGCCTCGGTGGGCACTTTGGACCTTCCCCTCCTCTTTTTCCCATGTCTCTTCTTCTTTCTGTTTATAATCCTTTAATGGACACTCCTTGCATTTAGGCTAAAACCCAGATTTTTATATGACCTGCAAGGGTTGGTATTTACTAACCCATCTTAGCGCATCTCTCTTCACAGCTCACTTCTCTACTTATTGATTATCTGCCACACAAGGCTGATACTGTCCAAAATGATCCAACTTTTTCTCTCCTCTGGTGCTTCACATATGCTCTTCCCACAGCCTGGCAAGTCCTTTGCTTCTCTACTTATCCATTTGCTTAAACGTCACTAAGTTAATTTTTCCTGAACAGTCCAAATTGAATGAGATCCACTTGATATAATCCCTTGTTGTATATGTCATCTTCCTTTGATACAAATCATGACTCATCATTACACATGTCACCTTCCTGCTGGAAGTTCAACCTCTTAGAGGAAAAACTACATCCATTTTGTTTATTTTTTTATCCCCAGTGCATAGCACAGTGCCTGGCATATAGAGTCTACTTCCGTGGATATACTCATTATTTTTGCACATGACCCAAAATACTGTCTATATTTACTAATTTTCCAAGACCTTTTTTGCTTAGCTCTTCAGAGTTAACTGATTAATGTTTCACTGTCTCTTATTTTTAGTCTTTTAGAGAGAATTTGAATTGCTGCTGAGCCTTACAATAATTAAAGGGATGTGTAGCCACCAGTATGGTCACTAGACAGCAATAGACACTGTGGGCAGAAGTTTTTCTTTAAGAGGTTTTGGAATAAGCTGACTATCAAAAACATCTTCTACGGCTGCTACTGTCATTTATAATAGCAACATGAATATTTCCAGTACTCCATTGTTTGTAGTGAATTTCTATTTGCTACTGACTTATTTATTAGCTATATGTTTAGAAAAAAATAGAAAAAAAACACCTTAATATTTTTCACAGGAACTTTGGTATTCAAGAAATACTACCAAAATAATGGTGATGTATTTCTATAGTTTATTTCTACAGAATTATTTTAACAGTAATTGAAGGGCTATAAGATTATTCTTGCTCCTAAAAAAAGATACGATAGAAATTCAGGATATCAAGACAGTGGCAAAAATAATGTATGAAACAAGTAGTGTAATTACTTGGCTGACTTTAGTCCTGTCACATTGTCCATATAGTTTTCACTCCTTTTCAGTACAGTAGTTGCAAACCTTATGTCTCACAACATCTCATAAATTTTGCATTGTGATCCCTAAACAGGCCACAGATTTGAGGCTACATTTTTCATCTGATCAGATTCTGGGAACTTAGTGTCTGAAACTGCTTATGATTCCTTTAGGAGTCCAGAGGAAAATTAATGTACATATCTAATTCACTTTTTAAAAACCTCATGAGTCCATGCAGAAAACTGGCTTTGGTTGACAGTTTTTTACTCCATCAGTATCCTGGGGTGCATAATGTCCCCACATTCATTTTGGTATCATTGCAGTTTTAATGGGAGTTTTACATTTAAGGAAATATTGACTTACATCACTATTGCATCAATTGTGGGACTTCTGTGATGTGGGAACCACATTGGCAGGATATTACTTGGGACCTTATGTCTATGGCTTCCCCATACATATGTAATTAAACTTTTGTTTTTTTCTCCTGTTAAGAAAATAATATTAGCCAAGTGTGAGACAGTTTAATACAACAAGGTATCTTAAAATTTTTTTCTGGTCTTTTCTGTTTTCCTTCAAATAGAAGTAATGCCAAGGCCAATAGCCAGCAGTTTCAGAAAATGCGAGGCCAGGTTTGTTTTGCAAACTGCGTGAAATTATCTTTCTGTTGTTATGTGTGTAGAAATATTCATGATCAGACTATGTCTTTGCTGAAGTGTTTAGCTTTACTTTGGTTTTTCTCTAAAATAAAACTGAGGCGATATGTTTTTCAAATATGAAAAAAATAAGCTGCCAATTGTAATTGTGCATAATTTTAATGAAAATGCACTTTTTTATGGGGCCAAATCTTGATTGAATGTTTGTCTTGGTTAGAAATAATATACTCAATTGAGTATTGTTTTCAAATTCCATTACGAACTCTTTTTACGTTCTGATAAAAAAGAAAAAAAGGTTAATGTTGTAAGAGTAATATGCTGTATGTACCCATGAACTACCAGCCCAGCTGAGTAAGGCAGCAGCTCATTGGAGGGATGTTTTAGGGGCTCTCTGCCTTTAACATAGACTCTGAAATCAGCTGAGGCTATTGAGAACCGTGCAGTGACCCAGAAAATAACAACAAAAAAGAGTTCTGTTGTGACATGGTAACAGAAGAAGGGTAGATGGCACTTAATGAGGTTGCTAAACAAATTGCCTTTTTTACTTCCACACACATTATACATATGCACAGCATATGTTTCTTATATGCATGTTTTCATAGGATTATTACAGTTTATTGAAATCAGTGGATATCACTAAGTATTTCCTACTTAACTTCCTATGCCTTGAGTGAAAACATATTCAAATTGGGGAATGGGTCTAAAGGAAAAGAACTCTAGTGCTAAATCATGTGATTTTACAGCTATATGATGTTCTTTGAATGAACACTTCTGGAGATTGTTTTTGGCCTGGATTTTATGACTATATACTAAGCAGTTTATTCATAAATGTGCTTAAGTAGTTATTATGAATATTATTAATCTATCCTGCTTAACCTCTTATTGTGGAAAATATAATTTTCTGTCTTTTGTTAAATAGGCTTAATGACAAACATCTTGCAAATTAGATTTTCATATATTTCATCTCTTTCTTATGCTCATTGTAATCTGTCAAAGCCACACATTGTAGAAGACATCTGGTTTTGAGCTTAAGCAGCTGGGTTTCATTTGTAAAGGTTTTGAGCAAATTTTGGTTCTTGCCAACAATAATATAGCAGTTGGCCAATGTGTTTTCTTTGTGGCAGGCTTGTGCCATGTGGCAAGAGAGACCTGAATTCAGGATCAGGTGATTTTCTGCCTCTTTCCGGCGTGACTGGTGGGACCTGCGCGTCTTCTGCCGATGTTGCGGAAGCGCTAGCCCGGGGCTTGCCGTGTTGCCTGTTGAATAGGGATCAGCCAGGAAGCAGTGTGCGATCATCCATTTGGGTGATCTGCCGTTTTATTTCCAGCATGGGGTTCAATGTAGTTTCTCCATCAGAATCACTTTTGATCCTTTTTAAGATGAAGTTCCTTATACCCCATTCCAAATCGACTAAACCAAATGTTTGGGAGCTAAGCCCAGAAAGCTGTAATTGATTAAGTGACCTCAAGGGATTTGGTACACACTGGATTAGAGTTAATAAATTTCAGTTTATTCTTTACAGACAAAACCTCTAACCCCCACACCTTTTCTGACCAAGAACCGATATTATTAATATGTATTTAAAAGGAATTGTTAGCATTTGCTTCAGAAGTAACTTAGTCCACATACCCAGTTTAGATGTTGTCTCATTAGTATGAATTGTTGTTTAATAATTCATGAGTATGACTTATTGTTCAATAAAACAGGTTTCCTGGCACTATTAAAATATTGCCCCTAATGATCAGGAAGGGATAGTAAGTCTTTTTACTTGAAACAACCTAAGTACAAACTGAAGGATTTCTGGGTGAGGGAAACAAAAATGAGAATCCCAAATTTCCTCTTTCTCAGGTATTTTAATTAAGTAAGTTATGTCTCCAAATAGTCATTGGACATTGGCTAGACTCTGGAAATCACTTCAGAGGCGGCTGTGTGAACTACCCTCAGAAAGCCCCAGTTGTTGTTTGGGTGCTGGCGAGCCCTGGGCCCACCCACTCCTATTCCGCATGTTCTTCCCAAGGAAAATAATTTGGCTTTGTGGCTATATAGGCATTTTGGGGGCCATTCTGAAAATAAACCAAGTCCTAATTCTTTTTTGCTTCTGCTGAAGAAATCCATGCCAGAATTCTTACTAATCTAGTATTCTTGTTTTGCTGGTTCTAAGTCCAGAATTGAGTTTTCCAGACAAACACTTGTGAGTTCCAGGGCAGTATGGAAATATACCCAGGAAATGTGTGGTTGATGTGGGATGCCTCCTTGGAAGTTAATAGGTAGCGACGGTCTGTTGTTAAAATGTCATTAACTAGAAATGTCCTTTTCACCTTATCTAACTTGGGAAATTAGCGCTTGAGACAGTCACTTTAGAGAGCTCCCGCATCCCCTCAGGGACTTGGTATAAAATAAACATGTGTGCACATGTGTGCGCACACACACACACACACACACACACATACACAACTACCACCACTTAATGTAAGCAGGCGACACCCTAGAAAATAACATTAAAAATGGGTAAGAGAAGGGGCAGTCTTAAGTGCTTGGGGTTGTCTCCTTTCATGATCCAGGTCAGGCATGGGCTGCATCTGTAGCTTTTTAAAGTTTCTGGAGGAAGCTCGGCCCTGCAGCTGTCTCTAATGTACTGTGAACCTTGAAAAGGAATTTCCTTTCAAGTAAGAACGGAAGTAGTTTGTGTGGGGGATGATGGGGCTGAAGGTTTCCTTTAACAGAAAATAAAGGGCCATTATATAAACAAACATCTACACAACCTAAAATAAACACAGTAGAAATATATGCTACAGGCACCTACATGCCCGTTTGAAAAAAGGCTAGTTAATTTTAATGATCTACTTGTATTTTCTCATTCTTGCAAGTGAGAAAAATGAGGGACATGGTTGTTAGGTGACTTATCTGAAGTCTCACTATTCCTTCTAAAGCCAGAACCAGAACTTGGGATTCCTGAGTTTTAGTTCTTGTTCTTTTAGGAGGAACATTTAACTTTGACTTTAGAGTTGTTATTTAGGCTGAGTGTTTAGAAAATCCAAACAAAGTCTTTGCCACATGAATATTTTATTTATGATGCAGATCACAAAAACACACACCGTCCTCATGAATATTCCAGTCAATGAGTTAAACTCAGAGCTGATAACTTCTGCTTTGATTTTACTATTTATTCTATTACATATTCATTTGTAAAGGGTATTTTATATTCAACCACATTTAGGTTGTTGCAGTTTATTGCTCATAGGTTACACACACTTTGTTCTGAGCCACAACACCTCACCATCTGAGGTGAGAAGACAAAGGTAGGAACACATTCAAATTTTTTCTAGGAAAAAAATTTGCATTCTGAATTAAAGAATGGAACATCCTTTACTTTTTCCTCTAAGATTTCTTGCAAATGTTAAGCTAAAGAGATTACTTATGAAATGTCCCCGAGTAGCTATGACTGCAAACAAGAAATGTGATCTGCAGCTTTACACCTTGAGAGTGAGTGCTAACACCATGCAGATTTATTTCTTAATGCTAAAACTACATATTGTTCCTTTCCATTGTAGGATATCGCTTATATTGGGATCCTTTAGATTTGCACATTAGATTTTGTGGTTTTGGTAGTCGCTGTACAATGTTTTAGAGTAATTGATAAACTGTCTTTACCAGGTAAAATTTCTGTAATGTTTATCTTAAATTTTCTACCCCTCCATTGACTATTTCTTCAGTAACTGTGAATCCAACTGTGGTTTCACAAATTGAATGAGAATACTTGGTCTTTTGTTCTGTGGCTTTGATTCTTGAATTTGCTACTTAAGGGGTTTGAAAGATCTGCTGAAGATTTCATTTCACCTATTTGAACTTACAAGATACTTGAGCAAGATTGGCCCAAAAATATTCTGTAATTTTTTACTTCTTAGTCTCTAGATGTTTTATTATTCCTACAGCTTCCAGTGAATCATTACATTTTTATCTGCAAAATAATCAAAAGGGTGTGGGGTAAAAAAGAAAGTGGCATTCTTATAGTTAAACATTAAAGACTAATCATCTTATACACAATAACTGATGTATTTCATTTCTGATTTTATAATTCACAAAATCCGAAGATACAGATGTCACTATTCTTTTAATTTGTGTCTGTCTGTGTTTGTAGATGTTAAGCACAGAGTAAGGTAAGTATACTTGCTCTTCTAAATATAAGAACTATGGTTTTACAGTTTTATATCCACAGTAATAAAAATAGTATGATTATGGCCTAGGGTAATGGAACGTAACAGAGAATCATAGGGAAAATGTGTCAAAGGAGACTTCAGAGATCAGTAGGGAAAGGTGGACTATATGAAAACCTCACCTCATACCATATATAAAAATCAGCTCCATGTATATCAAAACATTAAGTGTAAAATTCAAATATTGAAAATGTTTGGAGGAAAATAATAGCTAATGTTCCAAGTGTTCTAAACACTTCACATACATTAACTCATTTGAGTTCCATACAGAATGAAATAGTTTCTTTTACTTCCCCCATTTTATAAATGAAGAAACAGCTTCAGAGAAGTTAACTAATTTGTTTCAGATTACAAAGTTAATACATAGTAGGGTCTAGATGCAAATCAGGGCAGCCTGGTTCTTGATTCCATTAGCAGCTATAAAATACATTAGTAGCTATACAGTACATTCCCTAGAGGAGAATATTTATACAACTTAAGTTTAAGAAAAAATGTAAAAAACACAGTATTTCAGAATTTCTTAACAGTAAAATTAATAATAATTCAACAAAGCAAATCACAAACAAGCAGGACACCCCACACACTCAGGAAGCATGTTTTAAGGCATATAACTGAGAAATATTAATTATCAATTGTATATGAAGAATGTCTTCAAAAATAAGAATATAAAAAAATTGAAGTGGCAGAAGATATGAAAAGGCCATTCACAAAAAAGAAGGTATAAAATAAAAGAGAGGAAGCTAAACAAATAGGTAAATGTAAGCTAAAATAATATGAGCTACCAGTTATACTCAACAAATTGTCAAAATAATTAACAGTCTGATGTCAGCAAGGTTGGCAAAGATAATGGAGAAATGGAAACCCTTAACCACTGTTAGTTGGACCGTAAATTGTTTCAACCATATTGAAGAGTGATAAATCATTTATACATGTAGATAATAATTTTATAGAAATATTCATGAAGTTAAATAGTTTAAGGTATGACACCAAAAGCACAAACAACAATAAAAAATAAATAACAAAGTAAATTTCATCAATTACAAAAACCCTTTGAACCTCTACGTACGTCATCAGGTGAAAAAAGAACCCACAGAATGGGAGAAAGCAGTTGCAAATCATATATCTGATAACGGACTTGAATTCAGATTACATAAAGAACTTTTACAAATTAATAATAAAAAGGTAATTCTATGACAAAGGCAAAACCATGCAATAGGGACAATAAACGGTGTTGGGAAAACTGGACAACTACGTGAAAAAGAGTGAAACTGGACTGCTATCTTATGCCATATGCAAAAATAAATTCAAAATAGACTAAAGACTCCTCTGACACCATAAAACTTCTAGAAGAAAATGCAGGCCATAAGCTCTTTGACATCAGTCTTCACCGTATATTTTTAAACGAGTCTCTTCAGTCAAGGGCAACAAAAGCTAAAATAAACAAATGGGATTACATCAAGCTAAAAATTTTTGCATGGTGAAGGAAACAACAAAACAAAAAGGAACTTACTAAGTTACTTTTGCAAATCATACATCTGATGGGGATTTATATCCAAAAAACATGAAGACCTTGCACAACCTAAAATCAAAAAGCAAGCTGATTAAAAAGTGGCAGAAGACTTGAACAGAAATTTTTCCAAAAGAAGATAAACAGATGGCCAACAGACATGTGAAAAGACGCTCAGCACCATAATCATCAGGGAAATGCAAATCAAAACCACAGTGAGGTATCACTTCACACTGGTCAGATTGGTGAGTATCAAAAAGACCATAAATTACAAGTGTTGACAAGGATATGGAGTAAAGGGAACCCTCCTACACTGTTGGTGGGAATGTAAATTGGTGCAGCCACTATGAAAACCGGTATGAAGTTCCTACAAAAATTAAAAATAGAACTACTGTACAATCCAGCAATTCCAGTTCTGGATATTTATCCAAAGAAAACAAAAATACCAATCTGAAGAGAGATGCACCACTATGCTCATTGCAGCATTATTTATAATAGACAAGATATGAAAGCAACCTAAATATCCATTGATAGATACATGGATCAAGAAGATGTGGTGTACACACACTCACAGACTCACAGACTCACACACACACACACACACACACACACACACACACAGGAATACTACTCATCCATGAGGAATGGAATCTTGCTATTTGTGGCAACATGGATGGACCTAGAAGGTATTATGCTCAGTGAAATAAGTAAAACAGACAAATACTATATGATTTTACTTACATGTGGAACCTTTAACAAAACAAACAAAACAAACAGACTCACTAATACAGGAAACAAACCATTGGTTACTAGAGAGGGGAGAGTTGGGGGAGGGGGGTAGATGAAATAGGTGAAGGAGATTAAGAGGTACAAACTTCCAGTTGTAAAATAAGTCAAGGGGATATAATCTACAGTACATTTACAATAATATTGATTAAAAAAACACTTGAAAATGGGAAAGGATCTGGGCAGATATTTCTCCAAAGAATATGTACAAATGACCAATAATCACATGAAAAGATGCTCACATCATTAGTTATCAGTGAAAGTCAGACTAAAACCACAATGAGATACTACTTCCCCCATTAGGCTGGACTGGTGAAACTGGAACCTCATACATGACTACTGGGAATGTAAAAATCATATAGTCATTTTGAAAAGCAGTCTGGCAGTTCCTCCAAATGCTAAACATTCAGTTATTGTAGAACCAGCGATTTCAATCCTAGGTATATACCCAAACGAAATGAGAACCTAATGTCCTCAGAAACCTTGTACACCAATGTTCATAGAACATCGTTCATAAGTAGCCAAAGAGTGACAACAACCCAATGTCCATCAGCTGATGAATCGGTAAACAAAATATTGTATATTTGTATAATACATTATTTGGCAATAAAAAGGAATGAAGTACTGATACATGCTCTAATGTGAATTATCTTTGAAAACATTATGCTAGGTGAAAGAAACCAGATGCAAAGACCACATACTATCCCGTTTTTATGAAAAGTCCAGAACAGGTGAAACTATACATCAAAAAGCAGATTAGTAGCCCTAGACTGACCACATTGGGGAGCTGGGGGCAAGAATGGGCTAGGATTGCTAATGGGTATGGTGCTTGTTTGGGGGATGGTGAAAATGTCTAATAATTGTGATATGATTGCACAACTTTGTACATGTACTAAAACACTGAACTGAACTTGTGAATTTTGTGCCATACAATTTATATTTCTATACAGATCCTAAAATATTCATAAGAGTGTAAGGAGCAAATTTAGGATAGTGGGGAATTAGAAAGGAGAAGAGGCTGGTACTTGCTGGCTTTATTCTATGATACTTTATTTCTTAATGATAAAATAATCTAATATTTTATAAAAATGAGTTGTGAGAACCCAGTATTCTCTAACTTGTTTTGTATATGTATAGAGTTTCATAAAAGAGATAACCATAAACATAAGTACATACCCACCCACCCCCACTACGTTTCAGCTAGAAAAAGCATAATGAGTTTTCCTTTTTCCCTAATAATTGAAGATTTTGATTCCTGAAAATATCCTCTACAAATGAAATCCTGAATTAGGGCCCCTACATTGACTGTTGTTTGTTTTTTCTGGTATCAGTTATAATAACATTGTATCTCTGAAGTAAGAATTTTAGTGAGGCAGTTTAGTCATTTGATTAGTTGATTTATAAAAAAAGAGTCTTTGTGATTAAGAGTTACTATTAGTTCTCATTAAAATAAGATCATTCTTCCTTTGCCAAAAACTTAGCAGAATAGCCCACCTGCAACCTTGTCTGCTCAATTAAGAGGGAAAAGTATCTTCTTGGGATAGCTGCCATTCATAATTCTGAGTCTGCGCCTTTTGGGAGTCTGTTAATTTGCCTGTGAACCTTTAGCATGAACTCTCCCTGCACAGATTGAAAGATTATCTTGGGGACAGAGTGTACTGATAGGCCAGCAAGGCTGGTTCCTGAATCACAAATGCCCATTACTTTTTTCCTTGTTAATGTGGTAGAAATGCTTTTCCAGTCATGGGGTAGAGGGTAGAATGGCTGGGAAATTGCCCACACTGAGAAGCTCTTCTCTGATAAGAGGAGCTCATAGTCATAACAAAAACATTTTTTTCTAGAATATTGTTTCATGCTTCTCCCACTAGGGCTGTGGTCATCATTAGGGTGCGGAAACAAACTCAGGGCCTTGAGGCTTGTACATCAGAGTATTAATAACAAGTGCTGTGAAAGCTTCTGCAGGGTAATTTGGACTACAGTTGTGGCAGTATTCAAATACAGTTAAAACACAGGTGTCCTGTAGAGTACAGGTTAAGTAAAAGTTCGTTCTTTTAACTCTAGAGCCTGTAAATTTAAGAGTGACTGGAATAGTTTAAACAAAATAAAAGGATTGGAAAAATGTGTGGAGCCAGATGTGTGTGGGGGAGAGTGGAAAGTGGTACACAAAAGCTAGAGTGTCACTAGATAGTGGTTTTTGAATTGTGTTCCCTGCATCAGCATTATGTGGGAACCTGTTGGAAATATAAATTCTTGGGTCTCAGCCCAGACCTACTGAATTGAAAACCTCAGGGGATGGGTCCAGAAATCTGTTTTAATGAGCCCTCTAGGTGATACTGAGGTGTGGCTAAACTTTGAGAACCACTGGACTAAAGTGTGTTTCTTTTTCAATGCCTAGTGAGTAAGCTTGAACTTTATCCCACAGGCAATGGAAATTCATGGAAGATTTGTGAGCAGTTATGGAGTAATTAGTGTTTTAGTTAGATAGTGGAGTCTTCTGCCTTATTTTTCTAATAAAGGAATTTTAGTTTAGGAAAGTATAAAAATGTCACTATATCTAGTGATCTAATTCATACATTTTAGAAGGATATATTTGTAGTTTCTTATAATTAAATGTGTAATGACTTAACAGACCTTTGGAAGTTTTAAACAAGTGATTCTTATACACTGTGAATTATAGAATAATGCTTTCTTTTGAATGCCATTTTATTCCGTAAACTTAAAACATTTTGCAGAATTAATAGGACCTTGGTGTACTCTTAAATCCTGAAGGTATTAGCCAAATGATTTTAGAAAATGGCTGAGGGCATTCCCCAGGTCACTTTACTCTGTAATTTTTTCCCAAGTATGTTTTGCATTTTAAATGTTTTCATTTTTCCTCCTAATCTTGTTATGTATCAGTAACACATGATGTGTTGGCATCTTCTGGAATAACACATTTGTTCCAAGTGAAAAGGACTAGGTTCAGAAATCTAGTCGGCCAAGAAGTCTACCCTACAAAAACCTATATTGGATCTAAAACTGATGTGCTCACATTTTCCATAAAAATTTAAATGTAATGAAGTCAAGAAGGTGTTATGAGAAGTTTGCTGGTCTCTGTCCTTCATGAACCAGCATTAACTATGTACATCATTTAGTCCTTAGATAGTGGCCAACAGGTTGAAAAGATTTTTACCTTAAGTTTGAGATGGGGCTGACTGCACAAAATCTCATTATATTACCCCTGTCCTTAAGAGTCGTGTAAGATTTAAGATTCACTAGGACAATTTTATCATACTTCCAGATGCTCTTATTTTTAAGATTAAATGGAAAGTTGGCATTAAAATGCAGGGGGCATTTTTACTCTTTAATGACCTAACGCTATAAAATATGCTACAATGTGCTAGACTTAGATCTTGTTCAAGAGTTAGCTGTTTGGAAAAAGGCAGTAGCCTTTTCTGATAGGAATCAGAAAAATTGAACTTTACTTTTACCTTCCTATTAAATACTTATGTAACTTTGGACATAGCCTTTAATGTCTCAGAGGATGAGGTGATATACCAAAACATTGAAATAGTTCATATGGTAAGTTGCTTTGGGGCACAGATATTATATCTTTAAGATAAACACGCAATGACTTGGAGAAACTGTTTATTCTTTCATTTATCATAAATTTATTACACCTAGTATCTCCCAATGTTGTAATATATCTTATGGGATCAAGGAGAGTATTCCCCGGTC
The DNA here is from genome assembly GCA_032199065.1 of Smutsia gigantea. Taxonomy (NCBI): domain Eukaryota; kingdom Metazoa; phylum Chordata; class Mammalia; order Pholidota; family Manidae; genus Smutsia; species Smutsia gigantea. The sequence continues at coordinate 498,137 of JAVSCE010007770.1, forward strand.
ACAGTCAGGAAGGGAGGCAAATACAAAGAATATTTTGGGAACAGACTGATATGTGTCTGACTGTAATGAAGGTATCCACTGAACTGGCAGCTGAAAGCTGATAAGGAGTTGTCTGGGTAAATAAAGGAAGTGAACAAGTTCCAGCTAGATGGACCACAGTGAGCAAAATCAGAGCCCTGCGGGAGCAGGGTGCTCTGGGGACTGCAGAGTGTGACATCGCTGCGGAGTTGGAGGTAAGGGTAGTGAGTGTCTAATTTGAGGTTGTAGGCAGGGGACAGAAGGTGAAAGTGTGTGGATGCAGGCTAAGAAACACATCCTTTTTCCAGTGATTTGCATACATCCATGACCTGTTTTTAAGCAGGAAGTAATATACTCTTATTTCTTCCCATCATCTTCCCTTTCAGTTAATGGCAGCTCCATTTTTGTAGTAAGTTGATTAGACAAAACCCTTGGCATTATCCTTAGCTCTTCTTTACCTCTCATATGATACATTTAGTTCATTAGAAGACTACTTCACCACTATCTGTATTGAACACCACTTCAAAACCCTTTTGGAAACCTTCCTTACAGCTGTCAAAGCTGTAGCAACTGGTTCCATGAAAGCATTGCCCTGCTTTGTGCAGGTGGAATGGATGCTCTTGCTTCTCTGTCTCCTGCCCTGTAGCCTCTTTGCTGGAGCCCTTGGGACAATGGCTGGAGCCAATCTGTACTTGTGCACAACCTGCAAAGGAAGGGCAAGAGAGCTCCCTGGCCCAGATGTGACCAATGCGGGATAGGATCTAAGGGATAATCATTTCCCTTTGCCCAGGATGGATCCACTAAGATGCACATCATCACACCCCTAGCAGGAGTGAGCTAGATAGCTCATCCTCAAATTGCCATTTTTTTCTTCCTTGTTGCACGGTCCTGGCCATGCTCTTGTTTCCTCAGGTGACAATCCCAAATGAACCACCTCTGCACAAGCCATTGCCTTGGGCTCTATTTTTCTAGGGGACTAAGGTTATGGCAGTCCCTTCAGAAAAGATCTTGAGCCTGGCCCTTCTCTTCACCTCATCACCACCACCCATGTCCACAGCACACTCTACACTTTGTCTTAATTACTGCACTTATCTCTTAACTGGCTCTCTATTTCTATTTTTGTCTTCTATAGCCTGTTCTTGGCACAGCAACTAGAGTAGAAGTTCCAACGAGGCTCTAGGACTTGCCCCGCTTTTTCTGGCCTCCCCCTCTCCAACTACTGTTCCCCTTGCTGGGCAGACTGGCACCTGTTGCTCCTCGAGGACAGCGGTGCACTTTCACCTTAGGGCTCTGGCTGGCTCTTCCTGCTGCTTGGAACACTCTTCCACTTCATGACTCCCTTTCTTCGCCTTTCCCTTCTCAAAAATGACTTTTACATTGAGGAGGTTCTGACCATCCTCTTTAAATAACAACCACTCTCAATATATTCTATCCTGCTTCCCTCGGCATAGTTAATATGCTTTCATGTTTATTTTGGTTATATCTCTTTCCTCCAGGAACTGTAAGCTTTATTAGGGCAGGGGATTGTGTCTGCTTCTTTCTACTGCGATATGCTTGGATCTCAGACAGAGCCTGGAACTAGGTAGGTGCCCAATATCCTTGTGGAGTTGATCAAGTGAATGAATGCATATTTTAAAAATGTAATTCTGGCAGTAGTTAAGGTGGTAAAAGGCCTAGAGAACAGAAATTAGGAGCCTGTTGTAGCAACCATGTAAGAAGTCATGGGGTCTACAGTCTGCATCTTTTACCATCATCAGGGGAAAGTCGAGGAAGGATTCCAGAAAAGTTGAGAAGATTAAAATGATTGTGTTGTTGATGGATTGTGTATAGTGAATATTAGAGACATCTGGGGAGATTCTCATGTTCTAGCTTCAGCAGCTAGGTGGATGGTGAATATATTTATCAGAGACACTGCATGGAAGGAATAGATTTAGAAAGGAAAGAGGATGGAGAGGCTTCAGGACGGAGGAAAGAGAATTTCAGATTTAAATATGTTGAGCTTGATATATCAGCAAGACCTCTCAGCATGAAATGACAGAGCCCAGTAGTCAGTTGAATGTATAGGACCAGAGCTCAGAAAAGGTACTTAGGGTCAGCTAGTGCCTAGTAAGAGAGTTGTGCCTTGAAGTACGCTAGTGATCTTACAAACATCAAACAAGGAGAAACCGTATGTTACTCTGTTCCTATATGAGTATAGGAATCCTGAATTATCACTGTATCTTTTCCTAGATAATTTTAAGTTAGAAAGAGAAAACCTTAATAAAAGAAAAACTTCTCCTTGATTCATTTTTGTTGGTACATTTTGAAAGAACAAAAAAGACATTTATCTTAATATGAAGTGTCTAAGTACCTTGGGAGTACAGAGAATTTACCTCTGGCCTGTCCTGGCTAACTTCAAACTCTGTTTCTTTTACTTTTCCAGCCATCTTCTTTTATTGAAAACATGTTGAAATATTTTTTTTCCTTTGGTCATTAAAAATGAGTAAGTTCTTTAGTAAAACATCCAGAATATGTGTAATAAAAAAAAGTCAAAATGTTTCAAGTAAGATTTCTGGTATATATGTAATTGTTTAGTAATATAAATTTTAAGTGGTTGTGTTCTTCACCAAAATATTTTTCATGTATTTTTGAAGCCTAGCTTCTGCCAATAGCTTTCACACCTCTGGTGAATTTTATTACCTTATTTAGTAGAGGAGAGTCAGGCATCTTGAACTGGTCTTCAACTTAGGAATGTATTAAACAGTTTGATTTCTCAAGGGGACAACACTGTTGGACAAGATTACAAATACAAATATCTGAGCCAACAGAGGATAGAGATGGGAAAGATACTACCCAGGAAAATCTGTAGAAAGGAAAACAAAATCACTTTGATCTGTGATTGGTGGGTGCACCTTAGCTTTGGGTGAAATCCTTGACTTGTTATTTGAATTTAATCCTGGCCGTTTAATCTCATGTTGACATTTTGCATGACACTGATTAGATGGTAATGGTCTCATAGTCCTGGCTAGTACTGAATACTCACTAGGGCACAGAGGCATTAGTGGCTACACTGCCTGAATTGCTATCGGTAATACCAGTTTCTTATTCTGAACTGTAATTATAATTCTTTATTAGATGGAAGAAATTCTGAAAACCACAATTCAAGGGCCCAAGATAGTTCAGATTTAATTAAAAGAAATTTTTATATTTACTTAAAGATACCTGGGTATTTAGGTGAAACCTAAGACAAACCATACTAGTGTTCTCCATTGAAACAGAAACAATACAAGATATATATATATATATGTATATATAATTACATTACAATTTAATATATAACATATGTTAAATAAAGTATATGAACATATATTTATTAGAAGAAATAGTGCACATGATTATGGAGGCTGACAAGTCCCAAGATCTGCAGTTGGCAAGCTGAAGACCCAGTACAGAGCCTGTGGTTTTGTTGCAGTCTGAGAACCAGCAGCCTTGAGACCAGGAAGAGCTGATGTTTCAGGCTGAGTCTGAAGGTCGGATAAAACCTGATGTCCCAGTTTGAAGGAAGTCAGGCAATAGGAATTCCCTCTTACTTGGGGAAAAGTCAGCCTTTTTATCCTATTCAGGAAATGACTTAATAGGAATTTGGCTCATATTGGAGATTATAGAACAAGGAACTCCACTCAGTGAGCATACTCATTCTCTCAATTTTATATTTATGTCTTGTCCAAATCTGACTGATATAGAGCTTTTATTTCTGGTTGCATAATAATGACAGGATAGTTACTTTCACAATTCAGAGACTTTAGGGAGCTACCTTTATAGAAACCTATATGTTTCTCTCTTTTGGTCAAGGAAACAACAGCTCTAAGAGAAAAGGGGAAAAACAATTTATGTATATCGAACGTATTTTCCCTCTTTTACAAGTAGGTACCTTGTTCAGCTTCATTCAGTGAATCAGATGTGGTGGGCTTTGGAGAGATTTCTTCTTAGTGAGTTAATATTTGACTTGCCAGGCCATTTGCATATCCTAGGCTGACCTTGGGGACACTGTCACTGCCTTATCTTTAGTCATCTCTTGCTGTTGGCAACTAGGAAATATTTGAGGCTGCGGCTTCATCAGCAGTCCATCTGTGTGATAATATTCCCCGACTGCTGTGTAGGATTGATGTAAAACGCAACACTTTGATGAATGCTTTCTTTGAAGACCCAAATCCAGTGTGAACACCTTTTTATCCCCAAATGAAAAAGGTTTGTGGTGCTTTGATAATAGCAAGGCCTGCCCTGTTGATTTAGATCAAACTCACTTCCTTGCAACATCATAACCATTTCACTGTTCAGTGGTGCAGAAGGCATCATAAAGAGTTGGTGAGATGTTTTGGATCATTCAGAATTGGATGAGTGATGATAAAAACGATAATATCTCCAACAGAGGTGATACCGTGGAGAACTTCTTATAAAAGCAAAAATAAGAGTGTCTCCACACTAAGAATTTTCTTTAGTGTTCTAAGGATTGGAGCCATTCAGATAAACATCTAATGCAAAACTGAGTATTTACAATTCCACGTATTCTTTCTTCTTGCCTACTCCACTTTAGAATTCTGTTTGCTCTTTCAGTTTTTATGGAAAGGAAACCCAATTTCTTTTAATATTTAGTAAATATTTATGAAATCTGTTGACAAGTAACGACTCCTTAAAATTCACTTTAAGAGAAAAGAGATAAAAGCACTTGCAAGACCAAAGCACAAAGTGGTAGCAGGTAGAAACTCACATCTCTCTTTCATTGTTAGGAATTGTTAAGTCAGAAACACTGACAAATGGACTAAGGTTCTTTTAAAAATGATTCTAGGTAGTAGTTTAAATATCATAGATGCATTTGATTATTTCATGGTGACTTTCACTTTGTATTGACTGTTGTCTTGGTGGGTGTTTTTTTCCCTGAAGATACTAGGAAAGCCTGCTTTTATAAGCACTTCAAATGGGTAAGAGATCAGGTTTTGTAATAGGACATTTTGTGCTTGACTCTCAGTTTCAACTCTTTCTAGCTCGGTGACGTTTAGCAAGGTCTCAGTGCCTCAATTTCTGTATTGTAATTGGGGGAATGATGTTACATGATTCATAAGCTTGTTGGATTCATAAAATGTTGTTACATTATTCATATAAGCTTGTTGGAAGAAATAACTGAGTTAATACATGAAATACACTTAGACTAGTGCCTGGCACTCTGGTTTTCTCTGCCTTGAGAAATCTTTCAATTCACACTTCTGTGGCCCTTGTTGAGCCCATACACAGGTCTTTGCTTTCCCATGGCTCAGGTGGTGCAAAGGCACAGTTAATGAATCCTCACTTCTGATGGGTAGTATTTTAGCTTCCTTTTTCATTCCAGTTTTTCTACATTTTTTCTTCCCAGGACCCCAAGGCTCCTTGTCTTGCCACTTCTAGATACCTTGGACTACAACTGTTCTCATGATCCAAATATGACACAGAGAATGTAGGAATGCCTAAATATATATTCAGTCACTTTCCAAAGCTGTCTTTTATGAATGAGAAATTGCTGAAGTCAACAAGGTATGTGAAGCTAGAACAGTTACGCCATTTTTGTATTACTTCATGTAAATCACTCTGATTCGGTAATGGAAATAAAGAGCCACCTGGACAGGAAATCAGATAATGGCCTAGAAAGTTATGTGCTCGCTCACCATTAATTTAAAGATGATCTAGAAGTTGGTGTTGGGATGAGCAGAGAAGTAATAAAGCATCCATGCACACATTTCTGTTTCTGTAAGGCTAACATTTGCAGAAGCAAGCACTGACCTGGAAACCAAGAATTTGTAGTTCTGTTGATAAATGTATTCCTCCAAAGAATATCCCACTTACCATCAAATAGTTTACCATCCTACTTTACACACTATGGGTCACAAGATTAAATTTGTCTCTGTAAAGTGCTGAGTAATTTAACACAAACCTTATCTTAAAGACAGCCCTCATAAATTTAATAATAATTAGTCATCATTTCCACTGGAATTTTTACTGCTTTCACCATCTGCTCTTGGTCTACAATAAGGTGGTGGATCTATTTCACAGTAACTGAGTAAACTTTCCCTGCTAATAATTTTATGTTGGAAAAGTGATTGCTATATTCATAATTTTTGAGAAGATGATAGTGAATCTGCTGTGATTTAATCTTCCATTCTTTAGATGCATCGTATGGAGACTTTATTTTCCCTTGTTATATGTGCATGATGGAAGATTAGTAATGACCTGATGTTAGTATATAATCTTATTTAATGGCTGTTGTGTACATGAATGTTTACTACCAGTTTTAATTGTTGTTAAATTTACTTTCATAATTCTTAGCCATCTAATCCTCATTTTGGGGTAGAAACTCTTTTGCAAAAAACAATTATTTCTGTACTCTCCAAGCAGGCACTCAGTAAGTCATTACTGATCAACTGGCAGCTTGGTGTATGCTATTAATAAGGCTTCTGTCGCCCAGCTCAGGGTGGTTCATAGCTTCCATCCCAAATCCAGCCACTGTCACAACCCTGATGTCCCTTTCCTTTCTAGTTGTAGGTGCCAAAAGCTAAAGGATCCAAGTTGGTAAGTTGTCTAATGCAAAGAGAGAAAGAAGAGAATGCAATGTCCTATAACTGCACAACAGGCTTGTTTTTTTTTTTTTTTGTGAGAATGGCAGAATGTTCAGAAAGCAAACAAAAAGAGTTCCTAAATTGTGTGTAGAAGTGGAAGAGTTCAGTGAGTAAGCTTATGTTGCCCTGAGACTATAACCTTGATTTACAACCCTCATTTTACTGTATATAAAGGAAAATTTCAGGAGGAACTGATGCTTTGCTCGGAGGGATGAGCTTATTTCATGCTCTGCAGGAATCTATTCTGACTTTATTAGTATCACACTCTAAAAAGATATTATATTATAGTTAGCTTGTCTTTTAGTCAATTATGATAATGGATATATTTGCTCATATAAAGCTACTTTGAAAAGGTATGAAGTAATCTAGTTTTTTAAAACAAAACATCTGTTTATACTTAAAAACTTAAAGATCTTTCCTTAAATAATTTGCCAAGGTAAAATCAGAGTTGGATGTGTATGTAAGCCAGTTAAAATCAAACAATGGCATTCTTTGGTTACAAATTTCAGCTAATACTATAATGCAAATTGTTCACACTTACATGGAACAAACTCTGTTTAAGGTGCTGTTCTAAGCATTTTATATCCAAATGAATAAATGCTGTTATTATCCTCATTGTACAGATAAGGAAATGAAGGTTAAGTAAGTTGTCTGAGGCCACACAGCTTACTATTCAAACTGATAGTCAACTGGGTGACTTATATGTAAATCAACTATACTACTTGTAGTAAGAGGGTGATGGTAGGCCAGAAAATATGTGTGCAACTAACCATTATTCAAGGTAGAGTTACATAAGTAACTTTATAAAGACCCGTGGGAATATCAAAAAAGATGTATATATTTCTGATTGGGAAATGTAACACAGAATGAAAGGGAGGCTGTTATAGGCTGAAAAATATTATGAGCAAAGGCATGCAAATATAAAAACATGGTGCAGATGGTAAGAATAAGGTAGAGTCAGGGAGTAGACCATGGTTGGAGATGAAGCTGGAAAGATAGGTCAGGTCAGTTCATGAAGAACCCTGGATTTTTTTCATGAGAACTTTAGAACTATTAGGGCTGTTTGTTTATTTTGCTTTAGCTTCTTGGTTTTGCAAGCTCATGCATGTGTTGTTATTTTTAGAAGGCAGCAGTATAAATAGTGGATTATGGAAGTGGCAGGGAGATGAGAGTGCTGCAGTAGTACTGATTAGACAGGGATAAAGGGGATAGAAAGGAGGGATTCCAGCCAATAGCTCGTATTTTGCCATAAGGGAACATGGCAGATTTTGGAAAACCTATCCTTGCTGTTGGGGGAAAAGATGTCAAAGCTACACACGCCCACTGACGGTGATGATTACGTCTGCTGCAACCTCCTTATTATAGTTGCCCTCATCGTCTCCTCCTCTTCCTCACTTGCCACCCCCTCCTGTTTGATTAAAGCAGTTATATGGAGTAGTGATAATCTCAGCCCTGCCTTAGCCTTAAGAGCCTCAGTCATTTATAAAAATGGGAATAATTGTACCTATCTTGCTGGGCTCTGCTAAGAATTATATGAAAATATGCAAAAGCTCTTAGAGCAGTGTTTCACCTGTGGTAAATACTCAGGAAATCATGGGTTTTTTCTTCTTCCATTTGTGGAACATTTCCTTGCCGTTTACTTGCCTGAAGCATACAGAGCATATTGTGATGATCTTTGCATACAGTAAGGGGTTAATTTAAAAGCCACCTCTTGTATAACATTTTTAGATTATTGTTATACCTTTTGAAGTGAGTGTCCATATTACCAATATATTCTCTTAAAAATAGGCATGCTATTTTAAGATACATTTCTGTAAAGTGCTCTGAAGGCAGAGGTGATGTGATGTACTGAACAATGCTAAATATGAGTAAGTAATATTGGTGCACTTCAGGTGGTGCATAATGTTCCGTAGTATTACTCTGATCAGGGCCACATTTACTACTACTAGTAGGAGCCATGATACTGGAATTTCTACATGTCCTTCTTTCAAATAGTGAGATCATTTTATAGAACACATTAGAAAGTGGCTAAAATTGACTGAAAACTGGAAATATAAATTAGTACTAGTAGATTTTACCAGTGATAAATACCAGTAGGTCATTTATCATGCTCTAGAAATTAGACTTGCATACACACTTTTTTTAACTGATAATATGTCTTTAAATTAGTTCCGGATTCTCGTAGTGGCTTTACACCTTGTGTAGTTGGAGTGAAAGTGTGTTACAAATCACAGTCTTTACTGTCAAGTTGCAAGCCATGGGATTTCTGAAAAATTAAGGGAAAACACTTATTGGGCATTGTCTCTGCTTCAGTCATTGGGTCCTCTGCTAAGTGCTTTTGTATAGTAATTCATTTAATTGTAGCAATGACTGACTATGAGAGAAGTAGATACTATTACCTATCTTTTCAAGATGGAGAAATGGAGAGCTAGAGAAACAAATTTGCACAAAGGCATGAAGCTAATTAGTCAGGCTGGGCATGGGAGAAGCCCCTGTGCTTTCTCCTGTAAATGTCCAGGTTACACTGGCCTTAAGGATAATGTCCAGAACCTTCCTCTCACACCCATGCTCCCATGTTTTGTACCTTATTAACCTAAATAGAATTTAACTGAATAGACTTTGTTAAAGTCTATCTTCCTTGAGTTTAAAAATTATATGGCTAGGGGGCAGAAAGAGTGTCGGAAAAATTCAGCTGCATTTTTACATTTTGTTTTCAATTTTTAAAAGTGGAGATTTTGCCAGGTAGCAATCACAATAAAATGCACACACCCCTGCAATAACGTCATAAAATCATAAATATATTTAAGGTGATAGTGTTTGTACATTCTCTCATATTAGATGATTCTTGAAACCTTCATAATAGGGAAGGTGTCCTACATACCCAATCAACAGAACTTATTGCATGACTGCAGGTGCCTGACACAATTCTAGGTGCTGAGGATCTCATGGTTAACCAAGGAGAGATAATTCTGATTCTCATGCAGTTTATATTCTAATTGGAACATTCTAAATATTTCACCTGACTGTGAAATAATAGCACCTGTAAGACGTCATGTGAGAAAGATATCTTCAGTTTCTCCACATAATATTTTTAGGTAGGGAAAAAAGTTCTGTTAAGTGTATTCTTTAAGACTTGTATATCATAAAATCTGATCTCTTAATTCAGAATTGGCTATTTTCTGCAACCTGAAGGAGAAACTGACTGGTGTCTGGACATCAAAACACACTAAGTTCAAATGAAGACACAAACAAACATAGTTAAGTCAAACAAACATAGTTAAGTTAGAGAAAAGCTTGTTTCAGTATGGTCAGTCTGTCAGTGTTCACATATGAAATAGAAAAAAACAACATGGAAGAGACAGAAAGCACTGCCTGTGATCGCTTATAACCAAAAATCAAGAGAAGCAATCAGAAAAATTCAACCAGGATGCATTAATGCCACATTTGGCAAACTCCTTTTCTCTTGTTAATTGCTTTTCTGAAATTTCAACTTGCTGTATCTGTTTTACTCTCATATTAATGGATCATTTCTTCTTCTCTCAAACGTTTGTCCACATTTCATAACTGGCAGCATCTAACTGGTGGCAGCTTAATTAAGATTGGACACTTTGTGCGATATAAAGACCAATTGAAAGCATTATGGCATAAATTTACATTAATAATTGCTTTCACGTGTATTTGACACACAACACTTGTGAACAATCTAGTGTTTCTAAGTGAAAATCTCTTTAGATTTCAAAAGCATTCAATAAATATATACATATTCCTTCTTCCTTTTTAAAATCATCTCTTATTCCTCCTCCTCTCCCACCATTGTTAAAATTTCTTAATTTATCTTAAAAAGTATCAATTTTATACATCTAATTCTAATGACTGGTAGTTGGTCAGCTAGTGTGGCAGTGCTAAGTAATGATTCACAGCATAATAATATGTATTATTAACATTTTCAGTGATGGTACAAGAGAAATGGTGGAAGTGCTATTAGCACAAATGAAGACATGGTGCCAAAGTGCTCATATTCTTCGTATTCTTCACTGCCAGGTACTCACAGTAAAAACCAACCAGCCAACCGCACACAAACAAAGCTTCATTTAATAATATCCTGAATAAAGTAGTAAAAATTATTAATTTTATTAAATTCCAATCTCTGAGTAAATGTCTTTTTAATACTCTGTTTGAAAAAGTGTGAAATATATATAATGAAACACTTCAGCAGACTGATTACTGGCCAACTGGAGACTTTTTTCATGAAATGCAATTTTTTCTAGAAAGAACAGCTGAAAGACTGTGGTTAAATTATTCAGATGTGGATATTTGTTGATGTAGTCTCAAAAATGAAAGCCTATTGCTTCCAGGAAAACAACTGACAGTATTTATTGCTAATGATAAAGTTCAAACTTGAAAATAAAATAAGGATTTTGGAAAGCTTGTATCCATGGAACTGATATGCATACCTGAGTGAACCAAGATCTGTTCTCCAGATGACCAATGCCTATTGTTTCATATTCATGCATGTGTAAACAATCCATTCAAATTATATGACAGATTTTAGGTCATCAGAAAATGAAAAATTCACTGATAGGCTTTAGATTCCACATTGCATTTAACTTTTAAGAGATTCCTATTCATCCAGTTTTTGTGTAGTATCAAAGAACAACTACTACTATGTGAAAAGTAGTTATACTTCCTTTTCCAAATATGTATTTGTGGTCATATATTCTCCATATATGTCATTCACAACAATGTAGGCAGTAGATTTAATGCAAAGCAGATATCCAATTCCTCCTATTTAGTTAGACATAAAGAGATTTGCAAAAATGTAAAGCAGTGCCACTTTGCTCCTATTGTTTTTGAGAAAATGTTAGTTAAAAAGGGTTCATTATTATTTTTAAATGAATTATACATATTTACAAGCTGTTCAGTCTTACTTTCTAATACAGTAGATATTATTAACTATTAATCACACGAGCAAAAATTTGGTGTCCTCAATAATTTTTAATAATGAAAAAGGGTCCTGAGGACAAAGCATTTGAGACCTGCTACCTGAAAGAGTCACTGCTCTTAAAAGTCACAAAGAACAGAGAGGATTCAAGACAGCGGTGTAAGAGGTGATATGGAGAACCCCTCCCAAAACCACAAATAGTACAAAAATATAGTTCATTAATACAACTAACTCTAAAACAGCAACAAGAAAGAAGGCTGAACCAGACTGCATACAGACATCACAAACAGAGCAGACCTCACAAAACGGGCACCAGCTCCGCTCTCCTATGACCCCCAACCTCACTCTAGGGGCTGAGCAGCTCCAGACACTGGAGTTTCTGTGCACTAGTGGGCACCACACAGGAATATGAAATGTCAAAAGAACATGGTTCAGACCAAAATCTCACAAACCCTAGAAAAAGGGCCAAATGAAACTGAACTCACCAATCTTCGGGAAAGAGAGTTCAAATTAGAAATCATAAACATGCTTATGGAGGTACAGAAAAATATTCAGGAACTCAGGAACGAATTTAAGGTGGAGAGTCAGTCACTAAGAAATTCCATATCTGAAATGAAACATACAAATGGAGGGATTTAAAAGCAGATTAGATGTAGTAGAAGAGACAGTAACTGGAATAGAAATTAGAGAACAGGAATACAAAGAAGCTGAGGCGCACAGAGAAACAAGAATCTCTAAGAATGAAAGAATACTGAGAGAACTGTGACCAATCCAAACGGAACAATATTCACATTACAGGGGTACCAGAAGAAGAAGAGAGAGAAAAAGGGATAGAAAGTGTCATTGAGGAGATAATTGCTGAAAACTTCCCCAATCTGGGGAAGGAGATAGTCTCTCAAGTCATGGATGTGCACAGATCTCCCAACACAAGGGACCCGAAGAAGACAACATCAAGACGTATAAGAATTAAAATGTCAAAGATTAAGGATAAAGACAGACTTTTAAAAGCAGCTAGAGAGAGAAAAAAGATCACAAACAAAGGAAAACCCATCAGGCTATCATCACACTTCTTAACAGAAACCTTACAGGCCAGAAGGGAGTGGCATGATATATTTAATGCAATGAAGCAGCAGGGCCTTGAACCAACAATACTCTACCCAGCAAGGTAAGCATTTAAATTTGAAGGAGGGATTAAACAATTTTCAGATAAGCAAAAGCTGAGAGATTTTACCCCCCACAAACCACCTCTACAGTGCATTTTGGAGGGACTCCGAAAGTATTCCTAAGGCTAAATATGTCACCCAAGAGCTAGACAAAGGGTACAGAATATGATTCATAACATACAAAGAATAGAGGAGGAAGAAAAAGGAGGAAAAAAAAAAAGAAGCTTTAGGTTGTGTTTGTAATAGTATATGAAGTGAGTTAAATTAGACTGTTAGATAGTAAGGGAATTACCCTTGAACCTTTTGATAAGCATCAATCTAAAGCCTGCAATGGCAGTAAGTACATACCTATCGATAATCACCTTAAATGTAAATAGTCTGAATGCACCAATCAAAAGACGTAGAGTCACTGAATGGGTAAAAAAACAAGACCCATCGATATGCTGCCTACAAGCAACTCACTTGAAACCCAAAGACATACACAGACTGAAAGTAAAGGGATGAAAAAAGATATTTCATGTAACTAATAGGGAGAAAAAAACAGGAGTTGCAGTACTTGTATCAGACAAAATAGACTTCAAAACAAAAAAAGTCACAAGAGACAAAGACGGACATTACATAATGATAAAAGGGTCAGTCCAACAAGAGTATGTAACTATTGTAAATATCTGTGCACCCAACACAGGATCACCTACATATGTGAAACAAATACTAACAGAATTAAAGGGGGAAATAGAATGCAATGCATTCATTTTGGGAGACTTCAACACACCACTCACTCCAAAAGACAGATCAACCAGACAGAAAATAAGTAAAGAGACAGAGGCACTGAACAACATATTAGAACAGATGGACCTAATGGACATCTACAGAACACTACATCCAAAAGCAACAGGATACACATTCTTCTCAAGTGCAAATGGAACATTTTCAACAATAGATCATATATTAAGCCACAAAAAGAACCTCAGTAAATTCAAAAAGACTGAAATTTATGAACCAGCTTCTCAGATCACAAAGGTATGAAACTAGAAATAAATTACACAAAGAAAATGAAAAATCCCACAAACACATGGAGGCTTAATAACATGCTCCTAAATAATCAGTGGATCAATGACCAAATAAAAACAGAGATCAAGGAATATATGGAGACAAATGACAACAATAATTCAACACTGAAAAATCTGTGGGATGCAGCGAAGGCAGTGCTAAGAGGGAAATATATTGCAATACAGGCTTACCTCAGGAAAGAAGAACAATCCCAAATGAACAGTCTAAACTCACAATTAATGAAATTAAAAAAGGAAGAACAAATGAGGCCCAAAGTCAGTAGAAGGAGGGACATAAGAAAGATTAGAGCAGAAATAAATAAAATTGAGAAGAATAATACAATAGAAAAAAATCAATGAAAGCAGGAGCCAATTCTTGGAGAAAATAAACAAAATAGATAAACCCCTAGCCAGACTTACCAAGAAAAAAAGAGAGTCTACACACATAAACAGAATCAGAAATGAGAAAGGAAAAATCACTACAGACGCACAGAAATACAAAGAATTATGAGAGAATACTATGAAAAAGTATATGCTAACAAACTGGATAACCTTGAAGAAATGGAAAACTTTCTAGAAAAATACAACCTTTCAAGGCTGACACAGGAAGAAACAGAAAATCTGAATAGACCAATTACCAGCAAAGAAATTGAAAAAACTACCAAAGAACAAAACCCGTGGACCAGATGGTTTCACTGCTGAATTTTATCAAACATTTAGTGAAGACTTAATACCCATCCTCTTTAAAGTTTTCCAAAAAGTAGAAGAGGAGGGAATAGTCCCAAACTCATTCTACGAGGCCAGCATTACTCTAAAACCAAAACCAGGCAAAGACACCACAAAAAAACAAAATTACAGACCAATATCCCTGATGAACATAGATGCAAAAATACTCAACAAAATATTAGCAAACTGAATTCAAAAATACATCAAAAAGGTCATCCATCATGATCAAGTGGGATTCATCCCAGGGATGAAAGGATGGTACAACATTTGAAAATCCATCAACATCATCCACTACATCACCAAAAAGAAAGACAAAAACCACATGATCATGTCCATAGATGCTGGAAAAGCATATGACAAAATTCAACATCCATTCATGATAAAAACTCTCAACAAAATGGGTATAGAGAGCAAGTACCTCAACATAATAAAGGCCATATATGATAAACCCACAGCCAGCATTATACTTAAGAGCAAGAAGCTGAAAGCTTTTCCTTTAAGATCGGGAACAAGACAGGGTTGCCCACTCTCCCCTCTTTTATTTAACATAGTTCTGGAGGTCCTAGCCACAGCAATCAGACAACACAAAGAAATAAAAGGCATCCAGATTGGCAAGGAAGAAGTCAAACTGTCCCTGTTTGCAGGTGACATGATATTGTACATAAAAAACCCTAAAGAATCCACTCCAAAACTACTAGATCTAATATCTGAATTCAGCAAAGTTGTGGGATACAAAATTAATACACAGAAATCTGTTGCATTCCTATACACCAACGGTCAACTAGCAGAAAGAGAAATCAAGAAAACAATTTCATTCACAATCGCATCAAAAAGAATAAAATACATAGGAATAAACCTAACAAAGGAAGTGAAAATCTATACCCTGAAAACTACAAGACACTCTTAAGAGAAATTAAAGAGGGCAAGAATAAATGGAAATTCATCACATGCTCTTGGGTAGGAAGAATTAATATTGTCAAAGTGGCCATCCTGCCTAAAGCAATCTACAGATTCAATGCAATCCCTATCAAAATACCTACTGCATTCTTCAATGAACTAGAGCAAATAGTTCTAAAATTCATATGGAACAATAAAAAAGAACCCGAATAGTCAAAGCTATCCTAAGACAGAAGAATAAAGCAGGGGGAATTATGCTCCCTGACTTCAAGCTCTACTACAAAGCCACAGTAATGAGGACAATTTGGTTCTGGCACAAGAACAGAGTATAGACCAGTGGAACAGAATAGAGAGCCCAGATATAAATCTAACCATATTTGGTCAATTAATATATGATAAAGGAGCCATGGATGTACAATGGGGAAATGACAGCCTCTTCAATAGCTGGTGTTGGCAAAACTGGACAGCTACATGTAAGAGAATGAAACTGGGTTACTCTCTAACCCCATACACAAAAGTAAACTTTTAATGGATCAAAGACCTGAATGTAAGTCATGAAACCATAAAACTCTTAGAAAAAAAACATAGGCAAAAATCTCTTGGACATAAATATGAGCAATTTCTTCATGAACATATCTCCCCAGGCAAGGGAAACAAAAGCAAAAATGAGCAAGTGGGACTATATCAAACTAAAAAGCTTCCATACAACAAAGGACACCATCAGTAGAACAAAAAGGCATCCTACAGTATGGGAGAATATATTCATAAATGACATATCTGATAAGGGGTTGACATCCAAAATATATAACGAGCTCATGCACCTCAACAAACAAAAAACAAATAAGCCAATTAAAAAATGGGCAGAGGATCTGAACAGACACATCTCCAAAGAAGAAATTCAGATGGCCAACAGGCACATGAAAAGATACTCCACATCGCTAATCATCAGAGAAATGCAAATTAAAACCACAATGAGATATCACCCTATACCAGTTAGGATGGCCACCATCCAAAAGACAAACAACAAAAAATGTTGGAGAGGATGTGGAGAAAGGGGAACCCTCCAACACTGCTGGTGGGAATGCAAATTGGTTCAACCATTGTGGACAGCAGTATGGTGGTTCTTCAAAAAACTAAAAATAGAAATACCATTTGACCCAGGAATTCCACTCCTAGGAATTTACCCTAAGAATGCAGCAGTCTAGTTTGAAAAAGACATATGCACCCCTTCGTTTATTGCAGCACTATTTACAACAGATAAGAAATGGAAACAACCTAAGTAGCCATCAGTAGATGAATGGATAAAGAAGAGGTGGTGCATATACACAATGGAATATTATTCAGCCATAAGAAGAAAACAAGTCCTACCATTTGCAACAACATGGATGGAGCTAGAGGGTATTATGCTCAGTGAAATAAGCCAGGCAGAGAAAGACAAGTATCAAATGATTTCACTCATCTGTGGAGCATAAGAACAAAGCAAAAACTGAAGGAACAAAACAGCAGCAGACTCACAGAACCCAAGAATGGAGTAACAGTTACCAAAGAGAAAGGGACTGGGTAGGATGGGTGGGAAGGGAGGGATAATGGAGGAAAAGGGGCATTACGATTAGCACACATAAAGTAGCAGGAGAGGGACTCGGGAAAGGCAGTATTTACAAAGAAGTCAAGTCATGATTCTATAGCATCTTACTATGCTGATGGACAGTGACTATAATGGGGTATGTGAGGGAGTTGATAATAGAGGTTCTAGTAACCATAATGTTGTTCAAGTGATTGTACATTAACAATACCAAAAAAAAAAGTCACAGAGAACAGAGCTCACATCTACCTACAAGTGCTGCCCACTTGTTTCTGGGCAGATAACCTCTCCCAGCTCTAGTCATGACATTATGAGATTTATAAACACATAATAGGGGATATGCAAATTATTACATCTTATTTAATCCTTTCAAAAACTCCTGGACATGTAAGAACTGTTACTATGACATATTTGAGACCAAAGGAAATACCAAACTTGCGCAAGGTCACCTAACTAATAAAGGCAGAACTGGGATTCTTATATTTTATTAATGTGATATGTAATACCCTCTTTTCATTCCATGGATATGAATAAAGAGCGCGTATCAGCCAAGTAGAACTATAGTTATGCAGAACTAAACGTGTTGGCAGTAGAGGGAAGGTTAGAGCGCCTATCTGCCTGCCATCTCACCTCACTGCTAATGCAGGGTACACAAATATGCTATTGTGACCCCTAAATTGCTTTCAGTCTGGCAGCACTTTTAACCTAATTGTTCTCATCCTTTTTTGGGATCTTTTTAGTGTTCTTTGCTTGGCCAGACTAAAAGAACTCAAGTGTCTTTGGCAAGCACTTTACTTACCCACCCCACAGAAATGCCAATGAAAAACAAAAATACACTAAAACAAATGAGAAAGATGACAGGAAGGTTATGGTAAATAGGCCTAGGCTTCTATGACTACTGGCTCATTTTCATTGCTTCTATTGGTAACAAAATTACCAGCAGTTTTTTTTCAGGCCTTTAGGAACTCAGTACTTTGAAATTTAGATGAAACGATTTAGAAAGGGAGTGGTGGGGGAGACTTAATACTGTAATAAGAAAGGGAGAGGAACTGGAGGTCTTTGGAACTGCAAAGTGTATTTGACAGCCCATCTCCCCAGAGCAGCTGATAAGATTTCCAGAAAACATTCTATTTTTGGTTTCTAGAGAGGAGGGCATACACTACACTATAAATGCTGATGGTTCCTCTCTGTGGGCATGAGCCAAAGATGCTCTGTGGAGGGTGGAGTGAAGGTTTGGGGTCCACCACTCTATTATGTTTATTCTTTTTGCATTTCTTCATAATTTGCTCCTATTTTGCCATTACTAAGTAGAATTAAAAACATAAACTAAATTGATTGAGTTAACATACTGTACCAGAGTAAAATTCAACATGTATTTAAATGTTTGTGTAAACAACATTTGTGTAAATAATAAGCTCAAGGGAAAAGAAATTTATCTTCATACTATAACATGTTAGTTTAACTCTGAAAGTCCACAGCTGCTGTTCATTTTTGGCTATTTGTCCTGTCATTTTACCTCACTTTCTCTAATATAATATGCTCACCTTTCAATCTACTCAAGTCCCTTTCTCAGTAACTGCATTAACACAAACTCCATAAATAATTTTATATGTATGTAATGTCCCCTAAGTATGTAAATAAAGGTGACAGCCTTCAAATCTGCCTGAATTAAGTGGGTGAAGTCAGGGATTCCATGTATACATATTCCTATCTTATGTATGAAGATGTATGTATTCAGCTGAGAATGATTTCCTGTAGCCAGGCAGGCCTGCATTTATTTTTGTTCCTCCTGTCCATGGCTAGTTATGATCTAACCTCCCACTGGAGGTTAGACGTCCTTTTCCCAAATTTTTTATTACGTGAGGGCAGAGTGGAAAGTAGTTGAGGTATGACGTGTCACAGTGTTGGGAATGTTTTGGTTACCGGAGCTGCCACTGCTTCTTCACTTAGTTCCTTTATTTAGAATCTCCCATCGCCATTCCCTGTATCGCTCATCCAGGGAGTGTGGTCCTGGGAACCACAGGCCCCATGCGGCACCGCTGCTATACGAGGTTGACTCAGGGTCCTCTCCTTTGCACTAAATTTCTAATCTAGACAGGTATGTTTGGCTGAGTCTTCTCTGGTGATCTAATTCATTCAGTGGTATTCCTTCCATAAACATATCCTGAGAACCTGTGTTTATTGCCTAAGTCTTAATTTGGTAAATCATCACTGTGCTGGTTTTCCAATCAAAACATTCTGGATATTCTGGAGATTTCCAACTCGGGGGCAAAGCTAGGGCTAGAAATCAGGCTTCCTACACCTGTTTGGAGTCTGGTTATCCTGTTACACGTGTGGCTTGGCCTATTCTAAGAGTTGGTGCTTGGTTACATGTTCAGTATATAAGTAACTACATTTTTATATAAAGGCACCAGCATAAGCATCTCAGGTTTTCCTTACAGCTACCTGTGCCCCTTTTTTCCCAAGACACTCATTTTCTCTTTGTCCTAAAATCCTTCTTTAGCCAGGCTGATCATGGCTGGAAAAATCCTCTTTGTTCATAACCCAGCAAGGAACGCATGAAGGCACGCCATCCTCTGTGAGGCAGACCTGGTCCCGGCTGTGCACCTGGAATGTGAGAAGAGATGGGACCCCGCAAATGGCAGGGTAGCTCCCTGGAGGCAGCAGGCAAGGGCGAAGTTCCCAACCAGTTAGGAGGTGTGTGCTGAGTGGAGGGGAGACGAGCAGGGACATTTCACACCTGGTGTTTCCTATCTTCTCCGTGGGGGTTAAGAGGGAAGAAAGGAGGCATCTGAGTCTTCAAGAATACTGAGTTTTTGAGAAGCCATTTGGGTGTTGGTAGATAAGAAATGAAGAAGCAGAAAAGGATCTCAGAACGAAGAGGCATCTTCTGCACATACAACTGTGAGGCAAGAGATCCCTGTCCCATTTCCCCCAAGCACTGTGGAATGCTGGGAGTGCAGCCCCCGGGTGTGCTGCCGCTGAGCAGAAAAGGAAAGCTGAGAAATTTCCCATGTGTAGGTGTTGAGTGTATAGCAAATACACCGGCCACTGCCAATGTGGCAGCCGAGGCCGAGAGCACCAGGCTGCTTCTGCGTGGAACGTTAGCTCGTGTTCAGGGCACGAGCATTCAGGCTCTGGGTGATGGGCTGAGAATAAGAAAAAGGACAAAAATGTTTTAAATGTTTCAGGTTTTTTTTTATCATTAGCTGGGGGTTTTGTTCAGTAGTGAGACATTTTTGAGGTTTGGAAAATACTAGACATTTGGCAAGAAGAGAAAGGTTTTGCAGGAATCATTTGTTATTTGTCGATGCTCACTGTAGACATATTTGTAGGATGAATGTGTGTATGAAAAGGAAGGATTGTATAAATATTGTCTTTCAAATGAATATTAATATGATTGGTAATGATTTTTTAAGCCTAAAATTATGTGTTTATCCTGAATTATTAATAACATAAACAGAAATCTATGACTATTAGATCATTTTACTGATAGGCAGAGTTTTTCTAATCTTCATTGGGAACCCAATCATTTCATGGTAAGAATATCTGACCAGTCATTATTATTTTTTAAGAAATTAAGAACATGTCACATTTCAGTTGCCGTTTGTGTTTATAGAGATTTTGGAGACTTAAGAACACAGTTTGTTAGCATAAGAAACTAATTCCAGAGTTGAAATTCTACTGCCAACTCTCTGTCCCAGGTTTGTTACACAAGCAGTTAAAATACATAATGGTTTGCCCGAGACCAAGTGGCCATTACTGTGAACCAGTTATTCTTAAGCGTTTGTTACTGATATCCTAACATTTAATTTTTTGGTAGGTTGCCATAGTTTTCACGATCTGACAAAAACTTATGTGTTGATATTGAGTTTTATTGTTGCTCAACCTGTTGTATTACCAGCGAAGTAGAACTGAAGAGGTGATACTGGAGAAAACATTAAAGGTTTGCTAAGACGTGGCAGTGAGTTTGATGTTATTAGCATGATGCTTTGGAACAATACCACTAAGGAATAGATCTAATGAGATTTGGGATGTTTTTTCAAATTAGTGTAATATTCCTTCAGGGAGCCTTTGTAATGCCCACAAGAATGTGTTGGGAGAGGGATCAGATTCCAGGCTAACTTTCAGTTGCTTTCAGTAGTTGACAGAACACACACCTGTGTGTTCTCTTCTCTGACCTCAAAATTGTTTTGAAAGGCTTCTGACATCTGGCAGTGTGAAAAAGAGCAGATTTTGATTTGTTTTCTGACAAGTAGGAAAAATAAGTTCTAAATGTCGTGTTTTACCCATATAGAGTATTTGCAGTCTTGATTTACCCCATGTTGTTCTTCTAGTCAACTGTGGAATAAAACCTCCAAGTTTCCATGTTAGATTGGTATTTTTCTTGAAGCATTTTAACATGCTGGAGATAGAAATATGTGTATATATTTACATAATAAATGTAAAATAGCACTTATGTGTTTCTTTTTCCTTAGAGGAGCCGTTTAGAAATTATCTCCCCAAACTGTCAAATTGTGAGTAGGAATAGTGCTGACAAAATAAAACTGACCTAATTCAACATTACCTTTTACATAGTGAAAGAGAAAGCATTCTCAGATAACATACAATTGTTTAGCATCAGTATTAACCATAAATGTTGACACTTCAGAGACAATATCTGTAAAGTATCAGTAAATTTACTTTGAACTTGAACTACTCTGCACTACGTTCAATAACTGAATCATTTGATCCTTGAAAATTGTATGTATTTTTACCTGTTTTATATTATAAAACAAAATGTTTAAGGTTATATTTCAGCACCCCTGCGATCCTAGATTGATTTTTGTTAAATTCACAGACTTTTCTTTTCAAAATTAAGCTGTACTTGGTCTGGCATCAGCAACTTAGGCCTTGCAATCTATTTAATTGAGTGGCTTCTGCTGTTTATCCTAAAATGCAGATAAATGGCTTTCAGCACACTGTTTATAGTTTAATAGTTCCTGAAGTGAGTCAACATTATCTGCTAGTGTCTACATGTCATAACTAATGATCTCTCTGCTTATACTTTCTTGCTAGCGAGGAGACACTGAACTCTACAAAGGCAAGAGCCTGGCACAGTTGGGGTGGGCGGATGGCTTGGGATGGCGCCTATTGGACAAGGCTTTTTTCCCCCTTATTGGTATGAAATGTGAAGAGAAATACGTTACCTTGACCGTGATTTTGGCACACACGAAAGCTGTCCACAGAGTGCTGCGCTCTAAGGGTGGAGGTCAAAAATGTTTTTAGAAGTAGCTCTTAGAAGGATTTGTTTTATTCCAGATTATCTGTCCAATTCATAATCAGCACACATTTCATACTTTTCTGGTCAGGTCTTTGACTTGATGATGAAGAATCGGAGCCATTAGGAAATTTTCATATTACTACCAAAGAACTACTATAGTTTTAATGCGAAACAAATATTTTTTGTCTGCCAAGAACGATGGAAAGAAAATAAATAACTCTAATGGTCAACTAATCATTTATCATAAATGGGGCCTATTCATTCGGAAAGATCATGATGCACTTAGAGACGAAAAAAAAAAACCAAAAACCAACTGTGAGCCTGCTCCTGGAGAGTATCAGCAGGCCTGAGGACTTTCACAGGGAAAGCAGACAGGTTTCCCTCACCTCTAATTCACTAAATAGTAAGAACGCTTGCCTCGCATACTGAATTATTTTCTGAGGTTTTTAGGTAGAGAATAGGGCATTCTGTAGGCAGGCAGGGAGAGTGGTTTCTTAATACCTGAAGTACCAACTCTTATATTTCGGTAAAATATTTTGTTTGATCTCATGTTCTTTATGAATGTGGAACTTTCACTTTCTAACTAAAGTGGCCATTTAAGATAGCCACTGTCCTTTGCTCCCATGTTAGTATTATTGTTGGAGAGCACCGTGCTCATTTAAATAGAACATAGATAAATATGTATCTTTTACCTTCTGACTCCAATCCTGAAATTTAAGATCATAGATCCAATTTATTAAAATAGTCCAGTGTGAAAAAATATAACACACATAGACACATCTGCCTTATGTTTGTGTGACTTAACATATAAAAACAGCTGAAGAAAGGGTTTATGAGAGGTAATTATTTTTCATGTAGCATCTTAGATTCAGGTTTTTTGTTCTTTTCCCTTTTTTTTTTTTAGGAGAGCCAGGGAGAGACTTTTATTTAGAGATAAAGCAAGAGGACAGAGTGGGGACAAGAGAACCCCTGTTCTTTTTCTTTTTGATTGTTTATTGTGAGATCCCATATTGATAATTATTTAAAAGAGGAGGAAGGCAGCATTTGATCTTAGAATAATACAGTGTGTGAGTGGTATATTACTGCGTTAATGAAGAAATACAAATGGCATAAAGAATTATAAAGAAGACAATTTAAAGGTAAGATCAGTAAGGCTTTTCAAAGTAGTAGAACATTGAATCTACTAGGCTTTATACAATTAGAAAATAAAATAAGATCACTTTTGGAGAATGTTTTGAAAACTGAAGCCATTTGTTTATCAAAAGAGGGACAGTTTGAGCAGCATCTGGCCAGAATGTTCCAGTCATGCCCTACCCAGGCTTAAGATAACACAATCATTATAATAACATGGTTTCAATTCAGATATTTTCTCAGTGTTTCTGCCCGAAAGTCAACAAGATTGTCCTTTGGCAATCTTATTCTTATAAATCAAAGCAAAGTGGATGGTGGTTCAGAATCTCAGCACTGTTTTAATGGCCAATTAAGTATAATTTCAGAAACACATTTTTTGGGGGCCTTAAAATATCAAGAGTATATATATTGTTAGTCATATACATTCCCAGGATCTAACTCAACCATTTTATTTTACCTTGGACACACAAACCAGATTATGGAAATAGTTAGGAGAATATTAGTATAACATTTTGTAATGTGCCTCCTAAATCTTTGTCCCTCTACAGCTGGCCTCAGAGTGTGAACTTGGAACTTCAAATGCAATATTATCTCTAACACTAATGTCTGAATACAAGGGAAAGCTGTGCATCAAATTCTGATGCACACAGCAATTTCTTTGGACCCTATCACTCTTTACATATATATTTTTTGTTTACATGTATATATATATATATGTCATATGGAGGTTTTCTAATAACATTTTTATACACTGCTTGGCTTAGCAGGTCATTGGTATCTAATCAATGAAAACAAAAATAATAAACAGTTTCTTTAATGTACACAGTTGAATTATATTTACATTTTAAATTGATATATTGTCTTTGTTTAGCTCTTTCTGTTTCTGTAAATGAATTTTTTAACCATCTGCTGTTGGGAAAGGGTGTTTGTATTTTGGATAAGGTGTTAGATTATTTATTTAAAATGTCATGGGTACTAGCCTAGGGGACAGACAGTTTTGTGTCTATATAGAGTATAAGAGGAAATAGAATGAAAGTTTTGGTGTGTGTGAATGGTCCTTTTATGACAGGAGAGCAGAAACAAACTTCTATTACATTCCCCCCAATTATATTCTAATATTTGCGAGCAGAGTGGCCATTTCTTCTTTATCTTTGTGAAACCATTATGCTTTGTAGGCAGCCTTTTGTATGGTAAATATTTCTTAAATCAATTCATAAATCCATATTTATGCTGGTTAAAATAAATATTTTATGTTGGTTTAACAATACATGACGATAGGATAGTTGTGTTTCAAATACAGATTTTACATAAAACATTTTAACGAGTCAAGTCAAATAATATGGATTTAATAAAAGGATAAAATTAATGATAATCATCTTGTTTTCAGTTATTCCAATATTTTGAAATGTTCCATGATAAGAGGAGTTTGAAACTTAGTGTGGGTAAACCTCTTTAAGGAAAGATGAAAAAAATGTTTATGTAGCTAATTTGTGAAGTTGTGCCTATTTTAAAATAAACTTAAAAATTGCATGTTAAAGTACCATTCTGAATGTCAAAAGAGTAATATAAAAATAGACTTCTAGATATTTAAATGTCATATTTTTGTGCCTTGCATATAATCAGAGGCAGCTTTTAACCATCTGGAAATGTTACATAATACACTGTGGTCAGTGACTTTTTTTTCTTTTCTTTCCTTCTTTTTTATTTATTTATTTTTTGATTCTAAGGTTTCTTTTCTCTTTTACCTTTCCACTGTCATATGCCATGTATCCCGAACATAGCTCAATGCCTGACCGGAATAATCTCTCTTGCCAGCTTATAATCAAAGGGAGTACTGAGAAAAACAGCTGAGCTGTATTAGGCAACCACAGTCTGGACTGCATTTCTTAACTGCTGAATAACACATCACAGGTGCAGGATTAGCGCTGCCTACCGTGCTGGTCTTTTTAGTGGAAACCCCTAGCCAATTCTGAGCCCCCTCCTCCTGTCTCATCCCATGGAACCTGGCAACAATCTAACCCTCGTATAGAAACTAAGAGTGAGTAGTGGGAAAAGCTTTATATCTTTCAGAGGCTGTTTTCCCCTCCAAAAAAATGTAAGAATGATCAGTTACACCAATTCTGGCCCCAACAAAAAGATGATAGAACTCAGTCTTTCTTGGCATAGAGGGTAGAATACAATTCAAGGGGTTCCAAATTTTATGCACAAAAATCACATGGCAAGAAAGCTCAGTGTAGCTTAGCTATCCTGGCAGTGAATAATTTAGACCAGTTTTAAACTATTCAAAGTTTCACATATGTTATTTTTAACTTGTGTGTTGTACATATTTTGGAGTAGGTGGGTATGTTTGCCTCCATACATTTTCCAACATTGTCGTGGTTAAAATCAAGTGTTGCGGCTGTGTAAAGTCCCTGTGGTATAATTTAATTGCTTGTAGTTTTGACATTGTGAATTCCCCTATCTATGACATATAATTCTAGATTAATAGATTACAGAAGTCAAGGTCGCTTCTTATTTATATGGGTTTTAAAGTGTGAAAATATGTTTATAGATAAATTAGTGATTTACATAGTAGAACAAATTAATGTTTTGATACAGTTAATAAGTCATTTACTTTAATCAAGAAAGTTATAAATTGTTTGAACAAGGAAAAGTATACACTCAGTGAAATGAAGGCAAGTATATTTTAGTAATTCGTGTCACTTTTGGTATCTCTCTAGAAATCTTTTCTATGAAACATAACACATAAATGTAAACAAAGCCATGTAGATGGCCCTGCAGGTTTTGAACAGTTTCTTTAGTTACAGTTTGAACACTACTAGCTTTCTAATATTCAGATTTCATTTTAGTTCATTTTGTTGCTGGTGATCACCATTCCATATTGTCTCACCAGAAATAGACACTTAAACTTCCTGGCAATGGTAGTACTTGATCATAGTGTATTCTCAGTTATGTTTTTAAAGAAAATGTGTATTGTCTATATGTTTTATGACTCAAATATTTAAACCTTTGACATAGCTATATATTTGTAGTTTTAGGTTAATGTGCATCTTAACTAAGGTATCCTTTTACAATTATACAATTAGAGGACACAGAAAGGATTAGAAACAGATCCTTAATGCTTTCCAGGTTTTTTCTTTGGGGGAAAAAGAATAGCATGGACATGGTGATTTGGTTTCTGGTCTGTCTGGCTTCATTGTCACTTCTCTTCTTTATACAAATGAGTCTGTTTAAAGTAGTCTTACACAGCAGGCTGTCTTTGGAGTGCTTTGCAAAGCAGTGGAGTAAGTTCTGGTGTGGTGGCAGGTGGAACATCCACTCTGCTTGGTTTCGGAACTCTGTGAAGCAGAGCGCTCACAGAAGCATCGCTGAATTAGATTGTAGCTCAAGGCGGGGCCATCTGCCAAGTCCTACTTGATTCTTTGACTTTATTGTCAAGGAGACCTTGGTTCAGTTTCTTTTCCAGCAATGTGGATTTCAACAGACATACTAAATATTTTAAATGCAGAGATATTAACAACATGTGATCATCCCATCAGCTGTGATTATGCTACTTTATGGAAGTCGATTTGGTTTGATGTTAAATTATCTTTAAACGTGGTGGTTATTTGCTTGTCCAGTTCATTATTTCTTGTATTGATTGAGCTTTTGTTAAAATAGTTCTATGTTGTGTTGTATTTTCAAAGATTTTTAATTTATTTGAAACCTTTTGGTTGAGTTTTTCCAAATTCAGAAGTATATTAAAACCTGAGGAAAGGCTAGCTGCTATTTTACCTTTAAAGAGTGTAAATGTAATTTCCAACGAACTATGATTGCTATGATCAGTTATTATGCTGCCTCAGGCTCATAACTCGGAGTTACTACAAAGCAAGTACATATAAAGGTATGTTGTCTGCTCATATTTTTGTAATATTTATTCCTTTCTTAATTTGCTCATCATAACCTAGTATCCCATAAGATAGAACACTTGAATGATGGAAGCGTTCACTTGTTATCCAGATGTTTTGGGGTCTCTTGGCAGAGGTGTTATAATATCAAGTGTTGAAAACATAATAATCCTACAGAACCTGAGTGACATGGCAATGAGGTGTGTGACTATGGTGTAAAGAAACAATTGCCAGTCAATGGAAACATGTAAAGATATTTTATGATAAAAGCCCTCATTTCCATAGAGAGTGAACACATCTCTAACATTTTAAAACTAATGTGTTTTCTTAACTTACTCAGTGGTGTCAGCAATGAACCACTGGAATGGTGGTTTGGTTTCTGGTCTGTCTGGTCTGTCGATATCACTGGTTTCAATGCTTACTTTTCATGAAAAGGTATTTGGTCAATTACTCCCACCCACAGAACTCTTACCCCCCAGTGTACTTCTACCTAGGACTGACTAATATTTGACAATTATATGTGGCATTATGTCATCTATTTTATTGTTTTCATATACTGTTTTTTGGTTTTCCATATGTAGTTGATCTGTCTCACCAGCAAGATTGTTATTCATTGAGGGCGCCTCAAGTGCTGTGGGCCATTGTGTTACGCAGAGGGAATGAATTTGATGCTTATTTGCTAAATAAATGAATATTAAAAAATGAAGGAACAAAATTAATAATAGTAGGCTTTGAATAAACTTTTAATTTGTTTCTTCTGTCAAAAAGCTGTCTATTTTCAGTCTTTTTGCTCACAGTGAGGAATCTAGAAAAAGAGGGAAAGTAAAATGAAGCAAAAGAAAGGGGAATTCAAGAGGAAGAGAAAGCCAGGATGAGAGAATGAGGATGGCAGAGAAGAAAATGAAGACAAGCAGAGTCATATAGGAGGTGGAGGAGCAGAGAAAAGGAATTTTTTAAAAATTGAAGTAGGAAATGAGAATAATCTGAAGAATGAAAGCAAAAAAGTAGAATAGTAAGCTTCAGCAGCAAAGAAAAAACTACTTACTGCTATTCACTCTCATTATGTGCAAGAGCTGTGGCAGGTGCTTTACTTGGAGTATCTCCTCCAGTTCACACAGCAGCCCAGTGAGTCCTGCCTCTCTCCACATCCCCCAGGAGGGTAAGTGACTGTAAGGCCGCAGAGCAGAGAAGGAGCCAGCTGAGCTGGGGTTTGAACAGTTTTGTCTGTTTTACCCTATATCCTGGTCAAGTCTGGGTCCACTGCTGTGTCCGTAACTGTATTGGTTTCTCACCTGACGGTCCATCCCCTTCCACAACATGCCCAGGATCTTAACAGCAGATTCTCCCCTTGTCCCTCTTTCTGACTTCTGAGACTCCAGAAGGA
Organism: Smutsia gigantea; assembly: GCA_032199065.1. Classification (NCBI taxonomy): domain Eukaryota; kingdom Metazoa; phylum Chordata; class Mammalia; order Pholidota; family Manidae; genus Smutsia; species Smutsia gigantea. The sequence continues at coordinate 526,802 of JAVSCE010007770.1, forward strand.
GAAAGAGTCCTTGTAGGTAACGTCACAGTTAGTAATAGAAAATCTATTCTTCCCGTATAATACATGTGCTTTTGCTCTGGTGTTTTTAAATCAAAACTGTATTTATATTTTGTTACTTTTTAAGAGTTTAGGCACATGTCCCAACTTTCTATTAATGGTTGGGCTTCATGTTCATATAATTTGTTTTCTAGTTTTTGTTGCAAATAACAGAAAATTTATTTGAAAATGTCTTATAGTATAATGAAAGAAATTAGGCAATGAAAATTGACGTCAGGCTTGAATTGAGTAACTTATGAGATAGTAAATTAAATGATTAAACTGAGTGAAATGATTAAAGGTTTATGTGATGAAAATAAAAATTAGTTACCTATTTAAACCCACTATTCAGGATCATTGCAAGTTATCTTAAAAATTAATATTTTTTAAAAGTGATTCAAGTTTTATTCCTGTGTATTGTAAACTGTTGTTTTTAACCAATGCATTTAAACCAGTTTTGTTTGAGAAAGGAAATAGGCCTTGATTTACATTATATATAATCATTACAATATGGATGGTGCAGAAGAGATCATTCCCAAAGCATTGATGTCCAGTTCAGTACTTTCAAATTTTTCTTCCACTGATCTTTTCACCCATGACACTTAAAGTATAAACTTGTGTGAAATGAATTTCAATTTCTCTTCTTGCTCCGGCCTGCCCTCTGGTGAAGACGGCGAAGAACAATGAGCTCAGTGAAAATTTAGTTAATATTTCAGATATTCAGATATCTGAAAAAAAAAAGAAAAGAAAATGAGGAAAGGGGAATAGATCGAGTAGATCCTGTGGCACAAAATAATCATGTCATCTTTCAATGAATTGTGAAGACTTGCCTATTTCTAAGTGCATTGTGTATTGAGATTTAAGTTTCCTTAAATCCTCTGTATTGTTCCTAAAAAAGATTGTTCTCTATGTGTTTTAATGTGACAGTAGATTCTGATATTCTCTTCATTATGACATAAAAGACAGTTTTATATCACAAACTTGAGTGTTTTATATATGGTATTTTTGAAGTGATAAAAATGTTCGTGAGAAAAAAATGTGAAAGCTAAATAGAGCTAAAACATACCTTACTTAGGATGTAATGGGTAAAAATGGAAGTTAAAGTTTAATTGTTCTAGAGTTGTAGTATTGTAAATTCTTTTTTTATATTTTATTTTAGTTCTGTGTTTTCTGATTTTTCTGTAAAAATCATATAGAAGAGCCCATAATCCTATAAAATAATACAGAAATATTTTAAAAACCTGATTTATTGAATATGTACATTAAAAATTGAGTTACTTTAGGGTGTTTATACCAGACGGCAGCTAATAATTGCCCAATGATTCCAAGTAAGCACTTTAAAAAAAAATCTTGTGCTTTATCAGTGTTTTTTCCTAACTTATACAAGAAGAGATGCACTGAAAACTTGTATATAACTATGTACAAATATGCAGAATAGCTTAAAACCTGTATATAAATGTAACATATATCCAAGAAAAGATATTCAAGAAAAATAGCTTTCTATTTAACTTTTGCAGTTGAATGGAAGTCACACTGCTGCTTGCAGATCATTAGATTATTTCCTGAAGTTTGAGTAATTTGCCTGAAAATCTATAAATCTCTCTCTTGTATGTAAAATCATGAGGACTATAATTCAGTTGTGATTCATTAAGAACCCACTTACACACATGCCTGGAAGTGATCTGTGGTTCATTTTCTCTAAAAATTGAGCAGTTTTCTGAAAAAAAAAAAAAAAAAGAAAGAAACCAATTTTAGATTGGCTTCCACATACGCATGATAGTAATTTATATAGTTAACTACCTGGGTTAACTATAATGTAACCAGCTATGCTAACCAGACAGCAACTGAAGGGTATGGATTCATACTATTAAGCTAAAGATTGGTATTAGAGAGAAAGACAGAAATGGGGGCAGGAGGAAGGGTAGGAAGGAGGGAGGAAAGTGAAAATGGAATGAGCTTCTAAAGAGTGCTTAATTCAGTGGGGTATTTATTCTAAGAAATATCTGGGCAGTCTTTTCTATTTTTTCCCCTTACATTATCCTGTCAAGTTATGTATTACTAAATATTTTTTTAAAGCTATAATTGTCTGGAAAGCTATTGGGAAGAAATAATCAATTTTGTTGAAACTCTGTACAACTTAAATAGAAAACAGTCACTATTTAGCTATCAATTTAAATTGATTTAGAAAATACAATGTACTAAATTATACTTAATGTTTCCTTAATGACTAGTCATCTTCCAATTGTTCTCAGTGATTATCTTCTTTTATATAACATTTAACACAAAATCAAGGAAAAATGAGGATATAATTAATAAAGATCTTACATTATTTGAATGAGTTGAATAATCAAACTTTATTATCTCTTAAAGCCTGACTCCTGTTTCAAGTGGAGAGATACTAATAATATAATAAAATGTAAAAATACATTTTGATAATTGTCTTAATCAGACATCTGATATTTGGGATATATCTTCATTATTGCTACTTCATTATTGCTACTGTTCACCTGGATGTTTACATTTATCATAGTTACATATCTTTGTCTTTCCTTTTAGCTCCTATTTCAGCATCATTACCTGGCTAAATTAATGTCTTTATAAAATGATTATTCTTTGTATATACATGTAATTGCCTTTTTTCTGCCTTACCTATGTGTTCTGTCTTGTTTCTCATCTAAAATGCCTCGCTTCTGTGTGTGAGGCTGAATGGGTTTTGTACAAATTCAGTATGACTTTATGTGAAAGTGATCCTTTTATAAATCATTTCATAATTATGACAGTGGATAAAATAGTCCAGTTTCTCACTGGACCTTTTTCTCAAAGGTGATCTAGGTATTAAGAAGATCTTAAGGAGTTTGAATCAGTAATTAAAAACCTCCCAGCAAACAAAAGTCTAGGATCAGATGGCTTCACTGGTGATTCTGCCAAACACTCACAGAAGAAATAATACCAATCCTTCTTAAATTCTTCCAAAAAAGTAGAAGAGAAGGGAATACTTCCAGACTCATTTTAGAAGCCCAGCATTACTCTAATATCAAAACCAGACAAGGACTCTCCTCAAGAGAAGAAAATTACAGGCCAATATCCCTGATGAGCATAGATGCAAAAATCCTCAACAAAATATTAGCAAATCAAATTCAACAATGCATGAAAAGGATCATTTCTCATGATCAGTTGGGATTTATTCAAGGGCGGTAAGGATGGTTCAGCATCCACTAATCAATGCGACACACCACATTAACAAAATGAAGGATAAAAATCGTATGATTATCTCAATAGATGCAAAAAAATTGATAAAAATCTACATCCATTTATGAACACTCTCAACAAAGTGGGTATAAGGGAAAGTACCTAACCATCATAAAGGTTGTCTATGACCAGCCCACAGCTAATATCATACTCCACAGTGAAAAGCTGAAAGCTTTTCCTCTAAGATCATGAACAAGGCAAAGATGACCATTCTTACCACTTTTATACAACATAGCATTGGAAGTCTTAGCCAGAGCAGTTAGGCAAGAAAAGCAGTTTTAAAGTCATTCCAGTTGGAAAGGAAGAAGTAAAAATGTCACATTTGCAGATCACATGATATTATACATAGAAAACCTTAAAGACCTACCAAAAAAACTGTTGGAATAAATGAATTCAGTAACGTTGCAGGATATAAAATAAATATATAGAAATTATTGTATTTCTATTTACTAATAACTATCAGAAAGAGAAATTAAGAAAACAATCCCGTCTACAGTTGCATCAAAAAGAATAAAACATCTAGGAATAAGTTTAGCCAGTGAGGTGAAATCCTATACCCTGAACTATAAGACATTGATGAAAGACATTGAAGAAGACACAAATAAATGGAAATATATTCCATGCTAATGGACTAGAAAAATTAATATTGTTAAAATATCTATGTTACCCAAAGCAATCTACTGATTCAATGCAATCCACATCAAAATTCCAATGGCACTTTTCCAGAAGAACAGATAATTCTAAAATTTGTACATAACTGCAAAAGTCCCTGAATAGCCAAAGAAATCTTGAGAGAGAAGAAAGCTGGAGGCCTGGTGCACCCTCATTTAAAACTATACTACAAAGCTATAGTAATCAAAACAGTAATAGTACTGGCATAAAAACAAACAGATAAATTTAACAGCCCAGAAATAAATCCATACATATATGGGCAATTAATTTACAACAAAGGATCCAAAAATATATGATGGGGACAGACATCTCTTCAATAAACGTGTTGGGAAAGCTGGACAGCCACATGCAAATGAATGAAACTGGACCACTATTTTACACCATTTACAAAAGTTAACTCAAAATGGATTGAAGGCTGACTATAAACAGTAAGACTCCTAGAAGAACGCATAAACAATAAGCTCCTTGACATTAGTCTTAGCAATGATTTTTTTATCTGACCTTATAAGAAAAGGCAACAAAAGGAAAAATAAACAAGTGGGCCTACATCAAACTATAAAGCCTCTATACACAAAAGGAAGCCATTAACAATGGCAACTTACTGAATGGGAGAAAATGTTTGAAATCATATATGTGATAATGAGTTAATATCTAAAATATATAAAGAACTTATACACCTCAATAGTTTAAAAATGTGACTTAAAAATGGGCAGAGGATTTTAATAGACATTTTTCTGAAGAAGACATACAGATGGCCAACAAGAACAGATACTCACCATTACTATCATCAGGGAAATGCAAATCAAAGTACAAAGAGATATCATCTCATACCTGTTAGAATGACCATTATTGAAAAGACAAGAGATAACAAGTGTTAGAAAGGATGACAAGAAAAGGAAACACTTGTGCACTGTTGGTGGGACTGTAAATTTGCACAGCCACGATGGAAAACAGTACGAAGTTCCTCAAAAAATTAAAATAGAAATATCATATGGTCAGGAATTCTACTTCTGGGTATTTATCCTAAGAAAATGAAAATATAACTCAAAAACTTATATGTATCCCATGTTCACTGCAGCATTATTTATAATAGCCAATATATGTAAAGTATGTAAGTGTCTATTAGAAGATGAATGGATAAAGAAAATGTGATGTTTATGTGTGTATATATGTGTGTGTGTGTATATATATATATATATACACACACACACATATATATATATTCTTATATATATTTTAGATATTAACTCATATATATATAGTGGAATATTATTTAGCCATAAAAAGAAGGAAATCTTGCCACTTGTGACAAGGGTTTTCTGCTAAGTGATATAAGTCAGACAGAAAAAGACAAATACTGTATGATCTCACTTATATGTGGAATCTAAAAACAAACAAACAAAACCAAGCTCATGGATCCAAGAACAGATTGGTGGTTGTCAGTGGCAGGGAGCTGAGGCAGGGTTAAATGGGTGAAGGGAGTCAAACGGCACAAAATTCCAGTTATAAAACAAGTCATGGGAATGTAATATACAGCATGGTAATAATAGTATATTGCATATGTTAAAGTTGCTAAGAGTATATCTTAAAAGTTTTTATCACAAGAGAAAAACATAAATATGTATAGTGATGGTTGTTAACAAGACTTACTATGGTGATCATTTTGCAATATATACAATTATCAAATCGTTATTTGCTTTATTTGCATCTGAATTTATGTATGTATAATGTATGTCAATTATACTGCAATAAAAAATTTAAAAACCTTTCTTTTTAATGGTGTTCCTAGCTTTTAAGGTAAGCCTAACCAGATTTATTCACTCTGTTACTGCTGCTTCTCTTCCCCCTCTTGTTTGTTAACATCCAAATTATCATTCGATTATTTTAATTTTATCTGATAATTGGAAATATTGTGAATTGTGTGATAATGGTTTTCATTTCAGAGGAAATTAAGTAGCAATTGCACACTTTTAATGTACTGCCTTGATTATTTGGTAAAATCAAGTGAAGAACTCTCCACCTGTCTCAGATTTTCATTTAACTATCCATTTATTTAATAATGCTAATTAAAATATCAGTTTATCATCTCACCACTGTTACTTGTGCATGTGACATTGTATGGATATTATCTGTTAACTCAGTTTATAGAAATGATGACTCTATTATGACCTAGCAAGATTTTTCTTATCTTTTTGTTCTTGTAAATGTGTTCCAGGTTAAATAGCATATATTCACACTTCATGCTAACATGTTAAATATTTTTAGAAACATTATGCAGCAACATTTCATTTTCATAGTCTTCATAGAGTGGATGGTGTTTATGTGATTTGTCCAATATTTTAGAGCCAGTATTTGACTATAAAGTTTGCATGGAGCTACCAGACTCAAGTGTCTTTCCTTAATAATAATTGGGGTAGTTAATTTACAGTGTCCTACAAAACGCCACAAAATGAATTGTTGATAATTCACAATATAAGATGAGGTATATAGGTTTATGTCAAGTTTAAGCATACATGCATACAAACATTTAAATTATAATAAACCATAAGTGGATTTAGTGTTACTACCATGCCAATGTTATTGGTTCAGTGGTGATTCCCATAATGAAGACTGGCTTGGTAAGTGTCATTCTTTGCTGAAGTTTCTTTTTTTGATTTCCTGGTTTTTCCTGTTCACTTGGTGTTCTCTATTCCACATCAGGGTGTGAGACTAATTACTTTCCTGTTTTGCACTGAGAAGCACTTTGCAGATGCATTTCAGTAGCTCCAACTATTACCGGTTGCTACTCCATGAATTCATGCTGATGTAGAAACTGGAATTATTGCCCCTTTGAATGCAAACTGAAAAATTTCATGATGAAAACTTCAATACTCCTTGACAGAGATAATTCATATTTCCACAAGAAGTAGGATCTTCGATATGTTTCATCAATATCTATATAGATGTGAATCCTTCTATACATTTATCACACACACATTGAGGCTATAATGGGCTTGGTGAGATATATTATTCCAAAACCTATTTTTTGTTTTAACATAAAAAGGCTTGTTTTTTTTTAAGCATCCTACCAATTTCTCCCTCTCTAGTAGCAGCTACACCTACACCTTTTTTCATTCTTTTTTTTTGTTACTTTCCTCCATATTGCTAAATAAATAGTGGTCTTCTACTTTTTGATTATTCCATTTTAGGACTTAGTTTGACTTTCCACTGTTAAAGCTTTTACCACCGTCACCCCCATTGCATACACACATATTTCTATCTATAGTAAGATGTTCTTGTTTCATGGATATAATGTATTTTTTACTAAACTGAGAGTATTAATGGTAGGGTTTTTTTTAAGTTTTTATTTCCTTCCATATAATGTGTCTTCGAAGTGGCTTTTCTCTGTAAATTTATTTTATTCTCAGTCTTTGATGTTTGAGGTTTTCTTCATATATCCTGTGACCCTGAATTAGTGGTGTGTGTATAAGAGAATGGAGCACTTTTAAAAGCTGACTGGAAGGTCTGTGCATATTGGGTAGGTCTTGTCACCAGTGGACCTCATTAAGGATGATAATGCAGGGCTGTTTCACTGAGAAACTTCCATTTCTATCTTTAGGTATTCTGTTTGTTCTTGACCTGGTAAAATTCCTGAGTAAAGAAGGCATAAGACAGGCTGCACTGAATTCTGGAAGCCATGTAGAGGGAGAGGCTGGGAGGAGTCAGCATCCAGGGTGAATGTTCACTGACCACTTACAATAAGGTGCTACCCCTTCCCTCCTCTGTACTTGGTTTCCTATAGCCTCTTATCTTTCTTCCCTTTTTTAAAGAAAATAAAAGTAGGTTTTATTGTCTCCATTTACAAGTGAGCAAACTGAAATCCTATAAATTTCAAATTATTTGTTCAAGGCCACCTAGCTGGTGATTGACTAAGGAAAGTCTACAGCTGTTTAATTTTTAGGTCTGTCATCTTTCCACTTAGAAAGTGCATTAAATAAGAGATTGGATGTGGAAAGAGCAATGTGAAGCCTATCACAGAAGATACGTGATGGAGCTGAACTAGAAGTGGTAATGGGAATGGAGAGATGTAAAAAAGTGTTATGGATATAGATTTGAAAGAACTTAAGAGACTAACGGGATGAGGGTAATATGGGAGAGAAAGCATCGAAGACACCCATTTAACTGGGAGAGTATCTTTATTTGATCACCAAACACTTAATGCCCATCTACCATGTAAGGGATAAGTGATTTATACAGGCTCTCATCTTGATGGTAAAATGGAAAATAAGGAAGACATCTCATTGATACATACATTAGATTTACCCTTCCAGCCTTTGCAGAGGTGGGGAAGAAATGTTACCAGCCTGTAGGGAAGGGGAAAGGGTAGCTGAAACTCCATCTATTTCTAAAGTAGATTTGAAATCTCCCGTTTTCAGTACTCCCTTCGCGCTCACTTTGAAAAGTAACTTGTGGTGATGCTCTGGAGCCTTTTGGGGACGACGTGGTAAAATGGTGCTTCTTGGCTTCTCCCCACCATTGGCTTAGGAAGCAGCATTCTTGGTTTTGTTAAATCAGTTACTATTTGCCCTCTGCTTACCAAATTTTCATGGCTAGTTTCTTCTCTTTTATGTTGTAGGTTCCTTTTTTTAGCCCCTTTTCCTATTATTGTAGTGGGATTGCATAATTAAAATACCCTGTAACATACCCTTTTCTACACAAATTATATTTTAACATTCTTTTTGTCAGTAAGTATACTTCCACACCATTTTAATGACTACATAGAAAAAAGTTTATTTTTAGAGATCTAACTTGTCTCCTATTGTTGTAAACATGGGTTGTTACAAGCAATATTGACCTCCTTCTAGCTAAATTTTATATCCTTAACTGAATAAAATTGAAAATATAAGAAAATAATCCTTTGTTAAAGTGTCATTTTTGTAACATTTCCAATCACATGAGAATGTTTCCTCTTCTAATAGAGACTATTCATGTGAACAGTCCATTTCCCAGCTTTTCCCACCAGATGGTAAATTCTGTGTATGTTTAGTCCACCTTCCTTCCCCAGGCTGTGCCCACAACAGGGTAGTACCCAGTATATATTTGCTAACTAGACATATTCATAATACATGAATTTTTATTCTGTTTTAACACTTCAAAGAGGAGGTCTGGTCTGGAAGAAAGCAAGATGTAATGTGTTTTAAATAGCTCATTTTAATCATTTTGAATTACTTTGGCATTTCTTAGGTCATAAAGTTAGTAAGATTGAGATCCAGATTTTTAAAAAGGAATCCAACATGGCAGGGTGCTATTTCAGCTTACCTACACCCCACCGGCACCCGGGTGGGAGGGGCAGAGGCGCAGGCAGACCCAGACAACTGGCTTTAATTATGAGATACTGACGTGAACGATGTTTAACTTCACTTTGTTTTAGAATTTAGCATAAGGATGAGCATCCTGTTGTACAGAGATAATATGTACCTATTGGAATTAATATTATGTGGTTGGATTAAACAAGTACTATTTGCTTTATTTGGTCCCAGGCTATCTGAATGGAATCTGCACATCCTGTCTCTGAGAATCACATGGGATCTTGGTGAATATGCACCTCCCTTAGCTCCCCTGAGACCTGTGGAATCGGAGTCACTGTGTGTGGCCCAGGGTTCTGCATATAAGGCTCCTCATATGCGCATTACCATTGACATATCTTCTCTAGACTAAAATACAAGGAACTCTTTGAGAAAGTTAGGTAGCACATTCTATATAAATTTGAAAAATCTAATAAAATATTAGAATTAATGATCGGGGGGCAATTCTGATAAATTGACTTAACATTTTATTGCTATTTTCCCTTCAATTATTACTCTCTAAGAATTCAGTTAATTAGTTTAACATACAGAAAGTCAGGAAAAATCATCACAGATCTTTTTCTAAACTTCTCATTCTCTGATGTAACCAATGGCTAGAGGCATTAATTTGTGGTTTAAAAAAATAACAAATGGGCACTCTCTACATCTATTGTGTATATTGCACTTCTGACCTAGAATTTCAATTTTTAAAAATTTTTATTTTTCTTGAAGTATAGTTGATATGCAATATTGGTTTCAGGTGTACAACCTAGTGTTTCAATAATTACATATATTTCTAAGTGCTCACAACAGTAAGTATAGTTACCAGCTGTCAACAAAGATGGATATTAAAATATTATTGACTATATTCCCTGTGCTGTACGTTTATTCCGTGACTTATTTTATAATTGGAAGTTTGTACCTCTTTATCCCCTTTACCTATAGCTCCCATCCCCCCACCCCCTCTCTTATGGCAACCACCAGTCTGCTCTCTGTGTTTGACTCTATTTCTGGCTTGTTTTGTTTTTAAGATTCCGCATATAAGTGAAATCATGTGGTATTTGTCTTTGTCTGACTTATTTTCACTTAGCAAAATACCCTCTAGAATTTCAATTTCTTAACCCAGTATTTTTTAGGTAATATATGTGTTGAAATTTAATTATAGGCAAGTTGGATGTGATGTGATAGAGATTTCAAACCTAACATTGCTCAGGGTGGCAGTTTCTGCAGTGATGTAGCACGTATGGGAGCTCTTGCCACAACGTCTAAAGCATATGAAGTATCAATTGCATTCTCCCTTCTCCAGCATCATTACTTTCTCAAAGTGATGATAAAGAAGGACATTGTTAAAACTCTCAGTGATATATCACCCTATGTTAATGAAACGTTGTCATACTATTTGAAAGATAAAAATTTAGATCCTTCCAAAGATATTAGCCAACATTTATCAAGTATTACTGTGTAACATACGCACGCTAAGCTCTTGTCATGAGGTAGGTGCTTATAATTATCTCCATTTTAATGATGAGAAAATGAGGTATAATGAGATTATTTATAAAGTGATCCAAAGTTAACTAACTGGTAAGTAGTAAAGCTTAATTTTGAGTGCAGAAAACCTGTCCCTAGACAGCACATCGACCTTTTTGTCTTCCATCAAAGGTGTAGAACCATTTATAAAAGGTAGGCACTGATATAAAATCTGAAGGGGAAGATGTATCTTTTGAAATATATCTTAATGATAGCTAAATTTTCATCTTCCTACCCAATTTTTCAGATTAAATATTTCTAATAATTTCTTTAAAAAGTACAGGATATACCTAGAGTAAAAAGACCCCTAAAGTAAAGAGACTAGTAGAAAGACAGTTTTACGACCCAAACAATCTGGGTTTAAATGCTGGCTTCATAACTGATTAGTTGTGTGCAGATCACTTAAACTTTGAGTCTTAATTTTCACATTTGGAAATGGGGATATTTATCCATGGTATTATTACCATGCATAGTAGAGATAATCTATGCAATAGTGTCTCATGAGCTCCTTGCACTCAAATACAACTATTATAACTTAATATATATGATATCCTGAAACAATCAGAATTTTATATTCTTTATGAGACATACATAGTATAGTTTTTAGTATCAAAAACATCAAAATATCTGCTTTCTGTTTATATCTTTATTAATCATGAATATTCAATGTTTTGTTTAATCTCATTATTCCCTGGCAGGAGGCTTTAGCTGGGCCTTTCCACAGATACTTAAACCCTTCTTCTTTCTTCTTTCCAGCAAACTTGCTTGATAACATGCTTTTGCGAAGTTCAGGAAAATTAAATGTGGGCACCAAGAAAGAGGACGGTGAGAGTACAGCCCCCACCCCTCGTCCAAAGGTCTTGCGTTGTAAATGCCACCACCACTGTCCAGAAGATTCGGTCAACAATATTTGCAGGTTGGTCAAATAACTATTTAAATCTGGTTTTAACAGAAATTCATACTTTTTCATCCATAGAATTGTAGGCTAGTGCTTCCAGGAACGCATTTTGGGGAGTAGCGCCTAATCCCGTTAACTCTCAGAGCTGTGACCTGTATTTAGAGAAATACAGAACTGCATTTTGCCCTGAGGTGGCGTTCTGAAATTCTCCCTCCTTCCTCCAAACACCACACATGCCTATAAACATAGAGCACAGGTCCCAGGCTCCTTGTTAAGGAGCAAAAACAATTATTTTCTTTCAAAAAACCTTGTCCCCAAAATGATTCAATAGCGGGGGTTATCAAATGTGTGGGTTTTTGTTTGTGTTAACTGCTCATCATCCTGATGGTACTGGTATTTTGGGATGAATATCTAAACTGTTAGGAATATTCACTGACTATAGGAAGTGGTATAGTAATAGAGCTTATGTGAGTCCACCAGATGTTAGGGAAGAAGGCGTTGTCAGAGTGCTAGAGAATAAACTCCTCCGTAATCAAGTTTGTATAAATGCTTTCTAATACTTGAGACTTGGACGATCTACCTCTCTCTCCTCTCTCCCTTGCACGTCTTTGTGCAGCCACCTGCATTTTGCTGGTCACTCTAGCTGTATTTACTCCCCAGGGTGAGGACAGCAGTTGGATAAAGAGGCAAAAGTGGCTGAGTTAACCAGGCAAGTGTGGATCTTGGGAGTTAAGATGTCAGAGAAACAAGAGTCTCCCTCAAGAATGGTATTGAGCCAAGTAGGAAGATGGGCTGCTGGGTTTAAAGTCCAGGCAGAATATCTGAGCAAGCATTTGGGGCCTCCTTACCCAGACAGGAGTGTCAAGTTGAGTTGAAGTTGAGATGAAGACTTTTTTTTTCTTTTTTTCCTGAGACCTTTTTTTTTTTAAGTTTCCTACGAAGTGGGATCTAATATAAGCTTACTAGTATATCATGAGATATATAGCTGAAGAAATATATAGTGACTGAATGACACAGGGAAGAAAGTTGGGTGTATTCATAAATGCATAGCTAATTTAATCAGCAAAATAACTCAGCATGGTAGGGAATGCTTATTTTGTGTCATTAGACATAAGGAATTCAGGACCCAGAGAGGTCTAGTAACCTGGCCCTTGTATGAGAGAAGAAAGTTGGGATCACTGAACCTTATGCCAAGGTAAGATGATTGCAAAGCTCAGACACTATTTCCTGGGAAACACTACCTGTTTGTAGTGTCCAGAAAAGGTGTCAGAAAAGTTACAGAGTTTTCTGGAGAAAAGAAAATTAGTGGGAGGAAGCAAATTAGTGAGATATCTTGTTACTTTGTGTGAGTGTGTAGAGATTAAGAATAAAACCACATGTGCCATTTAAGGTATAGTTCTGGTGACTATACCTTCAGGCTCTCCAAAATATCCCACTTTCAAATATTTTGTCCTGTTTTCCTTGTAGGCCAATGAAGTGTCCTAAGTTGATTTGGAAGGAAGTGTACAGGCAGGGTTAAAGGCAATGCAGATTCTCTGGAGGGAAGCAGCTTGGCATGTTCAAAGAAGACTGGTTTTCCCAGAACAGGGAGTGGGAGATGTGGTAGGCGTCGAGCCTGGGGCCGTGGGAAAGATGGCCCATGGCCTGGTAGACTGTGTTAAGAGTATTGGTCATCTTCTTGAGCATGTTGGGAAGCCACTAGAGGGACCGTTTAAGCAGGAGCCACAGGTGACATTGATGTGATTGTATTTTCTTTTCTGAAAAAATTTCTTTGCCACTGAGTGTTGAATGTATTGGAGGGAGACAAAAGTGAGTTCCAGAACAACAGTTAGGTGAGAGAGATTGACAAGTGTACTCAAGAAGGACAGTTTATGTGAGAGAAAATGACCTCGGATGAGGGTGGTGCCGGAGCAGAAGAGTGGCTGTGTTGGAGAAACGTGTGCGAGAGGTTTTATGTTGATAAACTGGGTATGGGAGGGGCTGAGAGGGGCTCCACAAGTTCCTGGTGCACATTTAGATGCAGACTGTAGCCTTTTAATGAGAGAGGACAAAGGAAGATAACCAAGCTCCATCAGGGTAAGCTAAGGTTACGTTTTTTGACACAGTTTAGGACCCATAGAAATATCAAAGAGTAGGCTGTAGAATATGGATTTGGGGCTCAGATAAGAGATTGGGAGGACAGTGTAAAGTGAGTAGAATATTACTCAGCTTTTGCTGGGAAGAAGCCATTCTCAAAAATCACAGTGGCTTTGAACTAAAAACATTCATTTTTTTCATTCCTGGATGTACAAGTGGGCTGCAGTTATGCTTGGCTTCAGGCTGCTGCTTGAGTTCAGGCCTGCTCCACACATTTCCTCATTCTTCTTGGCCCAGAAGCTACAGAGAGAATATTTCTTCTTACCTGAGTGCAAGGGAGCAACCTCATAAAGCTTCTGCTTGTATTGTGTCCTTGACATTCCATTTACCAAGTTAGGTGACGGAGTTGTGTCAAAGTTAAAGGGAGGCCATGGCTGGGGTGGGACGTGAAGTGAGAACAGTAACGGAACAATCCAGTCTCCCGGTGTAGGGCTGAGCGTGGAGACACTTAACGCTTGGGTGAAGAAGACTCTCCCCAGGAGACTCACGGTCAGTGGTAAAGCAGTGGGTATGGTGCCGCCGAAGCCAAGCTTACAGCGGAGCTGCAAGGGACCGTCGGCCACGCGGGATGCCGTTAGAAGGAGGGTGAGAACTGAACCCGGGCGACTGGAATTATTGACCTTGATAACTCTAGTTTAGAAATATTTAATATGGAAGCCGGACTGGAACAAGTTTATATTGTTTATATATATGGTTTTCCAACCTTTGATTCATGATAGCAAAGGAAAAGAAAACAGAAACAGCAACAAGAACAGTGCAGTCCCTCCAGAAAACATGGGTGTAGCACGCCAGTCAGCATGACTCCGTCAGCTTGTAGGAGTCAGCAGACAGCTCATACGTGCCGAGCTTCTTATGAGTACTAGCATGTTTCCTTTGCCTGTCTCTTATCAGTACAGCACTCCTATACAGAATGTAGCATTATCTGTATTTTCCAGGTGAGGAGTCTGAGGCCCTGAAAGGTTAAGTAATTTTCACTCTGTCACTGTGCATGTTGATATGATGGAAAAAGTTGTGGTCAAAATCCCGAACTCATGACCAACAGCCCATCCCTGACGCTGGTTCTCAAAGGAGCAGATACTCACTCCTAGGCAAAACACTCATCCGTTTGGCCCGTGAGGTGAGTCCCCTGGGAGCTGAGGTCCCTCAGGCATGAAGCACGGGGCTTACTTTTGTACTCAGGCCATGAGAGCCGGACTGCCCCCAGGCCTTTCTGCCTCCGTTCCTGTAAGTCCATCCTCTGCTCTTGGACTTCCACATCCGTACTTCTCAAGCTCTCTCTGTTGAAAGGTAGTTTTTTCTCCCCAATATGTTGGACACTGATACTTTTCTAAAGTGCAGTAAAAATTAATGACTAAAAAAATAAATTTAAAAATACTTAACAAACTTCGTGCTCCATTTTATCTAGTTTCTGTTGTGTAGGTTCAACAGGGCTAAATTTATTCCTACACTTGTTTCAGTCTCTGTATTAACCTCCTGTCAGACCAGTAAAAGCAGTTTGTTGACCTGCAAGGGAGCCTGCTGTGACAAATACTGCCACCAACTTGCATGACTGGGTAGAGCAGCTCTAAAGTCTGCTTGCTTGAGGCTGAGGTAAGCATTGGTCAAAGCTGGAGGGAGGCCCTACACCCGGTAGGTCTTAGCCAAGCTGGGTGTCCTAAGCAGCTCTTATTTAGATGCATTACCACTCCCATTTCCTGGAGTGAATAATCCAAAAAGTGGCCCAAATCAAGAGGGCATCGTATGTAAAAGAGACTGTGAAATCTCTTTTGATGTTCTCTGATATAAATCTCTTTGGAATCCCACATGATAATTCAGACAACTTGTGCAAAGTCTAGAGGGTTTTAACACTCTTCAGGAGTATCATCAACCACTTTCCCAGCCAACGCCAAGGCCGGAATAGTGCTTGCCCCTGATTCCAATCAGTTGCAGATATGTCTGCTTCAAAAATCCATACCAGTAACATTGCCTAATACCATGCATGTGAGAAGCTGTAGTAGAATATATCAGGCTGAATAAAGTATTAGAGCCTTTTTTTATATCCGTAATTCAAAGTAATGGGTGAAGCCATTGTCCTATCTCCCTCAAGATAATATCTGTTCTCTGAATATCTTTCCAGGTATTACTTTGCATTGTAAATCCTTCCCATTCCATTTCCAGATTCTGTTCCTAGGAACTCAGACTCTCACTGCATGCCTTGAACGCCTCAAAGTCTCCTGGAATAACTCTTTTACATGACATTCACCATGCTGATGTTCTGTCTTATTTTCCTGCCCGAACAGGTGTAATCACAGCCCTGGGTTTTCTCTATATATAATCTAGTCTCACTTTACGTCTCCTTCCTTGTTTTACCTGACTTGGTGTGTGACAGTCATTTTTGCCCCTATCTCACCACCTCTGTCAGGTTCCTCCACTCCTTCATGCAAGTCTGTCCATTTCTAAAAATTATTTTTCACTCTTTATCAGAGATAACATAAAATACTTCCTCATTTATCTAACTGGGTTCTGACCAAGATGTCTACCCAGGCAGGTTTGGGGGTTTACAGGTGTAATAAATCACATCGGGTGTTTGCACAAAGGCTGTGCGAATAACACCAGGCCGCCTAATGGGGAATTAGTTAGGTCTCCAACTCTACCTTGAAGAGTCGCAGGGAGCAGAAGGGAAAACTTAGGGCTGTGAGCCTTTTACAAAGTTTGTATTAACCCAGGGCTTTTAAACCTCTTGCGGAATGAGATGGTGTGAGTTTTCAGGCAGGTGCTTCTGACCCAGGGCCTCAGAATGCTGAAAGTGCACATTGTTCTCATCTGTTTATTCATCTTCCTTTGCATCCAGTTTTTGCCACTGGTGCTCAGGCCATCTGAATGTTGAGCTTTATCATCTTTCTTTTCCCCCTGGTGGAAGATGTTGAGTGAAAACCATTGCACTTGTAAGAATGATGGGTCCTTCACTAGAAAATACTATTTAGTTGGAAGAGGCTATGATTTCAAATTCACTTATGAAGTCTTTTATAAGGAATACCTCTGCTTTTGTGCTTCTCAGTCATAAATGAGACCTTTAAATGGGCCCATTTGTTGTTGGATTTAATACTAAGTGAATAGTGTAGGGTTCTTTAAAATATACATAGAGAACCATTGAAGATTTTTAAGCAGAGAAGGAAAATACAAGATTTCTGAGGAAGTGCTGTAGATAGGGGTTGGAGCCTAGAGAGAGGGGTTGGGGGAGTTCTGTTATAAAGGCTCTCAGAGTTTTGGTGAGAGGCAGGAAAGTCTGCTCAGGGAGGTTGGGGTGAGAATATACAAATGCTTGATTAATATAAAAATTGGCACAAGTTTAAAAAATCTTGTGCCTCTGAAAAAAATGAACAAAATGTCAAATCACTTGCTGTGGCTGGCAGAGAAAGATATATGATGTTACACGTTCTTGAGGATAAAGTGAAAGGCCTCTCTCATGTTGGCACTTCATGGTTCACGTGGTGACTTTACCTTCCCCCAGTACTGTGACCTCTCAGAGGAAAAGCCAGAGAAGGGGAGCAGGAATAGCCATATATGTTCTCCCCTCTTTCCCTCACCAATATGGGAAGACACCCCCCTGAGATGATAAGGTTTCCCCCCACCACTATGGGAAAACACGCCCCCTAAGATGGTAAGGGTTAAAAATATATATAAGCCTATGATTCTATTACTTTGGCAATATTCACTATTGAACATTCTTTGCTCTTTTCCCCAATCAGTAAAATACGAGTGACTTACGGTTTCTACCCTTCCTGCCTAAAGTTGAATGACTTTTTCTCTCCTATGATTGGTAGCATTCATAGATTTTGAACTCCTCCAAAGCTAAGGCTGTATCTTCCTTACCCTTGTGTCCTCAGACTCTAACTCTGCCTGAGTCACAGTATCTGAAACTTAAAGGAAATTTGAAAGAAGTTAAGGAATTCTAGCATTTCTCACATACTGGAAAAGAATTGGAATAAATATTGATCAGTCAAGAGAGCTATTAATCCTTGTGGGCAGATCACTTGAGCAAGTGTCTCTATATAATTTTTATCAAGAGCAAAATTTTAAACTAATAATAATTTAAAAGATATTTAATAATATTAAAATTATTTTAATAATGCTTTAAAATTCTCTGCCACCCTAACTGAGCACAGAAGATAAAATTTTTAATAATTTAAAAATATTATATAGTTAAATTAATCTCTATAAAGATCTAAGCTGGTTAGAAGAAAATTTCTGTGGTAGGCTCTTCTCAACTGTGGTGTTTATGTTTATGAACAACCCTGGGGTTTCCAATAGAGAAATGTAAGATCTTAGGGGAAACAGCAGCAAAGGGACCAGTTCTTGGGGAAACCTTATAGACACGGTACTCACTGAAATAAAACAAAAAGTAGGGGACCTTGGATAATGATGCTGCCCATGTACTTTTGGACATACTATGAAACTGCTTTCCAACCATTCTACAAAGTCGAATGATCGAGTAGAGTCCAAAAGGCTGGTCATAAATCCGTTTGATCACAAATGAGGAACCACACCTCGTAGGCTCTGGATGCACAGCCACCTGAGAGCGTCGCCGGGTCCCTCAGAACCTAAGCCAGGTATCCCCCGTTCTTGCCAGTAGGTGTTCACCTGGGCAGCTAATCCGACCATCTCTCTAGTTGTTCCACTCATGTGTTTTTGGAATATTGGACAGATGCATGGGGCCATGAATCTGTGGGACCATCCAAGGGGCTGTAACAGAAGTTTTATCCTCGCTACTTTGACCTCATGTGAACTTTAAATTCTCAAATACTTTGCTTTTTCATGAATGAACGTTATGGTGAGAGATATTCAGTATTGATGACTGATTATCTTGGTGTGCAACTCTCTATGTTGTTATTTTTCTTTACCTATCACACAGGGGCAGCGTTTTCGAAATGTTGCATCTATTGTCTTTTTTAAAAATTCATAACCATTGCTGTAATCAAAAGATTCATCCTACATACCTGTATACATCTCACTACTTTCACTTCTGTTTAAAATTCTTCCTACTTTTGTTTCCTTCATGATTCTTCATCTCTTCTTATCCCTTTCAACACTCTGGGAATGATGGGATAATAATCTATATAAAACATTTCAAAACTAAGCTTAAACATGGCAACCAGGAAGCAGAATGCTCAAATAAGCCAGTGGTGAGACTTCCTCACCTTTTGTGGCACTCAGCTGCCCCCCTTAGTGGTGAGAGTTGATCACTCTGACTCTGGAGCACATCTTTTGTTCACATTTGTGCTTGCTTGAAGGTTGAAAGTTCTCAGGTAATTCTCAAGGTCTGCGGTTGTACTGCTAGTTTCCACTTAAAGCCCCTTCCCTGCTAGTGTTTTCAGTAAGAAGCTTATAAATAATTTTTGCTTTGTTGCAGATAATATACACTTAAAATGGGATGCAGCTCTTTGTTCCAGGGTCTCTTTCCCTTTCCACAGCCTCTTTATATTTTTAGTTCCACCTTCTTTGCAGACAAGGGTGTGCATTTTTCAAGCTTGAATTTGCTGTCCCCGATGTTTCTTTATATTTCCCAGGACAGTGTAACATTAACTTGCCAACAGGCCAGCTTTGTCCATTCCTTTTTTAGAGATTCTTGTAAATTGCCTAAAAGTACATTTCTGTATACTCAGATTTTGAGTAAGGGGAATTCATAATTAAGGAGAAATTAATTTTCTTACATTTAACATATTGTATCAATTTTTCTAGGCTCTATGAATTCCTAATGTCAGGAAATTAACATGACTTTATTTCTAATTATTCCTGGGTTTTACTTTTGATGAGAAATAAAAGTTGTAGAGATAATATAAATATAGGAAAGGAATAAAAATATTACATAGGTATTGTTTGCTTATATTTAAAGTAAATTTCTAAGGGAGAGCTCTTTTTTTTATCGCCTTCAGTTTTTACATGCTTTCAATTTTCATGGCACTTTCAGTAAATTGGCTAAAAAGCCCCAAAGAATTCAGAGCATGGGCTGTTCAGAGGTAGTTTTTCTTCTACAGCAGTATTCATGCATTTGACCTTCATCTAGCCAAGGGATTTGTCATTGGCTCTTCCTAGCCATTCATTAGTATGTTTGAACTTTGCTGTTCTAGTTCTTATAAACTGAGGTATTTTGGATCACTTGAGGCTTATAAACCACGTAAACAATTCTAAGGGTGTTGGTGATAGCTGGAGGACTGATGTATGGTGGAATGCTGCTGCCCTAATACAAAGCCAATGGACCACAAACCATGAGCCACAAATCATGCTAAGAACTTTCCTCCTGTGACCTTTAAGGACCACACTGTCCTGTCTGTCTCAGATGCTGAGTCTGCTACTCGTCACTCAAACTTGTGAAGACAGTAATGTCTGTTCATAAATAGTTCTATGTATAATAGCTCTTGTTTTTCATTTTTAGTCCCATGAGGGGCTAGTGGAAAACTTGTGGGAATGAAGCAAGAGATACCGATCCAAGGCCTGATTCCGTAACTGTTTCATTTGTGACCCAGTATAAGTTTATTAGACTCTCATTACTTTAAGTTCCTCATGTAATATAGAAACATTATGTTATTGTTGTTGAGTGGATTTAAGGAGATAGAATAAGTGAAAGTTTTTTTTACCTAGGAAGTCATACAGAAATTTAAATTTTTGTTTGTTTGCTCTCCATGGTCTTGTTTAGCTCTTGTTAAAACCCGTTTCTGTTGTCCATCCTTCCCCCTGCCCCAACTTAAGCCCAGACTATTTACAACAAAACTGGATGTTTTTGGATGATAGGCCAGCCTGGAAGCAGAGGCACCGAATGGCAGGCTCTGAGCCAGCTTGGTTGTGCTGTGCTGACCCCAGTTCCTCCCCAGCTTTAGCATGCAGGCCTTAGTAGGGATAGGTTTACTCCACTACCTCAGAGCAAGCAGAACCAGCTTAAACATTCACTGGCATGGATTCAAGCCCGTGCTGTGTCTTTCCCTAGCTGTATGGCCTTTGAGAAATAACTGAAGCTCTCTGAGCCTCAATTTCCTCATATAAAAGGTGAGCGTAGAACTGCCTTCCTCAGAGTTGTTTTTCTGGATTTGTGAAGGTGAAGGACCAAAATACATACTTAGTTCTGGTGTATATGTAGTATTTATGGTATACGTTATGTGGAAATTTTGGATCCTTCTTTCTGACAAGTTTCTGGACAGTAGAGCGATTACCAAAGTTTTATGATTATGAATTATAATTATTAATTCAACTTTCATAAAAGGAAGTTTTGGGTTTCTCTTAACAGATTGCACCTTATAATGATCATTGACTTTCTCCTTGTTTGTAGTGAGATAAATATCTTAATTTCACACACACACATACATACTCATTCTCTCTCTCTCACTTCCCGTTTGGTCTTCAGCACAGATGGCTATTGTTTCACAATGATAGAAGAAGACGATTCTGGGATGCCTGTGGTCACTTCTGGATGTCTAGGACTAGAAGGCTCAGATTTTCAGTGTCGGGTAAGGGACATAACTTGATTCTACTTTTTAACCTTTCTTTAGCTAGATTTTAAACAGTCAGGTTTTAAGCAAGATAAAACATTGCTTTTCTTAATTGTTTTCAGTAATTTGAGAAATAATTTGAAAATTCTTTCATTGGAACAATTCTCCTTGCATTTAGAAATCAGTTGCTTTTAGTTTGCCATGAACTTCTTGTTTGGTGACCCACTGGATTGTCTTGTTCAGGTTCCAGTGTAGTTAACTGCATGAAGCCAAGCCTGCTTCCTCAGTTCATGCTGTGCCCACTGGCTATTGCAAATGCAGTAGTAATTTTGTTGAAATGCAAAAATTGCAGTAAGATAATAGATGATCATTTGAAGGAAATTTTCTAATAGAAAAAAAATTTTCAGGATATTTGAGTAAAAACATCAGAATTTTAAGTGAGTTCTCTAAATAGTGTTAATTTCTTAAGTTTTAGATTATGTGGCTTTGAAATTTATGGGAAATCTACAAATATCTGTTGGGGTTCAATTTTAGGACACTCCCATTCCACATCAGAGAAGATCAATTGAATGCTGTACAGAACGGAATGAATGTAATAAAGATCTACACCCTACTCTGCCTCCACTGAAAAACAGAGGTAAGGAGAGGACAGCGTTGGGGCTGGAAAAGCTTTAGGCATGAGGAAAATAAAAACTAGAATTATTCTCTCTCCTGAAGTAATCTACGTGTACCATTCTCCGTGGCTGAGGACCGAGGCAAGACGACATAATGAAACTGTCATTCAAATACGTGAGCAGGTTGTTCTGGGAAAATAGTTCTATGTGGCTTCACACTTACGAATCTTCTTTCAGATTCTACTTCTTCCACTCTACTCCCCTTTAGAAGAAGACAGCAGTTCCTAGAGCTTGTTGGATGTTTCAGGAGGGTCGTAGAGGGAGTTAGTGCTTGCCCCTCCATGTTATTCAGGAGTTGTACTTGACTCAAACCTGCCATTGGATTACATTCATTTGAAAAATAAGAACCTTGTAACAGAATAACTCGAATTATTTGCTGGGTGGTGGTTCCTTTGATCTATGCTAGAGTAACTATTTTTTAGCCAAATCATATATCAATATATTGATAAAATGGAGAGGATATTCAGAAAATATCATTTTAAAATGTACCTATTTAAGTGTTGCTCATTAAAAAAGGTAAATATTGTGTCTCACAAGACTTGTGTTAAAAACAACTCCTACATTTCCTTTCTCCTCTTTGCTTTCACCATAGAATAAATGATTTGTAATTGTTGTGAAATCCTAAGTCCAAAGTCTTACATAAGTGGTTTAAAATGATTCTTCATGATTGATTTTATTTCTTGAGAGGAGAAAATCTTCCAAACAAAATATAATATTTCATGGTATTGATGGTAACTTGTTCCTGCAAAAGCCTAGGTAGATCTAAGATTGATTCATAATAGTTCACATCAAAAGTTCAGCTTTTAAAAAGAAATTTTCCAGTTAACATGTTAGGTGTGAGGAGTACAGAAATGGATGAAGAAAATTCTTGCCCTCAAGACATGCTCACTAGGATGTAAGAGAAATATGTGAATAATTATACTTGGTCAGGAATATCTCAGTAGTAGAGTCAAATTATAAGTGTATTAAGGACATAAACAAATGAGTGGCTCACTTTGTCTGAGGTGAGAGGATGTCAAAACAGCTTCATAAATGTGATGCCTGAATAAGACTTTGAAGATGAATAGGAGTTTGCTGAGTTCCTAAGTAAGACAGGAATAAAAATTAGAAAGTTAAAATGGCTAACATAAGCCAAGCATTATGGTAGGCATTACATTAAGTAGCTCATTTGCGCCTCACAAGTACCTTAGGATTATTATTCCCCATTTGAAGATGAGGACATTATAGCACAGAGAGGTCAATGAACTTTCCTAAGGTTGCACAGCCTGTGAATAGCCGTGACTCTAAAAGAGGTAAATAGTAAAGGTAGAGGACTCATTTGTAATATCTGAGAAGCCTTTGCAAAATACAGGCATACGACATGGCATGGCTGATTGGAGAACCCTCACAATTGTCTGAAGCCTCACTAATCAAAGTGGATCTATGATCAGCAGTGTCAGTATCACTTCAAGGTTACTAGGAATGTGAAATCTTGTCCCCCTGCCCCCAGACAATTAAACTTACATTTTAACAAGATTCCTCGAATGATTTATATGCACTTTAAAGTCTGGGCAATACCTTTGGTAGAAGAAAAAGGCAGGACCTTATGAGGATATAGTTAGCACCACTTGGGTCTTGCCATGTCAGTTTGAGGATGCTCTGTTCAAAGAGAAGACCACTCTCATTGTCAAAATTGTCGAGGTCTATTTTTTCACTTTCAGTACTTATTTTGTAGTTATTTCCTCCTGAACCAGTTGCGAAAAAAATAGGTGGCCTACAGACAACATTTTGAATGGCGCTGGTATAGGGGCTTATGTGTTGTGAGTGGGGTTTGAGAGGAGGATGAAGAGTGGCTGGAAAGTAAGGTAAAAGCACTAGTTTTTATAATCTCTTCTCTCAAAAAGATTTCTCACCTGCAAGTGGAAGTGATTTGTTCTGGAAGTAGCATTGGGTTTAGGAAAATTCTGATGCTTACTTTTATGTGATGAAAGGGCTGCAATGCATATATTGTCCTCTAGATGGAGCCAGATTCCAGTTAGGACTGGCAAGTGAAGAAGTATTCTCCAAAAAGAGAGAGAATGTAGGGACTTTTAAAAATAGTTTAGAATAAGTCTCTAGAGAACTGAGAAGGCTTTGAAAAGAAGGGTAGCATCGTTGAGAAGACAAGTCCTTGGTTCAGGGCAATATGAAAAGGATGAAGGAGTGGCTGGTGCATTATATTGGTGCAATATATGTAGTTACTCTAAGTCTTTATGTCAAATAATATAAAGCAGAGACTATGTTTTCAGAAGAGTAGGGGGCTAAAAAAACCCAGCTCACCATATATTTTTTTGTTCTTGTTTCTTAATTGATTTTCAAAAAAAGTGAAATGATTAACCTTATTATAAAACATCTGTAGCTACTAAGGGCTAAATAATAAGAGACTTGGGTGAGGTTCTGTTACTAGAGATCCGAGCTAAGTGTAGGGGTAAATGAATTGTCTTTATTAATAACAAAGAAGAAAACTTTTTCAACCGATCCAGTTTTCTGACTCTTTCTTTCATACAAAGGTGCATTTAGCAGGAAATTTGAGATACACAATCACATTCAACATAAATATATTTATGTCCTTGAAATTTTGTTGTCTTCTGTTTCAAGAAAGAAGATGAAGGGCAGCCAGAATACAGCTTAAATTCTCTTATAAACATTATCTTCCCTTTTGCTTTGTTTATTCCATTTCAGCACCAGCAATGCAGAATACCCTAGAATAACATTCTTTCTCCTGAAGGAGGAAAATAGGAGAAGTAATTAGATCAAATGTAGCACCTTCCTCATAAATGATAAAATATGATATGGGAAGCCCAGAAACACTGCAGCTGGTGCTGAGAGTAAGCTGTCTCCTGATGGAGAGGCTTATAGGGAGACACAGTGGTGCCCTGGTGTCTGGCTCTCTGCCTGCAGAATTAGAGATGCAGGGACACAGGGATGGTGGGCGAATGAAACATGTCCAGACTCTCAGCATCTTGGTTTGACTAAAAGATTATGAGTAAAATATTCTCTTGAAATACAGAGTATTTCATAGGATTTTTTTCCTCCCCCCCCCAATTTTTTATTATAGTCACTTATTTTTGCTTTTTTT
This sequence comes from Smutsia gigantea, assembly GCA_032199065.1. NCBI lineage: Eukaryota > Metazoa > Chordata > Mammalia > Pholidota > Manidae > Smutsia > Smutsia gigantea. The sequence goes on from JAVSCE010007770.1 coordinate 551,875, forward strand.
TTTAAATGAGTGCTTAAAGAAGTGAAAGACTGGTGTTGAAATGAACAGAAGCCCTTGCTTTATTAAATGGGATCCTCTAATTCAGATTTTACAGAATTTAATAAAATTTGTATAGTGTTTAGAAATAGGTATAAGTTAATGTGTTCAAATATGGGAATTACTCATATATACTACATGTAGACTTCACAGAAAATGTATCAGAAATAGCATCCTGTTTTGAAATATGTAATTTCAGTGTGGTGTCAAATTATAACACAGGATTTCTAAAATTAAAATTTATCTTTATTTCCTTAATTAAAAATATATTCTAAGCAGTTTGTATTTGGTACAGATGAAAGGAATCTTGAAATAATTAGTCTTTTTCTTTCTAACTGGATGAAATAATCTGGATATAAAATTGTATCTTAACCTCCTTTGTTACCAGGAAATATAATCCTAATTTTTTTTTACAGGAAGTAACTAGAATATTATGGCTTTGTTCTTATATTAAGTCTATTCCTAGATGTTAATATAAGAAGAAATCCCAAGATATGATTAAATTAAATTATTTGTATAATATTATTTAGTGACTAAAATCTTCTGACAAGAGTATGCTTTTCAGGCACTTTGTGTTCTGTTAATAGAAAGATCTCTCCAATTTATCTGTGGTTGTAACATCGAGCACACATGTAAAGATGTCTTTGGGAAATCTTATTTCTAAGACTCTAGCTGTGTTTTTTGTTTTTCTATTTCTTGTTGCAATTATGAAACATCTTGTAGCCTTAGAAAAACAGGCCTGGCATTTTAAGCAGCCACAAACTACTTCATCAGCGTGGAGACAAGTGGTGACAGAGCTCTATTTTGTTAGGAAGCTACTTGTGCTTCTTACTTGCATCTCAGAGAGAACCAGACTTCCCTGGAAAATTCTTCATTCTACTTTCCTGAGCAGTTGGACTGACTGCCTTAGAGAGAACTGCGGGCTCTGCTCTTTTCTTGATAGGTATCTGGAAGTGTCTCCTTTTCAAGACTCTGGCAGTAACTCAAATGTTTACATTGCTAATGTTCTGAGCACAGGTAATGTCAGATTAAAACATGACCCCCATGACTAACAGAAACAAAAGGTTTATTGATTAGGATCACTATTGATGACAGAAGACAGGAGGCAGTAAATGAGGCTGCAGGGCGTAGGGATATTGGAGCAAAGTAAAGGAAAATGGAAAGGTAATGCTAGGCTTTAATAAAGATTCTTGATGGTAAGGAAAAAAATTCTGTAGATCCGTTTCTGGTCTCACTGTGCTTGTAAATCAGAAATCTAATAAGATGAGTGATAAATATAGTGTTCTTACAGTTCAGAGCATATTCTGCATTTGCATGGAAAAGTAAAAAGCGGTGAGGCTGAGAGTTGTAGTAAATTATATTGCTTGAATGACACACTAGTCTGTACTCATATACCGATTCTATGTTGTCCTCACGTAATCAGTTCCTCTAGTTTTAATTGCATATCTAGCGTTCTCTTTGGTTTTCTGCAAAATCAGGCTTCTGCTTTTGTTATCCTTAAGACTGGAAGCACATTTTCAGCTAAATTTCCAGTGGCAGTATTTGCATGTGTATATGCCTTGGTGTCTGTAGGCTGGCATATATATAAAACACTGTTAATTTCACTCTCATTGGCAGAGGTATTGTGCACATGTTGGGTTTATTGTAACTTCATCTGTAATCTAACAGAGGGAGGGATGGAGGGATGGAGTGAAAATTTACTATGACAATTTGTTGTGTAAAACCTTAGCCTGCTTATTTTTAAGAGCCTACGAATTATTTTCAAGATTCCTAAAAAACACTTTTGAGACAATGCACTTGCTAATTATATATGATTGCTGTTGGTGTGAAAGCCTGAATGGCTTTTTAGACATGTACTGTAGTGGGTCAAGTTCCTGGACTCCTTTTTTTCTACACTGGCAAGAAATATGTTTTATAAAACTTGCTCACATAAAAGTTCTTTTTAAAAAGCATCCTTCATTTAGTCTATTCAGATGCAGCTACATCTATTAATATTTTGCAAGTAGTTTAAGTGTAGATCATAAATGTTAAGCATGTATTTTGGACCACTGAGTAAATCATAACATTAACCATCACAAGACTTGGACAAGAAATTAGCATAAATATCTATGGATTTTAGTCATCATAAGTAGTCCAAACTTTTTATAAAATACTTCCAAGTAAGATTTATTTTCAATTTGTATGTTCTTGGTAATTTCCTGATTTTGATAATTTTATTACTGTGTGGTGAGACAATGCCCTTGTTCTTAGGAAGTGTTCTCTGAAGTGTTTATGGTTAGAAACATTATGTCTGTAGCTGCAAATGATCCACAAATTATACATACACATAAATAAATATAAATACAAACATATATACATACTTATATGTATATATAGACAGACACACATAAGCAAATACTTAGAGAACAAGAGAATTATTAAGCAAATATGGTAAAGTGGGAAATCTCTGTGGAGGGCTTATTAGAATTCTCTATTCTTACAGGTTTTCTGTAAGATTGAAATTATTTCAAAATAAATAAAATGTATGTTCACATTGATGAAATGGAAACTGTTGCAATCTTTTTTTAAGGAATATTTTGACAACATGTATGAAAAACCTTAAAATATATATACCTTGAGCTAAAAATTCTACTTGTAAGAATCTAGAGTAAGGAAGTAATCTTTGACAGGCATAATGACGTACATGTGAAAGTGTTCATCACAGAACTTTATGTATTAGAGCAAAAATATGTTTTAGCATTCTTCTAAATATACATCATCAGAAGGTGGACTTTTTAATTAGGATGTGTCTGTATATAAACTATATAGTCTTTAGAATTCATGTTACAGGAAAAGCTTTATTGTCATGGAAAATATTCATGATATGTAAATGAAAACAACCTAGTTATAAGCAATTATAATGATGTTTTTCCTAATATTTTTATTGTGGGAAATTATACATAACATAAAATTTACCATCTTAACCACTTTTAGGTGTACCGTTCAGTGGCATTAAATAGGTTCATAATATTGTGCAACCATCACCACTATCCATCTCCAAAGCTTCTTTTCATCTTGTAAAACTGAAACTTTATACCCATTCAACATTAACTTCCCCACCCGCCATGCCCCTCAGCCCCTGAGGACCACCCTTCTACTTTGCCTTTATGAGTCTGAGATACTCTAAGTATCTCATGTAAATGCGATCATACAGTATTTGCCTTTCTGTGACTAGCTTATTTCACTTAGTGTGATGTCCTCAAGATTCATCCATGTTGTAGCATGTGGCAGAATTTCCTTCCTCTTTAAGGCTGGATAATATTCCATGTATGCATATACCACGTTTTGCTTATCTGTGCATCTGTCAGTGGATATCTGGGTCGCTTCCATGTTTTAGCTGTTGTGACCTATGCTGCTATGGATGTGGGTGTATATAATGGCCTTCTGTGAAATTGTTTGCTCATGAACTTTTTTTGTTCATTGGAATGGTACTGCAAAGGCATCACAAAATGTGAATAGTAATTTTCCTAAGTAGTGAGGCAGTGGCAATTTTATTTATTTTAGTTAGTTGGTGTGTTTCAGTTTTTCTTCATGGAACATATACTTTTGAATGAAGGAAAGAAGTCCCCAGCCCAAATGTTTAGGTTGCCGTATATATTATGGCACAGTGGGAAAACCTCTTTCCATAGTAACCAAAGTCATAAATTACAGCAGTACATTTTAAAATTAAGTACCAGTAGTCACTCTCTCAAGGGTACGTGGTTCTCTTAATAAGAATGGTGCCAGTTTCTATTACTGTATCAGTGCTTCTGGTTTTAGGTCATTTTTCTCAAAATATGTTCCAGATACTACCTGCATGTAAGTCACCTGGGATGATTGTTAGAAAAGAAAGCACTTTGAATATAAACCTCTGGGGTTGAAGTGAGTAACTATGCATTTGTATAAAGCGTTCTCAGTCATTCTTATTTATTCTTTCTTATTATAGGAAGTTTGAGAAATCATACTGTAAGTAAATCTGATTTGTCCAGAACTGGAATCCAAACAACATAAATAATATTTAATAATTTGTTCTATAAATGGATCACACAATAATTCTTTGAGTAGAACATACCCATTCTTTTAAAATATGATACCATTTATCAAAAATTTAGCTATGTATTTTTGAAGGGCATCTTTGTTTAGAGTGATGCACATCCATATACTCCGTATTTGGCAGCATTTGAGGAATTCAGTTCCTTTATATCCATCATAAGATGACTTTGTGTTTTATGTCCAAATTCATGGTACAGAGTGCTCCGCAAACCACATTAGAAAAGCCTATGAATGCATCAGCTGGATCTGAAATAAAGATGAACTGCCTATTTATATATATTAGGGGCATTGATCCATTTACATTTGTTCATGTTCTGTACTTTTGTGTCAAGCCTATTGCTTCAGAGAGGAAAGAAATGCATGCTTTTGAGATGGGGGCCTAAATGAATGATGACTCATGATAGCTGAACTTATTTAATTTTGAGTATATGTATATTTTCCTTATCAATTAGGAGATAAGGACCCCTCGCATCTTGCATATGGAGGTCAGCAACCATTTTTGGGAAAGAGGTTCTTCCATATTTTTAAGTGAAAATATTCTCTGTATTATGGTTCTCTTTCTTTTCAATTTCAGATTTTGTTGATGGGCCTATACACCACAAGGCCTTACTAATATCTGTGACCGTCTGTAGTTTGCTCTTGGTCCTTATCATTGTATTCTGTTACTTCAGGTAAGTTCCCACATGTGGACATAGAGTTTTGAGTTTATAACTTCATCCTCATACTACTGTCCTACCTGTTAGCATCTCTTTGACCTGTTTGGATCTTAGATTTCCCTGCTACTATCAGTTACTATTGATAAATATTTATCCTAAAGAATCTATTAATAGATAGCTATCTCATTTCAGCTCCAGACATCAAACCACCCAGATCAACTTCACCCCTAGGGAAACTGGGGTGGTTTGGGAATTCAGGAACTAGCTGCTACTCAAGTTTGGTTCTACGCAGAAAAATGGCCAGGGTGAACTTCGAATTGCTCTAGTAATTTCTTATTTCCTCAGCTGACAATTTCCAATTAGTATTGAAAGATTTTAAAGATAATTTATCGATTGTTAAAATATAGTTCAGTTACTAAAGTTAAGTGACAGTCACAAAATATTTCCATTTGTTATTTTCTAGTTTGTGAAATATCAAGAACCTTTGAATTCTTAAAATTTGCCTTTTTGTAATGCTCATTTATGATGCTATTCTGTAAATGGGAGTTGATTCAAATGAACTCATTTCTAATTGGGGACATAATTATAGACAGAAAGTTTTTAAAGTTTAAAATTATTTCATTTGCATACATTACTGCTCTACATGTTACTTTAGATCAAGATTAGCTGTTACATCTTTTGTCAACTCAATACTGGCATCTTTAATTAATTAGGGACTTTAAAAGGAATGGTTTTATGGAGTGAATGACTACTGGAGCTGTGTAGAAACATTAATGGAATTGTTGTTTGGAAATGGGCAATTGAACAGAATAGATAAAAAAAATTATGGACAGTTAAGACTGAGTAAAAACATGTAGTTTACTTAAAAAAATAGGTTAGTGAAATAATTATGATTTGTATTTTGGAAATCATAACTAAGGGTAATACTAAGCATTTTTCTTGTATTTAATGTGCTAAAATAAAATCATCTGTGATTACTGTTTTATCTGTAGTGTTTTGCCTGTAAAATTGCATTTCAGGTTTTATAATTATCTTCCTCTGTGCATCTTTAGGTATAAAAGACAAGAAACTAGACCACGGTACAGCATTGGGTTAGAACAGGACGAAACTTATATTCCTCCTGGGGAATCCCTGAGAGACTTAATCGAGCAGTCTCAGAGCTCAGGAAGTGGGTCAGGACTCCCTCTGCTGGTATGAGAACAAATCTTGAATTTAAAGGAAATGTCTTCTGAGAAGAAATGTCAATAACGACAGGGTTTCATTTTACTGAAACGTATATGGTAGTGGACAAAGAGAAAGCTCTGTGCAGTCAGTTAGACATCAGATCTCTAATGCAGGGCTTCCTGATAACATTTTGACATATTGCGGGTAAGGTGATTGTTTTTTAATGGAAGTGTTTGGTTACAATCCAGCCCCTTACATTCTGATAAAGAGCAGATTAGAAAACATTGAACATGGGACTATCTTCCCTCTGTTTTCAGGAAGGATAGCATTACTGCACTTTGGCCTGGCTTTTGAAGCAAAAGTATTACAACCAACAGGGATCCGGGTCCTTGTACAGGGGAAGAAGGCCGCATTTCAGCTGGAGGGTTTATGTTTCAGGGGGAAGTCCTGGTTTTGCCATTCAGGAGAGGTTTGATTTTCTGATGGTCAACACTGCCAGTCATGTAGAGAATATACCAAATCCAAGCCACTTGCTTTAATGAAAAAACTTGGTTCCTTTATGGATCTGCAAAAGACTATTGGGATTCAGGATGGAAATGACAATTTTCAGGAGAAAATTTTCCTTAATAAAATCTTAAGATTGATTTTCCCCATCTTTATTGTCTGGATTTGACTTTGGATATCTTGTTTACTTGATTCCTTCTATTTAGTGTGAAAAGTAACATTAAAAAAAAATCTCAAGCCAAAAATTTATAACTTTTTTTGACATACGAAAAGCTATGTATATTTAGTATATACAACTTGATGAGTTTGGAGATAAGTATACATCCATTAAAAGGCTCACCACAATCTATGCCATGAGCATATCCATCACTTCATTAAGTTTCCTCCTGCCCTCTTTATTTTTTATGATAACACTTAACATAAGATCTACTGTCTTAGCAGATTTTTAAGAATATAATACACATTGTTAGCTGTACGCACTGTGCTCTACAGTAGGTCTCTGGTACTTACTAATTTTGCATAACTCAAACTCTGTACTTTCTGACTAATACCTCCTCTGGAGGAAGAGACCAGAGAGAAAACAACTTGTGAAGCAGTCATTGGTACCAAACTGACGCTACCTAGGATGTATTTTTCTTTTTTTAATGTAGAAGTTCTCATTATCAAATTCTTGATTTTTTTATTCTTAGAATTTAATTATATGTAGCAAATATGAATGATTCTTATATTTAAAAATCTGTATTATACTTTAAAAAAAAAGGAAGTACCACTACTAAAATTCCCTTTAGTATTAATGAATCAGATGTTTATGCTCTTGGAGTTGAAGCCTATTATTTGTTTGGCATTGTTTCCCTTCTTCTAACCCATCCTTCTCATGACTGCAGTTCTCTCTCTAATATCTTTGACCTTACTAGGTCACTTATTGGATAAAACAGTCTAATATCCCATAGTGTTTATGGGTCTTCTTTCCTAGCTTGGAAGGCATGGCAAGTAAACACAGCCCACCTGCCCGGCCTTTCCCCCCCACCTCTCCCACCTGCTTCCTGAGCTCTACCATCAGCCCGGAGTGACTGTTTCCCAAACACGTGTTTGTAAAGTCCATGTCTTTGCAAACATAATATCTTTCTGGAAGTTTCCTCAGACTTAGGACTCAAGACCTACCCCACAGTTATCTCTGTGACAGCTTATCCCAGGCTGAACCAGTCTGCTTATCTTGTGTCATAACATATTGCTTGTAGTACCAATACAGCAGTTTAAATTCATGTTATGACTGGTGTTAGAGTATTTGCATCACTTTGTATCTCTAGTCGAGTACCTGAGTGATTGAAAGACTGCTCAATAATTTGTTTTAAAAAGCTTTCAACGCCAACTTTTAATATCTGTGAAAATGGTATCTTATTTCTATAACTTAGATACCAAAAAATGGCATTTGGTTTACATCATGTAATGGTTAAGAACAGCCACATTACTAGGTGTTTTGCCAATGGGTTTCAGCCCTGGGCAAAGTTCACTTTTGATTTGGTGAGATGAAAAATGACAATGGAACGTTCTGGAGGTGAAAGGGTTTATACCCAACATTATTCCCACGGTGACAGGACAAGTGCTAGAATCCCTTCCCAGTCAGAGCGAGTCTGCATGCAGCAAGCCGGTCGCTGCCTCTGGGCTTCTCCGCCCCCGCAGCCCTCTCAGTCTCTGTCCTCGACCTTGCCACCACTCTAGCGTCTGCTCTCCTGCAGTCCGGCAGCAGCCTAGAGCGCTGGGTGGAGCTCTTTATGCAGAGTCAGTGACAAAGTATTGCCCACACGTGTGCAGTGGGCATGCCGACCTGGGCCAGGTAAGAATCCTGGCCATAGGAACTTTCATTTTCTCTACACTAGGGCTCCAGTACTGGCCAGACACTAAGAATTAAGTGTGTGTGTCCCCCTGCCATATATATATAAGGTGTAGCATATTACTGAATACATGGTATGATGATAAACTTATCATTTATACTCCATTTATCTGATCTTGTCAAGGAAGAAAAGGTGACATAAATTTTCTAATTGAACATTTAAGTCTCTTAAGGGAGAGATCATTTGTGAAACATGTTTCTAGTAAGTATTATTGACTTACTCAGCATTACTCAACAGAATATTTGCAGGTAGGTGGGTGTATTGCTGACTCAGGGACATAGTAGAGAGTACAGAGCATTACTTACAGCTACGTTTTCTAGTGTTCATACATGTACATGGCATGAACATTAGAGACTGTGAGATGCCTGATCATGTGATCAGATGACATTGCTGAAATAGCAATAACTCTTTATAAATTCTTATATATCCAGTTGTACCCAAGAGATAATTCTTCTCTTTTGGTACCACAATTATAGTAATTGTATCTTGCAGGCATTTTATTTATACAGACTTTCAAAATAGATATCTAAGAATGTAATAGAGAATGAAAATTTAGGTGACATTTAGAAACATTTGCTAAATAAAACAAAATAAATTACAGAGTTTTAAAATTTTCCAAGTCATATTTTCAGGTCCTTACATGCTATAATAAATCTCAAAATACAAGTATGTATTAAATTTCTGAATATAATTTGGATACACTTTTTATCTTTCAGATACATTGTTCTTATTCTTTTCAGCATTGCCAATTACATCAGATCTTTCATTAAATTATAAGAAGATACCATTAGAAAAGAAGGGGAAGCAAACTGTTAGGAAATATCCTATAGAGATTTACATAAGCAATGCTTTGTAACATCTGTAAATTAAAATTTTTTTAAATAAATGTGGAAGCTCTCTTCTCAGCTCAATAATATTGCTACTTACGGATTTGGCCCTCAACTGCTCAGGGCTCTTGATCCTTCTGTTCCCTCATTTGGGAATGGAAATATACTGGATGTTTCCTCACATAGCAAGTTTGACTCCTAAAGAAAAGAAGGCTTTTCTACACATATACTGGGTTCCTTATTTCCTTCAGGCTGAGTGACTTAATGGCATGTCAGCAATGCTTTGATTTTTTAATTCTTCTTTTAGAAAATATGAAAAGACTATTTTTTCCCATCATCTTTCAGTCTGATGTTGGTGCCCTTAACAGCTCTGGCAATGGATAGCATTACCTCATAACTGATAAAATCATCCATTACACAAAAACAAAGCCCACCCTAGTTGGTAGACATCTGTGGTAGGCAGAATAATGGCCCCCAGGACGTCCATGTCCTAATCCCTGGCACCTGTTATTTTACATAGCAAGGGGGGATTAGGGTTGCTGGTCAGCTCACTTTGAGATGAGATTATGCTGGATTATCTGGGTGGACTCACTGAAATTACGTGGTTCTTAAAACTGCAAAACCAGAAAGAAACATTTCAAGTTTACTTGATACAAAGCATATCTCTGTCAAGAGTGCAGTGCAGTTTTCTGATCAGATCTTGTAAGAGTTTTGGGCTAGTTTTCTTTATATACGTCTCCCATTGTGTAAATTGTCACGGATGCTTAGCTCTTTCTGTCATGGAGTTCCATTTGAAGTACAAATGGGATGAAGATCATGTGTAAAGAGACATTTAACCTCTATGTCACTTATTTCTCATATTTTCTTTCTCTTGGTCTCTACTACATTCTCTATAATTCTTCAGAGTTCTCCAGATCTAATGTGTTTTAGCTGTCCATTGTACATTTTTGATTATGATAATGAACTATTACTCTTCAACATATAATTTTTAATAATTTCTGCTTGCTTATTTTTATTCCATCGTCTATTTCTTTATGGATTTCATGTAGCATCCTTTGGCATTCTATACCTGAAAATCCCAGTATCTGTACTCTGAAGGGGTTAAATCTATTGGGGTTGTTTCTCTTGCTTCTCATTTACAGTGGCTCTTTCCTTTTTGTTTTAAGGAATTTACTCTGTGGGATCTTCTCTTCTCTCCCTTCCTTCTCTTTCTATATTTTCTCCCCTCCCTTTCTCTCCTCCCTGCCTCACCCTGTGGAGATTTCCTTTAGTTCCCTGTAAGCCCACAATGCACTGCAGTTTATTTCTTATGTTTTGCCCGGGATCAAGGTGTACGGTGACAAGACTTCCTCCAGAGTGTCCAGGATTTCACCACAGTGGAGGAATGAGAGCTATTCTGCCAATGATTTCCTCAAGAGAGGATGTGTATTGCTTTTTTTGCTGGGAGCCCTGGTATGCTACTGACCTGGGGCAAATACTGTACCACTCATGGCCCCGCTCTTCTCCCTGCCTGTCTCCTTCTTTCTCTCCCCCCAGCCCCCACTTGGAGATTTCCTTTATTTCATTGTGTGGCAGTATTCTATTCTGCCAATCACTGTGAACCCATTCAGGGTTTTTTCTTTATGAAAATGACAATAGGTAGAATGAAATATTTAATAATTTGGAAGTAATATTTCAAACATTCATAATCCACAATCTTAAAAATGTGTAAGAGGGCAGTGTAAATTAATATATAAATATAAATAACTTGTCTATATTAGGGAAAAATACTGGCTAAGTATATTTTACATGCAGTAATTGTTTCTTCTCTGGAGGAAAAAAAAAAAGCTTAAATAAATCTGTAGTGCTGTGAATACACTAACAGTGTGCTTTGGGATTTAACAGGTCCAAAGGACTATAGCTAAGCAGATTCAGATGGTGAAACAGATTGGAAAAGGTCGCTATGGGGAAGTTTGGATGGGAAAGTGGCGCGGTGAAAAGGTAGCTGTGAAAGTATTCTTCACCACAGAGGAAGCCAGCTGGTTCCGTGAGACAGAAATATATCAGACGGTGTTGATGAGGCATGAAAACATTTTGGGTGAGTCTGCATAGAAATGTTCAGGGTTTCCTAGCTTTCCTCTTTTTTCTGTTAACATCTGCATATTAACTCATTTGTTTGACCTCTTATGAAATATATAGACATTTTCTTCTTGGCATGAGCCCAAGAGCGTCATAAGCTTCTGATGGGAGACCTCCCAGAAGGAACGACTAAGGTACTCCTATGAATGAATGGTTGGCTGGAAATGGAATACTCTCAAATGTTTTTTTTTTCTTCAGGGACAGGAAATGCAAATGGAACACCAGAATTTCTTAGGATTTCCTAGGGATTTGAAGGAGCCCATTTTTGTTTAAATGTGAAAAGTTATAGGAATTTTATCTGCAAGGTTTATTTATATCCTGCGTTTATATGGAGAAATGATTTCCTTTTTACTTTCTCAAGTTAGAAATGATCTAGCTGGATCATGCAAGTGGAAGAGTCTAAGCTAATCATGGAGCACATGCCTTGACTCGGGATCCTGTTTTGTAAACTCTTTTTTATATGTAACTAGAATACCATGAGCTATTTACTGTTAACTTGAAAATAACTTAAATATCAACTAATGATTAGAAAGGCTCCTGTTTTGAGGTACAAACTCTTCATGTTTTTCTGCCTCACTGTTTTGATTGGCTCTGGTTGTGATAGGCATAATCATAAATTGAATGAAATACGAAACAAAAGGCACCTCTGACAAAGACCGATATTTGAGAATATAAATTATTCCTGAAAATATTTAGAAAACACTTAGCTCCAAACCTTTTTGTCTGTTTCCCTTTTAGGGTTCATTGCTGCAGATATCAAAGGGACAGGGTCGTGGACCCAGCTGTATCTCATCACAGACTATCATGAAAATGGTTCCCTCTATGATTATCTGAAGTCCACCACCCTAGATAGTAAATCGATGCTCAAGTTAGCCTATTCTTCGGTCAGTGGCTTATGCCATTTACATACTGAGATCTTTAGCACTCAAGGCAAACCAGCAATTGCCCATCGAGATCTGAAAAGTAAGAACATCCTGGTGAAGAAAAATGGAACTTGCTGTATAGCTGACCTGGGCCTGGCTGTAAAATTTATTAGGTTAGTATCAAGATGAATAAATACAGTTTTTGTGATTCCTTCCTATCATTTTTTATAGATTATACATTTTGCAGTTCAGTGCATCTAGGATATTTACTAGTGGAGGAGTTTTATTAATGTTGATTTTTCTTTGGAGGGGGAAAAGTATTTTATTTGCAACACAAAGTGTCCCATTCTTTTGTGCTCCTCAGGACCCTGGCTTTGAGACCCTGTTCATGTTAGAGTTGCAGCTGGCCTGAAGCTGATTTAGAAAAGAGGTAGCTAATGTCTAGGATTATGTGGTCAGAATTGTGCATAACATTTGCAAGCAGGAAAAGGTTTCAGAAAATATCTTCAGATTATGTATTGATAAAAGCAAAAGTGTTTTATAAAAGAAAGATAATTATGTATTCTATGGAAATGTCAGCAAACTAATTAAAAAAAAAAGCCTGTATTCAGCTGTATTCAGTGAGTTGAACAATGAACATAACACCCAGACACATAAACCAGCACATGTTATAAAACAGTGGTTTCTGATCTCTGGGCGCCCCTGTGAGTGACACCAGCAGCCTCTGCAGACCGGGAAGGATGTAGCCCAGTGGTTGGGGCTCTGTTGTGCTAACTTTCACCCTTATTAGAGCAGCTCCTGTTATCTGGAGATTATATAATTAGAAGAAATGGTTCCTTTACTTTGAAAGCAAAACAAACAAAAGGAGTTTGCAAACCATTAGCATAGAGGGGTCGTCATGTATCTACCTTTTTAAAAACTCATTTTAGGTTTAGCCTTTATTAAACTGTTGGAACATCTTGTGGATTTTCTTTTATTCCAAAGAAGACTCTGTAGACTATGGAGAAGGGCACACACACACGCACACACACAAAAAAAGCCATGGAGAGAAGTAAAAGTTTGAAAATAAAACAAGAAAGGACCCAAGTATAAGACTGTCTTCACCATTTAGGGGATGGCAGATTGAAGTTCTTGATCTTTAAAAAACAGCAAGAGGAAATTATTTGGACTATAGATCGAAGTTAGAAATGTGAACCTCCTGCCAGTAAAGATTGTGAAATCCTCTGTCTCTCCTGAATTCTTTATTCTGATCTACTGCTTTTTCAAGTCCCCTCTATCAAATTTCCCATGATGCTTTTCAAACCACTATCTTCCTTCCCTTCCTCCCATTAAGTTTCTTCAGAGTTCCAAAGTGTAACCTGCTTTCACAATCCACTAATCATAATATCTCGTCATTTGTCTTCTGCTGCGTTCTCTTCTGAAGCTCCCTTTTTGAAGGGCACCATTGGTATTTGTCACCAGAAGCCTTTCTTACTGTCATTCCCCTCTCCCCAGTGCCCAAGGCTGCCTTCCTTCTGTTTTTGTGATGTGCCTTCATTCAGGCTCACTTTCTCTCTCTCTCCCTGTTCTGCTCCCTGTCTACCTCTTAAACGTTCTCCCACTGCTGGATTTCCTGCTGCATCTGCCTTTCCTTCGTAGATCCCAGTTTTGGTCCATCTATTCTAAAACATGAGGTGCCTAACATTTTCTTTATTCCCAAGTGTTTGGTTTGCTCAAGTAAATGAATTCTGTCTCCATGATATTCCCACTTGAACCGGGCCAGTTTGGGTCCTCGCTACCATTTTTCCAGATTTTGGAGGAAAGCATTTTGTAGTTACTTCCTCTTTGTCTTTTCTGTTTCCAACTGCTTTCTACGTGGCTCTGCCAAGTCAGTTTTCTTGAAGCATAACTTTGGACATCATAATAATTTCATATAGTTTCATATAGCTTTGGGTTAAAATGTAGTTTGTATTCTGAACACTTTATACTTTCACAAAACTTCAGGTGTTTTTAACCTACTTATATCTTTACCTGAATACCCAGAATTCCCTCCTCTATTGAAATAACTACTACTTATCTTCACAGTTTCTTCCTTTGGGAAGCCTACCATTGGTCCCTTATGAGGCTGACTTTTAGTTAGTCTTCTTAGCTTTCCACGTGACCCTGTGTGTACTCTCGTGACATTCTCACACTGTTGTGCAGTAATCACTGGGCACTTATCTGTTACTCCTGATGGAGACTAAACTCCATGAAGGTGGATACCATGTTTTTCTCAAGTTTACATCCCTAGTGCCTTTCCTTGGTACCCATTACTTACGTGTTGCTTCAAAATTTTGTATTATGGATGAATGAGTGATTCCATGTGGACTACAGGATGGAAAAAAAAAACAACCACCTTTCTTAGATCCAGAGATCCTACACGGTCTGGATTAAATCCACCTTTCTAGTTTTCTATCCCCCAAATTCTCCAATTCATGTGCTTGCCTTTGCAAAATGGAATGACTTGACTGCCTGATATCTAATTAGTAGGCAAGATCAGGCATATACTAAAATAGTCACTGGGCATCTGGAGAGCAGGATACATGCCAGATTAATTAGTGTAGTTCCCACTTGACATGACATAGTGAGTTACCCATTATACATAATCCAACATTGTCTTGAATCAATAAATGCAATTGCAGAGTAATTGAGAACTCATTTTCTTTATAGACCTTAAAACACAAAGAAAATGAGTATAATATTTCTGAAACTTAGTTCTGTTTAACGTAAGGGAAATGGCCTAAATGACCTCTCAAATTTCATGCAAATCCTGACCCTAGGAAGCACAAGGGAACACTTTAAAGGTTATTTCAGAGGCTTATTTGGCATATATTGACTAGTTCATCGAGAGAAAGACTATGGGGATACTGGCTCAGGTGTGCAGCTATGATGGCTGTCGGACGCACAGAACTCGTATATCTAAAGAGTAGCGGTGGGACCATTTGCCATTCTGGGCCTCAGTTTCATCTTCCATTAAGTGGAGGTTGGGTTTGATAGTTTCAGAGGTCCTTTTCAGTTTTATTTTCCATGTTCAAAGGAACTTTGCTCTTGTGCACTTTAAATCTTGCTTATATGCTGCTTTGGTTTCTGCTCTTTTCTTGACTTTACTTTTTTGGGGGTGCATGTGGGTGCATGTGTGCACACTCAGATGTTCAGAGCATTATATTACAAGTGGGGTCAAAGGTGACCCAGTGTTGAGTTCTCAGACTTCCTATGTGAACTTCCTGTGAGAACTTAATCTTGACCGTGGTCTTTATGTGGTAAGTGTTCTCCCAGGCTTTGCCCGTCATCTCTGGGAGATTCCCAGGGAAGCTGAGAGCCACAGACAGAGTGCTATACTTTAGAGATTTCCTGCTCATGTAATGTTTTTAGCCTGTCTTGGTTCTCTCACACTCCCTTGCAAATGAGGTAGACGCAGATGCATTTCCTGCCCAACAAAGATTTAGTCCAGGTGATGCTGACCGCCACCCCGCATCTCTCTGGGGAGGAGAAAACAGTGTTGTGTGAAATCCCTTGAAGGAACTTACACAGCTTTCCACTTTTCACCCTGGAGGATCAAGCTATCCCTCTGGCTCAGTGTCAGAATAATATATTTTCTTAGGGGAAAAAAATTCTAGCTTAGAACCTCAAGTATTATATGTTAAATAGAAGTCCTGCAGTGAAGCCTGGGTTATAACATAGACCTCCCAGTCGATGATTGTCAAATTGTTCAAGCGCAAAGGAGACAGAGTGGCCCAGCCCAGAGAGAGGGTACTAAGTTTCCTCAGGGTCTTTTGGATGTTGTTATTCTTAGCACTGCTTGTGGTTTGTGTACTTAGTGGGGTTTTTTGTTTGCTTGTTTTAATGTCATGGTTAAATGACTCACCAGAGTCACAGAACTCAGCTAGTTCGTGGCAAAGTCAGCATTCCAGCAAAGGTTTCTGCGGCCATGTCCACCTTCTGTTGAATTTTTAGTTCTCAAGTTCTGTTTTTCAGAAATCCTGAGATTTCTTAGGATTTCATCACAGAAGCATTTAATCCTGCAAAAAAGTCTCCTGGTTGGTTAACATCTGACTGGACAGGGTGCAGTGTGGCTGACCAGGTCCCAGCTATTCCCTCGGTGCTGCAGGAGACACCAGGGTGTGTGCCACCCTTTCTTCTCAAGGCTCAGGAGAATCTTGCATGCTGTGGAGGTCATTTTAGTCTTTCTAAGAGGGGAGTCAATATTCCCCGGTATGTTTTGTGGGTACTTAAATTGAAACATCAATTGTGAACCACAAGGAAACCAATGGCCTCCGTCACATGGCTTCTGCCCCCTACCCTTCTTCCATTGTTCTTTGAAGTTCAGTTCCTATTTTGACAAAAGCATTTTGGATCATCAAAGGTGTACAGTGTTTGCTTCCTCTCTTTCTCTATTACCGTTTTATTCCCTTCTCCCTCTCTCTGACTTTTCTCTCTCTGTTTTAGGCATTACCAGTGTCCAGCAGAAGACCACCCAAATTGTGCCCAAAATCTCAGTGAGGCAGGGCCAGTTTGTTGGAGCTAACAGCTCACTGCTCAGCTGGCTTCTCGTGGGCACAGGGGGCCCTGCCCATGACCCTCATGACACCCTCCCTCCAGTCCGTGTTACCGCAAGAATGTGCTGAACCAAGTGGTGGCTTTTTCCTTTACATAACCACTTTTGTAAGACTTCCTGCTGTGGATTAATGAATTAATTAGGAAGCTTAATTCACAAAAAAATATTTAACAGAAAACAATGTTAAGATAGATACTATATTTTTTTAAATCCCCTTTATTCTCTGCCACCAAAATAAAAATCTTTTGCCTGCCATTCATCTAGCACAAGACGGCTGAGTACAAGGCGTGCCCTGCTCCAGTGCATCTACGGGATGCTCAGCTCAGCTCAGCTTCATTCTCCAGCCTACCGAGGATCCTAGCAGGTGGCCCCACTTTTAGTCTT
Source organism: Smutsia gigantea (assembly GCA_032199065.1). NCBI lineage: Eukaryota > Metazoa > Chordata > Mammalia > Pholidota > Manidae > Smutsia > Smutsia gigantea. Next base: position 568,963 of record JAVSCE010007770.1, read on the forward strand.
TCTGCATCGACAGGAGCTCTCTGCTTCCCTCCTCAGCTACTCAGGGCAGGCAGCACACACACGCCTCTCTAGGTGGTGGGTCAAGGGGGCCAAGGACAGGCAGGAAGAGGTGCATTGTCTGTAGACAATAAAACCAATAAAAATTACCACCATGTGCTGAAGCTCTAAACAAAGTCAGTGATGAAATACGTCCCCCAGCAGGGCACACTGCTTGCACCATCCCCTGTTCACTAAGTCCTCCCTGGCACCTTCAGAAGAGGACAAAATCTTAGTTTTGTATCTTTTCATTTCCTGTTCTGCTCTATTTTCTCTTTCCTTGTCTCTTCTTGTCTCTCATTGTCTCACAGTATCAAAGTCTTCTTTGTCTCCCTCCCCTGCTTGAAGCTGTTGCCTTGAAAATTTTTGCTTACCTCGTGCCCCCTTTAGATAACTAAGAAGAGCCACTTAAAGGGCGCGCGCACCAGGAGGCCCTTCGGTCCTCGGTGTGGATCTCTTTCTCCACCGTGCTGGCATTTTCTTCATCTTGCCACTGTCATTCAAGTGACTTTGGTCAGAAATATGAACTTGGTTTTCATGCCGCTTTAATCCTAGCTGAGGGCACCCTGCATTGTGAGATTCAAATGAGATTACACTTCATCATCCCTAGTCCTTCCTAATACAGCAGGGACTCAATCATTCACAATGAATCTGGGGATCCCGAAGAGCTGGTTTTCCCCTTTGCTGTATCAGCTTTACCCCTCCCATATATGTTGTACCTTTTCCACAAGATGCAGTTGTTGATTCTTCTCTTCCCAAAATAGCATGAAGGTTGAAGAGATCTTTACTGAGATATTTGGTAGGGTACTGCATAAAATTTAGCCATAAAATTCATGCTACCAGAACATTTTTCCTGATTTTTTTTCCTACAGGATAAAAACCTTCTTGTCATCACCTAGGCCAAAGAAGAGAGCCCCTCTTCTCCCTAGCTGACTTGGCCCTTTTCCCCCAACCTCCCAAGTTACTATTCATTTCTTACTCAGAAAATTTTAGGCATTTTTATTCTATTCTGTCCCAGTCCCCTGTCCATAAAGTTCATAAAGAAAAATACCTATTAAAGCATGACTCTAAAACAAAGCAAGCATTTTCCTGGAGAGGAATTCACCCAGAGAGGAATCCCTTAATTTAGATTGTCCAAATTATATTTTTTCCAATTCTACTTAAGTCTGTATCACACTTGTACTCACATTAACAAGGGTAGAAGTCATCCTAGATCTGGCAGAAGTATTGATTATAAAAGTATAAATGGATAAAAATACCTCTGTACTTCTCTAAACCCAATTCTTCAATCATGATGCCTTTGTGAAAATATTTCCAACCATTCTCCATAGGAAGTGAGAGGAAAGATCATGTTTCTTCTACAGCTAATATAACACCCGTGTATTTGATAGAATATTGATAGACTATCTACAGCTTTCCTTGGTAGAAATTCATCTCTGTAATTTTGTCCACTTTATTTAGATGACTTTTGATCTTCAAAGCCTTATGCCTCTAACCTATCTCATAATCCTTGAAATGTACGTTTGTCTACTTTCTGATCCTGCTCAGTTCTTTTTATTTATAACATATTTAATTATAATATGCTTTAAACATACAGAAAAGTATAAAAAATAATGAGACACTCATGTAACACCATCCTGTGAACAGGTGTTATCTGTTCTCCCTGTTTTTGTCTGGCCTTCTTGAAGAACTGCAGTGTTGGAGATAAGCTGTGGCATTCACCTCCTTATTTATTTTATTCCCTTTTGTGCCTCCCACAGAGAACCAGTATCCTGGCGGTGGTACTTGTCTTCCTGTATGTGGTTATACTTGGACTAAGCATGTGTGGAGCCACCATAGCACAGAGTTATTTGTGGATTGGAAGTTCTTTTCCCCAGCTCTGCCCTCTTTGTGCAGTGTTCGCTGATGCTTGCCAACCTTTTTCTCATGCCTCCTGCCCCTTCTGGGAAGAGAAACCTGGAAAAGCTCACAGCGCCCTCACCTCGCTTCCTTCTCTCTCCTTGGCCCTCTCCTCTGGTTATTTCATGCCCTGTGCCATCTGCCTCTACTTCCCCTTTCTTTTCTTCCTTTATTCTTGGTGCCCCAGTGCTCAATTATACCTTAAAGGATATGATCGTTTATTGTATACTGATCACAGACGAATTATTTTTAATGACCATGTTTGTTGTTTAAATGTAGTGCTAAGGGTATTTGCCATTAGGTTAGTAATAATCTTTTTCAAAATTAATTTGCTTAACAAAATTATATTTATCGTCCTAGATATCCTCATCTTACAGTCTATATATCTATATATAACATATTTCTTTACATTTCTCTTTATTTTTTGTTTTATTTTTTAATTGACATTAGTTGACATACAGTATTTCAAGTATACAACGTAGTGATTCAACAGTTATCCACATTATTAAATGCTCACCCCAACTAGTGTAGTTATTATCAACATAGAAACATATTACAGACTATTGACTGTGTTCTCTATGCTGTACTTTCACTATTGTGACTAATTTATGTTATGATTGAGATTTTGGGCCTCTTTATCCCCTTCACCTATTTCACCTGCCCCCTTTCCCTGTGGTAACGACCAGTCACTTCTCAGTATCTGTGAGCCTATTGCTGTTTTGTTCATTTTGTTTTATTTTGTTTTTAGAGTCCACATATAACTGAAATAATATTGTATCTGTCTTTTTATGCCTGGTTTATTTCACTTAGCATAATATCCTCTAGGTCCATCCATGTTGTGGCAAATGGCAGAATTTCATTTTTTATGGCTAAATAATATTCCTTCGTGCATATGTACCACTTTTTTATCCATTCATCTGTTGATGGACATGTTGGTTGCTTCCATACCTTGACAATTGTAAATAATGTGGCAGTAAACTCAGGGGTGCATCTATCTCTTTGAATCAGAGATTTTGTTTTCTTGTCTTTCGGATAATGGCCATTCTGACTGGTGTGAGGTGATACCTCATTGTGGTTTTGATTTGCATTTCCCTGATGATTAGTGATATGGAACATCATTTTCTGTATCTGTTGGCCATCTCTATGTCTTCTTTGTAAATATGTCTGTTCAGGTCCTCTGCCCATTTTTGAATTGTGTTATTTGGGTGATTTTTTTTTTGATGTTAAGTAGTATGAATTCTTTATCTATTTTGGATATTAGCCCTTTATTGTGTATGCCATTTACAAATATATTCTCCTCTATCATAGGTTGCCTTTTTATTTTGTTGATGGTTTCCTTTACTGTACAGAAGCTTTTTAGTTTAATGTAATCCCACTTGTTCATTTTTGCTTTTGTTTATCTTGCCTGGACATACATCCAGAAAAAATTACTCATGCTTATGTTCTAGAGATTTTTGCCTATGTTTTCTTCTAAGAGTTTTGTGGTTTCATGTCTTATATTTAAGTCTTTAATCCATTTTGAGTTTACTTTTGTGTATGGAATTAGACAGTAATCCAGCATCATTCTCTTGCATGTGGCTGTCCAGTTTCCCCAACACCATTTACTGAAGAGACTATCTTTTCCCCATTGTATATTCTTGCCTCCTTTGTAATGTATTAATTGACCTATATATGTGTGGGTTTATTTCTGTTTCATTGAACTATGGGTCTGTTTTTGTGCCAGTACCGTATTGTTTTGATTACTGTAGCTTTGTAGTATAGCTTGAAATCAGAAAGTATAATACCCCCAGCTTTGTTCTTCTTCCTCAAGAGTGCTACTAGGAGTCTTTTTGTGGTTCCATATAAATTTCAGGAATATTTGTCCTAGTTCATTGAAAAATGCCATTGTTGCTTTGAATAGGGATTGCATTGAATATGTAAATTGCTTTGGGCAGGATGGCTCTTTTGACAATATTAATTCTTCCTACCAATGAGCATAGCATAGATTTCCATTTATTTGTGTCTTCTTAAATTTCTCTCATGAATGTCTTACAGTTTTCAGAGTACAGGTCTTTCACCTGCTTGGTTAAGTTTATCTCTAGGCATTTTATTCTTTTTGGTGCAATTGTAAATGGAATTTTTTTTCATTTCTCTTTCTGCTAGTTCATTGTTAGTATTGGTCCTACAACTTTCTGGATCTATTTATTCTAATAATTTTTTTGATGGAGTCTTTATGGTTTTCTATATATAGTATCATATCCTCTGCATATAGTGACAGTTTTACTACTTCCTTACCAATTTGGATGCCTTTTATTTCTTTTTCTTTCTTGATTACCATGGCCAGGACTTCCAGTACTATGTTAAATGAAAATGGTGAGAAAAAGTGGGCATCCTTGTCTTGTTCCTGATCTTACAGGAAAAGCTTTCAGCTTTTTGCCATTGAGTATGATTTACATTTCTCTTTAAAGTATCCATAGCAAAGTTTACTGCTAATAGGCCTTTTCCTTCTTTCATTTAAAGTATATTGTTTACCTACCATGTGCAAGACATGTTATATGTGGATTCGAATTGGGTTTGCACTCTTTAATGATATAGCAAATGACTGTGACAGATATTCAGAGTTCAAGGGATTTACAATTTTTGATTGGAAAACAGATATTTATTCAAATACTCCAAGGAAAGATATTTATTCAGATACTGTTAGAGAAACACCTGGGATGGGGAGAGGATAGGTGATGAAGAATGATGGTGCATGGCCTGTATAAGGAATTGGGTTTTGGGTACTTGATGGACCAGCAAAATCTTTGATTATGTGTTTTTCAGTGTTTAAAGGAATGAGAACTGGGAATGAACTATAGGTAGTCCATTCATCACAATTCTTAATTCTATCATCAGGTAACAATTACCTTTCAGTTTTCCTATAGATGTCTGTATGTCACATATTCCATTAGTCCTTCCTGACGTCCCAAATCCAAATAAAACATTAAGGATCTAAGAGTAAGAAAAGAAAGGAATTGTCTAAAATCTTTATCAGCTGTGGTCACAGTCTATCTCTGGCCTAAATGCACTCCTGTAGACCCATGTTAAGACTGTTTTTGGTTTCCTTTCCCAGAACATGTTCTGGAATATAATTCAGGCCCTTTTCCAGCTTCTGGGAACCCCCATGTTAATTTCTCTGCAGACACTCCAGAAGATTCTACACCATACCCATCACTGTCTTCCTCTAATGATTCAAACTTACAAATTATAACATATGCATGAAACACATTAATGAAATACCTCTGGTGTTCTCACATGAGAGATGTCAGGCGGTAGAAGGGGAGGTGAGAAATGACTTTATAATTGTCGGTGGAGCTTTTGTGACATCTTTACAATCTGATATTTTTTCAGTTTATTATTAAGCCTCTTCTTGGCTCACTTTCCTTTCTTTTCATTTATAATTTAGGCACAAAAATGACATTTTTCTGTTTTGTCATGTTGTTTAATACTCAGAATTCATGTTTTCTTAGAAACTGAGCCTCGTAGAAAAGAGCCCAGAACACTAGGGCTTCATTGATAGATTAGGGAATACCTGCTGTTTGTATTTTCTCATTTTTAAAAATTTGCACTTTAACTTTTATTTTAGGAAAATTGTCTCCTCCAGAGTTGTTGCTTCTAGAAAATCATGAGAGGCAGGATGACTATACTGGTGACACATCTGTTGCAATAGTTAGATAAGGATTTTAGCTAGAAGCAAATTTTGAAAGGTTCTAAGAATGAAGCTTTATAAGCTTTAGTAAATGTAAATATCTTTGAGATATGCAGAGGGAAATCTCTCACCCTTTAAATTTTCCCAGATGATACTACACATTTTATGTTTTAGAAGCTGTTGAATCAATAAGATCAAACCTACAGGTTTTTGGTTTTTTTTCAAAAGCTCCTAGTGTTTTGGTAAGTTTGGTATTTCTTGACACAGAATGATAAATGTGATACCTGATATTATGTAACTGTCTTCCATGTTGAGGAGAAATAACACATAAATGCTTGAAAGCCAAAGGAATGTGATGAAAAGAAAAAAGAAAAGACTTCCTTGGGAATCAGGTTTTAGAAGGTTTAAGGTACTCCACAAACTTGTGCTTAATGAGTTTTTGTATCTTTTCTGTTTTACACTTTCTTCATCCATCAAAACTGGGGTTTATTGCTCTTCTCAGTTCCTCAGGTTTCTGTTGAGGTGGTACTTGTTAAACCACTAAGATAGGCTTAATACTGTGCTGGTGGTGATTTTACACACCTCATCTCATTCAATCATTGACCTAAACAATAGTAGTCTACCTACTTTAGAACACGGGTTCAGCGCTCCGGCTCTAGTCACTGTCCGGAGGCAGCGGCACTCAAGTACTAGGGCGCAGGTCGGGGTCCATCCCTCGTAAATCTTCTCCAGTCTATGGGAGATAATAATAAATGGATCATGCGGTGAAATTTTTATGAAGCTAACAATATTATTCAGGTATTTCTTTCTTCCCTCCCCCCCTCCGCCCCTCCCCCCTCCCCCCTTTCCTTCCTTCCCTCCCTCCCTCCTTCTTGCCTTCCTTCCTTCCCTTTTTTCTTTCTCTTTTTCTTTCTTTCTGATTCTGAAGTACAGCTGAAATAATAATATATTAGTTTCAGGTGTACCATGTACTGAGTCAACAACTGTATACATTATGAAATATTCACCACAATAACCGTAGTTACCATCTGTCACCATACAAAGTTATTACAGTATTATGACTACATTCCCCATGCTGTACCTTTCATCTCTGTGACTTATTTATTTTATAAATGGAAGTTTTACTTCTTTGTCTCCTTTACCTACTTCACCCATCCTCCCATGGCCTTTCCCTCTGCAGCCGCCAGTTTGTTCTCTGTGTTTGTGAGTCTGCTCCTGGGGGTGTGTGTGTTTGTAAATTCTACACATAAATGAAATTATATGGCATTTGTCTTTGTTTTATTTCACTTGGCATAATACCCTCTAGATCCACCTGTGTTGTCACAAATGGCAGGATTTCATTCTTTTTTATGTCTGAGTATACTCTAATTTCTAGCACACCTTCTTTATCCATTCATCTATCGATAGGCACTTAGGTTGCTTCAATATCTTGAATTCCTCTCCTCCTTTTATTAAGAATACATTTTATTTGGTTTATGAATAATAGCAATCACAGAGAGCTTTTTATAGGTCCCTGCTCATCAAAGTCAAGCATTTGCCAGTCTTTGTTGAGCCTTATCTTCCCTTCATGTTTTACTTTGTAGATCTAAAATCCTCACAGCAATTGGCTCAAAAAGTACTATCACAAATCAAATTGGCATGCCAATTTTAAGAGCAAAGCTATTAAAACCTGAAGGGAAGGAAGGTGTTCTTTTAGACAGTTAATAGATAATTGAGCAATTATTTAGAGTTTATAGTTAATCTAGGGGTAATACAATCTTGTATGTTACAGCTTCATTCGGATTAGTGTCATCTTCATGGGTTTTTGACCTGTGAATACTTAGTATAACTTTTGGCAGGAGATATTTTTCAAGAAAATATTATTCCTGAAAGGATACGCCCCCCTGCCCCTCACTGAAGCCTTGGTCCAGGAGCGCCTCGATCGCCCCTTCAATGCTGACCGTGCTTTGCTTCAACTTTCCTCAGTGATACGAATGAAGTTGACATACCACCCAACACCCGAGTGGGCACCAAACGCTACATGCCTCCGGAAGTGTTGGATGAGAGCTTGAATAGAAATCACTTCCAGTCCTACATCATGGCCGACATGTACAGCTTTGGACTCATCCTTTGGGAGGTTGCTAGGAGATGTGTATCAGGAGGTAAGCGACGGCGATGCTACCAGCACACTGCAAATCCTTTCTTTCCCATCAGAAATCACCTTTATATTTCAATAATTATAAAGAGAATTGAAACTGTTTGGCAGATAAATAATACTCAATGTATACTAGCTATTACATTAAATTTTCATTTTGGCTGGTGAGCTTTAACTTATATTTAGAATCATATCTAAATATAAAGGAAGAGCAGTTTACAGGCATTCAGACTTTTAGAGAAAGATCATGATGTAATGATGCAATGTCTTTAAATCACTCTGAGAAATCTGTGCCCATCATAAGCTTAATTTAAAATAGGACATATTCCCTCTGAAGTGGGAGAACTCTTTAGTCCTAACGGAAGTTAATATGGGACATTTCTCCTAACCAGATATTGAATAAATCTTCCATCATAATTATGGAAAAGAAAAGAAGTAACCAAAATATAAATTAACTAATTGCCCATGCCTTGCTTTCTTGTTTTATAAAGAATAATTGGACCTGTTTTTGAATAATATGCTTCTACTTATCTAAGATAGGTTTATGGAAGTTGAAGGAGTAGTATAGTATAAGATTAGGAAAGATGTTTAGTACAAGATTATTACAAGATGTTTTATTGAATATCTAAAGCAAATAGGGCCATGAGAAACCTCTGAAAGCCTGTGGGCCAGAATGTAGGAGAAAGGGTTCTTAGCTTGGAAACAAGCTGGCAGTTTGTAAACAGCAGGGTATTAATTGCTTTGCTGGGGCTGTCTTTGCCCAGGGAGATTTGACACATACTGAAATGTAGCCTTATCTCTGTATGAGGTTGACACGCATTTGTCAGAGATCCTAGAGTACCAGCTCTACCCCATGCTGAATGGTATGACCTTGGGCAAGTTCCTTCATCCCTTAAAACCAGTTTCCTCATCTGTATTGTGTGGATATAATGCTACCTCTTAAATGTGTTTGTAAGAATTTAATAAGATAAATTATATAGTATATTTACCTCCATGCTTGGTATATAGGTGGTGCTCAACAAATGAGTTTCTCTTCTTTTCCCAGAAGGGCAAAACACACAAAGTTCTATTCTCCAACACTTTCCTTTCTGAAGATGTTGGAAGTTGGGGCTTGTCTGTCTAGTCCAGGTACTCTCGGATGAAGCAGACACATCTGATGTATAGACCTTTCAAACGTTGGAAAGAAAAGAAAGAACGTTTTGAGGTTTCACACACAATTAAGTGGTAGCTAACATGGAAATTCTGATAATTACATGACAAGAAGAAAGGAGTGAGGCCTGTTGTTCAAGAATAGACTTTGATTTTCATAATTTTATGGTTGGCCTTGTGTCTGTTGTAGTATCTCCATCTCCCCCACCATCCATGCATCAATGGCACCAACATTAAGCACCAAGGATGATACAAGGTGAATAAGATAGACAAGGTCCTTGCCCTCAAGATGTTTCCAGAGCCATTGTCTCAATACCTAGAAAGGACAACCTAAAATGAAGTGAGCATCTCCTGTGTGTTACAGCCTATGCTTTTCTTATCGCATATGAAAAGAAACACAATTAACAGAGATGATAAATATCCTTAGGCTCTGAGGTCTCAGCAGGGGCTGGAATACATGGCGAGTTGGAATGGTCTGAGAAAACTTTTGAACCTCAGGTTCTTTAAGATTATATATGGGTTTGAGTTTGCAAGAAAGGGCATGATGCAAATGCTAGATTTTGTGGGAGGAAATCCCCAGGAAATATAATGTTGCAGTGGATAATCTGCCTGCTTGGTGGTACCATCCTGTTTAGGTAAAAAGCAATGACATTTCTATAAAAGATGATTTAGGATAGGGAGTAAAGTTCCTCTGGAAAGATTGTTCACAGCAGCATCCTCTGAGGACAGAGGCTGCTCATAATTACTGGGAGGAGTTAATCAAATAGAGTGTAAAAGATGCAAGTAGCCTGCTGTTTTAAAGGATGAGGCAGTAGGCAGAAATTAGATAACTAGGAAAAAAATTAGGTACGATTTAGCATGATAGGTGCCATTTCCCTGAAGATGACACAGATTTGTATTTTTTAACCTCTCTTTCAACACATTTTTTTTTCTAATAGTAATATATTCCTTGTAGAAAGTTTGGATACCGAAAATCTAAAGCAGAAAGCAAAAATTAGAACTTGTATCAAAAAAGTCATGGTCAATATTTTTAGATGTGTGTAGTTTTCCAAATTTTAAATGTGCAGAAATGTATTCTTATGATTAAGCAGAAAAAAATGTAAATCTGACATTTTGTTCAAGTAAGATACACTGCCAAATTTATTCTGAGATTCATAATCTCATACTGCAGGAATATGAACAGTCACATATTATGCCGTTTGAGCTAGGGATATGTCTGCCAAGCCTGTGTTGAGATTTAATATAGATTTTTTTTAAATGTGGCATAGAAGAGCCTTCATAAAATTGGAAATAAATTTGAGATGTGTGTTTTACTTAGCTTTTGGAAATCAGAAAAAAGATCAGAGACTTATAATGATATGTTTTAGGCTTTCTATTCATTTAAAAAATTACATTGTGTTATTCGGGCACATTTTTTCAAGGTTTATTTGGCTGTTTTTTGGCCCAAGTTTATCTTTAGTATTGATAGAGTTTTTCTTTGTGAAAAGTTTGTATGTTAGACTTTCATTTCCACTTCACAGAAAATAATAATAACAAAAGCATATTTTCAGGTATAGTGGAAGAATACCAGCTTCCCTATCATGATCTAGTGCCCAGTGACCCCTCCTATGAGGACATGAGAGAGATCGTGTGCATCAAGAAGCTGCGGCCCTCATTCCCCAACCGGTGGAGCAGTGATGAGGTAAGGCCAGAGGTAACCATGTGGCTGTGTCCAACTTGTCAATAGACTTTCCTCTTTTTTTCGAAATTCCAAGTCTGCGTTGTTTTTTTCAAAATCCCAAGTCTCCTTCCTTGTTCCGGTGGTGCTGGTGATTGTGCCTAGCTGCAATAATTTATACAGAGCTGTGTGTCACATGTTAAATGATCTGTTCCTTTTTTTCCAATTTGATTTTGTCACTTTGCAAAATATATTGAGTGGGTAAACATTTAGCCTTCATCACAGATAACGTCATTTCATTTATTTGTGATGCCCTGACATGTGCATAAAGGCTACTATTTCTCTCTCAGTGTGTTTTCAGAGCATCACAAGTGTCCTCTGTGACAAACCCACATACAACATTCTCTCATTGTGAAGACAGAATAGCTAGGCGCCTGAGAATCCAGTTCTCAATGCACAGAAGTGGTGATACAAGCTGTCATGGTTGAGATGCCTGAAAGGGCTGTGGATCTCTGTTAGTAAGGATGATGACGAGATGCGTTTGAACAAATCCACATTCAGCGAGGCTCTAAGAATATTGTTGTGAAACGTAAATAGACCTGAAGGGAGCTGTGCAAGAGGAAGAAATGCATCAGGCGGGCCTCGCCTTTCCTGACCCATTCTTGCCACGCAGCATCTCTGAGCTTGGACTCACTCGCCCGCATCCTGGCGTGCCCTGGCAGGCTGAGACATTCAGAGATGAGTTTGAAACATCCCAGAAAAGGAAAAGATCTATCAAACAGCTATTAAAACCAATGCAAACAAATGGACAGAGCACTGTTTATAAAAATCACCTTTGGTTCATTGGTTTTGTGTCTAGTTACTGAAAGGCTAAATGATGCATATGTTTTCCAATGCACTATGCCAAAAGCTTTCTGAGAAGCTGCAGTTATGTGATTTTGAAGTTGGTTATGGGCACTAGTATTACTCAAAGTCCCATCACAGAGGATTTCTAATGAAGTGAAATGTGCTTTTCAACAGGAAGACCAGTAATTGATATGCTGCAGAACACAGGAGAAAGTTTTAGCGAGACTGTGCACAGGTCATTAATCTTGCTAAATGGTAGATTGTGATGCTATTGTTGTAGCAGACAGCTGTGATTTAGAAATAACCATGTTTGTTTGAATAGTATGGAGTTAGATAAAAGGTTTAAGCTTATCAAGTGTTATAAACAATCCAGGAGTGTGAAGTGGAATACAGACCCCCTGTGTATTTTTGTTTTTGTTTAATGCTGACTTCAAAGACACTCCCCCACAATCAGCAAAACCCCCTGTTTGTCCCTGTCACAAGGAAGGAAATATATTTTAGTGGCTCATGTGCATGAAAGAATTGAAATTTTTTCTATGTGGTTTTAAGAGTATCTTTTAAAAATAATTCAAACTTCAGAAAACCCAAACTAGAAGCCAAATATCACGTGCCAGCCTTGCAGATAATGCGTTTCTCTAGTGTTACTCCCATTTTCCTATTCCCTTCCCACAGTGTCTAAGGCAGATGGGGAAGCTCATGACAGAATGCTGGGCTCACAATCCTGCATCAAGACTGACAGCCCTGCGCGTTAAGAAAACACTTGCCAAAATGTCAGAGTCCCAGGACATTAAACTCTGATGTGAGGGGGGAAATACCATCTCTGGAGAAAGCCAGTAGATACTCTTGTTTGTGAGCAGAGCAAAAGATGTTCCAGAAGCATCCACAGTACAAGCCTTGAACGTTGTCCTGCTCCCTGGTGGGTTCCGCCTTTCCTCTCGGGGAGCAGCCTGGACGAAGGCAGAAGTTCCCAGAACCACAGATTCATCGTGTCTGTTTGGGAGAGGGAGAAACCACGTGGGTGACTTGTTCAAGATACGATGCATGTTGCTTTCTAAGAAAGCCCTGTATTTGGGGATTGCCTTTTTTTTCTTCAAAAGATGTTTTAGTTTTGCCAAAATAGAACAAACAATGTAGGTGTCTTAAGGTTTATACTATTACAGTTTAAGTAATAACAAAATTTCTTCCCAGAAATTCTGCTGGAAGGTAAATTAAAATATGTCTGTGTTTTTCCATTGGTAAAATTTTGTTGCACTCTACAAACCGAAAGACAGTCTGTGACATGGGAGAACACAGAATGGGACCCATCTTAAAGCCCCCTGCCGCCCGAGACCACTTTGGGCAGCCCGGCATTCGGGGTTGCCGCAGCAATGTGAATGCACCTGGGTGCAAACACCACCTGTCTGGGCCCACGTTCTGGGAATCCTGCAGGTGACCTTCTGCAACTTCAGAGGATATGGAACAAATGAAGGTTTTATGTGACTTTCCTCGAAGTATGTGTTGTCGCTCTTCTTCAGACCACTTTGTATTTCTGATTCTGTTAGGCATTTCTTTCATGGTAAAATCCCTTTCTTTTCTTTAACGCAAACAAGGCTTTTTTTTGAATGTGTAGAGAATTGACCCATGCGTGCTTTTGATCTCTCAGATGAAAGGATCACTGTTGAATAAAATTGTCATCAGCTGTGTTGAATACAAGGTGCTTTAAAATAGAGATAATTCTCTCCTGTGTTGTAAGAAGGTGCCAATAGAAGAGGAGGGTGGAGGGGCAGAACGCTTGTTTCTTAGGTATGCAGAAGGGCCAGTCTCAGAAGCACAGGGAAAAAGTATGCATGCCTTGTTTTGTATAAAGACAGTTTCTTTTTGTTATGGTCTGTTTTGTGTCTGAGTTAAGAGAAGGAAAGGAAGCATATGACAGGTTAATTTAACTAAATTTTAATTTAAAAATTTAATTATAACCTCCAAGTGGAACAGCAGAGGAGAGCTAGTGGAGGCCACAAAATGTGACTGCTGTGACTTATTATCCTAGAACAGATATGGATCTACTGTGTACATCTTTAGTGATCGTTTCACATCTTAGGAATGCTGACTCATTTTATTTTATTCTCATGATATTCAATTCACTTTCTAATTTATTATTTTTCCCTCTCTGTGGCACTTTTGTGAAACATCTCTTCATATACTCAATTCTGTGGGGTTTTAACTTTTGAGCAACATGAGTCAAATTATTGACAGGGCCAATATTCCTTAGCAATCAGAACCTAAAGTTTAAAATTGTACCTATCCCTCTCAAATTTATTCTTTTTTAGTTCCTTACTGTGTTTTTCTTTTGCTTCTTAGCAATTCTGTAATGATCAGTAAAGAATGGGGGAAGCACTTCCTCTTGGCCTTAAAAAAAAAAATGTTCCTTCCAGAATACTCCAGGGGGCAGTGTTTTATAACACATTTTCAGCATTTGGTGATTGAAGAATGGAGGGTTTTTGACAACTTGACAGCTGCATGAAAAGAGAAAATGTTTTCCTCGCTTCTGAAGTAGGCTTGCAGCTGGTGACTTGTTCATCCTGAAAACATCCTAGAGCAGAGGTGGCTGTGAGCTGTTCTTACAGTTTGGGGAAATCTTCAGGAGAAACAGTGTTCTAGATTCAGCATTTACTTCCCGATGCTTCATAGCCACATCGTGTTTATAACAAAGAGACAAGATTTCTTTAATCCTTGAATATTAATACAATTTTTGTTTCTTCAAGCATTAGAAACAGTTGGTTCCAAATATAACTGTAATCAGAATGCTGCTTTTAGTGATACTAAAATAACCTGAACAGCAATGTAAAGGTTCCTTTCTCTTGTGTTATTTTTGTGTTAGCTTAGAAGGAGTATGTGGCTAAAACTCAGTGTGATAAGCATCTGAGCCATGGCGAAGAACTTCATTGCCTCTGATCATATCATCTACAAATAAGTAAACATTTATGCCAGTTAAGTGGGGGCATGCTTGTGTTTCTTGACTTTTCCCTAAATTTAAGTGAGGTTGGGCTTATCTCTTAAATAAAAATGTTTGTTCTTGATAAGTTTTTATACATGGTTAACTTGTAGGGAAGTAAAGATTTGAAAGTGAACTAGATTTCCCAGGAGGTTTGGTTCCAATGATGAATGAGAGGAAATGAAAATAGTCACCAAATTTCTTCTATATTTTTAATTACTTTGGAAAAATCAATAGCTTATTTTCTAATCCTCAACCTGATTTACTTACTATGAACATTTGAAAGTTATTCCTGAGATACCTAAAAAGCCCCATTTAGTTATTATAGTCTTCCAAGGAGACTATTTATTTATGAATAGATTTTTCTCTGTCTTACCCAAATCCACCTTACTTAAGGAATACTTGTTTTTAGAAAGACTACCTATTCATTTTTGAATAATCATTTTTGATTTTTAAATTTCTAGTAGCTCAGAAGTGAATTCATTTTTCTTTCAATAGAATAAGTGGGAACCTGGAAAATAATAATGTAGTTGCTTACTTTCAGGATTATTTCAAAGACTAAGATTTTCTTCTAATTGCTTCCCCCCAAAAGGAATCCTAAAATATTAGTTGTTAGCTAATATAAGTTTTGTATGCTAAGATGTTCAGGTCTATAGTTTATGTGTGTATATATTAAATAAATAAATATATATATATAAATATTATGTTCAGTCTGGAGTCTAGCATAACTCCATTATGTGGATTAGAGAGTAAAATATTATGGATGATAAAGTACTAAATGAAACATAATATTTATTTATGAAAGTGTGTAGATTGTTAAATCAGCAGCGGCCGTGCTCTGAACATGGTGTATGAGGAGACAGGCCTTGGACCTCTTGAAAGCACCCCTCAAATCACTAGTGCCCCCACCCTTTTTTTAAAATTCTCAAAACATGAAGCTTCTTAGAAAACATGCTGAGATTTTATTTACAGGGGATTCTTTGCCACAGTTCAATTGCTGTGTAGTCAGGTGTAGCAAGTATGGAACACTGAGTGAATTTCCTGTTCTGAGGGTCGCTCCTGTGTGTCAGAAGTCACCGTGGTTCGTGTTGGTGGCCTGTCCTGGTTCTTCTTTGTTTGTAGGTGGAAAGGCACTGAAAGAAGCACAATCTTTTAAACTTGAATAGTTTTGTAGTGATATTTCCTTAAAAAGCTCGGTCACATAGTGGAAATGAAAGAAGTGCCATCAGAAATGATGTGAGTTAGCGATTGTGATTCCTCTTGTAAAACCAAATGAGAAAACCAATACTATGGTTTTTGAAGAAAAGTTGGCACTATAGAAGGGGTTTTGTCTGTTTCAAAAGGAGACTCATTTGTGTTCTTTTGGGGAACCAGTGCCTTACTGAATTTGTATATACTGTAATTATTCAGGACTAGGGAACAGACAATTGTATTTGTTACAAATTGTATATGGCTTTGTTTTAACATTCCCCCAAATAAAATTGTTTCATTCTTCCTTGGAAAGAACACGTCTGTTATTTTTCAGCTGTGCCTGTGCTCCGTCTTGGAAAACATCACCCTGTAACAGGTGGGAAGGCAGCCATGAGGGAGAATGATGCAGGTAAGTTTGTATATTTGGTGGCAGGAGAACAAGAGAAAAATGGTCTGATGGCTTCTATTGTCTCTGTAATTAGGAAGTATGGTCACCTGTTGAGATGAGAGGAACAGTAGGGAAGTTGGTGGTTTGAGAAAAGTAAGGAGCTTTAGAATTGCACTGTGGGAAATTATAGCCAGAGGGTTATGGGCAGCACCAAGGGCCTGGTTAGGCTTGGTGACACTAACGTGTGGCCTCTTGGCCGCGAGTGTGGCCTCTGGGCCTCACATAGCCTTGTGTGTGAATCCAGGGTCACTCATTCCCTGTGTTGTGTGACAGTAGGCATGTGTTCACCTCTTGAAGACTCAGTTTCCTCCCCTTGAGGATGAGAATGATATTGGTATCTACTGCATGGAGTGGTTTTGAAGATGAATGACTAATTCGTGCACCAAGCATGAGGTAAGAAATCCACCATTACTAGATACTACCTATTAATATAAATGCATAGTGCCACTTTTCTATATGTTTTTATTTTATTTTCCTATCAGCAACCTAGGTGTAGGTGTGGGGACTGCAATACTGGCTTCATCCAGGTTGGGGTTTGTACAGCATGTGCAGCAATGGCTCAGGCAAAATAAGAATTGTCATTATCAAGGGGATGGCTGATGTGGCCCAGAGCATGGAAGGGATAGGCCCAAAGAAACTAGGTCAAAGGACAGGGAAGCCTTCAGGGTTGAGGTGGTGATTCAGCAGTGTCTGAGTAAGGAGCTGTGGTCAGAGTCAAGACTACAGAAGGCAGTGGCAAGGCCAAGGACCGGCTGAGGCTGTGAGCACAGGAGTGGGTAGATTTAGTTAGTGGACAGGATTATTGGTGGTGAAAGAGGGAGCCAAAACCAGACTTTTGGCTCTGTCCTTGTGGATTTGAAGGCCCCCAGGATGGTGGCAGTGTAAGGAGAGGAAGACTGTGAGGCAGGACTCTCCGGGCCGGAGGAACAGGCAGACAGCAGAGACAGAGGCAGGTAAGGGCTGCTGGCCTGAAGTGCACAGCCGTGGGTTTTTAGGCAAAGCCAGTGGTCTGGGAGCAGTGAAGCATTCTGAGAAAGCCTTACTCTTCCTCCCTACTCTGAGGTACCTGGGACTTAGAAGAATGAGGCTATTGCCATTGATCCTGAAACAAGTGTCCCCCAGAGAGGAAAAAACCTGCAAAAGGAGAGGGAAAGTTTTAGGTTATTTTTCCATGGGTTGTGAATGGTGAGAGACTAGAGTTTAGTTTTGAGGGGCTCCATCATTGCCTGGATCAGGAGAGAGGACACCTAGAATGGTTTGGGCATGGTGAGGATGGGGAGGCCTGCTTCCTAGTCACTAGGGACGCAGAAGTTTCTGTGTGATGGCCTCTGTGTAGCCAGCTGCACTTAAGCCTAGGGAATTCATCCCAGCACTGGGATTCAGAATGACTTGGCTCATATCCTATGGTTTTCACTTTCTCAGCTCTGTGCAAGTACATAATCTGAATCCTAATCTTCTCCCCTATAAGTTGGGGTAAAAATACCTACCACATAGAGCTCTTCCAAGGAGCAAATGAGATGAATGTGTGAAGTATGTGATGGCTCCATGCCAGGCACATAGCAGGTGTGCATAAATACTGCTTTTCTTTACTGACATTATTTTTGCAGAATATAAAGCCAGGAACATTTAAAACCAGCCACAGTTTGCTGTGGGTACACCTCTCCCACCTTATCCACACCCTGTTTCTATATAGGCTGTGGGCTGTCATAAAACTTAAAGTCAGACACAGAAGGTTGTGGTTGAGGAAAGCAGATTCTTCTCCTGGCATTGGCCACTTTGTAAATTGCAAGCTTCTGCTTCCTTCTGCTCACAGCTGCAAAGTACAGTCACTCTCAGAAGGACTTTTGTTTTTGCAAAGTAATTGCTCCCCTAGGTCCTGATGTTAGCCCATCTGTAGGGTGCCCTGGGACTGAGGACGGAGTTTGCCAGGTGCGCATGTGCGGCACAGAGGGGCGGAGCCTCGGCATTCCCCCGGGACCGCAACTCAGATGGGGTCTTGGCCAGGGCGCTCACTGACCTGACCTCGTAAGTGTTTGCACACTGTCCTAGGTTCGGCTTTCCCAGCAGCAACCCCAGCCGCCCAAGCCCCGAGGTAGGGGACAACGGGTGGGAGCGGGATGCGTCTGCGCCACCGTACGCTTGCTCTGTGAGGCGCTGTTTTGTTCTGTAATAGCATTTCTTTGTAGAAGGAGATGACTTCTCTAGTTCAGCCATAGGACACCCATCTCCCTTTTGGTTTACTCAGGTTCCCTTTTACATATGGTCATTACTTCCTGAGCCCTGGCAAACAGTGGGGTTTGTGGCCCAGGTGCGAATCAGCCTCACACGGCCGTCTGCAGCCCTCAGGGGGCGCAGTTTCTCAGCAGTGCAGCAACCGCCCCGAGCTCGGCTGACTGTCGGAGGGAAAGGGGGTAGGTGGCGGTCCGCCCAAGGCCACTCCTTCAACCAGTTCTTTCACTAAGGGCGGCCTTGACTTCTACTTCGGTTTCAGAGCCACTTCGCACCCCACACTTGGAGCCTCTCGCTTGCCCAGCCTAAGGGAGTGACTGGGTGGCCTGCACCAAGTTGGACTTGTCTGCGTGGCCTTTGCTACAGGGCAGCCTGTGTTACTGGGCTTACCTTTCACTTTCTACCTATCAATGCAATTGCTTGCAAACCTTATTTAAAAGCAGATTTCTCAGGGTAGGGCCTCAGACTCTGTATTCTCAGACTCCGGGGCATTTGGGGGCAGCCGTTCTAAGACTCTGGCTCGCCCCCTTAAAACTCTCAACAGCCAGGCTGACATCCCAGGCCTATGAAATCAGAATCTCAGGGGCTGGGATCCAGGCACTGGGAGTTTGTAAAGCTGCTCAGGAGATCCCAGTGTGTGAAGAGGATTGAGAGGCACAGGTTCTGGAAGCTCACTCTGCCCCTGAGGGATGTCATGATTACCATCCATGCAGAACACACAGCTTTTCTGTCTTACTGAAGAGACACAGGATGGCTCTTGACATCCAGGAGAACTCTGTTACGAAGAAACAAGGGAGGCAGGACTCTCTGTTGCTTATAAATATAATTTATTACGTGTTTAAAAATTCTTTCTTACATTTTGTACATGTTGGCTGACAGAATAAATGCAGGCAATTTACAAACCATGGGACTGCAGGAAAAATGGGCAGAGGCAGCAGGGAGGGAGGAGAGGCACACCCAGAGCTGGCCCCCCTCACCTTTACCGCATAGTAACGTGACAGAATGGATGCCCAGAGAGCACCCCTCCGCCAGGGGTTTTCTAGAAAAGGAATTGCATAGAAGATACAGAAAGAGGGAGACTCCACTACAACAACCTAAGTGTTCCATATCTGAAAAGCCAAGTTTGCATGGTTGTGTTTAAAAAAAGAACAATGACAAAGCACAAAATCTCATCTGGACATTTCTGCAGTTCAACTGTTCCAATGAGAACAGCAAGTGGATGACACAGGCGCTTCCACACAGACTGCTGGGGATTTTTTCTTTGACAAACATTGGTTGTCTTCTTTAGAGGAAAGGTGAAGGTCACCCACTTGCTACAGCTCAACATTAGACTCAGTGGACACGTACAATACTGCGATACCCAACACACACGGAGCGATGGTGTTCCCTGCAACTGGGCTAAATGCATTCTGTCTCGAGGGTGAAGGGCTTCACTGCCAGCAGTAGTTCTAGGAAAGGGAAGGGAGAATGCAAATCACACATTCAGCTTCTTCTGATTGCTGTTCTCTTTCTTTTTCAAGGCCTGGAGGAGTGTACATTTGAACCTGTACCCTACTTTTACAGATGCCATGAGAAACTTTAAAAATTTTAAAGGGGAAAGGCATCCTTCACTGGCTGTAGATTTCTTGTTCTTTTATGGTGTTCTAAAGCAAACAGGTTGGTCTGAACATCTAGAACATAGATCAGGTCATGATTCTTGGATGTTGTCAACATAGTGCTGAAGGGTCATGAACCCTAAGGCTGTTATCAGCGAAACCTATGTGCGATTCACATTCTGAACTGAGGAAATGAGGTTCTCCCCGCAACCCCCCCAACCGGGTCAGTGCTGTCAGGTTCCACAGCAGCTCTCCCAATAGTGCCCATCCCAAGAGACCTTTGGAATTGAAGGATGACACAAGGATTCAGCATATTTGTAAGAGACCCTGAAGTGTTATGGCCTTCAGCAATTTGTAATTTTGCCAAGGCACAAATCTGAAATGGCATGGTATGGGGTGGCGTACAGTAGCGGGTGCTTTGGCTGTTGGCAGCTGACTGTCTCAGGGCAGCTTCCTTGTTCTCTACCCAACAACTGGGAGGCCACAATGCTTGTGACAGTTTCCCAGGGATTCCTGACTTAGGATCCCAGATGCTCTCTGGACAGATCTCTTCAATACCCACGACTACGTGTGCAGTGGGCTGGGAAGTAGCCCCTTATAACGGCTGGGTTGTGTGCTTGCACACTGGGGAGTTCCTGCTGGTGGACCCGGGGTTGCTGAGAGGCCTAGGGGCATGTGCTCCATTTGGCTGAGAGCCCGTTCGTATCCCAGCACAGATCGATACAGGGAGGTAACAGACCCACTGGAAAACCTGGGAGCCACGGACCCTTCTGAAGAAAGATTTTAAAGTAGTATATCTGAAAATGGAAGCAGCCACAAGGCTGATAACGCTAAAATGATCAGGAAGTTAATTGTTAGTCTGTACATACTCCCTACTTTCATAAATAGCAGGTTTTAGGCATGGATTCTGGAAATATTTACGACTCCATTTGGCTTACTTGACCTGTAGGGACACAGGCTTTCACTGACAATGGTCACAATGTATTTATTCCCCTTATGCCTTTGTCCATTAAAAAAAATCATTAGAGATGCAAGAGAGATCTTTCAAAGTGATCATTATAGCCAGAGATATACAAACAGATTTCTTAGGGCAGAGAAACAGCACTTCATTGCGCAGAGGCAAAGTTCTAAGGATTTCAGTCAACATTAGCTCAGTAAAGTTTCATAAAAAAATACAAAAACAAAAAAAAGACAAAGTGTAATAGTTGGTCCCATGAGGCACTCAAAAGGTAAAAATATTTTATTACCTTGAGACAATAATAAAAATATTTTTCCTTATTGGATCTACAAAATCTGCTGCTCATTGATCATTAGCATCTTTACAAATAATTGGCTTTGAGCAATGACACTGATTCACAAAAGCTCCTGCTTTGAAAGATGGATAAAACCCAATTCATTTCAGCTGTTCCCATGGTCCTCCTTGCTCTCACTGACCTTGGACTTGTACTGAGGTCTCTGTGTGAAACTGAACTTGTCCAGAGCAACTGTTCAGCAAAAGGTAAAGTTCACATTCAACTTGAAGACTGAAATGCAACATGTAAACTTTTTCTACTTGTCTTTACCTTCTCCTGTGGGGCCTTAAATAGTTTCCATTTGCTTGTCTCCCTGAGGGGGCAGACCTTAAAGTGGCAAAGGCTTGTGAATCCTGGGGAGACAGTGGTCACCCAAAAGGCTGCCTGCTTCACACTCTGACATGGGAGTAAGTGGATCGCGATCACAGTGGCTGGGTCCCCAACAGAGAAACAAGTGAGGGTGCACAAGAGCTTTGCTCGCTCCTCTCCAGAGGAAGTAAAAAAAAAAAATCTTGATTTCACCATCTGAATGCTCATTTTTAAGATATCTTGCTATTACACGAGAGAGATCTTTAAAAATATTACTGAATGTGTGGTTTCCAGAGTAGCCCGAACTCAGCCTCCATGACTTCTTCCTACTGAACGGTTCCACTATTGAACGTGAGGAGATTAAAATCTATAAAATAGTCGTATGCATGAAAATGGCAAACGGTCGTGCAGCCTAATACTGGGCACCTCACCCCGGGCACCGCCCTGCCTTGGCAGAGCTGACGCTGCTGCTTGTGTGAGGCTGGGGGAGTGTTCTGTGGCACTGAGGCGGGACCTGCATTGGCACGCACGCTGTTGCGCGCGGGCCGCTCGCCCTGAGCACCTTGGGGTTACACACTGGTCATCGCCTAAGCGTGTAACCAGCTCTGAACCCGGCCTGTAGTCCATCCACCTCACTGTGAGGAACTCGGAATGAATGTGGTGAGAAGAAAATTAAAACAGGATGAAACCTCTGCTTTTAGACCCCAGATTCAGGAGAAAGGAAGCTGCTTCTCTTGGATTAACACAATTTTCACTTACTTAGACTCTCATCTGCATATATGAAACTTATTTGGAAGTGGAAGCTACCTACATTTCCAAAATCAGATATTAGAGAACTGAAAGGAGATAGGAAATGTAGAAAGCCCAACCAAAGATATAAATGTTAAAAGTGATAACTCCTCCAAAATGTTTTTTTTATACAGATACTTATGTATTTCTATTATTTCTATCACCAAGAACCAACTTGAGACATGTCATGCATGATTGAGTTGACATACTTAATGACATATAATTTTAATAGGAATAATTTAAGTGAAAAAATGAGAGAATAAGAACTATATATTTGAGATGAAAAATTCCCAGGTCCACTTGTGGTGAAGGTCCTGATGGCACTGTAGCTATTTGTTCCCTTTACCAAACAACTTTCAATGCAGTTTTATAAACTCAGGGTAACTTGTGTAATAATCCACTAGATGGCACCATGCACAAGTGATAGATTTTTCTCATCCAAATGAAGCAAGCCCTATGTCGCCTCACAAGTCACACTGAAGACCTAGGAATGAAAGGTGGGACATGTCACATAGAATGATAAAGCGGCTCTCTATGAAATGAACTGTTGAGTCTGGACTTCTAAGTTTGAAAGCAATCTAACAGCTATTACTTAACTTCAACCAGGAAGGGAATCAGAATTTGGAGTGAAAATTATTTGACATAAATGGTGGAACTTGTAGTTCACTTGATACGGAACACAGCAGGCTCTACAGCAGATGAGTGCCTCACTAACCAGGAATCAACTTCTCTTCCCTTTTCTGGTGCTGGGATGTTGAACCAAAAAACCAGAAGTATCTGAAGTGAGCCCCAAAGGCGCTCAGTGGCTTCAATAACAGAGCTCCTGCTACCTTCGATATTTCTGTGTTGATGACTTTTTGATGAGTGTTTCTGGTAAAAGTTTTGGAATGGCTTTATCTAGATAGCTACGTAGTTGCTCCTCTCTACTTTTCACTAGGGATGGACGTTCCTTTGAGCATCCTTCAGATTCTTAATTCTTGATTTCCACAGAGGACAGCCCCCACCCACAGTAATGAAGAGCTATCTTGAGACGTTATTTCAAGATACAGCCATGGACAACAGCTCTCTTTCCTCCTCCTCCTTTTTAAAAATTTCTATTTAAAAAACCTTTACGTAGAGTACCATTTTGCTATCTTTTGGACAAATATTCACTAGTACGAACATCCACTGAATTTGCTCATTACTGCCATCTCTTCCTCTCATGGAAAGTGTAACATATTTGTATATATGGTGCAAGGGGTAGTCTGAGAGAGACTACAGACTATATACCTAAAACAGAAGATAAGAAAAAAAAAGGCTGCCTATCAAGGAATCAATAGTTCCTCAAAGGTGAGGATGGAGAAGCTTGGGAATATCAAGAAGTCACCAAAATAGTCAAGAGAGGAAATACATAAAATGATGTCTAATTTAGATCCAGGCAGTAACCTGGATACTTCCAGCCCCAAAGTGAACCCCAGCCATGTTTTCAGAGGTTCTGATTCAAACACATAGGTGTTTATTGTTCCTCTTGGTTTGGCTACTGGGCTGTGGACTCTTTATTCCCTACCTGCTGAATGGATTGAGTCCCTATGTTAAAACAAAGAGCCTCTCATGGTCCTAAGGACACGCAGTTTACACAAAGTAGTCTGTTGACTATTTTCCAGTTACGTTTTTTTTAATTAAAAAATTTTTTGACCAAGACAATAATAGAACATAACTGGTAGCTAGTCAGGGGGCAAGTGGGCCCAAGAGAGGAAAGAAAATGACAATAAAGGGATGCCATTTCTCAGTGAACAGCATAATGCCATGACACAAAGACAAGACTTGAATGTATAACAAATATGTCACAGGTTAAAATAATCACCTTCCAAGCGAAAGCTATGCGAAAGGCAGACGTCACCTGGGCAGAAGACCAGCTGACTCTTTAAATGATCCAAGTCAGGGTCCACTGTGGTCTTCAGACCGCTGGGTGAGGCTGGAGGCATCACAGTGGGGGTGTCCAGCAGGTCGAAACCTCGGATGAGCTAATCCCACCCCTTCTCTTGACATGTGAGGAAACTGAGGTCCCAGGGAGGTTAAATGCCTTCCCCCAGGTAGTCCAGCTGGACAAAGACAAGGCCGGAATGCAGACTGGCTTTCTGATTCCCGTTCAGAGGCCATTCCTCCAAGGACACTGCCTCCAGGGTGGGTGGTGCCGAGGGCGGTCACAGGCACAAGTCATGCCAAGACTCCGAGGAGGAAGACCCTGGCCAAGCAAGCTGGAAGAGCAGGCTGGCAAAGCCAGTAAGCCCGGCTCCTTGTCTGGAACAGGTGATGGAGAAAGAAACAAGCCGAGATGCACTGCCTGTCTGGTTAACCTGCCTCTCCCCCGTGAGCCTGGTTCAGTGAGAAGGCGGGGCAGGTCTAGTCGATACCTAAGGACTAGCATTGCTGCTAACCAAACAGGAATTAAAAGGAAATCCTTTTACTAGAATACTTGTAAATACTTATCGATAATAACAATGATAATAATGATAGCTTTAAAAAAATCACTTCAAATTGCATATTACAAACGCACGTGTTGTGAAGAAATGCTTATCTGTGTGGCTGAACACAAATCACTATCGTGCCTGCAAGGCTACAGCTTTATGCATGGAGGGCCCCAGACGGGTGTCTGCCCAGAATGTGGAGTCGTGGTTATTGTTCGTTTACACTTCGATCCTCCACTTCCCTGATACAAACACTAACACTGGTTCCACAAGCTCTCGAAACAGAACACGGACTGGAGGATTATCTGAGACACATGGTGCACATGACTTGTAGGAAAAGCCTGTGATTTCTCTGTAAATTACTAATCTGAAATAGACACAACAAACCATCCACAGCTTCAACTTCAAATGATTTAAACAAAAATAGAAAAAGCCATGGACAGTGTCTGCATCCCTGTCCAATTTGATGTAAACAACATTTGTAGAAATTGGGTTTGTTAAGAAAGTTTATCCATAATCTGGATAGCAATAAAAAGCGTTTCCTAGGAAACTGTTAAGATCCTGTACCACACCGCATACAGCCCAACTAAGAGGAAAATTAGGTTGATTTCTAAATCCAAGGTACACATTTACACAATTGCTCTTAACTCTTGTGATGATGTCCGAGTCAGTGGGCACGTATACTGGTAGCTGTATCTGTCTGTCTGCTCCCTCCCGCTGCCATCTTGCCTGTGAAGCTCATTGGTCTGGTCTGGATTTCCTTCGCAGCCATGATCCCCTGTATGGCCAGAGACCCCCCGTGCATCTCCTCCTTCATTTTCAGTCCCTGCATGGGTCAATACTGCCCTTCTGCTGATAAAGACACTACTGTTTCATGTCTTCCCATTTCTTCCAAGACAGCTGCCAGCATGCTCAGGTTTCCATCCGGGAAGTTCTGTGCTTCCCAAAGATCCAGGATTACGCCAGTTGGGCTCGATTTGGTGGCAAAGTAATTCAAGTACCTGTAATTGGGAATGGGAGAATGTGCTCAGTGGTGTGATGCATGGACCTGTTTTGTCTTCAGTTTTTACTAAACCGTTTAGTCTTCCACTTGCCTTTTAAGCATCCAGGTCCCACATGAGAAAGTGTGGTTTACAGGGAGGCTTCCTAAATAACTAGCCCACGCTAAATTAGATCAGCCTCAGACAGGAGACGTGATGTTTAACTTTGTTAACCTCAACTCTGAGCAAGATAATTTAAGAGCCAGATGTCTACGGGTCATATCCTAAACAGGAAATCAAGAGACTTATGTTTTCTTTCCAGCCCAGGCTCTGATCATCTTTGACAGATCACGCCGTGTCTTTTGCTCGATAGTGATGATAACACACAGAAAGCCTCCTGAGGTGTTTAGCGTGCCGATTAACCATTCAGCATTAGGTGTTGATGAACAGCAGATGAGGAGCAGTAATTAGTGAATGGATATATTATTTACAGGGGGTTAGCCCATCAGCTTTGCAAAGTGGGTTATAAAACTTGACTTTTATGAGTGTTAGTAAGCCCAGAATATCTTTCAATATGTTTTTGTGAGATTATGGTACAAGACACAAAGGAGCAGGTTAATATGTGTTTGCAGAATAAAAAGTAAGTAGATGTATGGATGGAAAGAAAATGAGTGCTTCCCCCAAGTCTAAGACTTATTAGTCCTGGGGCCCTGTGTCCAATAGAAAATAATCCTGGGGCTTGGCCATACCCACCTGTCCAGGTTTAGCTTATGGGCCAGCATCCTCCAGTCATGACCTCTTGTCTGTGGGGCGTCCAGGCTGCTACAGAGCTTCTGCCGGATAGGTGGAGGGATGCTGAACGCGCTGGGTCCTGTCATGGTGGTGATGGTGCTCGCTGGGTCCAGCAGAGGCAGATCGATGCCAGTAGGTTCCTGGAGTTCAGGAAGAGGAACAATACAGCATTATTTCTGAAGACAAAGCAATCCCCACTGAACAAATTAGCAAAACGCCTTGCTTTGAGCACTAAGAAGAGAATGAGCACTATTATTCTCTTAGTAAGTATGGCTTCTTCCTGGCCAAAAGTTGTGTCCTGGCTGAGAGGAAAAGGTACATTTTCATCCGACTTTGCACAGCCTTGGATTGCTGGGTCTTTGGTAAGGGGATGGCTATGTGGAGAGCTCTGGTGGGACTCAGTAATAGCATTTCTAATGGGATTCTCCAGGTGAGAGAAGAGAGAGGGAATACTAGTACTTCCAAAGGTTTGGATTTCAGGAGGGGACAGTGTTCAGAAAGGCAGTTCTTTGAGAATGAACAGATCTGAGATTAGCAGGATGAAAGTTCAGAGCATCTAGCGACTGACCCAGAGGGGGATGCACTGGGCAAATGCCCAAGTAAATTCTGCCTATAACTTCTGCAGAAGATGGCCTGACTCTGCTTTTGTTGAATGAAATGGAACACAGCTCTCCTCTAAATGATATCAAATTAACACTAATTTTTTTTTTTAAAGAGAATGGTGAACACAGTATTGCCTTAGGGCAAGCTGCTGATAGCATCCTCCAATTGCTATACACCCTTTTTTTTAAAAAAAAATCTAATTTTAATAGAGAAAACAATAAATTGGCTCTTAAAATAGTTTCAGCTCATAAAACAGCACAAATGCAAAATCTGAATTTCATCTGCAGGAGAAACTCTAATCATTTTCTGATCACTTCTACTAGTGGGAAAAACAAAAGCAAATGTTGCCTGGGAACTATTAAAGCAATAAAGGAAAATCTACTTAATCTACTTTCCATGTCATTTCTCTTTTTTAAAGCAGGTAACTCCTTGGTGTGCATAATTAGTAGCTGGAGGATAACCTAGCCACACGTGCTTTCCGCCGTCATAAAGTCTCTGGTGTCTCTCGGAGTGCTCGGCTCAGGGCGTCCGAGCCACCATCTGTCTGTCCGTCACCATCAGAGCCCCGCAAAGCCATGCTGCTCCTGAGCTGGGGGGGTCGCTGCAGCCTGAGCCCTAGTGATCCCTGAGCGTGGTCTGTATTCTGGGATCAGCAGCCCATACGTGCTGCTACGCTTGGGTAGTCCCACCGTCCAGGGTGCATCTGGCGGTTCAGAGGGCACGTTAGAGCGAAATAAATTTTTCCCATAAACAGCGTGTTGGCTGTGATCGTAGTATTTGGCCTCTAAACCTAAAGATTGGCAAACTGAAGACTCTGACAGTTCTATTTGTTCTTTTGTATTAACTCGTGCACATACCAGGATTTAAAGACTGGTATGAAACACAGAAAAAAATAAATGGGAGTTGGAGACCCTGAATGAGGACATGACTTACAGGTCATCCCTGTGCTGGATGCCGAACCCCCTCCAAGGGACCATGAGGAGAGAGGACTCCTGGACCTTGAGGGCGTAGGCTTGAACAAAGGAGACTAGAAGAGTGACTCAAGGGTATGTGTTGGTGTTTATCAACGGATTTATGTTATGATGGTGGAACCCATGTGTCCCAACACCTGTATGTGTGTGTGGGGGAGGTGGAGGTCAGGAAAACTACATGGTATTTCCACAGCTTCGCGTCCCTGCCCATGCTGAGGTCCCGCTTGCCTCTCGTCTGGATGATGAGTAGCGCCCAGAAGGAACCCCATCACATCCCCAGGTAGGACCGTCCCTTGCTGGCAGCGGAGGATGAGTTCACACAGGGAGGGATCAGCTCTGTGTGCCATGGCTTGTGTCCCCACAGATTCTTCTTGCTGTTGGTCCCGGTAACCCCCTACTGCTCACCCGTCATCAGTCCCAGTCTGCCGGCCTTGTCTTCCTAAAGCACCACGCTGATGTTTCTCCTTTTCTCTCTCCCTCTCATTCAGCATTAACTGCCTCTCGTCCCCCATGGAGGCCCCCATGTAATCGGGCAGTGAGAGATGTTTGCCCCACCTGCCTCGCTGGCTGGTGTGAGGCCTCAGCAGTGAGAAGCGCCCGGCCAGGCCAGCTCAGGGCAGCTGTCTGCTTCACCCCAACGTACTGGCCAACATGTGCTGGAAAACTGACCGGAGGGCATCCCTCTCTGTCTTGATGGGATTAAGATGTCTGGCGCTGGCAAAGGTGAGTTTGGACCTTGTCTGTTTGCTGGCATTGAGGGGATTAAAATTTAGGGCCCAAGGGCGGGCTGTCCTGGCTGATTGGTTAATTGTAGAAGGTATGTGCCTGCCGAACACTGTTATATTTACCTAACGAGAGATAAGGAATAACGATTTGGTTCCCAAGTACAGTTCTTTGATGCACATCCTTCAGAACTGGGTGATGTTCAGCTATAAGCCCATGAAGGAAAAAAAAGGGTATTTTGTGTACTACCTGGCCATAGCACTCCCTGGAGTCGGGAGAACAGCGGCCTGCAAATAGCTCACTGGGCTATAATGCCATTGCAATTAGATTTGTTTTGTAAAACAGAGAGGATATGGGATGAAGTATGTTCAGTCATTTATGTCATTATATCAAAATAAGAATATGAAAAAGAGAGACCCAAGACCCCGGTTCAGAAGGGAGAGCCTCACAAAAAACAGACTTTGCTCAACTCCATTGATAAGGTAAGATGGCTCTTTATTAATTCAGCTAAACGCCCCTGTTACCTTTCTGCCCCCATATGGAGGTACTAGGGCTATTGCCCTGCTCCCCTTAGCAGCACTGGCCCCAGAGGTATCTGAACAAGGGATGATCTCTCCCTCTCACAGCCACTGGAGTACCCTATACGGCCAGGAAGCCACCCAAACTCAGGGAAGACAACTTCCTTTAAGGCAACTGCCAATTGGTAGAGTGGACATTAATGTACAGCCATAGGCTTCATTTATGTCCACTACCTGTTTTCTACTTCTGATTCATATAGTTGGAAAAACAACATGCCTACTTACTGGAATGACCCCCCCCCCCCAAATAGTGAACATCATGTTTTCCATTTTTGCTACCCACAATCCCACTTGGGCAGACATCCAAACCCTTCCGAACATCTCCTTATGCGGGAAGAACACAGGATGGTTCTAGAAAAGGCCCACGGTGAGGCTGAGAGATGCATGAGGAGGCCCCTACCTCCTGTGGCGCCCTCAGCAGCCACTGCTGTACCAGCTGCTGATCTGGCCGGGGGTCCTGACAATATGGGAGACACAGAAACGCCTGAGTACTGCAGCGACTGGACACTCACAGGCCTCAAGGGAGGAGAGCCTAAACAGAGGAGTTTAAACAAGGACCAGGACCTCACACGAAAACCTACTGAGGATCCTGCAGGTGATCTGGAGAGGGTCTCTGAGGCTTATCGGCATAATACAGACATTGACTTGGAGTCCTAGAAATCTTAAAATGGTAAATATGACCTTTATAATAAAGTCAGCTCCTGACATTCAACAAAGCTTCAGAAAATAGAGGAGCTCTAGGAACATCTAGGTCACCATTAGTTGAGATTGTCTTTTAAGGTCTCTAATAGCTGAGACGACTTTCAGGAGGAGAAGGAGCAATACAAACATGACAGCAGGCACCCCGTTAGCCACAGCACCAAGCCTGTGAAAATCAGGACCCCACCGGGGCCCACAGCAATGTGCCTACTGAAAGCACGGAGGACGCCAGAAAAGAGAATGCCTACTTAGGAAACCTGAGGAAACTGTCAGCCAGTATTTCAGAGGCCACAGACCCCGAATCTGAAGCAATACCCCTTGAGAAATCAAGCTAAGATGGGTATCCAACCCTTGATCTCCACCTTCCTGGAATGCCAATTCATATGCCATGCCAGTCACCACGAAACACCCCAATCCTGCCCAGGCAGAATTGTGGGACCAAGGAATATAGTGCTGCCTAGACCTCAGGCAGGTGACCAGATAATGGAAGATAGCCATCTGATGGTGCCAAATCCATGCCTTCTGCTCACCACCTCGACAGAAGGTTTCTGTCGGTTTACTGTCTTGGACCTACAAGATGCCTTTTATTGTGTACCACTGAGTTCAGAGTCCCAAGAGCTATTTGCTTTTGAATGGGAGGACCCAGAGACTAATAAGACAGCAATACTGCTTGACTGTACTTCCCCAAGGGCTCAAAAGCCCCTACTATCTTTGGCGGGGGGACAGGGGGATCTTAGCTAAAAACTTGAGAGAGTTGCAGTTGGAAGAGGGAATGATTATTGCTCCAATATATAGATGACATTTTGATAGCCACCAAAACTAAGGAGGCGGCTAGCCCCGAATACCATTGTAACTAACACTGAATGTTCTGGCCATGAAGTGTCCAAAAAGAAGGCTTAAATATCCCAACTGACAATAAAATATTTAGGATTTGCACTGTCACAGGGCAAAGGAATCTTCTTCCTGAGCAGTCAGGGTAGCTGTCCCTACAAAAGCTGTGGGAATTTCTGGGCCAGGCATGATTCTGCTGAATCTGGATTCCTAATGAAGGACTTAGGGCAAAGTCCCTCTACGAGGCCCTGAAGAGTAGAAACAATGGGCCTTTAAATTGGACTGAAGAGTGCCATAGGCATTCCAAAATGTAGACAGAAAGCTGGTGACTACCCCTGCCCTAGGTCTTCCAGACGTGAGAAAGCCTTTGACCTCTTTGTTCATGAAAGGCAGGGATAAGTCTTGGAGTATTAACCCAAAACTTGGGCCCCATAAAAGGAGCCATTAGCTTTCAAAATAACTAGATGCTGTCACACAGGGGTGGCCAGTTTGCCTTTGGGCATTGGTGGCTACCTGTGACTGACTTCAGGAGGCTGAAAAGTTTACCAGCCCACCACAGTGTACACCCGATGCTGTGCTGTCTCTCCTAGAACAAAAAGGAGGGTATTGTCTTGCCTGGGGGAAGCTAGGCAAGCACCAGTCCATCCTGTTAGACAATCCTTATGTGAAATTAAAAGCAGTGTCCACTATGAATCCTGCTGTCTTGCTCTTGAGCAATGTGGAAGAATCTGTACATGACTGTATTCAAGCTGCTGATCGAGTCCATTCTAGCTGGCTGGACCTGGCAGATCAGACCCTGGGGAATCCGGCCCTAGGCATGTCACAGTGGGGGCAGCTTCATGGATCGTGGCCTATGAAGAACAGGATATCACATCAGGGGATCGCAGAGGCCAAAGCTCTCCCACCAGGTATCTCAGCCCAGAAGACTGAATTACTGCCCTCACATGTACCCTGCAGGTTCATAAAAACAAAAAAGGAACAATATATACTGACTCTAAATATGCTTTTTCTGTGGTACACACTTCTGGAGCCATTTAGAAGGAGGGAGGGATCCTGACAGCAGGAAGAAAGGAAATTAAACATGATGAAGAGATTTAGAATTGCTGGAAGTAATAATGGGACCCAAGGAGGCAGCCAGTGTGTGCTGTCCTGGACATCACACAGCTGATGGGGTGGCAGCCAGGGGAAATAACAGGTTGATAAGCAGGTCATAAGAAGTAAGACCGCCAACAGCCCAGACCTTAGTCTTGATATCGGAAACAGACTTGTCCAGAGGCTGACCCAAATATTCCCCTCGGGATTTGAAAGAGCTAATGAATGTGGGTTTTGACTAGTGACTGGCAGACTCTCTATATGCCAAACATAAACATGCCAAAGAAGGTTGGATTATGTCACAGGCAGGGAATAGTATTAATCCCTGAGCATCTGGTGGAGGTTATTAGGCACACCCACCAGCTCACTCATCATGGCAGAGATGCCACTTTACAAATGGATGTGGTGCTTTATGGTTGGCCCAAATATGCAGAGGACGATTCAGAAAATAACACAATAATGTGTACTATGTCCCAGAAATAACCCAAAGACCAATCCTCCACCACCTACGAAGGGAATGCCGTCTTGTGGGATGAGACTAGGCAAGGGTGGGCCGGTAGACTTTACTATGATGCCTAAAGCTGCTGGAGACTTTAGGCACCTGATGGTTTTGGTAGGTACTTTTGCAGGAAGGGTGGAAGAAGAGAAAAGGCATTAGTAGTTGTAAAGATTTTCCTGAAAGAAATTCCTTGGTTTTGATTGCCTTTTTCAATACAAAGTGAGAGTGGAGGAACTTTCATAGCCACAGCGACTCAGAAGTCTCCGTAGTTCTCGGAATATAATGGAAGCTGCATGGAGACCTCAGGCCTGGAAAAAACCCTGAAAAAAACGAACCACACCATAAAGAAAACTGGCTAAGATTTGTCAGGAAACTTGCCTTGTGGTAAGGCACGGCTGGTTGCATTGCCTAGAGCCAGGGTGGCCCCCAGAAGCTCCAACTGAGGCCTCATAAGCTGTTAGGTGGGAGATCCTTCCTTTACCGTAAGTTTGGGCTGGGGGATTCAGGGCGACAAAGGGTAGAAGAACGAGACCTTGTTAAATATGTTCAGTCTCTCGGTGCCACACTAATGGCTATTTGTAAGTTCGCCTCCAGCAGGTCAGCGTTCCCCACTGACATGTTGCTGTGCCCTCGGACTCCAGGGGACGGGCTGTTGCTTACATCCTGGGAAAACAGACACCCTGAGGATCAGTCGTGTCCTTAGTGGGTGGAACCATCTGTGGTATGTTCATTAACTCATTCTTCTGTTACGTTGAAAGGGGGTAAGCCTTGAATCCAGCATGCTCTTGTTGAACTCATACCAGTAACATTGATGAACCCGCCCAGATCTCTTTACTAGAAAGCCAGTCCTCATCCAACTATACAGGATGGTGCAGGTGAAGCCTACAAAGCTGGAGAGCTCCCTGATGTCAAAGGGTGGCACATTCTAGGTGCCCACTTCTTCCAGCCTCAGAATATTCTTTGGAACCCCTCACCGATCCTAAGTTGCTCTTCAGAAGAAAACCCGCTCCAAAGGTACGTAAAGAGGGGGTCCCGGCTGTGGGCCGTAGCTGTCGGTTTGTTTGTATGCTCAGTTATAACTTCTGCCTTGCTTCAATGATCCTGTGTCTTCCCTCCAGGGTGCAACCACTTTCTGTGTTCGCCCAAACCCTCCCTCATTCTCATGAAACTAAAATGAATACCTTCTATCCTTTAGCCTTGTTTATAGTCCTTGGTGTATCTCTTCCTGTCTGTGGACAATAAGAAACCAATTTGGGTGTGCAAATCTCTCAGGCAGTGGCTATAGGAGGAACCATGAGCAAATGCTGGACATGCCACCCAACCTCCACGGCTGCCACTATGGCGGTCCCAACTTACAACTTCCCCCAGATTCCTCCACTAGTAATTAAAATTAAAAGGGGAACTTCCTCTAGAGGCTACCTTGACACCTACTTCAGAGACAGAATTCCTGTTTTAAATTTGACTGTCCCTTACGTGCTAACCCGTTCCCTTGATGCTGTATATTGAAATGCCACCTGCCAAGCTTGGACCTTGGCAGGTGCCTGCAATCCAGAGCACTCTAAGAAATGGGTCCTAGAGAACTACAGTCTTGCAATTTGCAACCACACTATGGAGGAGATCCATAACAAGTCAGCCTTATGTTTAAAAAAAGAGAGTGACTCAGATTAAAGACAGCCAAATCATTCAGGGATATAGCCACTATTCCTGAAAGACTTAGACTATTCTAACTCTTGAGAGCCTGGGGAATGGCAGGGATGGAGCTGACTGCTGAAATACAAGTTGGCATTGTAACCCCATATGTGTAACAAAGCCTGTAGGCTCCCTAGACCTTACAAGTGGGGCCCATTATTGCCCTCATGTCATGCTGGTACCTCTAGCTCACCCTTGGCCCTAGCCCTTTTGTCTCTCTAAAGAATGCATGGATGAGGATATGTATGCCAAAGGATTTGTGCTCCCCTGTGGGGGCCCAAGAAACCAACTGCCCACGGGACACATGGAGCTAAAATATTCCAACCAGGTCAGAGTGTTCCACTGTGTCAAAAGTGCATGGCTATGTGGGCAGTATACTTTGGGACGTGTCCAACCTAGGGTACGTATTGCCCAGGGAATTAGAAAGGGAGAAGAGAGCCTTAGGAACAGTAATTGCAGCCTAGGCTTAGCACTGGGGCTAGCTGCACCATGGGGGGGATTTGCTTAGCATGAGGCCACCCTTTGAAATCTAACCACTTCAATGGACGAATTAGCCACAACTATAGCTTCTAGCTTAGATGCACTAAAAATTTTGGTAAACTCCTTAGAGAATGTAGTAAGGGATAACAGAATAGCTCTGCATTATCTCCTGGCAGAGCATGGAGGTGTTTGTGTGGTTCCTAACACTTCCTCTTGCACATGGGTAAACACAACAGACAGGTGGAATGAGATGTAAAGAAAATAAACCAATAAGCTAGCTGGTTGCATGGATTTAGTAATCCTTCTGCTCAGGAGGTTTGGAATTCTATGAAGGGCTATCTCCCCAGTAAGTCTTGGTTAAATTGGCTTAATCATTCCTTTGGTTGTGGTTATCTTCTCCTGTTTGGACCCATGATTCTCAACTGTCTTGCCAGGTCGTGTCTATCTTACAGATTACAGGCCACCACTGCTCCTCTGCCATCTTGACCCTGAGCTGGGAGGATACCAACCCCTCCAACCATCCAGTCTGAGTACCTGGAAAAATATACAAGTAAC